>OZ038507.1:40853579-41536079 GCA_964036315.1 Acanthosepion esculentum | reverse complement strand
AATAATGCAAACAACTCGCGCGTCTTCTTCTTGTAGTCCTCGGTCGAGTCCATTATGGTACTCCAAGGTGTGTCCAGCGAAAACACACATGCAGTTCGAGGTCACTTCCGCGCATGCTTATTACAGAGGGCTTAGAAAATTTTACACTCACAGGACATTGAAGGCAAGAGAGACAGAAGAAATCAGTGCGTAACCTATCTAACAAGCCTGTGGAAATGGTTAGCAGAATAGGAATTGGGAGTGATAACAAAAATATCAACTTCACTAAGCGCTACAAAGAATAGGAAATTGTGGAGAGCCATGATTTCCCATGCCCTGAAGGGACACAGCACATAAAAGAAAAAAAAGATGATGAGGATGGTGATATTTAAAATTTAATACCAAATCTTAAATTTGTGTATACCTTTATCTAAGGTTATCTAGAACCAAGCAAATTAGGGCCATTTATCTGTAACTAAATGTTTATCACAAAAAAAGAGACTTTACAGGTGGGGAGGGGGGAATCAATAAAATCTATGAATATCTTACAAGAAAGAAGCATTTAAAGACTGCATAAAAAAAAGAAATTTTTGAAAATCAAACATAAATATATTTGTTTTATTTTCATGGCAATATAAAAATTATTTTTTAAAGAAATCTTTTTCCTTATTATCTCTTTTGTAGTCTTATAAATGTGAGTGAACATATCATTTTTAGGTATGCACTTATTTATTCTTCTATGAATTCATAAGTAGGTCATATCTAAAGTATACTATCCACTATTTCAATACGTCATGAATTGAAACACTGTCACCAGTGGACAAGATCAGTAAATTACCTAATTTTTTCTCAAATTTAAAAATTTTAGCAGATTAGAGTTGTGAAGACAATTAAAGTCAAAGTTTCAGTATTAATTCAAATATTAATGAATAAGCAAACACACACACACACACACACACACACTTATAAGATACTTTGAGACATGGAAGATATACAGGGTGAGGCAAAAGTTGTGCACCATAGGAGTTAATTAATTTTTTCCCTAGCAAATGGATAGGGTTGAAGAGGTCCTGTAGAGTAGCAACCAGACCAAACACCCTTGGATTTTTTTCTGTGGGGCCATTTGAAAACAGTTATCAGATGTGCCCAAGAAATATTGAGGAACTCAAAAGAATTAAATATGAATGCAGTAAAATGACAGAAGAAACTAGACACATTAATGAATCATGCAGGCACAGAATTGAAATGGAATATCAAGAAAAAAACAAAACAAAAAAAACAGCACATATAACAATTAAATAAAATTTTCATATGTAATCATACTTTTAATACATTATTCCTATGATTTGCAACCAGTAAGGAGGAAAAAAATGTACTTTTATTATTAATGAGAGTGAAAATAACATCAATCAGTTAAGTGACAGATTTTATATTTGTATTAATTATATAAGAGAGTGAGAGAGATTCCTTAATAAATTCAGTTGATTTATCTTGCCTCTGAAGAGCAAATTTATTTCTGTAAAACTTGGAATTGGGAGATAGTCAGAACTTTATTAATTACTATATATATATTTTACACACACACACACACACAAACAAACAAAAATGATACCTAACATTGTATGAGGAAAAATAACTCCAAAACTGACAACAAATGAAAGATTAACATACTATTTAATTCAGTTGTTACAGAAAAAAAAATATTCTGGTACAAATGATTGAATTGCTTAGATTTTAACAGGACTTATGGATGCATAACAGTTGTACTTTTCTCATTTGGTGCCAGTATGAAAAGGTTGTTTGGAGATCCAACCCTAAAACAATCAAAATGAAGTTGTCCATGGGAAAAAGCAGAGTTCAATTGCTCAAATTTGGAAGGTTGAGATTTCTGAAAAGCGTGATGGGCATTGCAACTTTTAATTGGAGCCTGTCAAGAGGAACACCAATTAGCTGAAGAGAGATTTGAGGAACTCAACTGGCTTCAGAATAATCTACAAAGTATGCAGCACTATGTCAGTTGATTTGTGCAGCTGAACAGTTTCTCCAGGAATATGTTGCAACAACTTTGAGCTTATTTATTCAACTGCATTATTCTTTGAAACAAGAATTCATCAGTCACAGCATCACTAATAGTTTCTACAATTTGGGGACATTTTTTACAACAGCAGTATGAATCAAGTTTAATTCTGACTTCTAGAATCATTTTGAACATGACATTGAAATTGCAAATAATAGTTCAATAAAATGGCCTTTCTCTGTATTTGTCATATATTATTATTTTCATTCTTCTTTTTTATATGTCAATCTGAGTCAGATAAGAAAGCATTTTTTTCAATGAAAATAATTAAAAAATCTTTTTTTCAAATGATATGGATTATTTTTTTTACTCTGTATGTATGTGTGTGTGTGTGTGTGTGTGTGTGCATATACCAAGTTGGCTAATATGTTCATTCTGTGTTTGTTATTAGATGCCATTAAGAGCTTGTGTTTCAGAAATTCAAAATCTTGCTGTCATATGAGTATGTATATTTTTTAAATTATTAAAATTGATATATTTCTTAAATGATCCTAACATTGAAAAAAAAAAAAAAAAAAAATTTGGCATATTATATGATCTTAATATAAAAATACAACTCAGTCAAAAGATTTACGTAGTTTATGGAAAAGATACTGTGAATGGCTGAAAATGCAAAAAAAAACAAAAACAAAATATGAGGGTTTCTTACTGAACTATATTCTACAGTTATATAGATCAGCTGAGATTTTAATCAAATCATGACATTACTATGAGAAGTGTTTAGGAATTTAATTAAAAGATTGTGAACACAAAAGAGATCTTTTATAAAACAACACATTCAATGCATTAGTCATTCACTGTAATGAGTGTCTACAATTCTATAAAAAAAAAAAAAAAACTACTGCTTTAACTAAAAGAGAAAGCAATTTACAAAGGCAAAAGTGTATAGAAAATGCTTTGATTACCAGATCATCCATGGTAAATTTGTTTCTAAGTTTTTACATTGCAACTTTCTTGACAGATCTATTGCTACAATATAGGATAATCTATCTAAATAAATAAATGGCAAATTCTGTCTGTTTGTCCATGTGCCTGAAACCCTTCTAACACAGGCCACTCTATATAGACATATTATACCTTTTTGGAATTAGGATGATCCTGGGATTGAAACATCTGTCCTTCATCTGGTGCTTGAACATCCAGCATTGGGATTGATGTCCAGATGAGGAGGGAAAAGTTAAAAATTCAAATTTTAAAAACAACTGAAAAATAACTAGTGCTTTTAAAACTTTAATTTATATTGAGTTTAAAGTAACACAAAAACTTTGTGAATTTAAAAATGTGTTTTAAATTCAGTTTAAAATATTTCCAAATCTTTGTGAATAGAGGAAATCAATTTTATACCAAGGAATTAGAGTTAAAGTGGGTGGCTTTGTGGTGATGCAAGGCTTTAAAATTCTGCAAAGTTTGTGATTTGAAGAACTCAACTGAAGATCCACAGTTTTTTTTTGATTTGAACTCTATTTTTGGCCAGAATTGAACTTATAGCCCGGATCAGAGTTAAAGTGAGGTTTTGAAGTTCCGTGGAATGAATTGAGGAATTCAAAGTTATTTCTTCAAAATCATCATTGCTGTTTTCTAAGCTGGACTTGAAGTTCCTTTTACTTTTGGCTTGGAGGCCCAATTAACCTTCTGCACAAGCCAGCTTAAAAGTCTACATGAAGTGTAGCCTTTAAGCTAGTTAATAATAAAGTGATAAAAACAAAAGCATAAGGAAACAATGAAATCAGCTAGATGACATACCCAGATATGTCTAAAAAGAAGAAAAAAATTTTAATTTAAAATTTCAGGATTCCAACATCTTTAGTGTTTCTTATTGGTGTATAATTATAACCGACTCTAGCATTTTTATGCCTCTCCTTCCTACATATATGTAATCCCATAAACAAAAATATTACTTTAGCACGATAAAATCCTTTTAGAGGATGAAATGGGTACAGTGGATACTTTACAATAATGTGGAATACATGATGAAGGAGCAAGTGAAATGTACTGCCACTAATCATACAAAAAGGTCTTCACCCAAAGAATGCAATGCTGTGCATATAATAGAATTCGATTAGAGTTCTCAAAGTTCTTCCAGAGAAGTAAATGGTTCATTTGGAGAAATATTGCTCCTAAATAGACCAACTCAAAGAAGTAGTTGCTTTAAGGACACAGAATTACTTAAGGCTATCAAGAAAACACCAAATTTCATGTTTCTTGGATAATTAGACAAAAATTGTTACAACCTGCCTGAGAAGTTTGCACCTAGTTGTTACATTTAGCAGATGTGACACCTTTTTCAGATTACTATTTATTAGTCTTTAAACAATTCTCAATGAAAATAAATTTAATCTCCTGAAAGACTGTAAAAATGCACCTACACGGGAATGCAAAACTTTTGAGCCACCTTCGTAAATTAATTGCTTGGCAATTTTACCCCAAAATTGAGAATGATTAGCAGTATGCTCTTCTCAGTTCATTTTATGATCTTTGAGGACCATGCGGTGGGAGTGAATGTGGGAAGAGAAGATGAGTTATCTCTAGGTTAAGGCTTCCGCTGGCCGGTCCAGCTACATAAGAATGTTGGACTTTAATGGAGTCCAAAGAAACAAACGAGACCGATATACATGTATGCGAACAAATATATATTAATAACAAATAGATTAATACACAAATTACAAATACATTGAAGACATGAATAAAATGTTACAGTCTGTATGGAAAGTTGTGTGTGTGTTGAGTTGAATGTCCGTACAGGGTGAATTTTGTTTTAGCGTGTTCCCAGAATATGGGAAACGCTGGTTGTGTATAAGAGTTCACATATTGGAAATTTTACGAGAAAGTTTTATATACCTCGCCTCATGTGCGAGGTTGCGGCACGTGTGCGTAAGCAGAGAAAAGAGAGCAAGAGGCGAAAGGTCAGCCAGTATTTATACTCCCGGGAGAGAGAGACCCCTGTTGACGGGTTAAGGAAATGAGGAGGAGCTAACTGCGACATGATCTTTGAGGACAAGAAAACCATTTACCACATTTTTATTAAAGCTATATGGCAGATGCAAGAGCATCTTAAGCATAATGATACTGAAGAAAAAAAAAAAAGAAGAAACACAAACGCACAGTCAGGCAAAAATACTAGTTTACCAGCAAAAATGTCACATTTCAGCCCTTTTCTTTTGGTAAAAAGTAACTTATTACTATAGAAAGTCTAAAACATAAAAGTATGGAGTTAGCAGTTAGTGTTGCTACCTTTGGCTTGAATAACTAGCTTAATTCAATGTGGCATTGAATGGAACAAGGTCCAGGTTCTCTCATTGGGAATTTTTCCCCATTCTTCTTGGCAGTAATCCCAAAGCTTTTATTTGGAGAACTTGATTTTTCAGTTCCCACCATGATGGTTCAATTATATAGAGACCAGGACATTGTGCTGCCAGTCATGCTGAAAAATTTCTCCATCTTCATAGTCTGGCAGAAAATTAGACTGTTGTAATCTAATAGTTTTCGCTGTTTAGGTTTCCATCAACTTTTACCAATTTTCTTCTACCATTGCTTTTGATTACATGTCTACCACCAAATCTTACCATCTTCATTGATGTATCTCTTATATTGTTTTTTTCTCCCACTGGCCTTCTTGCATTGTAAGAGCATATGTAACTATTTTGTAGTCATCACTAAAAATTTCCAATGTTAGATGTTCTTTTGACCACTTCAGTCTTCTATTCCAATGTTTTTTTTTTCTTTGCTGCTATACACCAGTTAAAGTTGTTTGTTTCTTCGTTATTTGTCTATATTTCTGAGATGTGGCATTGTAACTATTTACATTTTTTGTACTTTTGTCCTCATCTTTATTGTCATATTCACAACATTTCAGCTGTTATATCACCTGAAGAAGGTCAGAGCATACAAGTTGGAATTTCAAACCGAACCCTTTATTTCATCCACCAGGGTAGATTGTTCTAGTTTCACATACTATGCTTTTCTGGATATCTCAGTTTCAGTTATTTTCCTTTAGTAGCACAACTCTCCAAGTTTTCATTCACCTCTGCTGTGTCCTTGGCCCAGTGGATAAAATCATTGGTTGAAATAATCCAGTGACTTGATCCAAAGAGTTCTAGATTCATTACCTGGTCATATGCGTGTTATATATATATATATATATACAGACACAGCAATAGGTAAATTCTTGCCATGTTATATTTTTAATTTTGTGCATGCACGTTGTTTGTTTTTGATTTTTTTGCCTGCACAGTATAGTAGGAATAGTTGGGCATCGTCTCTGAGAAATAGAGCACCATGATGCAATACATTCCCCCAGAAATTTGGAAAGTGCATGCTGTACTGCTTGGCATTTGTGCCAGAAGCTCCAATATGAACATTTCAGAGTGTTTAAATGTCAATCTGAGGACATTGCAGAGGATTTGGAAAGAGCTGCTGGAGTATAATGGTGATTATGAAGGTATGGCAACTTGGAAAATTCACTCTGATCATTCTGATAAGAAAAAAAACTCCCGAATTTGTAGGTGAGTGCCTCATACTCAACACGGAGGCCTACATCAAATGTATTGATGAGGTAGTGCTGCCCTGGGCCAAGAGGGTGGCTGATGGAAGATCCCATGTCTGGCAACAGGACTCAGCACCATGCGACACAAGCAAGAGAACCCAGTCATAGCTATCACGCAGACAATTTCTGTGGCCACATCACCCCTTACATCTGGCCACCTAACTCCCCAGACTGCAACCATCTTGATCATTATGTGTGGGGTGCAACTGAGCAAGAGACCAAAAAAACACCTTGTAACATCAAAGATGAAATGAAGGCAAGGATTATGGCAGCATTCACCAACTTAAAAAGGAGACAGTCT
Source organism: Acanthosepion esculentum (assembly GCA_964036315.1). Classification (NCBI taxonomy): domain Eukaryota; kingdom Metazoa; phylum Mollusca; class Cephalopoda; order Sepiida; family Sepiidae; genus Acanthosepion; species Acanthosepion esculentum. The sequence goes on along the minus strand of OZ038507.1, from coordinate 41,529,179 downwards.
AGAAGATTCTGAGTCACTTAGAAGCCATGACTTAGTCAATGGCGATTTTATTAAATAAATTTACTTTTTAGTAAATCAATATATTTTTGTGTAATTTTGGTAAATATATGTTAGAATGAGATGTCAGAGTTATTTTCATTTTTTGCATAATTTAGGCAATTTATCCATTGCATCATATATATATATATATATATATATATATATATATATATATATATATATATGCGTGAGTGTATGTATGTGTGCATGCATGTACACACACAATAATATAATGAATAATGTTTTTTTCAACTGTTTACTGTCTAGATTTCCTGTCTGGAAAATATTTCAACACCAAACTTCTTTATAATAAGCATTTTATTAAACCCTGCTTATTCCCCCCCACAACATATATATAACCTGAATTGCACCTACACTCATCTACACAGTCTTTGAACAACTCATCAGTGTTGAATATAATATATATAATTACACAGACCTATTTTAATCCTCATGTAATTATTGTCCTGTACATGACAAGCACCTAAACATCCACTTGCTGACTTACACTTATGAGTTAGAAAATACTTGTCTTTTTTTTTTTCATGTTATCTAGATAATTCATTTTTACTATAATAATTAAAGCGCTGAGTGATGCCTTTATAGCTAGACTTGACATTAAAATTCCAGGACTGTTTAAACAAGTTAGAACATTTATGAGTTAATCTCAGCAGTGAAAAGATTTCCAACTTTTAAGTTTTTAACTTTCAAGTATTAAGAGTTGATCTCTTAATATTATGAATGCAATGTGCTGATTGTCTTTAGAAATTAAAATATTTCTGTTGCTATAAAAAAGTAAATCTGCATATTAAGAAACAAAATCATCATTGATAATGGCTAATAAATTAACCAAAAACACTCAGATCCAAAGACCATTTGGACAGTTATTACACACTATGTCCCCAAAAATCTCTTGTATGCAAGCAAGAAAATATAAAAAGCTTAATCATAGTACTTTGTCAGTCATTTTCAATGAAAGAGAGATTGCTGTCCAAATATGTGTGTGTTGCAAATTAAAAGATAAGATTAATTTTGATCAAACGAAGTAAAAGCAATACTAAGTGAGTTTATATATTATATGATAAATATCACTAAACTGTTAAATTTATGATTCACTTGTATTCTGATACATTTTTTATTGGCCATTATAAAAGAAGTTTAATTCAGGTCATGGCTATTGAAGTTGATTTTCAAAAAAGAAAAAATGTAAAAGTAAAACATAACCAGTATATTGTATAGAATCTCAATTTATCTAAAGGAGGAGAAAGTAATATTTATAAATAGGGATCTTAATATACGTAAATGTACAGTAATTTATAATAAATATTAAACCTGATAATATTTATATACTTAGTAAATAAAATAAAATGTTAAAAACTTATCTTTCTAACTCAAAGTTTCACAAATGATATCCACTGATCAAGAGGTTCCAGAGTAAAAATGAATTTATTAATCTATCATATACTGCTTAGACATTACACAAAAAATGTAACATCTTTTAAATTTATAAATGATATGCTTATAAATTCAAACTCCCTGATTAGCAGATATCAGTGAAACAGAGTTGAGAAGTTTTGAACATTTATTTGTTTAATATTAATGCTCAATTTCATCACATGCTTGCAAATGTTGCTGGCCTTAAAAGCAATAGATTTCAGTAATACACTGGTTGAACATATTTTTTAATAACAATCTTGTTGCTATTGTTTTTATATCAGTACCCTAGAAGTAAACATTTTCCTAAACTATCACAAATTGCAGGCATATTTTTATTCTACTATATGATGTCAGTCTCCTCTTGTTGATACATTCTCTTACCTTCACATGCTTTCATTCTCTTACCTTCATACCTTTTCATATGCTTTGACATTCTTTTTAAGATATTTCTATTTGTTGTGATGAAAGTATTCATGTTGCTAGTTTGTTGCTCTAACCCCTAGACATAACCTGTAAGCATAGTTAAGCCTGAATATATTGTCAAATTGCCTTTTATGAGGTTGCTCAACTGTCAAGTAACAAATATTGGAAAAGGAGCAATATGAATTGTAATTGATGTGCAAGATAAGGACCAATCTTAATTTGTCTGGATCTAATATTATTCAGGGTGCCCACGAAGTGTCAAGGGTAAAATCTGGGTATTGAGACAAAGTTATATTAAAGGGGATCACTTAATGTCCTTTAAAAAGAAAAGGATGTGGTTGGGGCAGATTAATTGCTATTAGTGTAACATGTCTCCTAATACACCCTACCCTGCGTTTTCTGCTTATTCTCCATTAATAATAGATGACCAGTTGTAGCTCTTTTTTGTCAGTCAATAAAATAGATTATTAGCAGTGATGTAACAGACTTGAAATTTTCTCTATACCTTCCTGTGATGTTTAAACAATATAATGAGTTTGCTTTTCTTTACTGTATTATTGTTTTTTTTCTAACAGAAAATAAGGGGGAAAACAAGACAAGCAATTAAAGGAAAGGTGACAGCACCTCTATGCAGTGAAATGTATTTTAAAATCTTCAAATATTTCATTAGCTGGAAGACATCATCGGTTGAATCAGTTATCCCATGATGCATCTGTGGTAAACTTGCTTTCATTTTAACTTTATAAAAGGCAATATAGAAAAGACACTTCATGAAATGGGAATATATTTGTTAGATAATACCAATTGGCACAAAACTGCATTGGATTACTCCATGAAGATTACATTAACTCTTAACAGTTTGTGAAACCAGCTGACAAATTAATGTGTTCTATGCAGAGATAATATAATGCCATCAGTTACTTTTTTAGAAAATATAATGGCAATAAGGCCACACAATATATTACTAGTTTAGAAACCAGAGAAGACTTGGAAGAATTCTATTGATGAGAAATTTTATTTATATATATATATATATGTGTGTGTGTGTGTGTGTGTGTGCATATATATATCATGGAAGAATGCTCATCACTAGTTTCCTGTTTCAGATTGGGTTTCTGGTTCCTTCGTAAGTTTTCTCATTCTCTTTTATTCTAAGTAACCTCTTGTATCTTAGTGGCTTGGGGGTGATTTACAGAAGAAAAGAAAAAAGACAGTATATTTTGCTAAGTCTACTTTTATTCAAGCCCCCACCCCTCCTGCCAAAATATATTTTTACAATTATTCTTTAGATGTTCATGGCACAGAATTGAAATGTTTTGAAAAAGGAGGACATTTTGAATAGCACATAACAATTAAATAACTAATAAATAAAATATTTGTGTGTAATCATGCTTTTAATAAATTATCCCTACGATGCATGACTTTTGCCTTACCATGTATATACAGATGGACAAGTTAGAATGCTCAGAAAAATCAACTGACCTAGACAAAAAAGGATCTAACTAATAGGAAGCTGTCACAGAGATCTTGAGCAAGAACAAAGATTACTTTATAACAAATGAATGGAGACAACTTATCTAACATTCCAGGTTTTTTGTCAGTATAATCAATCTACTACCAGGTAAGTCTGCATCCTATGTAAAGAACTCTTCCTGCTTGGAGACCAGAGATGCTCTCATGATGAGCTTGAATGTTAGGAGTCTATTTAACAACTCCCAATTATGAGGCTCTGTTGGTGGTTCAAGACAAGTCAAAAATCAGACTAGTAGAGCACATAGATGTTGATATTCTGTATCTAAACAACATACTTCCAATTCGTTTTGATATATACTGACAAGAAAGTTTAGTTATGAGATATCACTACTAAACCCAACCATGAAGTTATTTACATATTTATTTAAATGATACCTTCATACTCTGACCCTATCAGGAAGATGTGCAAATACTACAGAAACATGGGAACTGAATAAGGGCTTTCTTACAGTTCACAATGGAAAAAGCAGAAAATTAACTGCCCTTCCCAGATCTACTAATATATCACAGTCTATATTTAAGCCATCTGTATATCACAGAACAACATTCATTGGAGTGTACCTTAAGTTTAATTTTTACTATCTATAGTGTTAAAAAGGATCATCCATTGTCTACAATATTGAGTCAAACTCCTAAATGGCAATCCAGATGCATACCAACGGGAGACAGAATTAGAAACAGCTTTCATGCTAACAACTACTTTATAAAAATAATGTCAATTCCCACAAGCACTTTAGTCTGTTTACATAAGAAGCAAATATGAAAGGATTCAAAGAATTTTCAATCCATGCAACATCAGGATAGTATGCAAAAGAAAGACTAGCTATTCCTAAAATGGGGGCAGGAACATTGAAAGTTTGCAGTCTAAGCTGAGATATAGAAATCAGACATAACTAATCACATATGAAGGGAAAAGAGTAATCATCAGTTCCTGTGAAATGAAGTTAAGATAATAGAGTACAATACTGGAAGATAAAATGAATGAAGCAGGAGATACTAACAACCTCCTCAGTGGACATTGAAATCAATACCAGCTGGGAGCTTCTAATAAAGAAGAAAGGACTTGGAAAAAATAAATAAAAATAAAATATCCAACTATCTGAGTCAGTACATTCATACAGTTTTACAATCTGAGTACAAATGTTGGTTTAAAGCGTTACTTACATATCTGGTTTTCTGGCAGTTGTAAGTTCAATCCCTGTGAAGAAAACAGACAAGTGAAACAAAAACAAATAAAACTGGAGAACATTAACTGATACAAGATATCCCATAAGTAAAATTAAAACAATTTACCCTGTGGATGGAATAGAGGGTTAATTTCAAAATTCCAAAAAGGCTAGATACCTGGAGAAGGTTAATGTATACAACAGCTGGCATGTGAGGATAACGACTAAGATGAAAATGCTGGTCTGAATAACAAGGCATATAATAATCTTTCTTTACCAATACACTGTATATTGTGCAATTAATATACTAGGTAATTGTTCTAATTTTATACAGCATTATTAAATCTAACCCAAGTAGGCAATAAGTGCATGCATTCATTTTATATTTGATTAATGAATAAAGATAAAAACCATAGCCATCTTTGTTTTTAGTCATTAGTTTTGGGCATAATTAGGGTTAATATGACACATGCCTATTCAATTATTTTTAATTCAAGCCTACTAAGATAAATAAAAAGAAATTTATACAGGGTTGAAATCATGACATGTTCATGAGAAATGTCAGCAAGTTTAAATAATAGGGGAATTCACTTGATCAAACAATTAGTTAATCATAAGGATTGTCTGTAGCTGGTTGGCCACAAGTCTAACATAGCCTTTAAGACAAAGGCCACAGATGATAGACATAATTGGCCAATAGCCTGTGTGTGATTTTGTTTTTTTAATAGCATAGAAAAATCAAAGTTGATAATTTTTTTCCAGTTATTTTCTGCGATGAAATTTTTAAATGAAAACAATTCTCTCTCTCTATATATATATCAGTTTATGAAATGATGTCAAAAATATTTATTCTGTATTACAGATTTTTACAAATACAATGCATTAGGTCATTTTAAACCAAGGACTTTATAATCTGCAGTTCACCGAGTGATAAAATAGGAAAATCTTGAATTCATATCAAATACTGTTTGTATCCTAAAGATTTGTCAGATTTTTATTGAGGTAGACGTCATTTTATCTTGTTTAAGGAACGGGTGTAAGATACAACAGACAAATACACATAGTTGCAAATCTTAAATCCTAATGTTATAAAACACGTGTATAATTATGTTATTTATTTGTAGTACAACTAAGTACAATGTCCCTGATCTGGAGTTTAAAATGGTTACCATGCTATAAAATCATCTTACAAATTAAGATTCAACAATATTTTTCCAAAACAAAAACAAAGATTTATAAAAAATAGTATTTTTAAAATATATTATCCATGCTTCTTTTTCTCAAAAACTAAATTTATAATTTTACATCTGTATTCACTCCAGCTTTACTAAAAAGAAAAAAAAGAAAAAGTATCACTAGTTTTCTATTATTTCAACTGAAGAAATTCATATTACCTGTTCAGCACATAGAATGTGATGGATTGCTAAGCCTTGTTAAGAAGGCGTTTTTCTATTGCTCCTTAAGTTTGTGCTTGATATTCAAATTCATAGAATATAAGCCTGCGTCATTCTCAAAAATCAGTTGTAAAGATATGCCACCATTCAGATAATTATTTTGTGTTCGACTCAAATATAATAAGCTGTACTAGTACCAAAATATTCAAATGAGGGATATAAATAGGATAATTTAAGGCACCATAATTTGGGTTTCTTATTTTTTGATTGGATGAAAATTCAAGACATTTCTTATTTGCTCTATCCGACAGCAAAGGATAATTTGTAGATTTTGTTAAAGGCCAGCAAAACATCTTGTAAAATAATTGGGCAAAATGTAGTTTAAATAAGAGAATGATTTTCAATCCTTTTGAAAAATTTTGCAGAAAAAAATATTCAGAGAAACAAAATTTAGATCAAACTCATGCAAGATAAAACTAAAGTAGGATCAATTTATTGGTTCAATAGAAAGGATAGCAGCAAGATTTTTTTTTATATCCAGGACTGGTAATGTGTGTAATGCTCATTAATAAGAGCCATTGAAACTTCTCTTAAAAGGCAGTAAACATTCTAACACTTCAACTTTTACTTACCCCTTGCTTGTTCATCAGCCACATATGTTAAGTTCTGCTAATAGAATGAATAACCATAATTGAAAATAACTGTTTCATCACCACTAATTTTAATTTTAAAAATATAACTTATTTCAATATCACAAACTTGCATTTCAGTGACATTGCTGGTCACCAAATGGATTTGCTTGAGAAAGACAATGTAAATCTATACCAAAACACAGATGATATAAGTTACTGACAGTAGGCATGCAGACTAAGCACAAGGTTGGAGTAAGGAATATTGACAACTGTACAACTAGAAGAAAAAATTCATCTGATGCCTGTAACCAAATCACAAAAGTTACTAGTTTTAAAACCTTGATTTGTTGCATTATTTTTCATAAGATTTTCCAAAATACTTTTCTATATGCATGAAAATCTTATATGGTGGTAATTAAACTATATTATGTTAGATTTATTATGCAAGTCAATGTTTTTATAATAAAATTGCTATTAACCAATTCATGTTGATAGAATTTTCAGGATATGCTTACATTTATATGAACAATATATTACATGAATATCTGTCTATATTTCTGAGATGAGGTATTATGTACATTATTCGGACTATTGTCCTCATCTTTGTCGCCATATTTATTACAACATTTCGGCCGTTGTACGTTCCGGCCTTCTTCAGGTGGTTGGAATGTCAAATTGAACCCTTTATTTCGCTCACTGGGGCAGACTGTTCTAGTTTCACGTGCCATGTTTAATGGATGTCAGTTATCAGTTATTTCCTGTTATTTTTTCCCTGAAAGTTCTCTACTGCCTTTGGGTCCTGTCACCTGATTTAACCAACGCCTTTATCCACTATGCCATGTGTCCTTGAGGATATCTGTGAATGATTTTCTGGGTATTATAAACCTAATGTCTTCAGCAACCATTTTTACCAGTGCTCATATTGCAACTTAGTTGTTATTGCTTCAATTCAAGGAGAGCCCGTCTGGTCACAGAGAAAGTGGGACACGCCCTTATCCAAGAGAGAATCCAGTACAATCGTTGGATAAAACAGAGACTACAAGCTCATATCTCCCAGAGGCTTGAGGATTTCTTCAACAGAATTACTAAAGAAGACCAGAGAAGGATCCAAAATGACCTGGATAAATCCTTCAGACACAAATTCGATGTAGTCAAGGTCCGCCAAGTACAAAAATTAAATAAATTGAAAGATCAGAAGGTGACGCACAAGGTCCATCACCTACCAGTGAAATCAGTAGTCAACATCAGCCAATATCAGCTGAGTGCCTCTGAGGAGTCAGTATTGAATAGGGGTCTCAACTTCGTCACAACCATCAGGCGAGTGCCATACTTGGACATCATTACCAGAGTCGAGGAGGTGGCCTTGAACATCCCTCAGGCTCAGGCGGATGAACTGAGACGGAAGGTGAGACAGACCTTGGAGAGGGCCAAGCCGCCCAGGTCTAACATAACAAAACTGGAGAGGCTGGCGATTGGATCCCTACAGAGGAACAAAAACATCATCATACTACTGGCTGACAAAGGCAATGAGACTGTAGTGATGGACAGATCAGATTATACAAGAAAGCTGGAAGACCTCATTAGCAATGGCAGCTATAGCAAGGTAAAAAAGGATCCTACTATGAAAACGGAACGCAAACTGTCACAGATACTAATCAAGAACAAGGATCACTTCACACCTAAGATGTATAGGCAGTTATTGCCACATTACACCAAGCTACCTCACATATACGGTCTCACAAAGACGGTATTCCGCTCAGGCCAATTGTTAGTTGCCAAGGCTCTGTGTGACACCCTCCGAGTTGCTTCCGTGTAGATATAATTGACCCATTGATCGGAAAGTCTCCATCATATGTCTGAAACTCAGCCCACTTTGTGGAAATAATCAAAGATGCCACCATCCTATCCAACCAGGTGGTGAGCCTGGACGTGGTGAGTTTGTTCAAGGTACCCACAGAGGAGGTACTCTCAGTAGTCAGAGACAGATTGGCCTCCGACTCATCCCTAGAAGAACGGACCAGTATTCCAATAGATAATCTGATGGAGATGTTGACTTTCTGTACACAAACAACACACTTCGGAATGGGATCACACATATATCAACAGGATGAGGTCTTAGCAATGGGCTCGCCATTATCACCAGCAGTGGCAAATATATATATGGAATACTTTGAGGAAATGGCATTAGAATCTATATCTCTAAAGCCAACTATATGGTTAAGGTACGTAGATGACACCTTCATACTCTGGCCACTCCAGGAAGAGGTTCAGGTTCTAGTGGACCATGTGAACTCAATAAGACTTTCGATACTCTCTTTCTCCATTGTGAACTGTAACAACACACTCCCATTCCTTGATGTTCTAATATCTCAAACAGAGCATGGGTTCAAGACATCCGTATACCGACATTCACCGGACAGCACCTCAATTTCAACTCCCACCATCTATACAGCATAAAGAAAAGGATCGTTCGCTGCTTACAACACCGACCAAAAGTTATAAGTGGCGACCCAGAGACATTAAAGAATTGGTCAGTATAAGTAGTACCCTACAACGTAACAACTACCCTGGGTACATGGCAGCAGCCCCCCAAAACTGGGATAGGCGGGTACAAGAGGAGGAGGAGGACAACAACACTCAGAAAAGTCTGCCTGCCTTATGTGAAGGGGTTATGAGAAAAAATACAAAGGATCTGCGGTCCATATAACATCAGGACAACTTTCAAAAGCTTGACGACAATTTGCAGATATCTCCCCTGAGTAAGACCCCCCCCATAGAGGAGAACATGACTAAAGACTGTGTGTATGCTATCCCGTGCAGCTGTGGAAAGAAATATAAAGGAGAGACAGGTCGCCCCTCTTAAGGTGAGGCTTCAAGAACACCAGAAAGCTGTAACATGAGGGGGAAGTGGAAAAATCAGGCGTGGCTGACCACATATGGAGAGAGAACGGAGATCACCGCCCTCTGTGGAATCGGGTCGAGATCATAGACACGGAACACCATTGGAAAATTCGTAAACTTAAAGAATCAGTACATATGCTAGGCCACAAAAATCTCCTGAGCCAACCAAGCATAGAAATTAATACAATATGGGAACCAGTAATAAGGAGTGCCAGAGAAAAGCAATAACAACAAAGTTGCAATATGAACTCTGGTAAAAACATACATTGATAACAGCAAAAATTGCAATATGAGACATTAGGTTTATAATACCCAGAAATTCATACACAGATGTCCACATGGCAGTGGATAAAAGTGTTGGTTAGATCCAATGACAGGACCCAAAGAGTGTGAGTTCAATACCTGGTTAAGGTGGAGAACTTTCAGAGGGAAAAATTAACAGAAGATAACCGATATCCATTAAACATGGAACTAGAAGTCTACCCCAGTGAGTGAAATAAAGGGTTCAGTTCGATATTCCAAGCACCTGAAGAAGGCCAGAGTGTACAACGGCCACAACATTGTAATAAATATGGTGACAAAGATAGTCCGAATAATGTATATTACATGAATTTCAGTTTATATCTTTTCTTACTAAAACAAAAATAAATTGTTTTAAGTGTCAGAGTTTATGCAACCAAAGAGCAACATATATATATATTTTTTATTTCTAAATAAAAGCTGTAGAAACATTTAACAATATTGCAGATCCCTGAATAATTTATTTTACATATTAATATAAGCTCCTTGATATTCAGTATTCATGCCAATTATTGAGTTAGTTAACTAATCTAGTTTTATGTCTATCAATTTTGCTTTCAGAGATCTTTGTGTGAATATGGTTTTCTATTCACACAAACATTTTTAATTATGAATCATAAGTTTGGATTAATCTGGAAAGACTGGGGGACTATTTTGTTAATTGGTATCTTTGAAATCTTTTTTGGCAAAGTGAACAGTACTAAATTTTGTCTTGCATGAATATGTTCTTTATATTTTTTTTTTTTTTTTTTTTTTTAAATTAACCAACAATTTATTGAACTAATAATAACAAAACAAAAGTCATTGAAACAAAGCAAGTTCAGTCGACCAATGATGACAATTCCAGAACAACGTAACTATAAACAATTTTTTTTCTATCCTCTGCCAGCCGCTATGATGGAGAAAGCATTACCTCGAACCGTCTTTATATTCAAGCTTCTTGTTTGGGACATGTAGCATAAAAAAAAGTCTAGTTTGTCAAAGAATCTAAGGTAAAGGCAGAGAATAATACTATCATCATCAACATGACAGGGGGAGGGGTACCTGTAATAGTAGCTCTGAACATTACTGCATCTTCTCATTGTTATATACTAAGTCATGTTGGTTGACTATTTCCATGAAGGATCAAATCTAAAGCACAGCTATCAGGTCCAACCAATGGAGCTTTATATTCATCACAAAAAAAAAAAAAAAAAATAAATAAATAATGAAATACTATTGAGAAATTAGTTTTCGTGTATTACTCTGCCCAACTCATGGCCAGTAGTTTTGATATTATGCCAATATTCTTTATATTGTGCATACTTTCTATGTCTACATTTGTAACCCCAGCTTCAACTGGTTTACTAATCAAGTTACAATACACCCCCCCCCACCTCTCTGGAATTTATATCTGTTTTTTTTTTTTTACAACCCAAAGCAAACATATACCTGAAATTAAAAGAAAATAAATATCAATACTGATACTATTACATATTTATTTATTTATGCAACAGATCTTTATCACCTAATGGTGATAAAAATATATTCACAATAAACAATACTATAGTTACATAAAATGTCATACTACCAACAAGTTATTATAAATATTTCTAATAAAACTGAAATTGATATATTTATTCTATAATATATCCTTAAATTTTTTTTAGCATTGGTTCGTTTATTGTGAAAGCAGACTCAAATAAAACCTGACAAAATTAAGTAGATCTGAAATATTTAAAAGTTTTAGCAAGTACTGCCTAGTGTTATGAAAATGTAATATTAAAAAACTTATAAGATTTACACATACGTAAACTACTTGCATGTTATATATACAAACTATCTTGTACTTTATCTTTGTTTCATTACAGTAAGAAACAAGTCACTTTTGGAGTGAAGATGATTGAAGTTGAGGACTAAAAAGCATACAAGTGTTATTATAGCTGTCATCCAATAAGGCATTTGATTTAAAAAAAAAAAAAAAAAAAAAAAAAAAAAAATCATCTTCCTGAGTAGAGAGAAAAAAATAAAAGTAAGTTATAGTTTTTGATGTCATTTTTGTACCAGTTTTCTTCTTGCCAGCTATTTGGAAAGTTTTGTCCTGAGTACACAAATGCAATATGATAGGATAAAATTAAAAGCAGTGGGAATAAATGTAGTGTAAGGTTTTGTTGTCATTAATTTGACCCGAGTGTCTAAATTGTTTTGCAGACTTCCCAAAACCAGAAAATATCAAAAATTAATACATTAACTGGATTGTAACCTTATGGAAAGGTATAGCAAATTCTTAGAAAGTCTTCGTTATATCTAATGAAACAGATTTTGAAAAAAAAAATAAATCTTGCTACTTAAATCTCCATTTTTGTAATACAAAAATAAAAAAAATGTATGCATTTATACAGAATTAAATATTTAGTTTTAAAAAGTTAGTCAGAAATTGTACAAGTTACAAAAATAATATAAAAGTCTTTAATAAAAATAGAAAAAAAATAGAAAAAAATTGTTTTTCTCCACTTGTCGACATTTAAATTGTTTATGACTGGTTATCATAAGAATGAAATTTTCATTGAAATATACAAGCTCAAGTGATACTTGATCTTGTACATTTCAAATGGCAGAATTTCTCTTTTCATAATGTAGGAGCAGTTAGATAACTTGTTATCATATAATGTGTGTATTAAAAAAAGATTATAAAGATGATACTTTGACCAAAGTAGAGAAACCTGAAAATAACAAAAATGTACCCAGAGAGATATTAAGTATTAAAAGGAAGCTTAATGGATAATGCTAAACTGCCTGTTCCTTTTTTGTGAACAGCAAAAATTGTCAGAGTTGGCTAGTTTTCACTCATCTTTTGTATTCAGCAGACATTGCCATTTATTTTGGTCTTTACTTTATAGAATTATTTTAATGAAAAAAAATTCCAATTTCCTGAAGGCTGCAATGTAGCACCTAGTGGTTCATTGCTGAGAATAAGATAGTTCTGAGAGGATAGAATTAGGAAGTTGGGTGAAAGATGCTAGAAAACACTAAGTACTATAAAATAAAATCAATGTCAAAAATATATTTTTTTTCTACCTCTCAACTTAAACTGTTTTTGCCACCCATCTTTTGAAGCATAGGTCTTATCTATGTAAAATAATTAAAATGTAAAATTAAAAGGTTTTAATTCATTGTTTACACTGCCACATATGAGAACTGAAAGCTTTAAGCAAATGCTAAATTCCCAAAACTTACAAAAAAAGTTCAAATTAACTTGAAGTCTGAAGAGCAGACCAGCCTATAAATGTAGGTCATTAGTCACAGTACTTAGTATTTTACTACTAAAACAATATGCTATCAGGTTAATTTGAAGACAGGCAAACTGGATTTAGAGCATACTAGCTACAAATGTTTAAACTGGTTCTGAAGTCAGGCATTGAAATGACTTGCACTATATAAACTTTTATTTAAAAAAAAAAACAAAAAAAAAACAACTGGACATATCAATTTCTAATTCCCCTTAAGGTGTTGTCTTGAAAAATTCTTGTACTAATAAAATTGTCACTGCAAAAAAAAAAAAAAAAAAAAAAAAAAAAAAAAAAAAAAAAAGAAAGAGAGAAAGAAATAAATAAAGAGAAAAAAATTATATTTCAAGAATTAGTCTTTTATTATATTTATCCAGCTTAGACCAGTACAATACCTTCCCATACTAAAAATGTACTGATGAAAGATAAACAATTGCAGCTGTTCCCCCCCCCCATTTGGGTGGTTAGTGTTTTTCATTTGGTTGAAAGATTCAGATCAGAGAGAGAGAGAGAGAGAGAAAAAAAAAAAAGAAAAAAAAAAAAGGTGGGAGGGAACAATAGAAAGAATTTCTTATATTTTATCCTTCCCAAGAGTAAATTTTTTTTTTCCAAACTGGAGGTGTGAATTGTTAGCAAATGAGCAATCACCCCCAGCTTTCTTTTTAAATCACATTTATGCAGCAGGGAAAAATAATTAAAGGCTAAAATTATGTAGCTAAGACATAAAAATAAAAAATAAAAAGCTAGCAATGTGATTAAAACAATTTTTTTCACTTGAAAGACTAAAGGTTTGGAGGGAAAGAAAAAAATATGGAGGGAAACATGGGCAATATTGCAAATTAAAAAAATACAAAGCAGTTCCCCCCCTCCCTCAGTACTCTTGTGCATATACCTTGATAAGATTTATTTTATTTATAGCCAAAAGATAAAAGGCAAGAATAGAATTTGATCACAGTGAAACTTGGGTAAAAAATTTTTTTAAACAATGGTATAGTTGTTGTTGGGGGGGAATGGGACAGTGAAATTGCCTTAAAAAAAAAAAAAAAAAAAAAAAAAAAAAAATCAAAAAAATCAGTGAAAATAGGAAGATTTATATTAGGTTCATAGAGATTTTATGAGAGTAAATTTGGATACATAATGATAGTAGTATGGGAAGAAATCGTCAGAGGTAAGTGAATATTTTTCTTTTGTAGTATAAATAACAAAGGAAAGTAACAGTGTACCCTTTGCAATTACTATTGGGACATAAAAAATTTTTTCACTTTTTTTATTTTTTAATAAATATTTCAGGGGACTAGCTAGTTTGGGTACACTACACAGTATACTTTCTTTTCAAATTATTTCAGAACTTCACTTTTCATATTTCCATTATTTTTGAAAGAAAGTAACAACAGACGGATATTTTTAGGTGAAAAGGGACCCCCCCCATTTCCATATGTGAAAGAATTTAAGTTCATAGATTACATATACAATACATATATCTATTACTCTTGTGTATATATGTATTATATTTATAATGGTTTAAACCATTTACAGATGATTGCAAAATGTTCTCTTCTGTAAACCATCCAATTCATTCATTTACAAATTCATAAGAGGAAGGGCCAGAGCACAAGGGAAAAACGACCTATTATAGGTTTTGTGATAATAAAGAAAGACTTAAATATTTTAGAATTTAGATATTCTTTGAGTTTCTTTTTTTTTTTCACCTTAATTTCTTGATCAACAATTTTATAAAGTGTCATATGAAAGATTAACTGTGATTCAGTGTGAAATCCTTTTATATAAGTACATTCAGTGTGAAGTACTAACAGGATTTTCCTATTGCTTGTCATTTGTATGAGATTTGTCCCAGTGTTGAAGTCAAAGGCCAAGGTTCCTTACTTGGTATGGCACCTGTGCCCTCACCATCAGCTTTCATTGAGTGAGGTCAGCATTTTCAGTAGAAACTGGCATTGCAAGAGAGAAGAATATTTGTACCAATCAAAGATTTTCAAAAATTATCCAGTTGATTACTTTTTCTCCAACCTGATGATTATGCTGACAGATGGGACTAAGCATTATACAGATAACAGCTGCTGATTTACAACTGGTAAGATCCCTGGTTCAACATTCTCTAGCCTTTGTGATATTGCAAGAGAATAGGCAACACATCTGTTCATATAAGAGTAGTAATAATAATAATAATTATAATATTAATAGTTATAATAAAAGCTGGTTTCAGTTCAAAGGATCACAGTTTGGTGGGTTTAGTGTCCAACAATGGATTCAGTAGTTGTAGTTGGTTTTAGCAGCACCATTAATGTAGTGGTCATTTCGTTGGTAAGAGTTTGTTTTTTTTTAAATATTTTTTAATTTTTTTTGGCGATGATGGCTGTTGCACTTCTATGGACATCAAACAATGTCAGTTGTCAATAGAATCATCAAAGTGGGCACATCAGCATTGGGCTGGAGTATGGACTGTCACTGGAAGAAAAACTGAAAGTAAAAGAATGTCAAATTTCAGATATAAAATGATAGATCAAGAGAGGGAAGCTATAAAAGTGTTGATTCAAAAAGCAAGCACAAGTGTAGAGGCTTCACTATATTCAAACATTTACTTTTATTAAGCAACATATCAAGTGTATATACTCTTATGGAGAAATGTCATGTGAAAAATATTCATTCTATTAAAATGCAACAGAAGAATTAAGACATGTAATAAAAAGAACGGTTTCAATATACAGAATTATATTACTGTTTGGAGGAGAGGAATCAGTAGTGGAGATTTAAACATCAACCTAGACAAAGATATATGAAAATCTAGAATGATTATTTTTGGTAGGGAGAGGAAGGGAATAAAGACTTGCAATGGAAATTTCAGCAACAAATTATGATTTCCTAGTAAAATTTGTATATTATTTTTTTAATTTATAAATGACTAGATAATTAGCTGTATATCTGAATGACATTTTAAGGATTGTTATAACATTTATTTTCAAAAATATTAGTAAAATAGTCAACTTAAACATTTTAGATAATAAAAAAAAAAAAATTCCTGTAACTGACACCTGTTTAATTTTTTATTTGCTAAATTATATTTTAGACAACAAAAAATATTTAAGATATTTTTAAGAAAATTACTTTTACAAGAGAAAAATTTACATTCTTGTTTTATTGGTTAATATAGTTTTCAATAAAAGTAAAAAAATATTTACTGAAATTACATCAATTCTCAATGAAAATTTGATTTATTTCAGAAATTTCCAATACAAATAACTTGGTAAATTCAACTACAAAGCTCAATTGTTCAAGCAGCGAGGTGGTAGAAAAGTTGGAAGAAATACATCTGGTAGCATTTCCAAATTACTAAACTGAACTACCGTTCTTAATGGTTGCTTATTTTGTTTGACAAGAACCCATCAATTATCAGTTTATTAATAGAAACAAGTTGTACTGAATCAACTTTGAACCATGACCAACTTGACCTAGGGGTAAAACAAAATGTGGAATTATTTGTTACAGAGATTGTTTCATTAGAAAATGTTTGACACATTAAGTTTAGGTGACATACGTAAATATGAGAAACTCTACATTTCAGAAGTTCATTTCAAGACAATACCTGACTAAATGTTCTTTTAGTAGCTCGAAACAATTAAGCATCATAAATTAGCTTATATAAACTGCATACAACTATCTCTGAGAATTGAAATTACCAGTTGTATTTAGAAACCTTTCTTGGGAATACTCAAACAGAATTAGTAATATTTATGAGGGAACTGAATGTCCTTGCAAATCACTGACAAATGAGATTCAGATACTAATGCAATAGTATTTAAACCTTGCAGTCATAATCAAATTTCAAAGTTTTATATCCAAATAAGATTTAACATATTAAACTTAAATTCCTGACAAGGTATTTAAGTTAGTGGATGAAATCTTTCATCCTTGAAAAGCTATATGACCTACTCTTATTGTCAATGTTTAAATAAGTGGCAGAAAAAAAAAAAAAAAATTAGATTAACCATAATGCCTTCATAATACCTTATACAACAGAAGACTCGTTGAATATCATTATTTTAATGCAAATCTTAAGCTTCTAGTACAAAAATCAGTTATAGCAAAGCATGATATACTGAGCAGATACTAAACTATTTGATGCTAAACAACTTTTAGCATGTTATGTTTTCAGTTGTCAATGCCCTTCTATCACAGGTTACATTAGTTTCATTGCAAATTTATTGAACTTACAAAATTTTCCTTTCAGTGAATAGGGAAAAAATAAAGCACCTTGATATAAAGGATACTGTTAGAAAAATTGTTCATGCACACAGAATAATTATCTTCACAGGAAGTATATCCAACATATTAGAGCTGTAAAGTTTTGTTTAGTTTATATCTGCACATACTTCAATATATCTATTACAATTTCCTTCCATCATTTGATAAAAAGGTCAAAGTCATACAGTACAACCCCAAATCCCATCTAACGATGGGAACAGAAGAAAAAAAAGAAAAAAAGGTCACTGATTATCGATTATAATTATTTTACAGTTCATTAGATTCGAATTGTTAATCAGACTAAGATATAAAGGAAAATAGATTTTTAAACTACTGCAAAATGTTGTCTAGCAAAAGAAAAGTTCAATACTTTAAATTACATGATGCTTCCACACTTACATAAATAGAAAAAAACAATATGGGTTTACTTACATTAAAAGCACCTATCCACTCTGATGAGTCAAAGTGGTGGTGGCTAGGATTAAAATTAGTGACCAGATACTTGTCAACTATTCAATGTTGACCCCTTCCTTTTATAGAGAAGCAAGTTGATGGCCATGAATCCCAACAGATGGCAGCCAAGCAAGACTGCCATAAGATTTTAGGGATGTTTCTAAATTCAGAGCCTAAACAAGTAAACTACTTAATGACAAAATGGCTATTTACACATACTTTAGCAAATTAGACAAAGGTTAACTTTCCTTCTTGAGAAATTAAAATTATAAAACTCAGAATTTAAGAGAATTTAACAAATTATGAATACTTAACCAAAACTAGTTTAATTTTTTTTACATTTTACACAAATATAAAGTGGGAATTTGTACAAGTCATCTCAGCTAAATAATTTGAACCAAGTTCTTTCTGGCTCAAACTGCTCAGCTACACAAACTAATTTTATATTTAAAATGGGTATCAAGGTATTAAATTATTGCATTAAATGATACATTCCTGCAGGTAGATGTGGGAGAGGAGTCAATACTGACTAGCTACAAAGAAAACATGCATGAAAATGACATTACTAATCATAAAAGTAAATAGATAAGATACATGCAATAAGTAGAGCAGGATGTAGGAAGATAGATACAAAAATATTCAGTCCATTTCACCTAACATCACAAAGCCTTGTTTTGGTGGAAGGGAGATCTAAATACTTAAATATTTTTAATCTTTAAATGCATTGAATATAACATCTCTATTACTACTACTATTTCATATATATATATATATATATATATATATATATATATATATTAGTGATGTACTCTTCCCATCGAGTTAAATATATGAGGTTCTGACGACCACAAACTAATGATGGGCATAACTTGAGACCAGCTTGAGAATTGCACAAAAGACCACAAATAGTACAGGAGAATGTATTGTATCCAAGTGCAGTAGGAACACTGTTAGCTGTCTTATTTTGCTAACTCATTTTATGTAGTCAACTGATGCTTAATTCTCAGTGCGGCTATATCAATGTTGTACTTTTTTATCTCCAATGCAACCAGAGCTGTTTTTCTTTCTGGTGCTGAGTTGCTGTCCTAGAGAGTTTGTACATTCCAAGTGCCAAGACGAAGTTGATGTTTCATAGTTTTTTGCAGTAGCCGGATGTGTGTGGAACTAATTAGATGTAGTTGTCAGAAAACCAACACAATGATTTTTTACAAGTGATGAAGGCTTGTGTTGGACCATCCACACTTCGGATCTGTAGATAAAAAAAGTAACAATGGAAAAGAACTTGCCACGGAAACTCCAAACGACAGTCCTCATGTGTTATTGGAGTTTAACTTCTCTGGATCACAGTCAATACCAGCCAGTACACACCTCTTGGCAGACACATGCAATATAATGACCAGGTTAAGCTGTCAGGAGTTTTCCTTCCCATCTGAAGTTTTATCGTGAAACCAAAACTAAAAGGATTGCTAACCAAAGCTCAGAGGGACTCCTTTCATCCACATCAAGGGCAGCTAGCCCATGCCAGTTCTCAACCTGGTACTTTACATATATATATATATATATATATATATATATTACACTGGATGTCGGGGTAAACAGATCGTCATCAATGTGCCAATATATTGCTATACTTTTAAAATAACAGTTATCAATTATATGAGAATATTATTATTACAATAATAATTATAATTGTTGCTGTTAAAACATTTGAAAGATAAATAATACAAAATTGACTAGTAGTAAAAACAAAACAATATTATTACTGTGAATGCTTTTTCAAAAATAATTGAAATTGTTACTTTGCAATTAATAAGAAAATGTAAAGGAATAAAATTCATACCAAATGTTATTAAAATAATCTTTGAATATAAATAATAGATAAAGAAATCATCGATAATGATCCACTAGCTAAAGAAACAAAAACATTACAAAAATGCTTATCTCTAATTCTGAAAATTATGACCATTTTTGCAAAAACAGAGAAATAAATGTTATGCTTAAATATAAATAGATCAGAATTATTCATGCCACTATAATTAAACAAATACATTGAATGTTCTTAATATATTTAACTCTTAGTGAAATATCCTTACACTTGCTAAACAATTTTTTTTTATATGCCACGATAAACAAATATGAACAAAATATTATAAAAATATGTATATTAAATACTGTAAATAATTTTACAAATATTATAATAAACAAAGAAAAATATAAGAATAATGGATGATTAAAAGTAAAACAATCAAGACTTTTGTTTAAATGACATTGCTTTCTTTGAGGGAAAAAACAAAAAAAACAAACAAAAAACACATCCATTTACCGACATCAGTGTTCGTATATAATATGAATAAGTATAGGTTATATATTCTTTTACTTACTAAAAGTGAATACTAATAAGAGTACAGAAGAATCTAGATTTTCTTTATATTCAACTATTATAGATAAGCAAAATTTCTATTAGTAAGTTATTTCATACAGTTAAAAGGCTTTCTAAAATTTAAAACCATCACTGAGAATTGTAAAGGGAAAATATCTACGTAAAATCTTGTGTTTTTATATAACAGGTAGGAATTAGAAAAAGTAAAAAAAAAAAGAAATTTAAGACTAAATCAAAGTTATTTTCCTTAAGTATTGTTCATATTCCAGAGGGTAAAGAAAAAAAAATCAGAAACAAAAACAAACATTGATAAAGGATTTCATTTATAATGAATGAGGAACAAAGGCATGGAAGCTTGCATTAATCAGGCTTAAAAGTGATTTTGCATAGACAACAAGATATGCAGTGACAGGACATGGGTAAGCTGAAACATCTTAAATTCTATTGATATTTCAGAAAACTTTCAACAAATTAGTTCTTTTAATGAATTTTTGATTGATGCCAAAGTGGAAGAAGTAGAGGCCAACAAAGAACATGAATTTTTCTTGGATCCTCCCCTCCAGGTATTAACAATTCCACAATTTAAACTGTGCATAAAGGACAGCATCCTCTACCAATTCTGAGTAAACTGGTCAGAAATCTGAATTATTAGTAATTCTCATTAAAATAAGTAATTGTAATATATATCTCACATTGCTTTAAGTATGTCATCCCCATGAATTCTCACACACACTTGCATTCCCATCAAACTCACTGCTTAAAAAACAGCAGAAATATAAAATTATTTCAACTATTTCAAGAGCAAGCAATATTTAAAGCCAGAAAAGAATAAGCTAAACGTTATCAAATACCAGACATTAATTGCATTAGAAATCAAAGTGAATCATAATAGTGTATTTGAAATTGAACAGATTAATGTAACATGTTATGCTTGGTTTGTAATCTTTCAAAACATCAGTTTTTAGTGCTTTCTTAGTCCAAGCAATATGAAATATCACTCATTTTATAATGAATGTTTAGATAGCATAAGAGTTTTCATATTTTGGCAGTACAATAGAAAATAAGATAGCAGAGCTGAATTTGTTTTTACTTAATTTATTCACTATGACATTATAAATTTGTGTCAATCTTCCAATGGCTGCTACTTTCAAAAAGAAATATTCAAGTTCAATAGATGCTACTAAACTTAGACTTTTGCTCTAAACACACAGGCATATTGTGTTAGTGTAAAGAAATTTGTATGTTGACTATATACAGTCCCAGACATTTTAGATTAATTTGTAGTAGAGAATTCTTATTTTATCAAGTTTTTGTATCAGCAGACAATGTTTACTAAAGAGAAAGGGAGAATTTCTCAGCTGTTATATTTTAGGAACATTTATGTTTAGTGAGACTACCTAGTAAATATCACTTGCTTTACCATTTTAGAAACAAATCAACTTGGAAGCATATATAGCAAAGCTTATACAAAATTCACAAAAAGCAATGAGGGGAGGGGGAGAAAAAAGAAAAACAGATACCACAATGACTAAGGAAGGGCAGGTACTTACACGGGGCTGCAAGAAAATAAAAACACCAGAATTTATGAAGAATGGAATTTATACATGAACACCCTCCACACCACCCCTTAGAGAAAAAAATTTTTTTTTCACCTATTTTGTACAAAATTAATGTTGAATAATTATCAAGAAATAAAAACATTTATATTCTAAGTACTTGTACAACAGATCACTGCTAACTGCTGAAACAGATTAAATATTTATTCATGTAAAGTGACTAATATTTTTATTAAAATATATAAAATTTTTATTAGAAACATTTTCAACTAAGTAAAAAAAAATTCATTGTATTATGACAGTACATTTAAAATTGTCCAAATTTGCAGACTTATTTTTTTTTATTGAATAAGCAGTAAAAATGCAACTGGAAAAGTTTGTCAAGTAAAAGATTAATAAATATTGCTTCACAAATTAGTTGAAGTAGACAGTAATCAAATCAAGACATTTGAAAATATAAAATATGAGATTGTAAATTAAAAGTGAAGCCTTAAAAATTATTTGCATTAGATTTTTTTTTTTTTTATATAAGAGCTGTTTTTATATATATAGAGAGAGAATGAACTAACGAGCCATATTTTTCAGGTTTGCTAAACATAAAAGATGTTATACAAGAAATGTGATGGATGAAGAAAAATGGATAATTTATATAACATGTAATGCAAGAGAGTGGGTTAAACTAAAATGACCTACTACTAACCATACAAAATGCTACTCTTTAGAGACTTGATGTCAGATGTATGGTAGAAATTGAAAAGAAGCTCACTTTTTTAAGAGTTCTTTCCATAAAAGCAAATGAATGATTTGAACAACACTCCCTTTACTTCCACTTCTCACTTGTGGAAATCCCTTACAGCTTCATGCCTTCCAGCCAACCTTAATCTGCAAAAATTTAAATGCAATGTCAATCGCTATCTATTGTCCTGATTACTCTTTTCTCTTAGCGCTCATGTTTCTGTTTCTAATTCCTCCACACTCAGTAACTCCTCGTGCTTTAATGACTTTACTGCCCTGCATGGATTATACAAAAGAAAAAAAAAAACACAACCCTACTATTTCTAATCGGTCCTACTGAAGAAAACCATCCAGAATTAGTTAAGTGAAAGTGTATAATATTCATCAAGATAATGCTAATCTTTTAGTGACCAAACAAATTATTATAGTTTGGCTAGGAATTTTTTAAAAACTCATCTTACCTAGAAGAGTAAATAGATGAGAAAGAAAATCCTTTATACAAAGTGGCTTGTAAGATAAAATCTTACATAAGTAAAATAGGGAGCATCTGAAAAGTTCTCAATCTGTGAAAAATCTAAAATCTGAACATTATTTTGTCACTGTAAAAACTTTATTTTATTGTAAAGTACTAATTTGTTAGATTCTTGTACTTATTTTTAAATTTTTTTTTAAAAAAACTTCAGATTAAAACACTATAATGGGATGTGTGAAAGTTTGAAGTGTTGAAGTTCCTGCAGAAGCAAATTACAAGGAATGCAAGCACCGGGTGACAAGTGTCAGTCATGCTTAACTGTCAAGTGGTGTACCAACTTCCAGCACTGAAATTTTAACATCCAAAAAGCAGCATAGTCTAAGAAAGCTCCAATTGTATCAATTCTGGAAATTGTTGGTCACGTTGTTCATGGCCTATTTTTAGCAACTCAACAAGTATCAGCAAAAATAAATTGAGGCAGAGAAATCCAGAAGTTTGGTCAGTCAAGTGGGTGTCAAAATATTTCAAATCAACCATAAACAATATCAAGTGGATACTTTTAAGTTGATTTTAAAACATTTTCAGCAAACTATTTCTACTTCTTGATGTGTCATTGAGGATGAAATTATAATTTAGAGACCAAACAGTCCATGCAGTGGTGCCACTTGGGTTCTCAGAACTCAAAGAAATTAAAAACATCAGGAAATGTCATAAACAGTTTCAGAGGATAAGGTATTTTAATAACTGACTAGAGTCAAGCAATACTATAACTTACTCTATCATTTAAGAGAAAAATAGCAAGTTCTTATGCAAGACAATACATTTGCTAACAGGGCTAGCAAGATTGGATGTTTTGAAGAATTTCGGGTTTGAGTGAAATGCATAGACCATTTTCACTATTCAAGATCTTGCTTCCAAGTCTTAAGAGAGGAAATCTTTGATAATTCAAAGATGATAACAGAACAGAATTTCAATGACCAGACAGAATATTTTTGGAAGAGTTAAAAGAAATTAGAATCGCTGTGCCAAGTGTGTGAATATGGAAGGTGAATATGGAAGATCATGTATGGTTCCGGGATATTCCATTTAGCGTAAGCCAATAACTTCAGCACCTCCTTGTAAAAAATTATCTATTGATATCAAATACACTTTTAGCCTAACTCAAACCTTCAAGTCTGATTACTATAATCATATATATTTAAATAATATCAATGCCATGTATTATTTTGTACACTTTAATGACTTGCTTATGTTTAATAGCAGTAAATTGGAAGATATAAATAATTCAATCCTAGCATTTCTCACTACACTTAGTAAATGCAATATATAAATGCACTTTAGTAATTTATCATTACAAATGGTTTCATTAGTCAGTAAGTTCTTCTGGCAGAGAAAAATTATTAAAAATGAAAAATTGCTGACAAATTTCAAAAACTGAATCTAGGATTTTGTAAGTCAAAGTAATCAACCACAAAATTTCTATTATAAAATTTTAATGGAATATAAAGAATATAACTTCTGAAGTAATTTGTTCAGTTTACAGGTGGTGGTAAGGCCGAAAAGGTCTTGGAAACTTCTCAAAAACTGACTAATAACAATTTTCTTTCAAGAGCTTTGTTGGGCTGAGAATTTTATTGCAATATGAATAATAGCAGATAATGTAGTCAATTTTTGCTGTAAATTAAACCTGATAAGACCAAAATTTGCATGATTATGTTATCTTTCATTTAAAGAGGAAAACATTCCAGAAAAAAAAAAAAAAAATTTACAAATGTTTAAAGGTATTTGAGCAATACCTACCCAACTATTTCTGATGTTTTAAGGCATCTGAACGACGAAAGGAACAGCAAGTTTGAGGAATTTGCGGTATCTGGTGAAAAGATAGATATGAACAGGCCAAGAGATGAGTGAAAGAGGGCCAATGTTAGGAGAGATGATTTGGACCATTGCAAAGGAAGTAGGAACAAGATGGAACAAACGGAGAAGTGGATGGTAACGACAAGCTATTATACAAAATAGTATTTGCCTATACATAATACCTGCTTCAAAATGAGGTCAAATTTAAAATAAAGAAAAAAGAAAAAGAAAAAAAAAAGATTTTTATGTACTGATACATCAAACATCATCTCTTTAGTGGCTAGAGTAAACTAGTCAATCCCTTGAAAGAATTGTAATCAACTTTATTTTGGTAAAAAGAAAAAAGTGCAATAGTTGCAGTCAAGATTCAGTTTAAGCTTCTCCACTTGATAAAGATGGCATACACAAAAGTTTTGAAAATGTTAGGCTGAAAGATAGAATAACTTAACAGTTAACTTTGCTTTCATCCAGTTTAAGATTTTCCCCGTTATTAAAACGGTGTACAAAGTGAATAAAAATGCTATGGAAGTTTAAATATATCACTCAAAAAGTTTGAAAGTTAATTTCATTGTTTAAAGAAAAGCATGCTCTTTCAATTCCCTTGAAATTTACCACAATGAAAATACTTTCTACCTTCGGATTTCTAAACCTGGGGGATACTTTCCTTCATTAAGAGATATTAAATTATATTTGTGAATAAGAAGAGAACACTTAAACAATACATATGCATAGAATTAGTAATATCAGAGTAAGTCTTTCATTCATAGAAAGGAGAGGAATAACTTTCCTCAACCATACTGCACTATTTCACGAGTGTGTAACATGCAACATTTTAATTTCTATTAAATATCCATAAACACTTCCAATTCTACATACCATCCTCTTCCCCAAAAGAAAGGACCAGAACTGAAATCACTGCTACAACGACTACCTGTTAGGTAGAGTTGACTAAAAACAGTATGCATACACAGGGTTGATCAAATTCCATACACAAGGTAAATTTACAAACATTCAAAACATTAGAACCACATGCACAATGCAATTAAGAGAATCCTGAAATTAAAACTTAAATATAATATTAGCAAGAGAGGAAAAACAGTATCCAGTTTTTAGAACAAGTTTGGAATAGTTCTCATAGAACCTGGCAATTTGCCAAAAGACATAGGGAAAAAAAAAAAAAAAAAAAAAAAAAATGAAGAATTATGATATTAACTGTAGCATTTATATAACAGTTAAGAAAACAAAGAAACAAAAGAAAAAAAAGAATAAACAAAAAACACACGAAAATTAATCACAAGTAGTCAGAAGATTAAGCTATACACTCAAGCTCCTTGTTCCAAGGTCAAAAAAGAGCCTAAAAATGAATTAGAGTTGCCAATACTAGCCCCGTGGACATAATCAAAATATGGAGAACCATAACAAGGTTAGGCCCCAGGGACATTGATAAATGTGTGGGAAAAGATACAGTGCAACAAGCATATATCACATGCAAAGTGAAATTGACTCAAAGAGCAGAACATTAGAAATACAACTAGACAAATAAGATTCAGGAATAAAACACCACCTTTAAGTCATCAATAGTTACACCCTTATCTGGATTAAGGAAACTTAAAATGGAGAGTAAAAAGACAAACTTCTGGTAAAATAATCTTCCTACCAGTTAAAAAAACAAAAAAAAAAACAACCCCCCCCCCCCCCCCCCGAAAAACAAAAAACAAAAAACAGATGCATCACTTCTACAAAAAGTAGAAGTTTTGTTTTCAAGGTAAGCAAAAGGATAATTAGACTAAGGAAGAAGGCACCTGCCTTGGTATTTTAAAAAAGAGCTTTTCTCTGTGTATCATAATAAACTTAACCACCTTGATAATTAAAGCAATCCATATCTCAGTTATCAATTCACACCATTTAAATTGCCCACTTTCAGTGTAAACTGAATAAAGTTTATTCATATAATGTTCCAGTAAAAATTATCCCATTCCCGAGCCAATTTTATTTCACCATTTCTATTTTGGTAATGTAGATTTTTACCATGGTTTAATATTGAAATACCTGCTCATTATCTTAAATGAGAATTTTATAGTACCTACACTTTTTCCTAAAGCCTAATATCAATCATTTTTTCAACTTTGTTTTATTAACAGTTATCCTAATTATTGTAGTTATTACAAGTCTAATAGCATCGATACAAAATACAGTATTTAGTAGAGGAGAAAGTGAAGCCTGGAAATTTGGGGGAGTGGGTAAGCTTCCATTCTCAAGAAATTTGTCCAGCAAGAGAATAGGTTTCTCCTATTTCTTTAATATTTTATTTATTCCATTCTGAACTGGAAAGATAAAAGAAAAATTGTCAACAGAGAAATTTGCAAGTTAGAATTCCGATTTGACTTCAAAAATGAAATCAGTGATTCTAGAAGTAAAATTGGATTCTAAATCATTTCAAACTCTCACACGACCTAATGAAGAAAATCCCAGCAGAATAGAATTAGTTTTTAGGATAAGATTTTAATGTTATACCAAGAACATTATATAGTTAAGTAAGTATTAATAAAATTTATGTTTAAACTAACCATTAAAGAGAAGTAGTTTGAAATGATATTTAAATCAAAGTTGAGGGCAATATCTCTGAAATGTCAGAAGTAAACAAGTGGACTAATCAAATAACAGCTACAAGTTATTTGTTTATTTTATGTATGACAAAATTAAATGCATTTGTATATAATTTTATTATAAAGTTGCATTTTCCCTGCTTACAGAAGAACGAACATTAGTAAAGTTTACTTATATTCAGCTTGTTACTTTCACTTACTGAAAACAATCATTAATTTGTTTTATATAAAATCAAATATCACTTGGTTTTGTAATGTTAAAAGCAAACAAAAATCAGTGAACTTAATTTAAAGTGAACCACATCCTGATTCAAGTGTCCAACCTGGAGGTAGGCAGGCAAACAAAATACCAGTGTAAAGCTAAAATATCCAGGTAAAATATTTTTTGAATACTTTTTAAAAAAAAAAAATAAAAAAAAAAAAAATTAAGACATGAATAAGTAGAGTTTTTAACTGTTTTATCCAACATTTATTACTATAAACATTTTAGTAGATACCCATGTTTGAGTAGATGCCCTGATAAATAAAAGTTAATTACATTTACTGGCTTGCATTCAAGAGACTGAAGAAAATGTGCTATGGCATTTCTTTATTAAGTCTTAAATGCACAGAAGGGTAGAGTTAATTCACACTTAAGAAACAAGAGGTTGTCTACTCAAATATGTGTATTCACTAACATAATGTTTAGAGTAATAAAATGTATATCTCCATCCCTCAAATACTATTTAAGAAAACAGGAGAGTACAACAGCAGATATGAGCATAACAATCAAGGTAAGCATGCTGTTCCAAATAGCAAAGCATGCAATACTATTGATGGATTAAGACTAAAAGAACATTTTTGAAATTTTAAATGAATCTAAAGAAATTCTCACTCTGAAAAAAGAAATGAAAAAAAATATGGTACAGGTTTTTTTTACTAATTTAAAAATAGAGATGATTACAAGAGTCAGGATTAATTTACAGAATCCTAATTCATTTAATATATTATAGTCAGATTTATTGCAATACATTTACAGAATTATTTGTACAATTTATTTGTATATAAATAATCCACTCATGCCACCCCACCTGTTTTTTTTGATAAGCACTACACTAGTAATATTGTAAGTTGTCTAATTTTATGATGGACTACATTACAAGCAGTTATTCCAACACCAAATCAGACACTAAAGGATTGTTAAAGAACACACACACTTAATTTCAAATTTTTTTTGTACACTGAGAGTTGTAGATAAACAGCAGTTTTAATGCAAAATTATTCTCACTACATACTTTTCTTGAGTTAGTAAAAAATATGAAAAATTTAGATTTGGTTCAGATCTACATTTAATGCTTTTCAGTTAACAGTTTGTATGCACATACAAAGCATGACTAACAATAACCGTCATAGTAGTGTTGCTGGAGAGGAAATCAACAGCAGCATCCTTTCAAATGACTCAACAATTATTATCCAGTTAGCTAAACATTACTTGGTGGTTGGAGCAAACAAGTTGGTTAATAGTAATTTTCTCACATGTTAACTAGTGTATCACTATAACAGGAGAAATATGAAGCAACTTTTTGCTAACAATTATTTGAACAAGAGCTCAAACTGAGATTTGCAAACAACTTTACAAATTTATTAGTCATTAACAAACATTGAAAGATTAAGGTAATTGAAAATAAGCTTCTTAGAGAGGGGGGGGAGAATCACTAGATTGACAGTGCAAGAGTTTGCATAAATTTTAGTTTTTACTCATTGAATCGGTTGCCATGTCAAGCTATTAAATATATGTAGCTCTTATTTTTTTTTTTTTTCAAACACATTCAAAGGGAGAGGGGTTTATATATATATTTAACACGCTACTCTGAAAAGATTTACATATTTAAATGGATAGATAAAAAGGATTAATATTTATATAATTAAGACTAAACTTCAATAAATTTTAACCAGCAGTAACATTACAATATACTATTAATAATAAATAAGCTTTATTTTTATTATTATTCTAGATGCAAGAATGTGCAAATGCACAATTTAGTTAAGATTAAGCCTCTGATTGCATAGCATGCATTAAAAAGGGTGAAAGATTCAGACTACAGTTTGCAAAAGAAAAAAAAATGTAAATAAAGAAAAAAAGCTGGAAAGGTCATAATGAAACATTCATACTGCAGTTAAAAACATGCAAATCATGTAGCAGGGCAGACTTGCAAAGTTAAAAAATTTAAAACAAGAATTGTATTGTTTTAGATAAGTTCAGAATTTCTGTTTACAAAATCATAACGCAATATTATTAATGTTACAAACAGAATAGTTACGTATACTCATCCTATCATAAATTTTGCTTGCAAGAAGGATCCCTGAACTGGCATTTATGTACTATTTTTTGTTTTTATCACTCATCAACCTTTGGCAGTTTATCTCAAGCCAGAAAATATTTTTAGATTGTAAGTAGGTTTTGATTTTTACTGATACAAATTCTAATTAACCCATAGCTGGGAGGAAAAGAGGTGGATTCATACGCCTTTCCCCAAGGGTATTTACACATCAGTGAATATAATGAACCCAACTGGAATTAGAACTGTTCTCAGATTTCCAACTCCTAGTCATTATCAATTACACCACCTGCACATCCCAGCTTACAGCACCTGGTATTCTCAAGCAGTCATCCATCTAGGTACTGACCAAGCTCAATGTAGCTTAACTTTGGTGATCAGACATGAACCCGTGTCTTAACAGTCTGGCATTTAATTAGGTCTAATACTCATAAAAGTAGCATTGTACAAATATCCATATTCAAGCATTAACATTTAAAAATGGTGAAGAGAATGCTGAAAAAAGTTTTAGGTAAAAAAAAGAAAGAAAAGAATAAAAGAAAAAGAAAGAGTATTTTGATGTTTGGTCATTGAAACATTGAGTTTGAAAAGTTAACCAAGTCCAAGAAACTTTCAGTTATCACCACTATTTCACATGAGGGACAGTCCAAAAGTAATGTTCAATTTATTTTCATGGAAACTAAAACAGGGATCACAACATGAATGATTTCAGTTATATCCCACAGATGTGCATTTTCACCAGCCTTAAGCAAGAGCCTCTATGAGGAACTATTTTTGTGACCAATATTTTCCTTAAATTTTAACAAATAAATTTGTCTCTTGCCCCTTGCATACCATCACTCACTCACCCAACGAGTAAATGGGATGAAACACTGAACCTATAACATCCTGGTATTTTAACAGAGGAAAGGTGGCAAATTTTTTCGTTTGGGATCAAATGAAGGTAATTAGAACTATTTGACATTACTTACAAATCTGATTAAAAAAAAAAAAAAAAAAAAAAAAGGTTCACATATTCAACTATCATATGCATATTCATTTTGATTATTAAAGAATAGCAATCAATCAGGCATATCGATTACAGCTGTCCAATATTATGCCTCAGTAACTTTACTTCTGGCCAGGCCAGTCATATGAATGGCCCCACCTCTGTCTATGAGTGTGATACAAACTAGTTTTAATGTGGGAAAATAGGCTTCTACTAATGAACGTTCTGGTGTTGATATCTTCCCAACAGGCCTGTTTCCAGCTCAATGCACCCTTCCCTTAGCAAGTAATGGCCCTTTTTTCTCTCCTTCAGATTCAGACTCCTCCTCTATAGGTACCTCACCGAGTTAATTGTTAGCAAGCTAGTCTAGTTGACCACCTAAATAATTTTGATTGTCATGAGTGCCCCATATTTTTGCCTTGTGCCAAACAAAGCTAAGTAAATTACAAGAGCCTGTATGCTATACTTGTAAATGTAACATCACCGCTGAGATATAACCCACCAAACTGTACTTAGCCATCATTTGATCTCTATAAATTTTCAATTAATGGAACTCAAGGGGGCCATTCTTCCCTCCCATCTACTTTGTACACATTTTCATATCAGATGTTATTTTGTCAGACTGCTGATCAGCTGCTATTTATAACAAGAATGTTTTTGTTTTTTTAATGAAAAGGTTATCAGCTGGAAAGTTCAACTTATTTCACCATTACCATCTTTGATGTTGTGGGCAAACCTAAAATGAGATTATTTTCTGAACAAAGTGTGCATAATTAGATGAGTTTAATGTATTTTTCTTCAATAGTCAAATTTTTAAGGGCAAGCAATAGAAAACTGGCACACATAGTATCTAACATTAAGACCAGCTTTCCAGAAATTAAATTATGCTTTTTTTTTAACCTGCATTTATTCTTAGGTATTCACGATTATAATCACTTAAAAACATAACTTCATGCTTTACTATTAAATCCACTAGAAGAAAAAAAAAAAAAAATGTAACCACCTAAAATTGGATTTCATAGAAAGTGATTATGAAAACTGCTCAAATAAAAATTTGGAAAAAAAATACAATTCTTGTTTGTGGCTAATAACAAAAAATAAAATAAAACACTAATATGCAAAGTCCTTTTCAAATATACTTAGAAATTTGAAATCTCTGGTCAACAGCCACAATTTTATATTTATAAAGCAAATGAAAAGGGTTCCATTTCAAAAATCAAATGCAAGCAAAAAATGGAAAGTTAAATCTTAAATAAATCTATATTTAGAAAACAAGAATTTGTTGTTTAGAATAAGTTTCTTATACTTTGTCATATTTCTATACACTAGCCATACTTACCCTAATAAGTTGCAAAGGAGTGATTTGTTTCTCAGAAAACAATAAATCAAAATAAATTGTGTGTGTGGAGCCAAATGGCATCTGTGTGTGTGTGTGTGTGTGTGTGGTCTCAGAATTTGAGTAAAGGAAAAAAAAGGAAAAAAAAAAAAAAAAAAAAATGTAAAAGAATACTGTCCAAATTTTGTAGAAAGGCACTAAAGATGAATATAGCAAACTCCTAACCCTTGTTTTGATGAGTTCGTTTTTGTTTTTTTTTTCCTGGGAAGCTGGAACTCAAAGACAAGCAAAACTATCTTTTAATTCTGTCTAAGTCATAAGAATTAGCAATTTTTCACATTGGAAAAAAAAAAAAAAAAAAAAAAAGAGAAAAAAAAAAAAAGAAAAAAAAAATTAAATTAAGGAAGTTTAAAATAAATAAAAATAAAACACATACAAGCCAATAGGCACATGTGATTGGAGTTTTCAAAAAGAAGAAACAAAAACAAGATGGAAAACAAGAATAATTTACTTCACGCAAGAGCATGCAATGGCTCTAAAAACAATTATGAAATATAAAAATAAATTATACATATGCAAGGGGAAATCCTAATTTCTAGGATTTGGCTGTTGACCAGATTTTAAATAAAGTGTGTTTTGAAAGCAATGGGCAAAGAAAATAATGTGAAAATATGAAAGGGAACAAGCTGCCCAATGCTGAAGCTGTTAAACCATCCCCTGACCTGTATACTTTATAAAAATGGGAGAAATGTGGGAAGGGGTTCAAGAGGTAAATTTATGAATTTATAGCGGGCAAAGCAGGGAGAGTTTTTTTGTTTTGTTTTTTTTTTAATTTTTTATTGTTGTTGTTGTTGTTGTTGTTAAATAAGCACAGTAGCCCCCACACTTACCCGGTTCTCCGGGTCCACAGGACTAGACACCTAGTTTTTAATAGTCTCTCTTTTGGGAAGACCTTGAGAAGCGACCAAATTCTTCATATGGAGCGTAGTTGTAACTTACTTTGGGTGCACCGATCTTGTTTCGGCCTTGCCTTCGAATGTTACGACGCTCTCTGTCAAATTCCAAATCCTCCAATCGCTGTGTTAGTACTAGTTTCTGCTGAATAGCCATTCGAAGTAAAGAATTCAGAGTCTTTTTCTCTTCTTCTGCAGCAACTAGCTGTCTTTGCATCTCATCCAGTTGTGTGACATATTCATCACAACGCTGGGCAAACATTGCTCGCAAGGAAGCAAATGTAGCAGCATCCTCTTTGAGAGCCTTCAGTTCATTTCTTAGTTTCATCATTGTATCTGTTACAATGACTTTCTCATTCTCATATTTCTGTTTCAGATTGGCCAGAGCAATCTCTGCTGTTGATTTGTTTGCTTTCAATACACTTCGCAAAGTGGCAATCTGTTCTCGTTTTGTTGACAGCATCGCCTTCAACTTGACGATCTGCTCCTGCAGTTCCTTCACATCTTGGTTCTCTGTATCATCATCTTGCCGCTGTCTGGTTACTACCAAATGCTCAACAGCACGTCTTAAGTACTTTATCTGGTCCAAGATAGTCTCAACTAATTTTCCACAAGATGTTGGATCCCCCTGCCCCTTCAGGTCTTGGCTCACAAGCTCTTTGGATTTTTTGGAAGCTTCTGAACCTGACGACTCTCCATCTTCTGTGCTCACTTCACCATTACTTTTCTGAGTCACTTCACTTTTCTCCTCAGATCCCTCCCTGGCCGCATCTGGCCGAGACATCTGAGAAGCACCCTTGGCATGATCAAGCATAACTCTGCTTGGGAGTTCTCCATTGACTTCACACACTAGATGATACAACTGAGCCAGGTCTTCTGTGATATGCACTAACTGATCCTGAGTAACATTAAGCCTTCCTTGAGCACTGTCAGCAGAATCAGTCATACCAGTAAGATCCTTTTGTAGAATCTTGACCTGTTCCTCATATTCAGAGATTTTGCTGTTTAGATTAGACAGTGTCTCCTTCACCTCAGGATCAATAGTCTTGTTACTCTCGGCATTCTGGACTCGTTCTTGGAGAGAATTAATTTCAGACTGAAGATTGCTAATCTGTTTCAGAGCCGCCATATATTTTTTCTCATTGATGTTATAGTTATGCTTCAGGAGCAA
This sequence comes from Acanthosepion esculentum, assembly GCA_964036315.1. Classification (NCBI taxonomy): domain Eukaryota; kingdom Metazoa; phylum Mollusca; class Cephalopoda; order Sepiida; family Sepiidae; genus Acanthosepion; species Acanthosepion esculentum. The sequence continues at coordinate 41,495,003 of OZ038507.1, read as the reverse complement.
TATTTCTCGCTTTTCTGGATCACTTTCATTCTGGATCTCTGCAAGGTCTTCTTCTGTGAGTTCATCCTCAGGCAAGTTGATTTGGGCTTCATTGATGTTTGCTATTGCACTCATGTGGGACTTCAACTGAGCTGCCCTCTCCCGCTGCTCCATCAGATCTTTCTGAGTGTCCTGCATCAGTTTCTGAGCTTCATCCAAGCCTTTCTGCAATTCCATTTTTTCATTTTCACTTTGATCAAGTAACTGTTGCAATTTCTGTACTTCAGTCATGTGGATCTCACTTAGCAAATCATTCACACTAGCAGGAGCTGGTTTAGGAACTCTACCATCATCTTTTTTGGGTTGAATGAAGTCAGCTTCCAATCGTTTGAGTGCAGGGTGATCCTGAGATTCACCCTCATCATCATTTGCTTCCCTGTGACCACTGTTCAAATTCAGATCGTGACTGTTACCAAACTTTAGCCCGTCACTCAAACCACCAATGTGAGCAAGATTGCTGAGATTGAACATAGACTCTCTGGTTATATGGTGATCAAGCTCTTTTTTTAACATGTGCTTCTGTTCCCGTTCCTGTTGCAATGAGTTGAGAGATTCCTCTAGATTTCGTTCTATAATTTTCTTGAGATTTTTTGTTTGCTCTAGCTCAGCATTCAGATCATCTGCTTCTTCTTGGAGTGCCCGCTTTTCATGTTTCAGGGCTTCATAGTCCACCTGACTTTGCCGTAGCTGAGACACTTGTTTCTGAAGATTGATATTTTCATCTTCCAGCTCAGCATAGTCTGCTAAGTTGCGGTTCTCGCGGATTTTATATTCTTTGATTTCATTTCTTAACTGCTTCCGTTGCAACTCTAGTGCTTCCATCTGCTGCTGACTCTCGTTAACCAATGCATTAAGGCGCTCATTTTCACAAGTGATGCGATCATAAGCAGCCTTGATTGACTTGAGCTCCGTCTCCAGCTCGCTGATCGTATCCCTGTACTGATCCTCCAGAGAAAGTGTCTCCTGGAGGAAATGTTCTTCATGTCGGATTCCCACCTCATGCTGCTTCCTGTAAGTAGACTGGTGTTTGCTTAAAGCCTGAAATTAAAAATATTACACTTATGAGAATTATTTAAAAAGAGAAATATGAATAAAGTTACATCATTTGAATGCATTTTTATTTGGCTATTCTACAAAGTTTAATCATTAAACAGAAGTAAATTTATTTTTCAAGGGCATTTGGTCAGTCAAGTATTTGTAAAATTCAGCATTATTGTAGAAGTGAAGAGAAAAAAAATTAAAACAAGTCTAAAAATTTTATTAGCTTTTAGTTTTAACAAAATTTCATTGCTTTGTGATCATTGTCATTGTATACATTTTTTAAATAGTCAAATTTGGTGAATTTGTTTATTGATTCTAATTTTGAAGATATTTTTGGCATGTTTTCATAAAGAAAAGTAAAGTCAGATAAATTGATGTCCATAGCAATCAAATTAAGATTACTAAAAATGATGAAATTAAGAATCGAAATCATTTTCAGATTTATTACACTAGTTACTTTGATGAGAAACTCACAAGTTAAACAAGAATTACACAGTTCACGTGTTAACCCCACATCCTAAAAAAAAAAAAATCACAATATGAAATTAAAACTGTACTTATATCAAAGTTTAAAATTTAATTATAGAAAAAGTTTTAATAGAAATGTGGGCTTTATCAAAAAATGTTTCAGTGAATTATTTGCACTGACTATTGTCCTCATCTTTGTCATTATCATCACAATATTTCAGCTGGATTTCATCAGGTAAACTTCAAAGAATTTTAAAGTAAATTCTTTAATATACAGGGAGTAGATTGTTCTCATGCCACTACCCATGTTTACAGATATCAGGTCTTGTTATTTGGTGCAGCCCAGTTACTGCCTACCCTCTTCCCATGGAGTCAGTGTTCCCTACCTAGCCAAGGCATTGAATGCACAATTATTATAGATGAATTCATGAAACAACACTTTAATGAACTAAACTATTGTCCTACAACATAGCAATTGAGTTCAATTCATAGGCCAGATATTGCAAACTTAAAATCAGTGGAAACAGGGTAAACAATAGCAGTTCTAATTAAGAACTAGACAAGATATCCAGAAATGAGAACAATTCCCCCTGCAGATTAAATAAGGGGTAGAGTTTGAAATTCTCTGAAGAACCTGGTGAAAACCAGGTCACAATGTGTTAAAGATGAGAATAATAGTCAGTATAAATAATAACTCATACCAGAAATTCAGATGGGAATTTTCAGTGAATTATTGATATTATTTTTTCAATAAATCTAATTGGATCAATAATGTTAAGGAAATATTTCAAGCTAGTCTGTCTATTGAATCAGAGATTAATATTCAGTCCATTAAATAAGTTATTCTTGTATAGGCAAGACAAAAAAAGGGGATCAGATGTTACCTACCCCAACACAATTTCTTGCTATATTTAACAGCAAACAACTAGCAATATATACTCTTGGTCAAAATCTTAAGATACAAAAGGGTTAAAAAAAAAAAATTTTTTAAATAATTTAATTGAAATATATTTGTGAAACATTTACATTTAATTAAAAAATATAGTTTATCATAGCTTTTAATTGATTAATTTAAACAAACACTGAAAAAGTATTTTTTTTGGTTGGTCATAAAGATAAGACTGAAAAAAAAATTACTGGACAAAAATTTTAGTCAGTATGGCTAAAGTTTTAACAAAGGGCAGGATTATTGAACTTCAAAAACATGGTCATTTGCAACAAGCCATTGCAAATGAAATTGGCCATAGCAGAAGTGTCATTTCTAACTTCATAAAAATCAAACAGTTGCCCCAATAAAATCTCACCATCTCTAGACAGTCATATTAGGCAAGAAGTTAAGAGAGATTCAAGCCTAACATCAAATCAGATAAAAGCAAATACAGATGCTGAATGCAGCTCTTGAACAACTTAATGCCATTTAAATAAGAAAGGGTTTAAGAACATGAAATGGCTGCAAAGGCCTTGCTTTCTTCCCCACCATAAAACCTACAATTTGCTTCCAATTATGAAACTTGGGATGTGGATAATTGGAAGAATGTTTTCAGATGAAAAAAAAAAAATTCAACCTTGATAGCCTAGACAGTTTTCAGCATTACTGGCATGCAAAAGATGTCCCAAAAGAAATTTTCTCAACATGACACAGTGGAGGTGGATCAATTATGGTCTGGAGGGTTCATTTTCATACAATGGAACTCTTGAGTTACAGAAGATAAAAGATCGTCAAACAGCTGCTAGTTACACTGACATATTAAGGCATTGCTAATTAGTGAAGGCCCCTGTCTATGTGGAGAAATGAGTATACCAAAGCGAATTTTCAAAGTAATTCGCAAGAATGGAGGATATACTGAGAATTAAATTGTCGTTGTGACTTATTTGTTCTGTATTTTCTATTTTTATTTACATGGTCTTATCTTTATGACCAACCAACAAAAAAAAAAAAAAAAAAAAAGTCTTTCAATGTTTAAATTAATTAAAAGCTTAAAATTTTCACTTGCTTGTGATAAACTACATTTTCTAATTAAATGTAAATATTTACAAATATATTTCAATTAAAGTAACAGTATTTTATGATTTTTTTAACCCTTTTGTATCTGGCCTTAAGATTTTGAACAGGAGTGTATATCAATTTTGAAGTAATTATACTATAGGGATAAGTGATGTCTTCTCTTCAGCATATTAAAAAGGAGATGCAAAAGTTTTTCTTAGTGTGTGCGAAAGTTTTTTTTCTTAAATGAGTTAGTGGATATTATCCACATTTATTAATAATCAAAATATTTTCCTTCAATTTCCATAACCTCACACCAACATCCTAGAAAATTTTAAATTCCATATTGATAAAATGGGCATCAACAAAGCTTTCAATCAAATGTTGAACAAACATCTATAAATGTTACACCAAATAAGGAATACAGCATTGATTGGAACAAATGATCAACCAACAGAGTCAAGTTGAGCAAATGTGTGTGTGTGTGTGTGTGTGAGATGGAGAGGGTGTCAGACCTTCAATGGCAACTTTGTTTTTTTCCCCTCCTATGCAGCAGTGACTTTCTGGCTTCTGTCCTGGAAATAAGAGTTTTCAATTTCAATGTTTAAACTTTGAAGGTGATGACTTCTGCAGTAACAATTTCACCAGCAATTTGTCATACAATATAGCTTGTTACATACAAGCTATATTGTATATACTACTAAATATACAGCAATAACACTTTTCCTAAAAAGTTTGGGTTTTGCTCTTGATACTACAAGCTATCATGGATTCACCCAAGATTTGTGACAGTTCAGATCATCACTTAAACCCATTTTTCATCTCCAGTGATAATCTTCCACAAGAAAAGACCTCTCATATTTGTAGTCAAGAAGTGAAATGCTAGTGGCAATAAACAGCACAATGTTTTGTGCTGACAAAGCATGTAGAACCCATTTCTTTAATTTTTCTTATATTTTGCAAACATCTAACAACTGGTGAGTGATGACAGTTTTTCACCCAACTTCAATGTTGATTGAGTGGGGGTCATCATCCAAAAAGCTTGCGAGTAATAATTTTCAAATTCATTAACATGTACAGCAGAATGAGAACAACTTACTCTTGGAAATTAAAAAGGGTTCCATTTGATGTTCCCTGAGGGCTATCTGAATTGACAGATAACTAAGAAGGCCAGAGGGCACAACAGCTGAAACACTGTGATAAAGATGAGGACATTAGTCCAACTGTAAGTAATGTAAATACAAAAACGTTAAATTAAGATTGCCAAATTTCATGAGTCACTGACATTTCAGGTACATAAAATAGGAATTTATATTTTTGGGAAAAATGCCACAAGTGTTAATGAATAGGAATTTATGATGAACAATTATATATTTTAGACAATGAAAGGCTGCATTAAGCCAGTATTGTTAAAAATTTGAAGAGATTGAATAAACAGGCTTTTGAGGTTTATATTAAGGACAATGCTATAAATTTAACATAGCACTATTCCTCACTTCACTGGGTGAATATTTAAGATTTAGATAACTATGGTGCAGTCCGATAGCATAAATCACTGACAATTTTTGCAATCATGAAGTTTACAGGTATGTTCAAAATGAAACGGTGTTTTCTGTTTAAACAGAAAACACTTTTTTCAAATCAGCTTAGAAAAACTAATGTTTCCTTTTTCTTTTTTAATAAGTGCCCTTACATAGTTAGATTTCATTTTAACTTGATTAGCACAATTATCATCTTTGATGTGTTCTTGGGTAGGAAAGAACAATGGAACATAACTTCCTCAACATAAGAATTCAATTATTCGTATCATGTCTTGCATTAAATTGTCTATTTTACAAAGACGAGCATGAATTAATCATTAACAATAGCAATTACAAATTAGAGGCAGAAATTGCAAAAAGCTAGTTGGTCAGCTGACAGATTTGGCAAATGTTCCAAATGCCATGACTACCATCTCATGCAGCAGGTGTCTGTACATAAGGGGGTTGGGACAAGAAATAAAGTTTAAATTACAACTAAATTGTAAAAGTCTGAAATTAAAACTTCTAAAATTTAGTAAGTTCACATTTTCGTTAATTAGAATAACAGTTTATTTCAAGCACAGATTAGAAATGTGCAAACAAGGTAAAAATTTGCCATATTTAACTTGTGTTCATAGTAAACTATTATATAGTAAAGAAATCACATTAGTATTTTTTGTGTACTGAAGAGAAAATTTCTGCTAGTTATGAATAAATATCACTTTCTAAAATACTTAGAATACAAACTTGACCATCCTTATCTTTTCATCCCAAAAAGTGAACAGGAAATATCCAAGAGATTAATGGTATATATATATATATATATATATATATATATATATATATATATATATATAGAGAGAGAGAGAGAGAGAGAGAGGTTACAAATTAGCAAAAAAGAACATTAATCAAGTTAATTCCTTAATGGCTCACATGCTATGAAGTTTTAGATTTGAACATTAAGAAAATGAATATAGATTTAAACAATTTTTATATAAAAGTCAATTGGTTTGATAAAGGCTTTAAGAGTTACTGTGGCTAATTTTTTCGCAGTATTAATTACATTAATTTATTATAACATCTTTAAAGCTGAATTTTAATAAAATTGAAAAGCTAAAAAATAAAAAAAATCAAGCTTCTATAGATTTAAGATATATAGAATATAAATTATTAATTTTATTCATTTGTTTTTACTGTTTTAATGACAATGTTTGAGAATTTTTATTAAAATTGGAGAAAATAAATTTAGTAAATACATATTGCATTTGTGTATTAACAGTTTCAGAAGACAAAATAGTAAAAATTTAACCTTCAAAATTTATGGAAATTCAACTAGCTAGATTTAGACTTCAGGATGTAGCTTTCAGCAAATTCCAAACTGAACCTTTTATTTAAATGTTCTCATTTAGTATTGTTCAGTTATTGTTCATCCTGTTTCCATTAAGTCTGCACTATCTGGCCCAGGGATTGAACTTAATTACTACATCACCAAATGCATGACCCAATACTTTAAACAACTAGACATGGGATAATCAAATCTAAAGTTTGGAGCCTTAAACCCAAGTTACTGCATCTTACGCCTGACTGCATATGCAGAGGAAGAGGAATGGAAAACTGCAATCTGTCTTACATAAAGGGCTTACCGGAAAGATTTGCAGCCTATCCAACAAAAGGATAATTTCCAGAAGCAATTCAACCTTATGAAAAAACCCAAAAAACTCTGCAGTCAAGCCAAGCACAAAGGGAAACAAAACCCGTTGCAATTGTAGCAAAGAATACAAAATCAAAAAAACCAGGAGCATCGCCCGCCACCAATAAGTAAGGTTAGAAGAACATCAAAAAGCTGTAATTAGGAGAGAGACAATTAAATCAAGCTCAGTTGATCAAGTATTGAGGGAAAAAGGATAGTCACCAAGCATTGTGGAATGAAGTAAAAATGCTAAAACAGAAGGTCAGTGGAGAGCAAGTTGTCTGAAGGAATCAGTGAATATGATAGGCTAAGAGGGCATCCTGAGTTAGCCTAGCATAAAAATGAATATAGGTGTCTATGGTATGTAGACTTATGAATTTAATCATTGTACTAGACTGGCAGCAAAGTCTCATCATTTTACAATTGAAATGGATAGATGTAAAGTTTAAATGCAATGTTAATCATTCTTCTGTCTTCATTCCAGTTCTTTGTTAGTGGTTTTATTGCCTTGCTTGGGGTGAAATGATTTAAAGAAAAGAAAAGTGCTATTAATAAAGAGAGATGACAGCAAGGATTCAGCAGCAAGAAAAAAAAACTCACTGAATGCAATCAGGTGTGACAAGCAGCAGGTTAACAAGGTTAAGGCTTCAAGTTCTAGACCCAGGATTGTCTCATGAAGCAATAGCCTAGTGGATTAAAGTGTTGGTTTGTGAATTTGATGACAGTAATTGTGAGATCAATTGCTGGGTTAGATTGTGCAGTGGAAACAGGCAAAACAATATCCCTAGACAAGATTCGAGATTAAATACAGGGTTCAGTTTGAAATTCCTGAAGGTTACCCAGATCACAAGCACCTGAAGAACAGATTAAACATTGTAAATAATAACAGGAGGACAACTGTCTGAGTGCAGATAATGATTTCTCCACATCCCAGAAATTAGCATTCATTCATCTAGTTATAATTTTATCAGATTTAGCACTTATAAAGCACATTAAGTAATTTAACTACTACAATTTAAAAAGGGATATGCATTTAGTTTTAATATTTATTGACTGTTGACACCAATGAATGTGAATATGTATTATTTTCTTGGTATTTAACCAAAATTTGATTTTAATGTTAAGATTTCAGCATCCCACCCTCATTGCCATCTATTTTTTTTTGACTAGCATCATTATTTCTCCTCTAAAATTCCCTGAGTTTAAGATCTAAAATTAGGATGTTTGAAAATAGTTATCAGACAAAAGAATTCTAACATAATATATTGAATTTTAATTTTAGTATCTATTTTGTTTTCAAGAGACCAATAATAATCATAAGTTTCCGTCTATATTTCCAAGATGAGGTATTATGTACACTATTTACATTATTCAGACTATTGTCCTCATCTTTGTCGCCATATTTGTTACGTTTCAGCTGTTGTACACTCCAGCCTTCTTCAGGTGGTTGGAATGTCAAACTGAACCCATTATTTCGCACACTGGGGTAAACTGTTCTAGTTCCACGTGCCATGTTTAATGGATGTCAGTTATCTCCTGTTAATTCCCCTCTCTAAGTTCTGCACTGCCTTAACCGGGTGTTGAACTCACACTCTTTGGGTCCTGTCACTGGATCTAACTAATGCCTTTATCCACTGTGCCATGTGGTACAGTGGATAAAGGCGACAGGACCCAAAGAGTGAGAGTTCAACACCCGGTTAAGGCAGTGGAGAACTTGGAGAGAGGAATTAACAGGAGATAACTGACATCCATTAAACATGGCATGTGGAACTAAAACAGTCTACCTCAGTGAGCGAAATAAAGGGTTCAGTTCGACATTCCAACCATCTGAAGGCCGGAACGTACAACGGCCGAAACGTTGTAATAAATATAGCGACAAAGATGAGGACAATAGTCCGAATAAAAATAGTGTAATAATCGTGAGTTATTCAAATTTTACGAATCTTGACCATTTAAAATCTTTAAAACAACGATGGAAAAATGTACGCATCATCAATAAGATTTTTTAAAAGTTGTGCTAAGATTAATTTAATATAATTTAATCATTAAATCCTTGAACGAGTTCCTTATAGAAAAAGAAAATACACTAAACTAAAAACACGAGGCATAAAAAGGTGGTTTCTATAAACAATTACTTTGAACTTGTGGCACAGTGGTAAATCTTAAGGTCACCTCGACTGCTCACTTATTAAGTTAGGTAACCCATAGCAATGAATAAACCGTAAACAACATATTTAATTAAAATCGGTAATCGAAATATTATTGCTTACTTATTTCTGTAGAATTGTAAATCAGATTTAAGAGTTCATAACCAGTAATAATCCTTTCGACAACTTTTCGAGTTGTCAAAAGAATAAGTGTCAATTCCTCAAATTATGAAACTTATCAATATTTTCGAATCAGAGAAATAAACATTTTGCTGATAAAAAATTAAAATGAACCTATTGAAATTAAAGACGACCTGAGAACTTAAATACGGCAAACAGTGGATTGAATTATTAATTTAATTACAATAGTACCGTATGTAAAAAATACTCATTTACCCGTCAGAACAAGAGTATTCCCTCTCGGTGTTATTGTTATATTTAGAAAATCATTTACTTTAGTTAGAAAATAGTTGAAATTCATGTACAATTTTAGTAACATTCAAGAATTTTCAGAGCAGACGATTTTTGATGCGGGAAGGGGTAGCCACTAAGAAAAGTTTTGTTGTCTAATTTTGTACTAGACACGTAGCAATTCAAATTATAAATTAAGAGTACGTTTTCCTTTTCAGTAGTGCTACTGTAACAGCCTTTGTCTTGGAATGAAAAAAAAAAAAATGCATGCTCATTGAAACCCTTAATTTTAATTAAGCATACGGCAGGCAATTAGTGATAACTAACAATATTTCAGATTATTATATGTTAAGGAAAAAAACAAAACAAAACAAAAAATAAGTCATTTCTTTGATTTAATCACGCAGGCTAACTCAAACAATTTTAAGTAATATTTCAGACCCTTTTTAAACACGTGACATTTCCTTTACACTGTTTAAAAAAGTATTTTTGTGGAAAAGAGTGAAATCGCCATTTGCAAGAAAAAAAAAAAAAAAAAAAAAAAAAAAAAAAAAAAATGGTCATCGGATGGTGGTTGAGGTTTTAGTTCGAGGCAGATTGATTTTCTTACCACTACTAATAGTTATTTTTGTTTTTTGTTTTGTTTGTTTTTTGAAGAAATCTGGAACAGTAATAAAACACTAGTCAGTGCATTTAAAATGATGGGGGAATATCTCAATACATTGGATTTACCAAGACTTATTTTATGGAATCCTCAATGTATAAAAAAAAAAAAAAAAAAAAAAAAAAAAAAAAAAAAAAATCTTTTTTTTAAAGCTGCACTATCTGTATCTTGGGCGACTAATATCAAGATTTTTGCTCAGAAAAAGTCAAACTTTTTTTTTTAGTAAGTTTGAAAATTTTGAAATATTCGCTGAAAACTTAAACTGTCAAAAATCCAAGTGTGACAAACGAAACGCCCCAAAAAAGTCAGAATTAGTATACAGTTCCGAGTACACCATTTTTTCACGATATTGTATTTAGTAGGCTACTCTGCATGTAGAAGACTAAAGAGACAAACTTTCAGCATAAATTTAAAAAAAAAAAAAAAAAAAAAAAAATTACTTGGTCGCCCACTTTTGTGATAAAGATATGTCGCACCCATTTTTGAAAGGAGAGAGAAAGATTAATAGACCTTTTTAAACAGATGGCTACAACATTAAGTTGGTTTGAAAAGAAAAAACTAACAGATTTTTATAGGGATTTTTTTATCAGTTTTTAAGCTAGAAAATAAATTTAAGTATTTTTTTATGCATGGAAATATAATAGTTAAAAAAAAAAAAAAAAAAAAAAAAAAAAAAAACTTTTAGGCAGTTGCATTTTAATTTGCCAAAATAAAGAGAATAAAAAAAAAACTATTTTAAAAACTACTGTTGACCCATCAATAAATGAAATGCTATGAAAACAAAACTGTTTTTAGAAAGTTTACTTTATATTCCAATCCAATCTATTTCGGAAAGAGTGTAAAATCAAAACACTCGTACTTGGATTTTACAAAAGAAACGAAACACTGACAGCATGATCAGGATAAAGATTTAAAAAAACAAAAACAAAAAAAAAAAACAGAAAATGATGGGTTTGTACTTGTTATCAACACAGAGCGTCAATAACCTAAAATAAAATAGTCAATCAAAGTACTTAAAATTTGTCTTAATTCTTTTTTAATACATTTTTCGTATGTTTTTTAAACTCGGCTCGTGTCGTCTGTCCTGTAATGTTACCCAAAACATTTGTTCGAATTATTTTTTTGTAGAGTTTTTTTAACCATAAAAAAAATAGAAACTAAAATTTAATTTTTCATTGAAAAACCTTAAAAAATTGAATGGGTCACTTAGATGACGGACATGATTTTTTTTTTTTGACTGGCATTTCTGTTGTTTAATCAAATAGTAAAAAATTCAATAATTAACTAATTACTAATGTTAATAACCTAGAGAGCAGTCAAAGAAGAAAAAATTCCTTCTTTGGAGTTAACAAGACAGAACTTTCATTATAAAGTTTAAGTTTTTTTTTTTTTTTGCAATTGTAATTAGAATTAGAATAAAAATGGCTCATAATAGGAGAGGTTACTAAGAGGTAAAACAACATTAGGTTCATTTATTTTTTTTTACTAAAAAAAGCATATATTGCGTAGACTGCAGCCAAAGCGAGATAAAAACACAAGGCACGCATCAAATGCAATCCATCTAATTAAAAAATAGCAAATGCCACAATTTATGCCCAAGTTCTTGTCACTAACAATGAAAGACAAATTAACTGACAGTAATAGTGCACGTCCAAAAATTCTTAGTCTATGTTTTAGCAATTTGAACAGACTTGAATTGGACACGACACTAAATTATATACGCTACATTTACATACTGATGTATGACATCAGTGGCCTTCCGTTTGAACACTTAAGCTACTAACAACGTATTAAGAAAATACCTTTAGAGAATTTACGATTTGATAAAATTTAAAAATGAAGCTTTGTTCTGTGATGAATGAGGATACTCGACTGCCATATTTCACTTTTATTACAAAATTCAAATTATTTTTTTTTATATGGCATTTATTGTCATGTCTGTAAAACGTTATATATTTTTTTTTATGTATGTATGCTAAATACGTACTGCTTTGGCACAATCCAACTCATTTTTGGTAGCATCGTAAATACTTTCAAGATCTTCGTATTGTTGTTGTAGGTGCTGCTTCTCTTCAAGTACTTCCAGGCCGTATTGGGCTGCCTGTAATTTTTGTTGTGTAGTTTCGGCTAATTCGGCACTCAGCCTCTCGACTTCGCCCTTCAGGTCATCGGCGCTGAGGTTGGCGAGGTTTAAAATAGGATGATGATGCAGATGGGTTGCCGTCGAACCACCGACATTGTTAATATTATCCCTGGCGTCTGCTTCTGACATCCTGATTCAAAGAAAAGGAGACTCCCCCGTCCGGAAAAGTAGTAAGAACTTTTAACAAAAACGTTGTAAACGCGAAATATTTATAATATCGAGAGCGCTTTTCTTCTTTTTCAGTTTTAAATCCCCCCCAAAATATTTGGGGAGCTTGTTTCGGGGTTTAATTTTGTTTTGTTTGTTCTTAAAGCTCAAAACTACTGACCGACATCAGCCAGCCATCGCCATTATGTTCGCCATGTTTAATTTATGCAGTTATGTGAAGGAGAAACGTTGTTCACGTGACACGATGGAAAGTAAGGGGGGGACAATAGGTAAAATAAATAAAGATCGTGAGAGTGGGGGTGGGAAAAAAAGAAGAATGTTAGGAAAAATGTCCTTAGAGAAAGTATGGGGGAACTAAGAAGGAGAGTGAGATCAGATTTTAACCGAAAAGGGAGGAGTAAGCAACAGATTTAAACAAAAAGAACGAAGGAGGAGGAGAAGAAAGTAGTGTAGAAAAGAAGAGGTAAGAAAGAAAGCGGTCAAAGGAGAGTGAAAAAATATTGTGAAAGAAAGGGCGTGCAAAAGCGTCACGTCACACAGAAATGTAAAAAGAAAAGAGTAAGTCATTACGAACGTAAAGAAAAAAAAGAAAAGGCAATAGGAGTTGATGCAATTTTTAAAGAGTAAAAAGGAAAATAAAGAATTAATTAAATCATACACATTTTCTCAATCTTTTTATGAGATAAGTTTCTGTTTTTTTAAGGTAATTTTGGGGTACCGTATAATGTGGCCTTGTGTCAGAATTTAATCTTTCTTCATAAGAGTTATGAAAGTAAATATGAGTAGGTATTTAATTTAAAGATAGCAATTTGAATGAAGGAAAGAAAAGTGAAGAAAAGAGAGATTACATGAATGAAAGGGAAGTAATTTAGATGAAGAGAGGTTTGACTGAGAAGGAATTAAATTGCAGAAAAACAGGTATTTAAGGAGGACGAATGAATGAAACGTACATCTGAAAAATTGTATGGTACAAACTTGCCCAGTTTTACTTTTATTTCATTCATCTTGGCCAACTTTTAAAACTAAAGGCAAAAAAAAACTACATGTGCACAGAAAAGTGAGAAACAGTAGTTTAGAAGTAGCTATGATGAATATGAAAAAAAAAAACTTTTATGAAATTTGGTTGTGTAATTGATTTTTATTGCAAACCCTGGTAAGTAAATAAATAAAAAATAATACAAAATTTAAAAAATTGAAAACTAAGTTGTGCGAATTATTTTTTTTGTAGTTGTGGTGGTCTCTCTCTTATTGGAATTGAATACTGAATGGATTCATTTATGATTTAAACGCGGAAAGTTTTTATTGCTAATTAGTTAAAGTGCGAGATAACGAATGAGATTGCATGTGTTGTCATTTTTGTTTATATGCCCACTTGTATTTTGTTTTCTATCAACGATGACAACTATTTTTCTTCCAATGATGTGATGTTTCCTGAAGTTGAAAAATGCAGTGATGATACCCACGTGGAAGTATATCAATTTTGTTTGTTTATCGATGTTATTGTTACAGTTAATCTTGTAATTGTTAATTTTAGTTGTTGATCTAATATGGAATCTTTCGGACGGACGAATCAAGCGTGTACTGTACTATAAACCAGGAACCTAAGTTAATGAATGAATGTTTTGTTCAAAAAAGCATGTCACAGTATGACACTTCTTACAGTACACTAAACACTTATTATTATTAGCAAAGTAATTTGTAATTGTTAAAGAACAAACAAATATTTTCGAGCTAATTGTTTAGTTTGGTTTGGATGATTATCATTTTCAATTGTTTTTATTTTAAAAAATAGGCTATATCAGCTTTGTTGCCCTTTTTTGCTTAACCATCCTCCATAGAAATAAATTTTCAGGAGAATAACCACAAGCGCAGCTAGACAATAACTTTTTTTATACGCAAAAAAACAAACCAAATGTGTTCGACAAGGATTTACTAAGTTTACGGGCGAATTGGAGTTCGTTATTGTTGAATTTGAATATTTACGTCGGTTGATGATATGATTATAATGAATGTTCGGCGAGTTGAAATTATGGATGTTAAGTTTGTTACACACAGTGTAAAACTGTAAAAACTTAAGTGTTAGTGAGTACACTGACAATTTATCGTCTTGACAAGAGGTTCAGATTTTTTTTACTGGTAATTGTGCACTTTCGTAGAGTATGTAACCATTACTTACTTTTTTTGCATACTAGTAACTGAAAATATGAATTTCGTTTTCATTTTTGAATAAATCTAACAATTTTGTGAACTGCTTGAGTAGTAACTTTCGTAAAAAAGTCAGATTTTCCAACTATTTTTTGATCTTCTATTTCCATTATTGCTTAAGAAGTTGTTTTTAAAAGCATCATAAATCATCCTCTATTCATGGGAATCAATTGTATGTATGAAGGTAAGGATGTCCAATGCATACTAATTTCCTTCTGATAATCTCACAAAAATGGTGCAACCTCAAATTTTGTTTTTGTATTTCAATGTCCATGAATGAATTCATTTTCCTTTCTTCACAAAATAAAAATTGCAGGTATTTAATTTATGTAAATCGATTCTCCTTGACATGGAAAGCAGACAAATAGTTTAAAACTTAAAAGTAAAATATTTGTCCATCCATTTTTATAAAAATAAATTGTATGTATTTGTCATTGGTGTTTTAGTAAGGTCCCTCTGAATATGTGGTATTAATAATACCGTATTATGGTATGTGTTGGATTGAATGGCGATGAATGAGTTCTTGTGGTGTCTGAGTAAATAATAGTAGCAGCTAATCTATTACAATTTACTCAGACACCAGTAGGAAAAGGCTGGTCGTCACTGACTATCCAACACCTAGCTAGCTAGGTGTTGGATAGTCAGTGACGACCAGCCCTTTTCTACTTCCCCTTTTGGCCTTGTGCCACATGAGATGTAATATTTCAAAATAACACAACCGTAAATAGAAAAATTGAATTAACCATAATAAAAATAGAAAAATACTTAGCATCATGGCCTTAAGCAATATTTTATTAAGAAATTAGTCGGCAAAAATAGATTTTGTTAAATTTCAGAATTTGTCTCACTTTCCAAATTGTGACATAAATTAATAAATAGGAAATTGTTTAATACAGAAATTACTAACTTCTTCCATCAAAATATTCTAACTTGGTAGTAAAATAAAGAAATTTTAATTTCAAAGAACTGATAAATTTATTGAAAGCTTCTTTAATTTTATTCTGACTGGAGAAGCTTTTGTTTCTGAGTGATAAAAATAAAATAGATTGAGTGAATAGCTAGGACAAAAAGTCTCTTCCTTTAATTATGCAACTATAAGAAAAAGTATTTTTTTCTATTTACGAAACTGGTGGCTATTTGAGTTTTGAATATATTTCAAGATGGTCTATTTGTATCTATTGTTTTAGCAACTTAGAAGCTGTTTCACTGGATGCTTCCAATGTTTCTGTTTGGATTTCTGGAATGAGGAGTAATCATTATTTACACTTGGACTCTTGTCTGATTATAAATAATTACTTCCATTGTTGATAGTATAGCTAATGTTTTGCTTCTCATCCATATACACCAATTATGTAGATCTTCTGAAATTCTGTAAAAATGTAATTAATTACAAGTGATTATATGAAAGAATAGATCAATTTTATACTGATGAACATGGTTAATGCATGTACTAAGGTTTTAATGAAGTCATTATTTAGCTTATTTTTGTTTCTAGCTACTCACTCTTCTTAAATGACTTGAATTGATAAACTGAAGATAAAAAAAATGTTTAAGAAAACCTTTGGTAAATATAGTCAACAAATAATATATTATTTAAAAATAAAAATCTTAAATAAAGCTATATTATAAAAGAAAAACTGTAGAAATGTTAAGCTTGTGAGAAAATCATTTTACCTATAAATGGAAATATTTCTTCCGAAAAAGAAAATGACATTTTATTTTAATTATTTTTTTATTGCCATTAAAACAAAAAGAATATCCTCTCATTTTCCTTAGTGAAAGGTTCGTCTGTATTTGCTTTGATTTTCCCACTATCAAACAATGGCCCACAAAATAATAGAGTAAATCTAATAAGATTTTTAAAATCATTCATAGAATAAAATATGTATGCAAAGAAGTTGAGAGTGAAGATGTTAGATTGAGACACTAAGACTACCCAAGAACTCTTTAAGTTCCTATAGGTAGTCTACAAAGGTAGCAGCAGTAGCTTCCAAAGATGTAGGTGTTACTAATAGAAAAACATATTTCTGGTACATATATGCTGACTGTTCAAGTTGACCTACTTATAATTGGAAAGTGGGCAAAAAAACAAAAACAGTAGAGAATGAGAAAGAAAAGTGATAGAGAAAAATAGAAGGATTGTATTGAAATAAAGAGGGGGAGTAGGACAAAGGTGGAAGAAAAGGAGTAGAATAGATTTTTTTAAAATTATGCTAGAGAGAAAAGATGGAAATAAATAGGACAATTTTTTTATGCCATGTCCCTTCAGGACATTGGTGACCATTGTTTTTCACAGATACCTTTTCTTTATTATCTGTGAATTATCATGATATATTGGGAAAGATAGTGGAGTGGTTTCTCAGAGTTTTGCATTTAGAGTTGTCATTTTAAACTGGCTGTCATCGAAGACTAGAGAGCCTAGTTTACCCTACTATTTAACACATAGCAGAGGTGAGAGGAAATGGATTTATGCCATACTCAAGAGCATTAGTGCAAAAATAAATGTAATACACTAGTCTGGCACCAATAACTGTTACACTACTTGCACATCCAACAGCAAGAAAAATAGGGAGAGAAAAGAAAATAAGGAGAAAAATAGAGAAAAAGAATAGGTTGGAAGTAAAAAGAAAAGGAAGAGCATGGATGGAAATAAGGTAGTGAAAAGAAAAAGAATAATTGTTAGTCATTAAAAAGAGGGCTTAAAGTAAAGAGACATAAAGAGAAATAGAGGAGGATGGAGAGGGATAAAGAGAGAAAAGTGAGAGAAATATCTGATACTAAGTGTGTGGTCATAAGAGGGGGAAAGATAATGTATATTGTAAAATTGAACCCATTTTTTGAGACACCTGATGTTCAATTTACAAATATCTGCTAAACTAGGCCTTTGCATTGTAAATCAATTGCCCAATTCGCTTACTTTCACTATAAAAGGTACTTTACCTCCAAAATAAGACATTTCCAGAAGAAACAAAGGTTAAATTCAAAAGTTCAGTTCAAAAGCATGTAAAAGTTTTCAGCTAACTGCATAAAATGATTATACAGCTTTATTTTATTAAAAAGTTAAGATGGTTTAGCAGTAGTGTATATGGATCTTGACACTTAGAAAATAAGTTGTGTCTTTATAGGTGCCATGTAACAGAAGATACACAGCTTTAAGTTGAAAAAAAAAAAACTATTAGGCCAATGAGATGATAAAGTTATGATAATATGCAAATTTCTAAGTAAGACTTGTTCTATCTTATTAACATGAGGGTAAGGTACCTTGGCAAGTTATTGCAGTTGAATATTAGCTTACATTTTTTTTACACTCAAGTTATGGATAAAATTTCTGCTGAAACAAAAGTTGTGATTTGATGAGAGATAGTCAGGTGACTGGGAATTTCCAGAAACAGTGTTCAAACCACTCAAAATACATTTGCTACAAGTGGAGGTGTTTTAACTGCAAAGACAACTGGAAGATCACAAAAGTTAGACAAGAGAGATGAAAAAAAGATTGTAAGAATTTTGGTAGGCAATAACAGTCAGACAAGTGAGGAGTGAATGCCGTGAGGTTTCAATTGATACAGTATGCAGAGTGTTAAAAAAAAACAACTTGAATGGGTGTATAGCAGCAAATAAGGTAGAATTTGGTGGTGGACATGTAATGGTGTGTAGTTGCATCAAAAGTGGTGGTAGGAGAAAATTGATGGAAGCCTCAACAGTGAAAACTCTATTAGTTTACTACAGTCTAATCTTTAGCAGACTATGAAGATAGAGAAATCTTTCATCATGGTGCTTTTTGCCACACATTGTGTGAAGATATTCAACTTTTGGCCAGTACAAAGTCCTGATCTTAATATAATTGAACCATTGTGGGGCAAACTGAAGATACCAGTGCTCTAATAAAAAACACACAATCTTCAAGAGCTTTGAGATTACTGCCAAGAAGAATAGAGGGAAAAACTTCACAATGAGAAAATGTAGACCTTGTTCCACTCAATGTCACCTCAAATTGAGACACAATTATCTGAGCTAAAGGCAGCAACATTAATTAACTCCATACTTTGATTTTTTGTACTTTCTGTAATAATAAAGATCACTTTTTGTAAAAACAAAATCATTTTTAAAAGCTGAAAGGTGAAATTTTTGCTCAATGTCCAGTATTTTGCATGTTTTTTTCATCCACAATACAGCATTAATGAAAATTCAGTAACTTGTTTTCTGGCCCTCAAAGATCATAAATTGTACTGAGAAAACATACTTCTAATCACTCTCAATTTTGGGGTAAAATTAACAAAAGTAATTTACCAAGGTTTCCCCAAAATTTTGCACATCAGTGTACGTAATAAAAATATCTTTTCATAATTTTTAAAATTTGTTTGTTCAACTGAATCATGACCATTATTTATTTTATTAAGCTGATCCAGTTGTTCAATATTTTCAGATTTAGGGTAACGTGAAAAATATCCTTATGCATTATAATTTGAAAAAGTTTGTTAAATACTGTCATATGGTAAAAAAAAAAATTATACTAAAACCATGGATTCTTATTTTTCATAAAAATTGTGACTTGTCTCTCTTCATGAATATTATAATCCACATTTTCATTTTTTTTCTGGTAATCTTAGAAAGCAAAATCTATTTTTCTTTTTGTTGGATGTATTAGAGTGAATATTAATTATAAAGGAAAATGGCACAAATTGTAAAGGCATACAACTTTTGAATATTAAACATATCAGCTTGATAAATATTAATTAATGGACAAAGCTTAAAAGATTTAAAAAGAGAACATTAACCCATTAACTGCAGAGGAAATTTCTATCATTTGTAGTTGGACCATAGGACTTCCTGTCATCTGCAGTTCATGGATGAAAAGAAGAGACCAGTCAGTAAAGTGACAGTGTTGATATTTATTAAAGATTTATAGATTGTAATCTGACACAAGTCAAATATTGGAGATGGGAGATGAACTGGTTGTTTATTAGCTAGCATCTCTTCTTTACATTGGGGATTGTATCATAAGCACTCATCCATCAAAAATAATACTCTATATGATTGTTGTGGCCATACAGCTAATTTTTATATGGGTCCAATTCTTACCTAATTTTCTAAAGGTAAACAGCTCACTGTTTTCCCGAGATAAATGTTTTTATAAACCCCACTCACTCTTTAATATCAAAATCAAATTATACTATCTGGTCTCTACAAAATCAAGTATGATAGAGAAGTAACTGGTAAAAAAACTTGGAGAGTTGAATTAAAGGGAAATAAGTTGAAAAAGAGACTGCAAATGTCGGAGATGTAGTTTGACCAACAAATATTAAAAATATCATGGACAGAACATGTGAACAGTGAGGAAGTTTTTAACAAAATAGGAGCAACAATCAGAGACATTTAAAATTTCTAGTACACATAATGAGGAAAGAGGACTTGGAAAATCTAACCCTCACAGAATATACTGAAAGCAAGTGGGGCAGGAGGAAACAGCAAGAAACCTACCTAACAACTTGTATGTATGAATAGCAGAACAGGGACAAAGAATGATCATAATGGGTAAAATGTTACTTTGATTAACAAGACAGGAAGATGTGGAGAACCATGATCACCTAAGTCCTAAAAGGACATGACACACAAGAAGAAATGAAGTTTGATATTAGTTAAATTACTATATATGAATTTTTATGTATTTTATTGTAGAGATAGAATTTGAGGTTGAGTTGACTTACCTTTGTTATGAGATTTTTCAAAAGTCATAAAGAAAACGAATGTTACACAAATTAGTTTTTTATAATGAATAATTAACAGGTTTCTTAATCCAATTTTTATGAAGGCATATTTAAATTTTCAATGAGAATATTATTGTTTATCTAAAAAAAGTAAGCAATATAGAACATCAGAAAAAGAAATACTATTTTGTATTTCATTGAGAAATCTCATTTACAGGTTTAAAATCAGTAAATGTATTCATAACATTAGTTGAAAATACATTTTTTCAATGCCATCTCCAAACAAAAAATATTTTTTATGCCCCAAACAAAAGTACAGATTTTGATGCCATTTTTACGTATTTCATTCAATATTTATATTTTTGTGTAGAGTAGCCAAATAAATAAAATCTGATTTATTTAACATGAAAGCAAACTCTATTCATTGAAAATTAGTAAATATAATCCAGTCTTATACTGACAATCATTCAGTAAATCAATGTGTAAATTTTAGAAAACTTTATTGAACTCTTTCTTGATTGATCTGATAGGTGTGCATGCAATATAAGCAGTAATGATCTTTTTTCTCTGCCAATGCATAGAATGTGAGATTCTAAGTTAGACCCTTTTTGTATGTAAGTTTCATATTTGGTTCAGCTTCCATTGTTGACATTTTTCCTCCTCTGTCAATTTTCATTGGGTTTCAAAGACTTGTTGCCGGGTAATCTTGAGTCTTGCTTCCATTTTCCAGGTTTAGGAATCTATTCTGAGTTTCCAAAGAGGAGTCTTTGTACTGTAAAAGATGATGGATGTGGGGATGTTAGAAAAGTTGTAGGTTTTGTGCGTATTTTTAGGTGAAGGTGTGTGTTCAATATGTAAACAAAGAAGATAGAAGAAGCATACAAACAAACTTGTTTTTTTTTTTTTGCTATGGACATTTATTTCTTTTATGTTGTCTGTATTGAAACAAAATAAACCTCCCTTGACTATGTCTGTTTTCTTTTTTGGTTCAGAAATTATTTATGAGAAGGAAGGATAAGAATGGGTAAAGATGGTTGAGCTCAAGTCAGCCTCATACTGAGTTGGGATGGCTGAATCTTTTACTTCACGAATAGGGCTGTTGAAAACACATCCGTCCAATCTCATTGGAAAGTGGAAAAAGAACGATTCTGTTGTTTCTGGAAGTGGGGTCAGAAAATTATACATGTAACCAGAAACCCTTTCTAGTTTCTTTTATAACTTGCATCATGGGAAAGTTAATTAACTTATTTATTTTTATTCCTTATTATTATTTTATTTATTGGTTTTATTTCATTTTCCCATAGAGTTCCTTGTAGGCAAGCAATACTTTACTAATTCCAACAGATAAAAAATTAACATATATATTTGTTATATAAATTTTGATGTATCAGATTTTGTTATTCTTTTATTTTATCCTCTGAGACCTCAAGTTCTGAGAATAAAACTGAAAGAAATTTAAATTTTTCCAATATGATATGGCTAGTCTATAGGTGGAGTTTTAATCACCACAAAAAAAAAAGAATTTATCTTATAGTTGTATAAAAAAAGAAAAAAACAGTTGCAAGCATTAATTTTCTTTTTGGAAATTTCAGAATATATTTAATGTTTAGTGGCCCTATAACGGAAGCAAGATGATGCATACAGAATAAAGATTCTGCCACTGGAAGTAATATTGTTCTCTTGGATTCTTTATTTAGAGAATTCATAATTTTTATCAAGCAGATATGCCAATTCAACCTAAACATGTAAATTCTCTATTTTATTTTAAAGCAGTATTATTGTTTAATATTACTGAAATTCCTTTTCAGTAGATTTATATGAATAATGTGTTTAGATATTTTTTTTTATCAAAGTGTAATCATTGCATTATGTTCTCATCATGATGTTTCAGCTGTTGTATGCTCTGGCCTTCTTCAGGTGATTGGAATTTCAAACCAAACCCTTTATTTCATCCACAGGTGTAAATTGTTCTAGTTCCATGTGCCATGCCTTGTGTGGATATCTCAGTTTCATTTATTTCCCTTTAACTCAACTCTCCAAGTTTTTTGTTCAACTCTGCTGTGGCCAGGTATTGAACTCTCAACTCTTTGGGTCAAGTCATTGGATTACTTCAACCAATGCTTTTATCCACTGGGACAATCGCTGAAACATCATGAATATGGCAACAAAGATTAGGACAACAGTCCAAACAATGTAAATAGTGCAAATAGTTACAATACCTCATCTTAGAAATATAGAGAGATAGTGAAATCGTAGCTTCTGTTTTATTCAAATGTGAGAGCTGGGGATTTAGGTAAAGAAGAACCAAATTACTTATTTTTTCTACTTACACATTTATATATAATCGTGTTTAGTGACTTTTGAAAGGTCAATCTGAGTTGAGAGTACCTGGATAAGCACACATATTGGCTAATCAGGATTAACATTGTATTTTGCCCTTTTATTCATTTTAGGTATTTTAGGATTTTGGTTTACTTTATTGAAACTTAGTTTTGTATAAGGCTATTATTTATTAAGTATTTCTGATGTGATAGAGAAGATATTTGTTCAATTACTTGCCTATACTTTTTGTTATAGATGTTTTGTCTTAGAGTTATAATGTATAATATGCTTCTTTTATGTGCTTTGTCTTTTCAAGACATGGGGAATTATGGCTATTCCTTGTAGCACTAAGCAAGAGTTGACTCTTTACATCTCTCTTTGTCCTTGCTCTACTATTTATTCAAACAAACTTGCTAGATTGTTTACTTGAAGTTTCCCTCTCTCCCTCCTGCCTTCAATATGTCCTGTGAGTGTTAAATATTCTGAGCTGTCTTTTCTCTTTATCCCAGAAATTTCACTACACTATCTTCACTTTCTTTTATAAATTGAAATAACAGAAGTAATTGAAAGATAAGTTTATGACTACTAGCAGAAAGTTTGAGCCAGCTTTTTAGTAAATGATGTTAACAAAATGGTTTTGACAATTCACCCATTGCTTGTTTTGTAACTTTAACCTGAAATCTTAAGGACTTTAGCACAGTGTCATGCAGCTGAACTGTCACTCTAAAGATTTGACAAGAAAGGGTAAAACACTCTAGAAATATATTTTCAAATCAAATTAATTCTGTGACTGTGAATGAACTGATAGTCTGCAAATTGTTTTTGCTTGCTTAATATTCAGAGTCCCAAGAGTAAAAAAGAGGCTATTAAAAATGATATGTGAATTGTTTATGAAGATGAGTCACTTTATTAGCAAAACACGTTCTTTCAGTTGGACACTCCTATTGAATTAAGATAAATAAAGTTCACTGTGAGAAATTGCATGGTGTAAGATTTTGGATTCAAAGAACATAAAAATTTTTTTTAACATTTTAAATCATTTTATGGATGTCTAAAAAGAACAAAACAATTGGAAGCATTAATGTATTTTATGGAAGTTTCCAAGTATATTTTATTGTTTGGTGGCCCTGTAAGGGAGTCAAAATGATGCATGTATCCACAAATAGCTAATATGCAGTAATATTGTTTGTATATTTGTTAATAATCCATATATAAAATACTGAAATTATAAACTACAATTGTTAATTTGAACTTTACTTGATACTTGTTTAAGAAAATGTGATCTTGTGCTAGATTTGTTATAGTTCAAATAAATCAAGGGCAAAACTCTTTACAAATAGGGATTCCACTATCAATCCCAAGACAAATCATAGTTAACAACTCAGATAATATGAAACCTAATGGTGTGAAGGGGGTTAAGTCTATGGGAATTAGCTTCTAGCCTGGTAAGGACCAACATGCACAACAGGTGTCACCTGACAGTCATCCAGTGACTGCTAGCATAAACAGTTTAAAGGGGATAAAAGTCCTTGGAATGTATCCCTCATCCAGAAAGGAACGACATGAGCAACAGGTGTCACTGGACCGTTATCCTGCAACTGCTCGCATTAAACACAAAATAATCCTCAGGGCATAGAACATCCAGACATTGAACAATTGTGGCCAGTTTGATAATATTAAACAAGAGATAAACAAACTTAAAATCAACAATCTAGGTGTATGTGAAACCAGATGGCCAAACAACAGTAATTTTGTCAGCGACAAACACAGGATAATTTATGCAGGCGTGAGAAGAATTCTAGGATACCACTAAATTTCTGAAAGAATTCTGGTAGTGAAGCTGAAAGGATAGCCTTTCAACATGTCTATTATAGTAGTGTATGCATCAATGGCACAAAGCAAGGAAGAGAACATTGAATCTTTCTACTACATGCTGGACAGTGCCAGGGCTCTATGCAAATCACAGGAAGTCATCATTATCATGGGAAACCTAAATGCCAAACTGGAAAGGGCAAGGGATATAGCAGGAAGATTTGAACTAGGAACCTGCAACGAATGCAGAGAAAAATGGATCCAATAGTGCACAGCCAATGACCAGGTAATAGCCAACGCATGGTTCCAAGAACATCCGAGATGACTATAGAAATGGAGCAGCCCAGGAGGAGAAACTAAAAACCAAATTGGTTATATAACCATCAACAAGAGATTCAGGAACGCAAAGATTCACTGCAAGACCTACCCAAGGGCTGACTGCAGAAGCAGTCATTGTCCTCTTATATGTAAACTAAGAGTGAAACTGTAGAAAGAAGCCTAATGCAGCACCCAAACTCCAATACAACAAACTATTGAGTGACCCTAACCTAAAAGAAAAATGTATTGACAATGTGAAAAGAAGATACGAAGCAATCAGTGGAAACTCAAAATGGGATGCACTAAGAGATGCTTTAGTGACATCAGCAAACAATATCATCCCAAAGGAGACAAGATGAAGAAGAAAAAATGAAGGATGACTGATGAGATTCTCAACATGATAGAAAGAAGACAGAAAATTCTGCCAAGATTCGTAACAGAGTACAGGAAATTACACAATGAAATAAGCACCAAATGCAAGCAGGCTAAAGAAGAGTGGCTAAACAAAAACTGTGCAGAAATAGAAAGATTGAGTACTACGAACAAATAAAGCAGCAAACATGACAAAAGACATGCTTGTCAACAGGCTGCTTAAAATCAAAGGATAGAATGCTCATATTAGAGAAGGAAAAACTTCTTCAACACTGGAGAGAGTATATTTGAGAACTCTTCCACGACGAAAGAAAACAACCAGTAATATACAGAACTATCAACGGACCTGGAATTCTGAAAACTGAATTAAAGGCAGCACTGGCCAAATTGAACAGAACCAAGGCAGCTGGACCAGACAGAATTGTAATGGAAATGCTGACAGCCTTAGATGATTTTGGCATTGACAAGATCACTGAAATAAATGAAACCTACGACAGTGGGGATATACCGGAAGACCTCAGCAGATCTATCTTCATAGCAATGCCCAAGAAACCAGGTGCAAATGAATGCGAACTCCACCAGACAATCAGCCTGATGAGCCACATGAGAAAACTCCTCATTCGTATTCTGATGAACAGAGCGCATATAAGAATCAGACTAGAGATAGGACGAGAACAGTGCGGGTTCGTTAAAGACACCGGAACAAGGAACGCGATATTCAGGCTCAGAATGTTATCAGAAAGAGCAATACAAATGCAGAAGGACGTGTACCTGTGTTTCATAGACGACGCAGAGGCCTTCGACAAAGTACGCCGCAACGATCTGATGGAACTGCTCACCAACCTTGATGTATTCGGAAAGATATCAGAATAATCAAGAACCTATACTGGCAGCAAATGGTATGCATGTACATAGGGAATGAGTTCAGTGTATATACAAAAATACAAAAAGGGGCATAAGGCAAGGATGTGTCTTCTCATCCAACCTGTTCAACCTATACAGTGAGGCAATTCTGAGAGAACTTGAAACCCAACTGGGATTTAGCATTGGTGGCCACAATCTTAACAACATAAGATACACAGATGACACAGTACTGATAGCAGACACGGAAAAGAAATTACAAAATTTCCTACAGAAAGTAGTGACTGAGAGTGAGAAGAAAGGACTAAGCATAAACTACAAGAAGACAGAATGCATGGTCATCAGTAAAAGGAAGAGCCTGAAATGCAATTTGTAGGTCAGGAACACTGCAGACGTGGCAGTTTAAATATCTAGGAAGCATTCTGGCCAATGTGACACTGAGATCCATGGACATATCGGGATGGACAGTGTGACACTGAGATCCATGGACGTATCGGGATGGACAGTGTGGCACTGAGATCCATGGACAGTGTGGCACTGAGATCCATGGACGTATCGGGATGGACAGTGTGGCACTGAGATCCATGGACAGTGTGGCACTGAGATCCATGGACGTATCGGGATGGACAGTGTGACACTGAGATCCATGGACAGTGTGGCACTGAGATCCATGGACGTATCGGGATGGACAGTGTGGCACTGAGATCCATGGACAGTGTGGCACTGAGATCCATGGACGTATCGGGATGGACAGTGTGGCACTGAGATCCATGGACAGTGTGGCACTGAGATCCATGGACGTATCGGGATGGACAGTGTGGCACTGAGATCCATGGACAGTGTGGCACTGAGATCCATGGACGTATCGGGATGGACAGTGTGACACTGAGATCCATGGACGTATCAGGATGGACAGTGTGACACTGAGATCCATGGACGTATCGGGATGGACAGTGTGACACTGAGATCCATGGACGTATCGGGATGGACAGTGTGACACTGAGATCCATGGACATATCGGGATGGACAAGGACGCATTCCAAAAGCTGAAGAGTATTGCGATTCTTTGGTAATGAAGAAAAGTATTTACGTGACATCTGTCTTTCTTTATGGCAGTGAATGTTGGACGATTTCCTCAAAGATGAAGAAGGGACTCGAGGTGGCGGAGATGTGGTTCTACAGAAGGATACTAAGGATATCATGAACTGAAGTTCCTGGGGCACATAATGAGGAAGGAGGGCCTGGAGAATCTGATTGTCATGGATTGAATAGAGGGAGAAAGAGACAAGGGAAAACAATGCATGACATACCTAGCGGCTTTAAGCAAGTAGATGATATAATGTGGTCTGGGGGAGGTGGCAGGCGGAAGGAACTTGTTGAGAGCTGCAAGGTAAGGAGGGAGGTGGAGAGCAATGATCACCTATGTCCTGAAAGGACATGGCACATAAAGAGAAAAGATCATCTTATTATACACATTTGAACAAGTGCAAGATGCATGTCCTTAAAATAAATTTTTTTTTCAATCATACTCCCCCCACCCCCACCAAGCAAGGCAATAAAGCTAATAAGACATAAGGTGTTAGTAAGTGTGAAAGAAGATGAGAAAAAAAATCACAATTAAGGAGAGAGAACAATAAAAGAACGTGAATGAAGAAGACAGAAGGTAATGGTTGATATTGCATTTAAATTTTTGAAGGTCAAAGTTGGCTGACAAGCAGGAAGCTGGGAGAGAGTTCCACAAGTAAAAAGTGCAAGAGAAGAAACTGTTAGTTACATCTAGGCATTTCAACTGTAAAAAAGATGAGACATTGTCACCAATCTAGTACTGCACTTAAATTCATAAAGTCTAGATAACATAGAGGAAAGTTCATCCAAACAATTATCATGAAAGTATTTATAGAAAAGACACAGGGAAACTACATACAGTGGTGGGAAAGTAACTGAAGCTGAAATACCAGGTCAGAACCAATAACATTGCAGATTCTTCATATTTTATCAAGAATCTCTAAATACATAGAAGAAACACCAGATCAGATGTGACGGCAATATTCAAAGCATGGACAAATGGTAGATTTATAAGATTGACTCTGGCAAGAAAAATTGTCTAGCACAATATGCTGAACTAACTTTCCTAGCAGTAGACCTATCACTTGATTCAATATAATCTTTCCATTTCATGTCAGTGGAAAAATTCATGTTCACAAAAGCGCCACATATTTTTTTGTACAAAATTGCAAATACAAGAATATACAAACACCCACACATGCTAGAGTATTTGATGTATAAAATAATTTGTAGAAGAATAATATTTAAATGATATTTATATGGCTAAAAAAGAATCTGAAACCTGATACAAAGTCACATATGTGCTGAGAATGTTTAACTTAGAGATTGGTGAAAAGTACAGACAGAAAAATATGAATGGCTTTGACAGGTGCATATGTCTGTAAATTTTCAAAGAAAAATATTGCTTATTGTCTAACATGCTCTCCAGGTAAGACATCTAAGGAGAGAGGGTTATTCTAAGATTATTCCAGTGAAGTGTGTACAGTATTACATGGTAGAATTTACATGCTTAATACTGGCTAAATGATTTAAATGGCAAAACCTCAAGAGAATCCAAGGCAGGAACAACTGCTTCCAGATAAGCTGAATGTATTTAAACTCAAGTTGAAGAAGTTGCACCTAATCCAGGCCAACTATCACTGTTAAAATCTAAAGAAGAAAAATATCTAAGAATAGGCCTATTAACTGGTTTAACCCATTGTACCTGATGGACTGTAATGTTAAAAGTAAAAACGTTACCAACTCTTGACCAAATCAAGCAAAAGTTAAAGTAATTAAAACAGTCTTTTAAACAGTTGATAAACATTTAAAACTTATTCAGGCTATTATTAAAATCAGTAAATTAAGAAATCATACATTATTCTGTTTAATTTGTGTTCTGAAATGTGATATCAGTTGATGTGGGTAGTGAGAATATAGTTATAATCTTTAGTGAATTATGTGTGTTTACTGATATTCTATGAGTTTCAAGATACAATATCAGTAGGAATACCAGCAAAGTACAAATGAGGAAATCTTTAATTTTAAACTAAGGCAACTAACTTTTCCTCTTATTGTCATTCTTGTATTTGTATTGAAAGCAATCAGTATTTTGGTCAGTTAATGATAGTTTTTGCTTGTGTATATAGCAGTGGGAGATGTTTTTTATAAGTTTGGTTCTATGGCAGAGCAGAGGATTTTGTTTGATAATTTCAAAATTTATTTTATAAAGCACAGTCTGACTTTATATATTTATTGGTCACAAGTCCTGATTCCCCTTTGTAATGAGATATTCCAGTTAACTGACTCAACAAATGTTTGTTCATAAGTCGACACTTGCCAATTAGTTCCGGTCTTTTATTGAGAAGGTGTTCCTACTCAGAGAATGTTATAATTCAGAATTTTTCTTTCAAGTATAATCACCAAGATTTAAATGTGTTTTTTTGAGATTGTGCTGTCTTTATAATCTTCCACTTGATGACAGGGGAATCACCAGATTTATCCATCTGTTCCTATATATATTTGGACAACATTGTACTGTTTGTATATTGTCTATTATTCAAAGACAACAATACCATAAAAACATAAATAGGGAAAATATTCTTCAAAATAATTGACAAGCACTTCCCTAAAAACAGCAAATTATCAATAAAAATGCAATCAAAATTAGTTACAGCTGCATGGATAAGATGGAGAAAATAATAACTAAGCACAATAAAAAATACTCAACAAAACCAATAACAATTACAATAATGTCCAGTAAAATAACACCACCAAATACAGAAACAAAGAAAATTGCCCACTTAACAACAAATATTTAACCAATAACATAATCTACAAAGCTATCGTAACTAATATCATTAACATAGATGAAAAAGTTTATATAGGCACCACAGAAAAAGCCTTAAAAGAAAGATATTATAACTACAAAATGTCCTTTGAAAGAAAAAATACACAATACAACCCTAACAAAATACATATTGAGCCAAAAAGAAAATAATATCCCCTCCAAAATCAAATGGCAAATTATAAAAAGTGCAGCCTCATACAATAGTAGCAGTAGGAATTGTAAATCATGCCTAGATGAAAAATTAGTAAAAATTAATTTTAAAAAACAAAATGAACTCTTAAACAAGAATACTGAAATAATGGGTAAATGTAGGCTTATAAATAAATACTTACTTTGCTATTTAAGCACTAATTAAATAAATAAAATAAATATGAAATAAACTTTAAATAAACAAATAAATGTAATATAAACTTTAAAAAATTAATTATTAATAAACAAATATTATACATACACATCTTTACACATGTATGTGCATGTACAATTGTACATATCAATATACACACACACACACACACACACACACACACACACACAACAACAACAACAAATGAATAAACCCAACCCTCCATAATACCTCAATATATAACATCAAGGCAAAAGTAAATAAACTACTAACCATCAAATAAGAATGAAACATTAGATAACTGATAACAAATGAAATAAGCAAATATATAATTTAATACATATGCAATATTTAACAATTATATTCAGGTGAGTTTGTGAGAGTATATACTATATATACATATTCAAACAACAAAGAAAATATTCTATAAACCCAACCAACAACAATTAATACCCTAAAAATAGAAAACCATTTACCATTTCAGCACTAGTTTATTAATAACAAAACATAGACATAAGTGTACATGTGTCTTTGTATGCATGTTTATATATGTATATATAGGCACATGTGTATACATATATACATACATGCATGAATGTGTGCTTATGCATAAGTGTATAAATGCAGACATATGCACATAAATTCAAACAATTATAAATAAAAATTTCATTATAAAACTAACCTTGTACAATTAATACTTAAGATACCACCAAACCAAATAAAAAAATTTAATAATAGTCTAATGAATATATATATATGTGTGTGTGTGTGTGTGTGTGTGTGTGTGTGTGTGTGTGTGTAATAATTCATTGGTAAATAATCTAAGTGAATCCTAATAATATGAAATATTAAAACTGATCCACAAAAAGAGTTCAATGTATTTATTATAATGGAGCATATAAATTACATAGAATAAAATTCCAAAGTTACTTCATTCGATATTCGCTATTTCGATCCACAAGACATCCTTGTAGGCCTTGTCAACTCAGAGATGTGAGGAGATAAGAGCTTAAAAATTTAAACATTTAAAGAATAAAAGAAGAAGAGAGAAAAAAAAAGGATAATGGGGAAAAAAGAAAGGGAGAAGAGTAAAAAGGAAGTAGCAGATGAGAATTTAAATAAACTCCCAATATTATGATAGTAGAGGGTGGAGTGTCTGGTCTAAACCTAGAAGATAGTTAAAGTAACCTTGACCAATATTTAAAATATTAACATCTAGTTTATAAAGGAAAATTACTTAAAAGTATTTAAAAATTTGAGAAGATTTTTTTAAAGAAAATTTTCTAAGAAAGAGTAAGTAAAAAGGTAACATCTAAAATTAAAAATTACATTAAAACAATATATAATATACAAATAATAATACATTTAATATAATAAATAAAATAATTATAGAATAAAATTAAATAAAATATCATTTATTAAATATAAATTAATAAATATTAAATATAAATTAATAAATAAATATTAAATATAAATTTAAAATTAAATTAATAATAATAAATAATATATAATTATTAAATATAAAATAAATTAAATATTAAATATAAATTAAATAAAATATTAAAATATCAAATAAAATAATTATTAAATAAAATAATACAATAATAAATAAGAACAAAAATAAAGAAAATAAAAGGAAGTAATAATAATAATAATAAAAATACTAATAATAAACAAATAAAAGATCAAGATGATAAATGAATAAGTAATGATGGTAAAAAAATAGAAGAAACAACATAACAGTGATAATAAATATAATGAAGATAAAAATTTTGATAATAACATTTTAGAGGAAGGTTATTCGATAGAAGTGAAATAGAGTAGAAATAACAATATAAGTGTTAGGTGATAACAGATAAAGCAAGATCAATAATATTCTAGATCAGTTTAAACCTACTCCTGTGACAACATTTGGAAACTAACTCATTCCTTTGGTTTAGTAGTATATGTTGATTATTGAATTTAATCATTCTAATCTCTCTTAAACACAGGTAACATCTACCCTTAAAATTATTAGGAGCTAATTTGCTGCCATTATAAGTTCTTGATTATACTCATATCCTCTCTACTGATATGAAGATTACCTAGCAGTTCCAGCAGTTCTTCATGTTGTACCTTATCAAACATTTTTGCATAATCTATAAAACATAGGTACACATCCTTTTGTATTTGTATTGTTCTTTCTGATAGCATTGGTGATGAAAATAGTAGATTTAAAGCCTCTTTAAAAAGACATTTTCAAATCAAGCTTGGAGGATTGAATTTTCCTCTAATAGACAAACAACTTCAAATGTTTTTGCCATTTATTTTCAGTTTAATCTCTTTTTTCCACTCAATGTTTGGCACTTTACTTTCATAATTGAACAAATTAGCTTTGCTAAACACCCAGTTTCATTCAGCAATCACCAAACAAAGAAACAGTCATAAAACTTTAGTTCAACTTTTGTGATAATAAGTGAAGTACAAATTCTGTATTTTAAACCTGTATGTCTGCAGTATTTCAAATAAGTGTTCTTTTTTCATATATTTACATTATGTGTTAAATTTGGAAGAAAGATTTAAATGATGACTATTCAAGTTCGTTGTTTGTTTAGCTAAGCAAATATGTCTGTTATGAGTGCCTTTTTATAATGTTTAAATTCTGAAAATACACAGTATGTTTAGAATGTTGGATAAAGACAGTCTTGACTGAGTGAATTATGATTTACTAAAAGAAATTAAAATATTTTTGGAATATTGAAAAGCTTCCAAAATAAAAAAAATAAGCAAATTATATTGTAAATATTCTGAAAGTGCCTTCTAAAACAACAAGATGTGCATTAGAAATGTGCCTTCATTTTATTAGACAATTTTTTATTTTTGATATAATACATCACTTAAATATAAAATGTATTTGACATCAAATCTTTATTTACACTATTTACATTGTTCGGATTGTTGTCCTCATCTTCACTGACATATTCAAAATGTTTTGGCTGTTGTACATTTAGAACTGAAGGAATGAGGCATAGCTGACCACATATGGAGTGAAAAGCAAGAGCAACACTCCTTGTGTGATTAGGTTGAAGTAATAGACAGAGAACATCACTGGGAAATATGAAAACTTAAGGAATCAGCACATATGCTAGGCCACAAAAATCTCCTAAACCGGCCAAGCATAGAAATGAATACAATATGGCAACCAGTATTACAGAGAGCTAGAGAAAAACAATAATAACAAAATTGTAATATGAACTCTGGCAAAAAATGTTTACTGAGACATTAGGTTTATAAGTACCAAAAATTCATACACTGATGTCATCAAGGACACATGGCCCAGTGGATAAAAGCGTTGGTTGAACCCAGTGACTTTGTGCGAACCTATTTACGCACGAACATATACATACAAACACAAAATCAGATGTACAATGCCAAACGATCATTGGCTAATAAATCACTAATACATTTTCTACAGGCAATTTACAAATCGCAGCAATGCGACAATTTTGGAATCGCTTTATTTTTAAGTAGTTAAATTTGTGCACCTTTGGGAGAAGTGGCTCACAGAAGCTTCCTTAAGTCTCCCCAAAGCTCACTCGCTGATTGATTGATGCCAACCAATCAGATCGTTTGCATGTGAAGAATAATTTTTCCCGCACAACAAATTGGAGCCTATAATCGCTTATTTAAGCCAAGATTTTTCTCATCTCACTTAGTGAGACCTCAACTGCTAAACGAGTCTATGACAGTTGGAACTCCAGTTCTAACCACGCGCCAACTTTCTCACTCCCACGCACACCCACAGGCTGATGATAATTTGTACACCTTCACTAAAAACTTCTTTTGACACAACAATACTTTTCAGCAGTAATATCACAAGAACAACCATATCATGAAACACTCATGAACATTTATCCAGTGAACTTTAAGCCAAATAATTATCTCTCACTGAACTCTTAAATTTCAGTCAAAGAGTGGCAACTCTTGATTAATTCAACCTTTCTTACTTAAATGCATGTTTTCTTTCACATCGTTGTTTGATATTGTACATCTTGTTAATATACTTATATATATATATATATATATACATATTTTATGTGCAACAATGTCTTGCAGTTATTCTTCTAGCGTGAGTCCTGTTTTCTTATCAAAGTTAAATTAATGTGAAGTCCCCCACAACTTGACCCAGAGTTGTGAGTTCAATAACAAAAACTTGGAGAGTTAAATTAAAGGGAGATAACTGATACTGAGACATCCAGAAGAGGTATGTACAAGTAGAACAATCTACCCCAGTGGATGAAATAAAGGGTTTAGTTCAAAATTCCACTCACTTGAAGAGGCTGGAGTGTACAATGGCTGAAACATCATGAATATAGCAACAAAGATAAGGACAACAGCCTGAAGAATGTAAATAGTGTAAATAATTACAATACCTCATCTTGAAAATATATAGACAGATCTAATCTTTATGAAAATATTCAATTTTAATTATTAAATTAAATCAAAGAAAATATCATTCCCAATTATTTAAAAAAATATATTTACTTACACAGCAAAGCATGTATACAGTTTTTACTCTCTTTTTTTCCCTTTTTGTGTAAATATGTTCATTTTTTTTTAAACATTTGAAATCATCATTTAATAAAAAATATGACTTTTATAACTAATCTAACATAATTATAGCATACTTGAATTCTTAAAATATGAAAATGAACATAATAGTTCATCTTGAATTTTTATTAGAGGTTGACACGAAATCTCACATTATTAGCAACTTCATGTTTTAATAAATTTAAAGCTTTCAAAAAGGTAAAACAATTTTGGAAATTGCAAAAATGATTGTCAGGTGCTACAAGTAGTGAAGCTGTTCAATGAAGATTCAGGATTACTCCAATACATATTTGATAAGGACAAGTTGAAGACTTTATCTCTCTAATCTGTTTATGAGAGAAATTATCAAAAAAATTTATTTTTGTCAAAATATGAAATTTTTGCACATTGTGGTTACAAAAAAGTGTTGAAAAGCTCAAAATAATGGGATATTAGAGATCAATCTCTTAAAAGATATTCATAAAAAATGAAATGAGCAACAGGATATGTAAAAAGCAATTTTTCAATCTTTCTTTTTGCTGACGAATGTTGTGCTAACCCAGTGGATTAGACCATAGTTTCTCAGCCTTTTTTTACTTCAGGGTGCGCTTGTAGAATAACTAAAACTTTGCACTTTTGAAATTTTGATTTAGTATTCCCAAAGAAGATTAGCTGTGCAGTTTTCATTTAAATGGATTTATGAATTTGCTATTTTTTTTTTAGAGATGTTGATAATGACTTATTTAAATCCTCTAAGAAAGACAAAAAGGAAATGATTAGCCACTCTTTCTTAAATATCAAATGACAAAGACTTGATTTAGATATGGAAGCCATGTTCTTGGTATCTCTAGCTTTTTCAAAATAAAGATTTTTTTAACTATGAAAATAATTCATAAATTACTCTTCTTTTAACTTAGGAAACACCTGACTACCTTTCAGGGCATATTAATGCACCTGGGTGCACTGGCTGAAAAACACTGTATTAGAGAGATGAAGTAGAGGCTGAATGATTACTGGCAGAAACTACGCTTACAGACTGGAAAGTCAACAAGGTATAGGTAATGTGCTGTTTTGTGGTAGTAAATGTGGTAAAGTGGTGAGCCCATGGCAAATTTCACATGATGTTAAGATGAAAGCTTAGACATTAACTTTTGGGAGCCATGGTTCAAGAAAAAAAAAAAACTTTTCAGAAAGAAGATAATTTTATGTACAACAATGTTCCATCAAGTTTGACAAAGAAATCTAATGAATATTAGGTTGGTGCAAAAATAACGACATTATTTTTGCACCAACCTAATAAAATGGGTTTCATAGGCAATCATTTGGGGAAGTGGCCTGATTGTTCATTTGACCATAACCTGATTGAAAACTTGTGAATCATTCTGAAGAGGAAGGTTTACATAACTGCACAACAATTTAATAGCAAAAATTTGACTTTGGAATGCTATTAATGTTTCAAGTCTTCACTACAAAAACCTCAATGAACTTACTAAAAATACCTTGAAAAAGCAGTATAGTAGCTAATGTCAGAGCTCAGCCACTCTATGTATAAAGAGTGTATAAAAAAAACTTTTAAAAACTTTGGGAGCAGGTTCCTCACCCCAAAACAAGGACAAAAATCTATTTAAATGTGTCTGAAAATCCTTCATTTTTGAGTTTAAGTTTAAAGAAAGTTTATGGTAGATGGCACTGTGTTACCATGTAGACTAATTTACATTTGTCATTTGTGTATATTTGTAGCTAGTCTGTTTTCAATGTTTAATGTGTGTAGTAGTGAGTTAACAAATTTATTAAATCAATGAAATAGCAGTTTTCTGTAGACATTGTCTTGTATACTCCTTAAAAATAATTATAAAAATTAATTCACATATTTATATCTCTTATTTGATCATAAATTAAATATTTTATAAATGTGTAATTAAATTCTAATATATTAATTTTACAGTACCATATATAGTCTATTAGTAAATTAAATATAGTATTTTAGATATGTATAAATAAAAATATAAATATAAAAAATATAACTTAATCATATTTGAATAGCCCTTTAAGAAAATCTCAATGTGACTTTAAAAAGAAAATTAAAAAAAAAGACAAATATAGTGTAGCATAAACCTTAACAGGATAAAATAAACCAGACAATAATAACTTGACAGCTTGAAAGAAAGTCATTGTAGATAGACAGAAATCATAACCCCCACCCATCCTTAACCAACTTTAAATTTGCTACACAAAGATACACTGTGACACCTTCTGGGAGCTGATCCTTGGTCACAGTTACCAAATAATGGGGTACCTTCAGCTGCCTTCGATCATGGAATCAATAGCGTACTACCTTCTGTGTTTTTAAGGTCTTTGGTCGGATCTGAATATGCAACGCCCAAGCCCTTGGCCTCCTCTAGGGGGTATGATGCTGCAGTAAGTTACCAAAGTAACCTGTTCAGTCTTAACCTTTGTCCTATCCCAAATTGTGAATTTTTAATCAGAGGACAGTCAGGTCTGATTGCTGTTGGAATCTTTGGTACCAAGTTGATCCGCTAAGGTGAAGGTGCACATCATAGAAATGAAAAAAATAAAATATAATGCACAGATAATAAATAACAAAGTTCACCTTTATATCAGTTACTTGGTTTACAACAGTTATTGTCCCAACCCATCTTAAATGAGTGAGAGACATGGGCAAGTTCTCAGAGTTGGATTACAAAATTCTAATTTCAAAATGAAGTTTGTTCTGTTTTGGTGTTAGTGTAATTCTGCTTTTCGGTGTTATCTGAGTTCTGCTTTTTGATGTTAACTTTTTCTGTTTTTTGGTGTTAACTTCGAGGTGCTTTTCATGGTCAGTACTAAACTTGGGCATAAGTTCCTAGCTTTAATTGGTAAACACTTCCCCACAAATAGCAAACTGAGTGAAATCTTTAATAAAAACACCTTAAAGTTAAGTTACAGCTGCACTGAAAACCTAGAAAGAATCATAACAAAGCATAATAATAAAATCCTAGAAAAACACGCATGCCAAAACAGTGTCAATAAAACTCCTAAACTGCAATTAGACAAAAATAATGAAAAAATTATGTGATTGTAGAAACCCTAATGACTGCCCGTTAGAAAACAGATGCCTCACTAAATCCATGGTATACCAATGCACCATCTCATCCATGGAGGGTCCTAACACTGACAGGATATACATTGGGTCAACGAAGAATAAATTTAAAATTAGATGAAGACAACACAAAAGCTCCTTCAACAATATCCAAAATAGAAATCAGACATCTCTATCCCAATACTACTGGCATTTAAAAGAAACGAACAAAACACCGAAAGTAAAATGGAAAATAATAATGGAATAAAGAACTTGTAAAACCTGGGATGACCCATGCCCTTTATGCCTACATGAAAAACTGCACATCATTAAGTTTCTAAATAATGAAAAGTTATTAAACCATAGACGGGAGTTAACGGTTTTTTGCCGACATCAATAAATTTTCGCATTAAATAATTAATAAATAGATATAAACAAATAAAGTCTATAGTTTAATAAAAGCCTTAAAAGCTCAGCCCAATCATTAAATAGAAAAACCCTTTGTGGAGTCGCGAAAAAAAAGAAAAAAAGCCATTTGAATAAACAAATAAATAAACAGATTAATAGACAGATAATAATGAAACACAACCTTCTCAATACTTAACGACCTGCGGCAAAGCCATAAAAAATGCCCTTTAACCAGCTAGGCGTCCTACTATCAGTCTTGAAATAGGCACCCCAATGTAACCTGACATAAACTTTTCGAAGGGGACTGATCTGTAGATAAAAATTAATTCTTAACTCTTTGACCACCTAACCAACATGGCCGACCTTAGCCGTTTCCATAGCAACTAATGTTCCAAGAGACCATACTTATAAACACGCGCTAACCACAAGATAGCTTATTCCCAAATTCTCGCTTGATGAGGAAGCGTGACCAGGCACCTTAATTCAACATAATTTCAAAAATTATATTAGGGGTCTTGGCTCTCACTTTTGAAACATGAGAACTCTTATGTAGCGAAGGAATCATATTTTTAAAACAAAAATATTATAATATAAGCTCTACTTCTGTATGGAGCACTGTCTTTTTGAAAATAAAAGCAAAAATACTAAGGAACACCGGATTATTTACCTAACGTGTTCTTTCTTATTTTTGTGCATACCTGCACACATATATATATATATATATATATATATGTATGTATATATATATATAAGTTATTGACATTTGTAAATATGTTCATGAAAGTATGTTTTGAAAATAATATCTGATGAATGCATTTTATCTATATGGCTTCCTCAGATGGATAAGAAAAAATGTGTTGTGTGCATAGGCATTTGTGTGTGTTAAAAATATTTAAATCTTATATTATTTTTCCAAAACTGGTGATGCTCAAGACTAAAAAAAAGAAAGAAAATGAGTAACTTTTAAAAAATCATTTAACATTTTATATTCTCTGTTTTAAGTGTCTGAGTTATGAGATGGAAAATCCTTCAGAATGTGTAGAAAATAGAAGAAATCATTGTTTTCTGCATTCATGTGTACTACATGTTGATAGTATGTAATAAATTTGGGTATGTAATCTTGAGTTATAAGTTATTGACATTTGGAAAAATGTTCGTTATCCGTCTGAGGAAGTCATATAGATGAAATGACTTATCAGATATTATTTTCGAAACATACTTTCATGAACACTTTTCCAAATGTCAATAACTTATAACTCTGTTGGGATTACATAGCTAAATTTATTACATACATACATATACATACATACATACATACATATATATATATATATATATATATATATATTTGTTTAATTTCTTATTGTATTTTCCATATTTTTGAATAAGTTGTTACATATTCAGATAAGATTTTGGGATAAATTGTTGGGAGGTCAGGATTTTATTTTAATTTTCATCAAGCAAGTATTATCCAGAATGAAATGTTGTCAGTATCGTAAACAATGGTTGTTGGTTACATCCTGGTATTTTTGTTTGTTTTTCACAAGTATGTCATTGATATATCTTAACATAAATCATAGGTTGAGCAGAATTATTAAAGATTTTGTTTTCTACATGAGTTATAATAATTAAAAAATATTTAAAGAATCTTTTAAGGAAATATGCACTCTGCACTTTATTTATGAAATTAGCATTAATAATATCACCTCTTTCCTTGATGTTTTAGTGGACACTAAAAATCACAACTGTACTATATCACTGTATAAAAAAAATTAACATGTAAAAACTCTTATAAGAAATAAAATCTATTACTAACACAATTACATACCCACATACATGCCATATTAAAAAATGCCCAAACTTTATTTTCTACCTGATAACAGACAATATTATAAACATGCCAAAAAGATTCCACAATAAAACACACAGTTTAAATCAAAATGTCTATTGGTTAGACATTAACATCACCATGTAAAATATTTGAACAATCATAGAAAAATAAAACTTTATTTTTCTCAAGTCTACTCTCAGGAAAAATTTCTTAGAAAAACCCAGAGATTTTGATTTTCAGTGAGCAGCTATGTGACTGTCTCCAAGCCATTCAAAACAAGAGAAGACATGTCTACATAGATTTTCCTTCCCCCACATTCGGCCTTGTGACACATCTAAGCTACGCTTAGAAAATAACCATGCTGAAAGAAATGTGTCAGTGACTTCAAATGAATCATCTACAACAACAGTTTGGACAGTCAGTGAATCTTCTCTGATGATAAGGCATTTCTCAACC
Organism: Acanthosepion esculentum; assembly: GCA_964036315.1. NCBI lineage: Eukaryota > Metazoa > Mollusca > Cephalopoda > Sepiida > Sepiidae > Acanthosepion > Acanthosepion esculentum. The sequence continues at coordinate 41,454,552 of OZ038507.1, read as the reverse complement.
ACAGATTTTTTATGTGGACTATTTAAAAGCCAGTTCTAAACTACAGATTTCTATGTACCAACTAGCCAAAGACTTTAACTAAAATAAAGACTATTTTTATTCTTTTTCAACTCTTGAATTCATGTTCATATGTTTGTAAATACAAATTATTTAACAGGCATACTTATGTTTTCTTTATTTTTATTTTATTATTGTTTGGAATTCAGACATTCAGATATTTAACATAAAAAACTTGGATGACAGAATTTCCTACACTCTTGTCTTTTTAATTGCAAAAGGTAATGTTTTCAAAGATATAATTAGCTGTAATAAAAACTTGATTAACCAAGCAAAAATAATTTCTTCTTCATGCACATTGTTTTATAAAAAATCGAGCAACATAAAGCAAACACTCATCAACAATAGTTTCCTCAACCATGTCATCAACAAGTAAATAAAATTAGGTATAAAGAATTTAAAAAAGACACAGATAACCATGTATGATATTGTTGGGATTCCAAACATTTAACAACAACAAAAATAACACATCTTTTAAATGAAATACAAAAAAGGTTATTTTATGAAGGAAAAGTAGAAGCTGTTTGTCAGTGAAATAATATTTATATATTCTTTTCAGAAATATACAAGAATAATAAGATGTTCAATTTTCCTTGCAGTGAAGTTTGTGTTATCAAGTAAGTAAATGTTCTTAGTGCATGTGTGAAATGTGTAGACGAGCTTACTTCATGAGGGTCAGCCTAATGTCTTTGTGAGTTCATAGGCAAAGGCTTAATTGGCAGATGCTTGTTATTCCTTTCTATTGTGCATGTGAACAAGGCCATAGTTGGCGGCTGCTGGTTGTCATCTCTTCCACTGTATAAGTGTGTGTGTGTGTACACATGTGTAAAGCAAACTGGCCAACAAAATTGTTTTGAGCCTTGAGAAGTTGTATGCTTCTATTTTTATATCCATAAGGGATAGCCAAAATCTAATTTCACATAGAGGTGTGATCTTTTTGAATACAAGGTTTTCATTAGAGAATAATTTCACACTGGTTTGCAAAAATATTTTTCTCAAATTTGCTGAGTGGGGAAAGTAGTTATTATTGTTATTTTCTAAATGGTCCAAAAATAATGTGATAGGTCTAAAACTACATCTGTAAGTATTTTGGCAGCATTTTTTGTTCATCAAACAAAACTTCTGATGGGATTTTATTAGTTGAAAAATATAATTCCTATAATATAAACAAAAATAAAAATATTAACTTACCATAGCCAGATAAATCCTAACTATAAACAAGATGAAAAAGCCTTTAAAAATATAAATCACCAGTAAATATCACTGAATGATTGTAATAAACTTATCATTCTTAAACTTACCACAAATTTATCACTTATTATAAAAGTTGAAAACATTGAATCATTAGCAATAACTTGGGACTACATAAATCCTCCCTATGTAAAAACAATGTTGTTTATGAATTTTTGTGTGCTTTGGGAGATTGCATTTCCAATAGCAATAATAAAAATCTCTATTAAATTCTTACATTGGCCATAATGCACCACACTCTATCATGGGTTTACTTGTCACCTATCAAAACCTATTGCAATTCATGCATCATCACATGAAAAACAACCAAAATACAATAATTAGCAGAGGACAAATATTAGATAATTTCAAAATACAATACAGCACTCACTGTAAAGAAAGACTCAAAATCTTCAAAGCTATTATTAAGAAACAAACCCACAAAAACAATTCTCATTAAATAAGATATCTTTCACTGCAGTAGATGGCATTTTAAAATATGTATAAAAATATTTATAATATACCATATTTAATTCCTGATAATGACCAAGTTAATTGTAAGTACTTAAAATCAAAACAAAAATATAAACTTTGGACAGTTTATATACAATTTTCATTCAGATGGGCAATAACTTATCATATTTGCCACACATTTTTTTTCAAAAAATGAGTGACATGAAGACCATGAAAAAAGTGGGGTTCACCAGAAATCAGTGCATGCATGGAGCTTAGCTCTAAATCTAGGACTCCTGGAAGTAAACAAACATGATATCAATAAATATATCCCTGAAAAATTCACCTAAGAAAAAGAAATTTGTGGAAATGCACAATATTGTGCTGGTTGTTTTGTAGAAATACCAGATTTTACAGAAATATTTGCTTTAACTGGTATATTGCTGCTTGCTTTGTAAGTGATTTTGTTGATATACAGGTATTGGAATTTGCTTTTCTGCATGTATATGGGATTTCATTTGCTAACAAGTACCATATTTCTGTTTTTTGCCTATTACCATATAGACTGATACCAATAGATATTTTGTAGCTATTACGAATCTATTGTATGTGCAGATGTTGCTCCCTAAAAAACAACTAAAACAATGTTCAATAAATGCATGATGAAATGTACTAAAATTCTTCTTTTCTAAAAAAAATGGCCTGATAATTAAACCATGCTTCACTTCTATTAAGAAAAAAGTACCATTTGTATGATTTGTGCTAATACTGTAATTGTTTCTTCATGGGTATTGTCAATGACACAAAGTTTAGGTTATAATTTTTAATTTTTGGGTTGTGATGTGTTCAGTTTTCCTAAATATGCACCGCCAAAATCTGGGTGTGTCTAATACGTGGACGTATCCAATAAGTTGGAAAATACGGTATTTGAAAATTGGAAAAATACAGTAACATATAAGAAAAAAAATAAAAATTTTATTTTTTGTTTATTTTATAAATGCCATATAATTAGGTTATAATTTATAATATTTGTTACATTTTCAAAATATTCTATTAAAAAGTGTCAGCATTGCTTACTTCCTTTTACCTGGAGGGGGAATCTGTTAAGCAGTGTTACCTCTTGTTTCCTAGCCCAAACTATTTTAGGACTTTTAAATATAATCCTTATGGCATCTAAAATACTATAAGTCATAATACAAAGAAAAAAGAAAAAGTAAACAAAGGAAAATTATCTTTTCTATTTTTTTTTACCAAGTACCATTCCCTCTTACGGAAAAAAGTTTTCGTCCCTAAAATAATGACAAACACAAATGTGATCTTGCAACAAGCAGCACAACATTTTATCAGACATATTTTTTACCTTGCCTAGCAAAGCTGCAAAACAGAAAATGGTTGTCTTAGTCACACAATCTGGAAATAATCAAAGGTCTTTACAGATATGCAAAAATTGGTAGCAAATATACTGATCAGATCAACTTATTTCCAGTAATTTGTGACACTGATGATTTCAGATATTTATTTAAGAGATTCTCTGGTTAATTCTCTTCTAAGCAAACAAATTTACATTGCATTGAACACCACATTTGTCTGGCTTATACATTTTTAATTAGGCTAATGCATGCCATTTTTCTCAATTTTTTTAAGTTTCCATTTATTGGGACCAGAGTGGATAATGTGGTATCTTCTTTCATTATATATGGTTTGCCATACCTGACTTTTTACTTTACCTTTGGATATAGTGCTTTATGCATTTTTGGGTAAAATTAATTTTTTGAATGCATAGTGGCATGGAAACTGAAATCTATATTTTTGTTTCAAATAACATTTTCCTTCTCTTGGATGAATTTGAAAGATCAATCATCTCAGCCATCAGTCCAATGTTCTTCCATGAAACTTTTAGTGAAAATAAAAGAGAGAGAGAGAGATGTTTGTATTTGAATTCCATTGATATGATAAAAAAAGCCTGCTATTGCATATTCCAATCCATATATTGGATTATGACAATTGTGACATTCATAAGAATTTACAGGTTGTTGGGTTAAAACTGCAATTTCTATTGTTCACTATAAATAAACAAAGATGTTGTTTTTTTCATTTTTTAAGGGATGATTTTCATTCTTCAATTTAAAATTTAATTATAATTGGCATTTTCTCTCTAGCTGTTTGAATGATTGTAAAATATATGAGCAAAAACTTCATCTTTTTTGTATAGATTTACTTAAATGTTTTACAGAAAAAGATTAAATTCTTTTTGTTGTAAGGTCTTGAAAGCAAGACTGAGAATGAAAAAAAACTTTCATTGCTGACTAAAAAGACAACTGCAGACAAGGTCAAAGCAGCTGTGTTATGATAGCGATTAAATGATAGAGATTGGCCTCCAGGGAACATTAACTAACAATCAAATAGAAAACTAAACAAAACAGAAAAAGAATGATGTTCCTATGTATGGCCAGTTCTCTTATTTTCTTTACAAAGTCTTATAATGTTACAGTAAATATTAATAAGCTAAAATTAGTATGCATTTAGAAAATGCATTCTGCCTTAAAAAAAACAAAAGAAAACCTTCCTTATCTTATCCTCAGTCATATTTAATGATCTGTAAATTGCAAAATATGATTTCTTAATGCTGACATTCACTTGTGTAGTGCAATCTTTAATATATGTTTTTCTAATCATTTCACCCCAAGCAGGGCAATAAAGCTATTAAAACACAAGGGGTTACTGAGTGTGAATGAATATGAGAAAAAAAAATATTAAGGAACGAGAACAATAAAAGAAGAGGAATCAAGAAGACAGTAGATAATGATTGACATTGCATTTAAATTTTTGAAGATCAAAGTTGGCTGGAAGGCAAGAAGCCAGAAAAAAGTTCTATAGGCAAGAAGTGTGAGAAAAGAAACTGTTAGTAAAGAACTTACTCTTAGATATAGCCAATTCAACTGTAAAATGATGAGACCTTGTTGCCAATCTAGTACTGTAATTAAATTCATAAAGTCTAGGTACCATAGCGGAAAGTTCATCAGAGCAATTACCATGAAAGTATTTATAGAAAAGGCACAGGCAACTTACATTACAGTGGTGGAATATATATATATATATATATATATATATATATATATATATATATATATATATCTGAAATAATGATATATAAATTGTTATATATCAAGAACAATATTGGGAAAAATGTATGACAAAGTGGCAAAAAAGACTTGTTTCATCCTTTAGGACTTCATTGACTAAATTTGTTACATTGGAGTGACTACACAAATGCATGCTAGGAATTTTAAATTACAATTTTTATTTTGGTATATAATCTAAAAGAATTTACATTTTTTTCTTTTTGTTTCTATCACTTTTGTCATTAGATATCCCACACTGTGAGATTGTAAGGTCATCCACAGTAAATTTGTGCCCTGGCTTTTACAGCATTTTCCATTCTTGGCAAATTTGAAGGAAGGACTTACTCTATTGCCGGTAGTAATTGTCACAAGAATACATTGGAGAAACCTCAAAGAATCTAAGTAAAAGATTATATGAACATGAAAGGGACATTTTACAAAACAAATATATTAAATGCATTAGTTGCTCAATATAATGAAACTGGCCACAATTTTGACATAAAAAATACTACACTGATCAAAGGAGAAAACAATTCACTTAGACAAAAATGTTTAGAGTGCATTGATCACAAAGTCATCCACAGTAAATTTGTGCTTTGGCTCTTACAACATTTCAATATTCCTGGCAGATCTTCTGCTATCACAGTTTGGGATATCTAATAATAAAAGTGATGGAAAAAAGAAGAATCTAAATTAAATTGGCTAGATTATATACCCTCCCCCAAATTCTTTTGGGGTTCCCAGCATCCCTTGTCTGTGTGCATTGAAAACTTTTTTCACTTTGACATATATCCCCCCCATATATATATATATATATATACAGTGTAACCCGGATATAAGAGACTTGTTGGGACCGGATAAGAAGTCTCTTATATCCGGGTTTCTCTTATATCCGGGTTTGGTCTATTATATATACATTAACACAGGCTCTAATTTGGGACCAGAGAAAATCTCTCTTATATCCGGGTTACACTGTATATATATATATATATATATATATATATATATATATATATATATATAATCTTTATAATAGTAAAACTCTGTGAACTTTGCTTGCTTGTGTGTTTGCCACCATGCTCACAAAGTCATATATAGAGAGTGGGGGAAAGAAATGTAAATTTATTATTGTGTAGGAAGGGCGAGGAGACGGAAATGGTGTGTATACATGAATTGACAGTGAGGCCAAAAGAAAAAAATGCTCTCTTTCTTTCCACCTCCTCTCTTTCCACCACTCTCTCTTTCCACCACTCTCTCTTTCCACCATCCTGTGATTGCATGTGTGCTTATTTATATTTCAACTTTCTTTAAATAAACAATATTTCAAATATTTAAAAAATATTTTTTGCCATATTTAAAAATATTTTCAAGTTAATATGATTTAAAAATATGATTTGTTCATACAGTAAGTATTTTTATTTTAACTTTCTTCAAACAGACAATTTTTTTAATGTTGAAAGCAACTTCAATGTTTTATAATCTGAACCTTCATCGACTCAACGGGTCATGGGTAGTATAATACTAAAATCTGTGAATCAGGTGTACATTGGCCATCGGGCACATAATGATTTAAGTTTCTTTCCACCTCTCTCTCTTTCCACTTCTCGCTCTCTCCACCTCTCTGTCTTTCCACTTCTCTCTTTCCACCTCTATCTTCTCACCACTCTCTTTCCACATTTCTCTTTCGACATCTCTCACTTTTCACCTTGCTCTTTCTGCCTCTATCTCTTCCCATCTGTCTCTTTCCACCTCTCTCTTCCTATTTCTCTGTCTTTCCACCTCTCTGTCTTCTCACCTCTCTCTTTCCACCTTTCTCTTTTGATATCTCTCTTTTTCAACCTCACTCTTTCTACCTTTTTCTTTTTGTCTCTCTCTCTCTCTTTTTACCACTCTCTTTCCACCTCTCTCTTTCCACTTCTCTGTCTTTCCATCTCTCTTTTTCCACCTCTCTGTCTTCTCACCTCTCTCCTTGCACCTTTCTCTTTTGACATCTCTCTCTTTCCACCTTTCTCTTTCTGCCGCTCTCTCTTTCCACCACTCACTTTCCACCTCTCTCTTTCCACCTCTCTGTGATTCTGTGCATGCATATTTATATTTCAGCTTTCTTTAAAAAACAATATTTGGCATATTTAAAAAATATTTTCAAGTGAATATGATTTAAACATATCTTTTGGCATATTAAAAAATATTTTTAAGTTAGTTAGATATTAAAATAATTTAGTGAATAAGATTTAAAAATGCGAATTGTTTATACAGGAAGTAAGTATTTTTATTTCAACTTTCTTCAAACACACAAACAATTTTTTTAATGTTGAAATCAACTTCAATGTTTTATAAACTGAAGCATCAGGACACAATGGGTCACAGGTAGTCTAGTATATACATATATTCTTAAATGCTCTACCCCTTCAAGGTATAGGCAATCATGGCTACTATAGATTACTTTTCTTTATCTGTTAATTGTAACATATTCTTAAAAAAGATAGTGGAGTGGTTTCCTTTTGCTGTTTTCACAGTTTGTGATTAAGAGTTTCTCTTCTTTTAGACTGGTGGCCACCCAAGGCTAGATATCCTGGGCTACCTTGCTATTTAATCAATGTAGCCATTGATTAAATAACAAGGTAGCCCAGGAGAAGGGAAGGAGAGATGAAAGAGAATGAATGTAAATATTACTTATAATCTTTTAGTCTGTTTTTACTATTTATGTATAAATGTCTCTAAGAACCTATTTTCAGTTTTGTTTTTGCTTTCACTCAGTTTGCTTTACTCAACATCTGTCAGTATTTCATCTTTTCTAACAAATCAAAATATACAAGAAATACAAATGTAGAAAAGAAAGTAGAACACTTAAAACTTTGAAAAATATCTCTGAATAGCGGATCTATTGTGGAAAAATAATTATGGTGTATCTCAAGTCTTCATTATGAGTTTGCCACTTATAATGGAAGTGTCTGGTTGAAATCTTTAACTCATATGTATGGGGATATAACATCTTACCCATAGCCATTAAAAATGTAATGTCCTTAGAATAGGAAAAGCTATTATATCATTGGGTTAAAATGTTTTTTGTTATGGTCTGTTCCTGTCTATATGTGCATGTACCAGTATTAGATTCATCTTTCTTTTATCTTTAACTCTTTCTTGTCCTGGCAGAGAAAAGACATACGCTCTCCCATTTGGAAGCTGATACCTGCCTGTGTAGGCATGTTCCTTAATTTTATGTCAACATTACAGCAGTTGCCTGCAAATGACAGGAAAGGATTTCCATGAATTCCAGAAAGCTTCTGATAAAGTTTCTGTTTTATTGAACTTTTATACCAATAATCTTTTAATAATTCTATACAGAATTTTTACTTAAAAAATCAAATAAATCTTTTCTTGAAGGTTTTCTTTTGGTGTTAATATAAGCTGACATTTTAAATTTCTTTCTTGCTTCCTCCATATTGAATTCAGCTTTAATGATATATAAAGTTGTTGGTATGATTCATCAATTTACTTAGAAAAAGATAGAGCAGAGAATAATAATAACATTAAAAATGCTTTAAGATTTTTAGTAACTAGAACAAAAGACTTGATTTTTCACTGTTTCAGTTTTGGGTCATTAAGGGGGAAAATTATGCAATATGTGTTGGTCTGTGTTATTTGATTGGAATTCTTTTTCTAGGATTTTTTTGTTGTCATTGGAAAATCTTGTGAATGATCATTGTAAAACTGAAAACAATTGTGTTAGAATAAAAGAGTATTATAAACTTGGGTTTATGTGCATGAAAGAAAAAGATCTAAGATAGAAAAGAGGAGCATTTTTTTAGAGTAGAAGTTTATCATTTTTTGCTAATAATGATTATAAATATGACTCATCCTTTTGTTCTTTTTATATGGTTAAAAAATCTTTTAAAATCTAAATCAATAAAAAAATATTTCTCAGTCTTAACTTGGAATTTATTTTCAGTAGCTATGTTAGGAATTCAAATCTCATAAGTAACTGACTCTTTTTTATATTTTTATAATTTAATATTGCTATGATGAAAAAAAGGAAGATACTTTTGAAGTCTGACCAACAGAGACTGTGAAACTAGTATTATGTTTATGATAAAGTAAGAACATTAACTATTTATAATTAGTCAATAATGTAAAAGCATGTAAGAGGAAAAAAATCATATTCTCTTATGTAAATTTATCATTTGCAGTAAATAACTTTTAAAAAAAGTACAAAAATCTCATCCTTTGTTCTTTTCATGTCTTGAGAAGCAAAATAAAACTGAAGCTAATATAAAAAAAGATCATTAATAAAAGATAAACAAATATCTATTGTTCTCATGTGTCACAAGAACTTGTTTGTCATTATTTTGAGTAGATACAGGTAGTCAGCAGATAGACCACATTTTTCAGTCATGACATAACACAGATGACCTATTTAGCCAGTTTGTCCAGCCAGATTCACCAATAAAAAATGAACCCCTTTTTATTTAAATTTAACTGAGAATTTGATCATTTGTTAACATGAATCATTTGTAAATCTAGATTTTGTTTATTGCTTTATTTATATATATATGTAGGTCATTGAATATATGCCCTATTTTCATAAGATACTTTATCTTTTACAAAATGCCTAACACACCAAAAATTATAAATGGAAAAATATAATAAAACTTGTAAAAATTTCTGCAATTTTTTTAGTTAGCAATGCAACTTTTTGATTTAAAACAAAATACAAACTCATACTTTTAACAATATTGAAAAGTCATTATTCATACTTCTTTTGTGATATTTATGCTTGTTGAAAAAACAATATGGTATTATCAATTTTAACAAAATCATGAGTGAAAAGAAATAATTCTCTTTTGCCATGCATTTTCTATGTTCAGTACAATATTTGTTCTCACTCTCACTCTCTGTCTGTCTGTCTCTATCTCTCTCTCTCTCTCTCTCTCTCTATATATATATATATATATATATATATGTAACCATAAATTCTATACTAACAGTTTCTTCTCTCACACTTCTTGTTTGTAGAACTCTTCCAGTTTCTTGCTTTCTAGTCAACTTTGATCTTCAAAACTTTAAATGCAATGTCAACTCTTATCTTATACCTTCTTGATATCTGTTCTTTTATTGTTCTCCCTTCTTAATAATGTTTTCCCTCAGAATCTCCTACACTCAGTAACCCCTTGCATGTTAGTAGTTTTATGGCCTTACTTGGGGTGAAATAATATGTATGTATATATATATATATATATATATATATATATATATATATATATATATATATATATATATGTGTGTGTGTGTGATCAGCTACTTCTCTCTCTCTCTCTCTCTCTCTCTCTCTCTCTCTCTCTATATATATATATATATATATATATATATATATATATATATATAATCAGCTATATCAAATTTCAGTTTTCTCTATAGATTACAACTTACTGATATTTCTCAAATCCTGTTTGGGGGATAGCTGGTCTTTACTCAATACAGTAGTTGAATTCTTTTATATTATAATGCTTTGATTCCGAATAAAATAACATAAAATCATTAGTAGCTAAGACTATTTGTAGAAAAGGTGTTCAAAACTTATTGAATTTTTGGTAGAAAACCATATTTATCATTACTGAAGAGTTTAATATTTTTCCATCCTGATAGACTCACATTTTTATGAATAGGAATGAATTCTGATAGATAATGTAAACTGTTCTGTGGGCATCTAACAAAAGAGTGATCTCTCATGTTTAAATTATCTGAAGATATCCAAATTTGTTAGCTTTTATTTTCTGGATTAAAAGACGTCAGATGTGCTAGAAATATTCCTAAATGCTTTCTTAATATTTCCCACAAGGATATATTTTTCCTCTTTTATATTTGATCCCGTAAAACATTTTATGAAACTTTGTGGTACTTAATTTGTAAATATAAAGTTTCATAAAATGTTTTCAATCCTGATATTATTTTCCTATGGTTAGAAAAACGTTTGTTTCTTTTGTTTAAGTAAGGATATGTAATGTGTTGATATCTACATCACTCTGGTATCAGGATTTTAGGGGAATATTTTTGCCTCAATTTTGAAATGCTGGAAAATTTCCTCACAGATGAAGTGGTAAGTTGAGCAACAGAAATTTGATTCTACAGAAGGATGCTGAGAATATCATAGATGGAGCATGTGAGCAACAAGGATGCTTTAAGGAAAATAAAAACAAAAATGACACTTATATTTTGACTTGACTATATAGACCAGGCAGTTGAAATTTCTGGGACACATAATGAGGAAAGGGGTTTTGGAGAATTTGACACTCACAAGAGGGACAGCTGGAAAGGATGAATAACCTAACTAATAACTTTGTGTAGACAGATAATAGAACAGGGAGTAGAATGGGATAGTAAAAAGACAAACATTACTACAAAAAAAAAAAAAGACAAAAGTGTTACAAAAGATAGGAAGTCGTGGAGAGCTATGATCGCCCACGTCCTGAAGGGATGCAGCACATAAAAGAAACGAACTTCAGGCTTATACTATACTGCTTGGTTATTACACAGAGACAAGCTTATTATAGTTTCTTTTCAAAATGTTTATATATAATTATAGTATTATATAATATTATTAGAAAGGTTGTATATAGAGACGTGTTCAGGAGTTTATTTATAGTGGGAGGTCATTACACATGGACAATCACAATCTCTTCGGTGGTACAAAAAATCATCATGACTTGAGACTTCTGTAGTAGATGACTGCAATGCTTTTTATTTTTCGTCATGATTTTGCTGTACCACGCCATCTGTTGTTGCCACCTTCATCACTGTTGAATCAAATGATATCTTCTACCCAGTCCACTGGACCCAGGCTTCACATACTATGGTAGACAGGTACTAACTCATCGAGTGTTCATGACTCATCAGCTATGATCATATTGTATTAATATTATAATATCATACAGTAAACCTTGATTTTATATCCGTCCATTTGGGGATTTAAGAATGACACGAGTCATAATGAACTGACTTTCAATTTTTATTGAAAGAAGTTACATAAATAATAATTTATTCCTTGATAGAAATTTTTAATATGGCAATCCTGAACTGTGTACAATTTGTCAGATTGTATTTATCATTCACTGACACCTCACACACTTCATGGTTTTTGGAAGATCAAAAAATGAATTTCATACAATTTCTTTCATGATTGCTACTCTACAAATTTATAACCTAGATTTAGATTACATTTTATTAGTAAAAAAAAAACAGCAACCTAAATAGGTATTGAAAAATTCAACTGGGTTTTAAAATCCAGTACTGACAACTCTATGGCACCCATCAAAATGCATTATTTATGTTTGAAGTTTCAGGAATTTTATAAGCCTTGATTATGAGTTCAAAGTAAAGTACAGTGCAGATTGTTAATACAGAACCATTTCCAAAGATGTTCTCAATATAAGCAAGAAAAGGTATATACAATTGTTTTATTGAATATTTTATAGTTTTTTGCAGTGTTGGTCATTTGGGTGTTGACTGTCTTGGATTTAATAAAAATGATATTTATTAAATGAGGTAAAGAACTTATGAAATCAAGGATTTATTGAATTTAAAGAACAGCCTCTTCTCCAATTAATTCTTTAAATTAAGGTTTTACACTATATTATAATATATTTATATAGCTTGTTTTCAATATAATATGATTATAAGATAATTATAATATATTTATATAGCTTGTTTTCAATATATATATACATAATTATAATATATCATGTAATGTTACAATATATTTATATAACTTCTTTTCTCTCTGTCTGCCTGCCTGTCTGTCTGTCTCTGTCTCTCTCTCTCTCTCTCTCTCTCTCTGTCTGTCTGTCTCTATATATATATATATAATTATCAAATCCTCCTAACAATTTCTGTCAGATTAATACATACATATATATATATATATATATATATATATATATATATATATATATATATATATATATATATATATTATAAATTAATTGATTTAAAATATTTTTTTTTTGCTACACAGTGATACCATGTTTCAGAAATGGAAGCTAAAGCCCCTGAATTTAATTTTGTTATTAAACCAAAGACATTAGTTCCATTTCCTCGTCAAGCGAATTTTGTAATCTGACAGATTTTATTGCTTAATGTTATTTTTAGTAGGTACTCATATCTGAGTAGAGATCTATTTATTAAACAATATATTTATTTTCATTTACCAGTCTGAATATTCAACAAATCTTATTAAAGAAAAATATGGACTCTCCAGCAGGACACAAACCTGTGTCCCCATTGGCAGGAGAAACTGTCCTTAGATCTGATATGCTTATACCAGCTCAACCATGGAGTGTGTCAATGATCAGCCAGGGAGATCATATTAATCTTTAATGAGAACTTGTCAAATATTCAGGCTGGTAGATGAAAATAAATAAATATATTGTTTAATAAATAAACAGAACATCTACTCAAATATGGGAATCCACTAAAAATAATGTTTAAGTAATAAAATATATATAAAGAAGCTATATCATAGTATTACATAATATCATTATATATATATATATATATATATATATATATATATATATATATATATATATATATATATATATATATATATAATATGATATCATGTAATGTATTTACATAGCTTCTTTTCAGAATCTATTTTCATGACTGGTAATGAGTTTTTGATTCCTTATAACATTCTGACAGGTTTGGTACAACACTTGAACAAGTAATCCCAGTTTTTTAAAGATTAGAATGTGAAAGCAAGTCTGATTGTTTGCATTATAAAGTTGTACATCAAGAAAGTTCCAGTAAGATTTCCTTGTGTATCTTTTATACACTGTGTGTAACTATTAAAGTTTGAATAAGTAAGATGAAAATATTTACTTGTGATTTAATGGTAGCTGAAGAGGAGAGAAAAACTGGAATGAAAGGAGAAAAAAGTTAGAAGTTTAAAAATACAAAGAAAGTAAAATGATAGAATAAAGGAAATGGAAATTGTAGCAAAAGATATGATAAAAAGCTTAGATATGGGGGAAAAGTAAAAGGAGAAAAATAGAGAGAAAAGAATAAAGAAACAAATGGAAGAAAGAAAATGTGAAAAAGAAAAATGAAAAATAAGAGAAATCCTGAGAATTTTTAAAATTGATGCGTAAGAAAAAGGAAAAGGAATAGAGTAAACAGACAGAAGAAAAAAATGTAACAGTGAATCTGGTGAGAGAATTAAGAATAGGGTAAATAAGAGATATAATGAAAAAGAGGAGAAATAGCAGTGAAAATGTGTCTGTGTGTGTATGTATGTATGTGTGTGTGTGCACGCACGCAAGAAAAAATCCTTAGAGATGGAACAAAATGTAATTTTTAATGGGACTCTTCAAAAATACATATGTCACCTCTGTTACAATCATAGATATTGATGAAATTCAAAATGGAGGTTTGATTTCATAGTAAATTATCTAATGACGAGTTTTTATTTAATATTAAAGGTTTTGAATTTCAACATTCTAACAAATATAGCAGAGAAACAAATTGAGTGATTGGACAATTTTTCTCTTTAAGTTCTGAAATGAAGCATTATTATTCTTATATATTGATTTATTCAGATCTAAGTTTTTAGGTCCTCCTCAGTGGTGCCACATGTTGGAATCATCACCTCAGGCCAATATTACAAATCAACATTTTGGTGAAATTCAAAACCAGATCTCATGGTCAGAATGCTAATGTTCTAACCACTCAGCCAAATGCCTGAAAACTGTACTGGATTTTTGTGCTAAGCCTTGTGAGTGAAATTGGATAGACAAAACTGTTCAGAGGTCATCGATGGTTGTGTTACCATGACTTGTACAACTATTAATCAAACACTCACTCTCTCTCTATAGTTGCAGTATAAACCACAGCTTGGCTCTGTGGGTGTTGAAGAAATGGAAATGTATCTGAATAGGTGTCTGCAACAGGGATTAACTAACCACCCTAGCAGATGGGTGTATTTGGAAATGAGGAAATTTTTCTTCTCTTTGTTGTTTTTTTTTCATAACATTTTACTCAATGTATTTTTTGGCCTTTCTCATGTGTCTGCCACATCTGGTAACCCTCCAGAAAATGTTGAATAAAACTCTATTCAATCTGTAGGGGTATTCTGTTCCCATTCCTACACCTGTCAAATCCAGTGCAATTCATAATTAAGTTTTCATCAGATCTTCCTGATGGTGTTAATTTACCTCACATTGAATCAATTTATATTTCCTTACTGAATGACTCAAGGTTTGAACTAACATCTTCCATGGGATCACATAAGCTTTTGTTAGCACAAATTCACTTTGATATTTCTTCTAAGAAAATTAGGTTGCCATTTTTGGAACTTTTAATCTAATATTAGTTTTCATTTTTTTAATCAGTGGCATTAATATTTATGCTCTGCCTACTGATTGGATGGTTTAAGAATAACATTTAAACTGTTTTCTAATGTTTTATTCTTGGGGATTGTTTTATGTTTATTAGTTTGAATCAATTCTATAGTGATTGCTGTAACTTCTTTTCTCTCAGCTACAGGGCTGGTACATACTACCTCTGAGCAATGCAACCTTTGCAAGCCTGATTGGGGGCCCTGGGCAGTGCTTTGTGACCCTCACTATCTTATCAACATTTGCTTTTTTCTACCTACATTTATATACATTACAAATTAAACTAAGCAAAAATACTACTAAAGGATGAAACATTTTTGCAGATCTTGATGTCATTCTGAAGCTTTTTCCATCCAAATCTGTGAATTTGTTTTGCTCATGCTAAGTCTCAAAAAACACACTTTATAAAATTCAGTAATTTTTATCCATAATGTTGAGTGTGTTAAATTTATTCAACATTTTAACAAAAAATCTCAAGTTGATATTAAAAATTGTCGCAAAACATTGTTGATTTATTTAAGATGGAATGATCTGTCTTTAATTTATATTTAGATACATTGTATTTATTTTCAATTTTTCTAATTGAATTTTTTACCTATATTGCATATAATCCATTATTGTACATAATTAGGTTACAGTGAAATTTGTATTTTCTATGAAACTGATCAGCTATATCAAATTTCAATTTTCTTCATAGATTACAGCCTTCTGATACTTCTCAAAGACTTTTATATAAGAAACCTTGTAATTTCTGCCATAATTAGGCAAAATATTATATAAACAGTTCTTGATTATGTTTTTCTGCAGCAGCAGTTTAGTTGTAGTCAGGTACCTGTGTAAAGTGGAACTATTTTTTAATTTTAGGTAGCTGTAGCTGGTGTGTTCTGAATCTGTACATTTGCTTGTAGATGTAGCTATTATGCTTGAAGTAGAGTCACTTCTGTGGAGAGCATTCTTTATGATGATCATCTAATGTTGGTACATGGCCCAGTCATTACTTTTTGCTCAGTGCTATATTTATTATCCTTCTTTAAAAACTATGTAAATGATTAGAATCAAAATATCTGGTAAATTTCAACCTGTGATAAGGATGTCTTAAATTCATGCTCTATAGGAATTATTGACGGCATAGCAAAAGGTTTTTCAGCTGAATCTAAAAAATATAACCAGATGACTAAATATCATATTTCTTTTTGGAAGTATGCAAGGTGATAAAGCCACTAAGACATAAGGAGTTACTGAGTGTGGAAGAATCTGCAAAAAAATAGCTGAATACCCAAAATCAAATGTTGAAAAACATATTTTGATTACGTTAGTGGCTTTGAAAAATGATATAAGAGAAACAAATCAACCAGATTCTATTTAAATGTTCTTTTTTATTTTTTACAATTAATTATGATAGGTGAGAAAAGTAAATATTTGATAACAAGTGAAATGAACCATCATTGACTGCATGAAAATCAGGTCTTCATCTGAAAACATGAAGCTGTGTATATAGCATGATCAGAAAGGAGTCCTCTATTATGAATGTTTACTGGAAAAGCAAAAAAAAAAATGACTGCTTCCAATGAAACTAATTGAAGGTAGCAATCAAAGGTGTCTAGATTTAGTTAAGAGAAAAATTGTAATATTCCATTAAAATAATACTCAATCATATGTGACCAATTGTAAAAATTGTCACAATTTGGTTTGAAAATGTTCACTCATTCACTTTATTCTAATTACAATTTATTTCAATCTTTATAAAAATTATCCTCATGAAAAATTTTACCTACAGCAAATTCTTAGCTGTGAAAAAGATGTGGTAGGATGGGGTTAATAATTTGCCTAAAAGATGGTACAAGATAGTAGAACAAAACACTAAATATATTGTTCTATAAAATTATTGTTGAAAATTTTTTAAAAATTATTTTATTTTTTATCACATGACATAGGAATCTTTTTTAAAAATTCAACATAGACAACTTTCCACCAGTTAATGGTGCTCTACTTATTTGAAAAATAAAATGAATAAATTGAAATTAATAATGGCTAAAAGGTACTTTTAATATTTTAAGTCCTGCTTCTCTTTGGTAAGCCAGGAGATAAATTTCTAATCTTCTATGTTTGAAAATCTCAGATATATCAAGGAATATATTAGGTTGAATCATAAATAATTTTTATTTTTTTCTATCAACTTTATTCTTATACAGGACAATTATATTTTATTCAGTTATATCTTTAGTATTATTTGCAGTGACTTGTTGCCACTTATCAGGTAACTCTTTGATAACTTGTGAATAAAATTCTGAAAGTATGACATGAAAATTTCTCAAAAACTCTTGAATCTGGTTTTCATTAGAAGAAATTTTCCCCATCAAAGTGTTTTATAGCAATAAACAAAAAAGGCAATAATCAGTTGGTACAAGGCCAGGTGAATATGGTGAGTTGGGTAGAACACACCAACTGAGTTCCCAAATTTTTAGCTGTGTTATTCTTGTTATATGTGGTCTTGGATTGTCATGGTGAAGAACATTTTCCTTATCAACAAGTTCAAGGTGCTTTTTGACCTAACTTTTATGGACATGTTGCAGCTGCTGAATATATAAATGTGCATTTTGTGATTCAGTGCATTTTCAGTCAGTTATGTGACATGCGTGATACACTCTTACACAAGGCAGACTTTTTTCCTGCGGTAGATTGCCATTTCTTTCTGTAGACCAGTTGTAACCCAAGGCTATAGAACCTGGACAGTCCTTCTATTTACCCATAGCTGGGGGGAGAAGAGGAGGATTCATATCTTTCCCAAGGGTATTAGCATGTAAGTGAATGTAATGGATTTGACTGGAATTTGAACTTGGCTCTCCGATTTCTCAATCCAAGCCACTATCCATTACTCCACTGTGCCTCCCCAGTGCATTTTTTAGTGCATTTTAAGAACTCTAAATAAACAATATTCTTGCAATATCACCACATGCACAACATTACCTTTTTGCAGCTTTTGTGGTTGTGTAGATTTATTCTTGCTAATCCACTGCCTTTTACGTAAAACATTGTTATATGTTAATGTACTCCAAATTTATTCTTAACTGCCACTTATGATTAGTAGTTAGGGTGAGATACATTTGCCATTACAATTGATTCTCCAAAACAGAAAATACTTATAACTCAACTTTATAGTTAATAATTTTAGTTAATTTGAAAAATACAATTCTCCCATTTTTATACAACCTTGATCTATGCCACATAATTTTATTAGTGTTTCTCATTGATGTCCATTTTGTTACATCTTGTGTCATGATTTATGAGACTGCAAAATCTTGTTTGTGGAACAGGGAATTTAGGAATTTTAAAAATGACTATTCATCCTGTCATGCAACAAAGGTAAAACTTGTTAGAATCATTGTCTAAACAGAACTACAGATGTTTTTTCTTTCTTTTTTTTTGACAAGTAATATGTCAGAGCTGGGTATAGACACCCCTTTAGAGAGATCATCTGAAGTCATCAGTTTAAGCTCCTGCATCATACTTGTTTTACAATTAACTTCTGGCACCAAATGCCCAAGTTAGTTTTGACAAAAAGTAAACTGATGTCATGTTACCATATCAATTCCCAAAATATCAAACACCTAAACACATTTAAAAAAAAAACAGTAAGACATAATAAAGGGAAAAGATTAAATGGTGGCAAACTGATTTTAGGGTCAACCAAGCTATAATACACCAAACCAAACCATGATTGTCCAATAAACACTTGTGCCACATGACTCCCAAGTCACTTGTCTTTAAACACATATTTAATGACTCTGACAAAATAGCCAACACAGTGCATATAAATTGAACCAGTTTCCAACCAAGATTGACTTAAATGCTGAAAAAGTCACTAATCATACAACCAGAAATATTAAAAGGATTTTTTGGAGGAGAGAAGAGAGAACATCCGATCTCTTATCCCGAGTCTTATCAAGGATGCAAACAAGAAAACACAAGACACTTACTCTGGTGTCAAATTTGAAAGAAATTTACATTTATTAAATGACAGAAAAAAATAATAATACCACAGAATACAAAATTTACAAAACAAGTTTGACAAAATTTTCCTTTGTGCACCAATCACTTAGGCAAGCTAACAAGTTCTAATTACAATTCTACTGGGCTCATAAAAATAGTTATAATTATTATCAACAAAATGTTTACTTACTTCTGATTTTCTCCATTCCGTTTTTATTTCTTCTGTTCCTTCCTTTGCTTTTTTCAGCTTCTTTCTTTTCACTGTAGTTGTCAGTGGCTTTTAGTATTTCTTTTATTCAGAACCAGTCGACATCTTTGTGAATGCTGAAACCCTTCTGCTGTAAAATAAATCAGACCCTCTTAAATAGCTACAAATCAGCTCTGAATTGAATCAGAAATTCAATATCATGGGGTTGCAACTAAGTTTCCCCATTAGCTATAAATTCACAAAATGTATCTCTCTAAACTATGCCCATTGGCAAATTTTATTTAGGCAAGTTTTTGAGACCACCAGACTTGAGCTTCTTTTTGTTTTTTTGAAAACTAAATTTTATACATGTATCTTTTTTATAAAATGTCAGGCTTCATTTTGGCAGTTCTTTTACATCATGAACTTGGGACTCACATATACAAAGTTTTATGCATCAAATTTTATTCAAGTCATTTTTTACAAAATATTTTTGCAGTTTTTATTTTAAAATACATGTTTATAACTTTCTTCTTTTAATAAATGTTTTTTAAACACTCCCCTCAAAAGAAAGTGTTATAAACAAACCTAATCTATTATGTTATTTTTCTATTTGCCCTTTAATTATTTTTATATAATTTTACATTTCTATTTTATGATATGAATTTTTATAATATACATCAACCTCATCTGTCTTAACTTTTACATCTTCTGTCTAAACATTTCTGCTACGTAATATGCAACATATATACCTTCACCATGTAAAAGAAATGTTTATGAGTTCTTACCAACAAAAACATTTTCACTTGAAACTTTGCAGATTTATCTCTTCAAAATCTATCTTCAACTTACAAATTTTCAGTCAGAATCAATTCATATTCCAGCAAAGAAAAAAATCCAAGAAAATTTGCATTGACATTTAAAAATTAAAAACTTTTGAAAAATTTCTTCAAAATAATTTATCAGTAATTATCTTCACTTTACATATGCAGGATTCACCAGACATTTGAGAATGTATCTTTAACTGGCCATAAATAGAAAACTACCTAATGCAATGTTATGTAGTGTACACCAAATTTTAACCTTGTCATTTATTTTAAGATGTGCTAACATAGCAGATTCCAATTTGACATGAGAAATGAAAAGGTATGCTCATGGCACTAACTACCAATCACAGTGACTCAACCAATTTCTTGAAAGTGGCCAATTGAACAGGAGGAACAACAGTCACCAAAAAGAAGAAAACCACAGATATGCATACCAAATTCATATTATCTCTGATGGTTCTGGGTGTTGTGGGCAATGTCATGCTACTTCATTTTTTTCCTGCAGTGTGAGGAGTTAATACCACTGCCTATATTATGGTGCTAGACACAGTGGTTAAATTCTGGATCAAGGGGCTCTCCAAATATGTTTCAGTAGGATTCTGCTTCCTCCCATGTGGCCCATGTGGTTGAACATCATGATTATATAACCAACATGTGGTCACATAGTTCTGATTTTAGTTCCTTGTTTGGGGCATCATCAAAAGGAAGACCAACCAGTGGCCCCACAATACTAAGGCTGCCATCTTTGATATAATAGCCAACATGAATAGGAACCACATGGTCTGTGCATGCAGTCACTCCCAAGGTCACATTGTGACTGTCCTTGAGGATGAAGGCACTTTTATTGAATAGCCTTTTTCTAAGTTGAACCTGTAGAATTTTTTATACTGAATTTTTTTATTGAATATCTTTGTATCTCTTTATATTATAATTTTCTCAATTACCTGTTGCATTTTTTATTTTGCATATTTTGCATGAACTTGTATCTCTTATCATTACCAAAAATGATTTCAATTTGAAGAACATTTTACCTAATATTATATCTTTACATTTATATAAAAAACTGCTATCACAAACATTTGTACATTTTCTAAATTTTTCTAACACCAATAAAACTTGTTGATTGACATGTTCTTGAGTTCTATCTCTTGTTGATGTCATACCAAACCACTGTTTGGTTACTTAACTAATTGTGTGAAGGAGTTGTTAAGTTTATTTTATCCCCTTCCTCCCTGCAATCAACAGGAACTAAAGTATAGTAACAAAATGTAAGCTAAAAGGTAAGTATCTTGCAACAACAATGATGATCATTTTATAGCTAATACCTTCCAACCTAGATGTCCACAATATACAATAACATTGTCCTGAATACATAAAATGTAGCCTTCTGTATCACTAAATAAACATCTACAACCTGACCTTCAAGACTGGATTATATCATCAAATGCAACTGAGCTACTGCCGCCGTGCCACTTTTGCGCTACTGTCATTTTCTTTTCTTTAATGCACTGTTACAGCAGACAACATCAGCCTTAAAGTTGCTATTCAAAACCCACAAGGAGCATAGGTTTGAAAAGTCAGGTGATGACTTGTCCAATTCTTTGAAACTCACTCCCACTTCAGTGACAAGCAGTGTGATAAAACTCATGTGAAATCTCCAAATAATTGGGTGAACTTTTGAGTGATTTTCCTAAGTTGAAGAGCATTGGATAAAGAATAATGTCAGACTTCATTATGGACAGAAAAGCAAAAATTCCATATAAAAATCCCCAAAATCATCAGTGAAATAAATTGTTGTCCACTAAGGAAGATTGGGTTGATATTACTATTTTGAACACCAAAGACAATATTATTAAGAAAGAATACTTGTGGTCTCATAGGATCAAAGTTATAATATACAAAGTGCCTTGTTTCATATTTGTGGGGCTTTTGGCAGGTTATTTTCTCCAAGATGACAATGTAATGACTGTCTCTACTAACCATATACAAGAGGAGTGAGGTTTCAATTATATAGTCAACAAGAATGCTTTGATGCTAATCCCAACTCTCTGGATGTGGAGAGCTGGAAATTAACTGTTACTGTAGCAGTGTATTAACAATGCTGACAGGTTGGTTATTTATTTATTTCAGTACAAGAAAGCAGCTGATATTCCAGCTGTCTAGATGCAAAATTCATCTTCACTAGCCTCACCTATCAAACAAAAGGTCCTCTGCAAGCAACCATTTTTGGTTCATTTTTCATGGTCATATCTTTCACCAAAAAGGTTTCTAGCTCTCTCACAGGAGACAGATTGAAAATGACAAATAGTAAGAAAAAAAAACAGAAGGCAGGCCACTACTTGTGGCACTTCAATCCTCAGAGAGATCCAGCCTGAGTGGTTCTAACAATCCCTAGTTGCCACAGTTGTATGTGCAAAAAGTTAAAAACAGTTGTTTCAGAAGCAGTCTGAGCGAGGAAAAGTGCTAACAATAGAAAAGAAACTGCAGTGTAAGCTATAGAAGTACAAAATAGAGGAAGACACAAATAACTGCATAGAGGAAAGTCAATAATTGGTGAGGGTAACCTTGTTGGCTGCCTCTCCCTCAAAATATACTCCACCAAAATTGACCCCCAAAAACAGTTCTAAACATTCCTTCATAATTACCAGTTACAAAAAATGGTTTCAATGGCTTCTGCTGACTTTGTTAAACTACAACTAAGCTACTATTTCTACTACTGATCATCAAACAATAATTCCACCAAGTACTTCCAAGAAACAAACAATGTCCTCAGTTATTGATCCAATGAAGACAACCTCTCTCAAAAAAAATGTTAAACACAAGAAAGAAGTGGACATCTGCCATGTTGATTCAGGCATACATAATTCCAGCTTGAATAATACAAGGACATGAGGATGCTATACAATTTTCAATATTGTGAACTGAAGCAGAGTATTGAAAACTCAAGAAAATTACCCAGAAGCAAACCATCATTAGAAATGGTTTGGGTGCATGACAGGTAAGGGATGTGTTGAAGGAGGCAACTAAAATTTTCAATTTGTCACCTCCAGTAGTTCACTATAGAAGTTCAACACACCAAAAAATTAAAATATTTGGGAAAGGACTTCATCTTTATTCACCCATCTCTCTAGACCATTAACTACTTGTAGCACGATGTTTATATTCAAACCAAAATAGGATATGAATCAATAGGACAAGCTTTTGGAGTCCTTATGTTTTCAATGACCGATAGGTCTAGTTTGAATGACTAAGCTTTGGGACCTGACTCTAAGAGTTGGAGATCCATTCACTATTTTGATGTGCTTTTGATATTTTGGTGTAGATATCTATTGTTTACAAGAAACACAAACTGTGTCTGCTGTATGGATGTTATCTTAAAGAGAGATGCATTTTATTTCATTGGAACTTATGCATCCAGTTGTTACAGGAAGCAATGCCAATGTTTACAGTTAGTACAGGTAGTTTCAGAGGGTAATTGGGATTCTGCCTTGATCATGATATAGACTGCAGGAGTGATATATCAGGGACTAACAATTTGGATGAGAAACTATTTTTGGCTTTTCTCAAAATCATGAGCCTTGTTGATAAATTTCAAAATGAACATTTAAAAAGGGTAATTTGAACTTGGAATGCCAGAAGCAATTTTGGTTTAGTGTGACAGTCTGGGTATGAGGATCAAGTTCTAGGACAGGTCACACAGAAATCTTAGAGTGTCCAAGTTTCCACACAGCAATTTATTTGGGTGATAGGATTTTTTTTTTGTTTGTTTTTTTTAATTAGTTTTACCCCAAGCAAGGCCGTAAAGCTGCTAAGACACAAGGGGTTACTGAGTGTAGGAACAGAAACATTGATAATGAGCAGAAAGAGAAGAGAGTAATCAGGAGGACAGTAGATAGCGATTGACATTGCATTTAAATTTTTGCAGATTAAAGTTGGCTGGAAAGCATGGAGCCATACGGGAGTTTCACAAGCAAGAAGTGTGAGAAAAAACTGTTAGCAAAGAATTTATGACTACATCTAGCCAGATCAACTGTAAACCTTAGCCCCAGGCTAGTACTGCACTTAAATTCAAAAAGTCTAGGTACTATAGTGAAGAGCATATTTGAACAAATTACCATGAAGGTATTTATAGAAAAGCCACATAGAGGCACCTAATGACAGTAGAAAAGTGACTGAAGCCGAGCTGCCAGATCAAGAGCAATAATATTGCTGATTCTTCTTTAGATTTTATCAAGGATTTCAAGGTAAATAGCAAGGTCACTGGACCATATATGGCAACAATATTCTAAGCATGGATAAATAGTAGACTCATAGATATGTATTCATAGATTCTTGAGAGAAAAATTGTCTCATGACACAGTGAAACAACTTTCTTAGCAGCTGACCTAGCAATGAATTCAATATAGTCTTTCCACTTAATGTCAGCTGAGAACGTTAGCCCAAGAAGGTGCAAACTGTCACTTTCCTGCAGGCTAGCATCAGCCATGATGATGGAAGGCAGAGAGGTGTCTCGCAGATGATTGTCTGAATTTGGGTACAATTTAAGTTGGCTGACTGCTGGAATTTGAATACTCATTTTAAGTAATACATCCACTAATACTAATGCTAAAAAAGGAACTGATGAAGGTTGTAGTTGAGAATATATTCAGAGGTACCTAAAAGTAAGACTAAGTTCTTTCAATGGACTAAAGCAAAAGATTTACTTTAAATAAACTAGCAATACAAACAACACTAGAAAATAATTTAGAAAGCATTGTGTGTTTCTCTTTATTTATAAGGCATTCATGTAGTAGATGATGTTCTTACATCCTTAGTAATATTCAAAATTTTTATTTAATTTTACATTCCAAGCTTTTAATTATTTAATTTTACACATTGCTAAACTATTAGTTAGTGACTTTAAAATGTAATTTAAATTTTAATTGGGCTCATATGAGCTTTGCTATAAGGCCAATGTCTGTAGTTTTACTGAAAAGATTGATAATAAGAATCAATGCATAAGTTATTATGAGACATTCTCCAAGTTAGTAAAATAAACTATACTAAAATACTATTAAGCTTGTTATCACCACAGAAAATGTGATACCTAAGGTTTAAAATGAATTTTAATAAATGAAAAATCTTTCTTGAAGCTTTTATTTTAGTTTTAATTTCAAGCTAATAGATTAAATTTAATATTTCCAATAATCAAAATACTTTGCTCTATTTCAAAAACTAATTTAAATTAACTGGAAGGACTTTTTTTTGCTAAAATAAACTTTTTAGTTGTTTTTCATTGCAATGTAATTCTCTTTATTAATAAATCTTCCAAAAAAATAAAATATACTTTTCTGAAACTTTATTTATGGAATGTTATCTGATTGAAATAAATATTATTTACAAATATTTATTTACATTGTTGAAATGCATTTTTTTTAACAAAGCAGTAGCTGTTTATTTAAGCTGTTGTCATGTTTGACAGATTGATGTTTATCTATGAGGGATTAGTCATAAAAATTAATTGGATATAACGTGAGCACCTTTTATATATAAATTTTAAGTACTCGGTAATCTTAAAAATTTTAGAAAATATTCTCTGCAATCAAATGTTTTATTGAATTTTAGATATTTTCTGGCTTTAAATTTACTATAGTTATTGCTCTTATTTTCTGAAAATGTTGTGTATGGTCAACCATTTCTAAAAAAATCGGCACATTTATACACATAAAAAAAATTCAAAATGCTTTTAAAAATATTGGTGTTTGATGATTTGTATTAAGCTTTTCTATTTATGATAAGCAAATATAGTTTTTACTTAATAATATCATCTAGAAGGTTGAAATTAAAACAGAATTTTAAAAGAGTTAAAACTTAATAAATTATTCTAATTAAAATTTACAAAAAATGAAAACAATTCTTGTAAAAATTCATTATTCATCAAAAAATGTTTTTTTCTTAAGACAATAGTGTCCTTAATATATCTTATTTATAAAAGCAATTAAAAGCTTTTCTAATTAATAATGTCATATTTTATTGCATTTTTATTTTACAATTCAGAGCAGATTTTCGGTAAATGGTGTTTCTGTTTGACAAAAACAAACTCATTTAAATTCTTGAAGAAGTCCTGTTTTTAACTAATATAAATATGAAGAAGGTTGAATTTCAATTTCATAAAATTAAGTGGTGGTAACAGACGTAAAAAAATATTTTTACCAAGGTTTTCTAAAAAAGATTTAAAAATAATTTCATTCATTTGTAAATAAGTGCTAGAAATTTCATTAAAATTCAACAATTATTTGATTTTTACAAGAATTTCTAAAACAATGTATTTTTTTATCTAAATAAAGACACCAAATTTCCCATACTAATCTTTAGCCCACTCAGTGATGCAAGAAAAAAAAGATTTTTAACCAAAATTTTGAACATGCTAGAAAGGATATAAAATTTTATAAAATAATCAAAAAATACTTTGGTATACTTTAAACATTTGAATTACATTAACTCCAGCCTCAGCCATTGGAGTCAACAGCTTTTTTAAAAATATACAAATCTTAAAGAACTAGTTCTACATTGGTCTTGCCAAAAGTGCTCTATGATGCTCTTTTTGAACAAAAGATTTCTGTCTAAAATCGAAATGGTTTCATCATTTTAATGAAAAATGGTAGTTATTATTATAAAAAAAACTTTCTAAAATTCAATGTGATTTCATAGTTTTTACAGAATAGTAAATATCAGAAGATGCTATCTATTGTGGTTGTTATTGTTAGAATCTTGTATCAAACATACTTTTATGCAATGAAGTTATGTAGATTAAAGATAACCTACTGTGTATAAAATGTACAGCACAGAAGTTTTTATTTGTACATGCTTTGGGTGATTTTTGTTCTATATATTTCATCAAGGTAAAAATTATTCATTTTTCCACTCCCATGTTTTAATCATTCAGTAAGTTTGAAACTTTTCTTAGATAATGAAATTTTTATCAACATACCATATTTACAGTGGAAATTCTAGACTTATGTATTTATATAATGTTTGCACCTGTATGTTTGTATGTGTTTTCATTTTATCTTATTTTGATAAATATTAAGCAAACTATATTTTTATATGACAGTTTCCTCTTGCATAGTTTTGTGCATATACATACATATATATATATATATGTGTGTGTGTATGTGTGTGTGTGTATGCCAGTGCTACATATAGGTAGCCAAATTGTGCACCATTCTGTCTCAGATATCACCAGTAGTTGAATGTAATCATTTTGGCTTGAATAGTGAATGCTTAGACCAAGCCAATTTTGCAATTGGTTCTTGGCAATATTGTGAACTCTTTCATATATAAATCATACAACTGAATGAAGAAATAATTATATAAAAGATTAATTTGGTTCAAGAAACTCTTTACACAAATTTGCTCTCATAGTTGTGATCAAATCAACATTTAGAATTTGAGTAAAAGCAGCTGATTTGACAAGTTATGTTCTGTACTGCCCACAAAATCTCACACAATTTGATTTGGAGAAGAAAAAGAAAAAAAATGAAAAGAAAAAATATGACGTGAACAGTGTTGAGTACAATTTGTAGAGTGAATGGAAATACAATGAAATATATTGTTTATTTCAGAATGGAAGGTACTGGAGTGTTAAAATGAATATAAAGAGATAAAAAAAATTAATGAAAATAATTATTTACTTGAGGGAGGAGAGAAAAAGAGAGCTGAAGATAAGGAAAATGGAAAGAGAGAGAAACACAGGTAAAGAAAGAAAAAGAATAAAGAGAGAGAGAGAAAGGAATGTGAGATCAGAAGAGTATACAAATGAGAAGAAAGGGAAGTCAAAGAAGAAAAAAGGAGATAAACAAAAAAGAAGAGGGAAGTAGTAGAAGAAAGAGAGAGAGAGAGAGAGAGAGAGATAGCATTATATATATATATATATATATATATATGCATGAGAAAGAGAGAGAGAGAGAGATAGCATTATATATATATATATATATATATATATATATGCATGTGTTTCCATACACACACCTGTATTTATGAGGGTAAATCAGAAAGTAAACAGAATTTTGAAAATTACATGGTAAAAACAACAGAGAGGTATTAACATGCAATGTCATGCTTGAGATGATGGGTAGCTAGCCACATGAAGGATTCCAGCATTCAGTTGAGTGGCAGGGAACAATGAGGTCAGACATATGGACATTCCACTTAGCGATTGCATCATTAAGGAACAACATGCAATAATGCATTTTCAGAGGGTGTCAAACTGGCAGACAGATGTTAGTGCAGTATGGAGCATGCACCATGAATCAACAAAAGGTGTATGAGTGAGTTGGACACTTTAAAGAGAGAACAACAAGTGTAAGGAATGAAAGCCAATCTGGTCACTCATCAACATTGCACACAGAAAAACACATCCACATTGATCAGGGAAGATGACAAATCATGTTAGCACAAGTGGCAGCAATTTGGCACATTATTTATGGATCTACACAATCCATAGTGCATGATAACATGGTGTACTATAAATTTTGTGGATACTGGATGCTCCAAAAAGCAAGCAGTGCAGATGTGGTTTCATGAACAACCGAAAAACTTCTTTTCAAAAGGGATGAAGAAGCTGGTTGAATGATATCAGAAGTGTATTGCCATGCAGGGAAACTGTTGAAAAGAGATATATGCATTTGTCCTTCATCAGTAGAAATAAAGATGTTGTATATAAATTGCCTTTATTTTATCCTTATATATACATATATTCATAAATTTACTTATCAATTTTTAAGTGTCTCTAATGAATAACTACAATTGTAATTATTTAACATAATCCCAAGCATGCATACAA
The DNA here is from genome assembly GCA_964036315.1 of Acanthosepion esculentum. NCBI lineage: Eukaryota > Metazoa > Mollusca > Cephalopoda > Sepiida > Sepiidae > Acanthosepion > Acanthosepion esculentum. The sequence goes on along the minus strand of OZ038507.1, from coordinate 41,425,471 downwards.
ACATTCGTATATTTGAAGGCATATATATGCATATATATATATATATATATATATATATGCATGTGTTTCCATACACACACCTGTATTTATGAGGGTAAATCAGATATATTTTATATATCATCTTCCTGACAATATTAAAATGTGAAAACTATTTTATTACAAATGTAATTCTGATTCTAGTTGCTGATTTTTGTATCAACAATCTGTGTCAACATGTTCTTTTATCATGAGAACAAACAGCAGATAATTGGGAATGAAGAAGAAACTGCCAAAAATAATTTTACTAATATTAGGCAATTAGAACAAAGATTGCATTAAGAATCAGAAGTGGGGAATGGCAGAATTACTACAAATGATGTTCCACTTCATCTCTGACAATTCCATAGCTGAAGTGGTTAAGGCAAAATCTCTAAAAATAAACTTCTGAGTCAGTGGATTCAAGTCTGAATGTTCCTTCTTCTATTGCTCATTTTATACTAATTGTTTTAGTGGTTCAAAAGTGTATCAACCTATAGTGTTATGATGAAAAACAATACTAATAAGTTAGTGAAAATTCTTCATATAAAAATGCAGCATTAATACTATATTAATATATATAAAATGTATGTGTGTATATGACAAATCCTAATACTGAATAAAAAGTTTTAGAAAGAAAGCTACAGTTGTATTTGAAAGATTTTTATTGAATAAAAATAAACTTTGATACTTTAATTATTAGTTTCTATTGTTCTAAACACAAATTATCTCAAAACATCAAAATAGGAATGTACAATAAAATACAATAAAAAAGTTTACTATCATTTAGTTTGGTGTAAAATCTACAAAATCCTCATTGCTTTTAGTATTATTTGGAAAGGAATCAGACATGTAGTATATATATAGTATATATATATATATATATATATATATATATATATATATATATATATATATACTACATCTTTCATTATTAGCCACTTTTCCCTTTTCAAAGATACTTATGATATAGGGAAATATTTACACTATTATTAGTGCTGGAAATTTCATGTAATATATATAGATAATAGTAGAGTATATGTCATTTATACAATATGATAAAAGTTTTAAGAATTTTAACAGATTTTTTAAGTTTCACATTGTTAGCTAGACTACTGAAACTCCAAGAAATATTAAATTATAATTAAAAATTATATCCCAAAACATGCACAAAGTTTACATAAACAAATGTTTTAAATAATAAATTGAAAATAGTGTCACTGCATTGTAATGACAATAAAATTATGAAGATAACATTAATGTCAAATGTATGCTCCAATTTTGAAATTACTTTTAGTCGTTGTTCCTCCTTTGATTTTGTAAGGAGCTGTTGTATTTCCTTATATTAAACAGACTTTGCAGTATCTAGCATAGGAATCCAAAGGTGATCTTTGTTAGTAAATTGTCATTTGCTAATGTCAAACGTTCTGTTCAGAGTATTCTATAAGGCTTTGATTGGGTTAAACTAGCTACCTTCATTTGGGTGAACAAGTTGGTCCCTTCATCAAGCAAGTTTCATTGAAATTCCTTTTATTCATTAATTCATTAATTTTCTTCTTCAAATATGATGGATCATTGTCCATCATAAAAATCATCAATCTTTTCTGAAAGTGTTTGGCTTCCCAAATCAGTGTATGTTTTAGCTGTCAGTTTAACGTTAACTGGAGCTTGCCTTGAGCCCACCACTTCACCACTTATATTCCCACCTCAAAAGATCACACCACCTCAGCCTTGTCGAAGTCGCAATCTGTGAAGACAATTTCTGCCAGTAGCCACCTGGTCTTTGCTTGAGCCATCTGGACCATTAAGGGTTGTATGACATTTATAAGTAAGAGAATGGCTGAAAAATCAGTCTTCTGTTAGATATTTCATTTAATTTTCATTCTGGATGTCTTTTAAAAGAGGCCAAGTGATTGATCTTGCATAGTTTGTCACTTGATTTAGAACATGACATTTTGTGCTTGCCACCACAACACCTAAAAATGTCATGGCTTTGCAAACAGACAGATTTTTAATAATTTTTCTCTTGATATGGAGCACAGATTGATGAGCTAAAATCCTTGATTTATCCTTCTTATGCTTGCATTGAGCTTGTGCAAGATCTTTAGCAAACCTTTTCATAGTTTCATAGCACCGGCTGATCAATTTCCAGCTTATTCATGATGGCCAATTTTAAAGCTTTAAACACACAATGTGGCTATTAATTTGAGGCTTCAATATTCAGGATATTTTCATACAAATGACTGTTATTTGTTTACATCTGCATCGATTGAACCAGCTTTTATCCTAACTGCATTCTTTTATCTTAATTGCCATCATTTAAACTCTAATACAGTGTAACCCGGATATAAGAGAGTTGTTGGGACAGGAAAAGAAGTCTCTTATATCTGGGTTTGGTCTATTTTATATACATTAACACAGGCTCTAATTTGGGACCAGAGAAAATCTCTCTTATATCCGGGTTTCTCTTATATCCGGGTTACACTGTAAATATTTATTCTAGATATTAATAAAAACATAAAGTGGCTAATAATTTGAAATGTAGATTTTAATATTTGGTTATTTTTGTGTGAATACATGCATGTGTTTGTGGTTCACAAGCTGTTGACATTACATGGAGACATCTACAGACATGAGATTTAGGCTCAATAAATATTTCTCTTCAGTTTCAAATACAAAAGCAGGTGTTACAAACAACAACGGTTTATTGTCCTCTGAACCAATGCTACCAACCAGCTGTTTATAGAATTTTATCAGCAAATTTTTAATATTCCAAGATTGTAACAAATCAAAAAGGTCAGATTATAGGATCATAAACATCAGGCTTAACATTGTCCACAATCAGTGTTTAAGCAATCAAGCTGGCTTATAAACAAAACAAGGCATTGATTTTCATCTATTAATGACTTATTTTCTGCCTTCTCCTAAACTCTAGACACACTGCTTAACATCTGTCCATGCAGGACATTGATTCTTACACTTATACAGAATTATTATTTAATGGAGAAATTACTACTAATTACAGTTATTCCTGGGTATGATGATAAACAACATCCAGCAGCACAGCCTCTGACTAGGAGATTGCAGGTTCCGAGGAGCATGGAACCACCTCTTAATTGCTCTTGTTCTCAGGTCCACCCTCACCTGATGTGGTAGCACCTGTTAGGACCACAGCTATGGGCAAATACTGAAACAAAACACTATGAAATATAGTGAAATTACCAACAATACCTATTTATAGTAAAATGAACAATAATACATTTTATAACAAATTGACCAAAAATACATATTTTTCATAATTTAATGCATACAATTGTGTTCAAAATATATTTAGTTGAAACCACAAAATTGTGCTAAAAATATTTAAATTTCAGCATTAAATAACCCATAGATGTTGATATGCCATTCACAAAAGCAACCAACTAATTATTATAATATATAAATTCATTCTGCATTTACCTTCAGAAATCATCTTTAGGTTTGATATATGTGTCAGATATGGATATATTAATCATTTTTTATCATAGCTTTGTTAATATATTTTTTAATCTAGCTTCTATCATAAAAATTTCTCTCTTTGCCTCTTTTGCCTAAGGTGAAAAAATGGCTGACAATGCCACTGAGTGGCTTGGAAAATCCTTCTCAGAAACTCAGACACTGGCACCCAACAGAGACATATGGATTGATTGATTTGTTTGTTTAATGGCATATCAACTCCTTATGGGTCATTTAATGCCGAAATTTAATTTTCTTGGGACTATTGAAGTAATAAAAATATGATATATATGTTGTTCTGCTTTCACAATTGAATACATGGTAGATGATACCCAGCTTTTGGGTATGTACATGTTTGTGTGGGCATAATTACTAGAGGCAGTGATATGTGTTTTATGCTGTAGTTTTGTTGAAGTTATATTTTGGAATACAGCTTGATTTCTTTAAGAAATTGTAGGATATTATATGGCTTAATGTCATGAAAGGGTTCTTTCATATTGGTTGATGTTGTTTTGTGGCATATCAACACCTCTGTGGGTTATCTAATGCTGAAATCTAAATATTTTGAACACAATTTTATGGCTACAACTAAATATATTTTGAATGCAATTGTATGTCTTCAACTACAGAAAAAGTATTGTTGGTCATTTTTCTATAAAATATATTGTTAGTAATTCTAATATAAAATAAATATATTGCTGGTAATTTTACGATAAATATGTATTGTTGGTAATTATTTTTTATATAAAAATGTACTGCTGGTATTTTTACTATAAAAATGTTTTTTTATACTTTCATAGTGTTTTGTTTTTGTTTGGGAGTTCACTATTTGCCAGTAGCTGGGACCCTAACAAGTATTACCACCCTGGTTTAAGGTGGACCTGGGAACAGCAACAATTAAGAGGTGTTTCCATGCTCCTCAAAACCTCCTGATCAGTAGCCTTGCTGCCGGATGTACTTTCATGTCGAGATATATGAAGAGCTAGTCAAGTGTTCAGCTGTGCAGTAACCCTATGACCATAGCAGGTCATGGAATTGATGATGATGATGATGATGATATTGCTTTAACATTCGTTTCATAAAAACTAAATAGTTTTCTCAATAATACGAAAGAATTATAATATGAATTCCAAGGTTGGAAACATATTTTTAGTCTGACATTAGATTTCAGAATCATTTTAATAGTTGAAGTAAACAGGACCATTCTCTATGTTCTAAAATGTCTTCTGAAAACTCAATAGTAAGTAAAATTAATTAAATCTCATCAGTCGCATAAAAACTGTCAAATTACATTTACTCACAAACAAAATAATCAAATTTATAAAATGTCTTTATTAGATAATTTATTTCACATAACACACTCTTATTCTTTATTCATAATTTATCTGATCCTACATTTACATCTCAAATTTGATCTAAATAGGAATTTAAGATGTTCTTGGTTTGCTTACACTTTGAAAAAAGCCTTAGTTTCACAGCCTTGCAATTCAACAGATCAAAATTAGAATATTTTATGTTTTATAGCTATTTTGTGCATACTTTTTAGATCTAAAAAGTATTGCACAAAATAGCTATAAAACATACAATAGTTTGAGATGTAAGTTTTGATTTGTAATGTAACATAAACATTTGCCAATTATTTATAATTTTACTATTATAAATAATTTCTAAATGTTTAAGTGACTGAAATGTCTGTTGATTCATACTACAAAATCATTGATTTTAAAATGGCCTTTGATTTTTTGCCTTTATATTGATTTTTTTATACTTCAAAGCAAAAAATCTACAAAGTTTATATAGAAAATGACACTTTGTAGTGCAGATTATAATCCAGAATGCATCATAATTAGAAACTAGCAATTTTCAAGTAAATACCACCCACTTCAATAATGACTATTATAGATTATGATTTTATTCTTGTATCTGTTTTTATAGAGGAAAATGACACTGTACTATTGTATCTATTTTATTCTATTTCATTTCGCTAAGTAGATATTTTAGAATTTCTATTTTGGGGATATTTTTATGGAAAAGATGTCATCTATCAGTTGAATGATCTATTATAATACATAGCAGTTAACAGGTTACTTAAATGTAATAACATTGTTATATTAATCATTATTTGTAATTTATTAATGGTTAAAGTAATAGGGCCAATATTTATTTATTTTTTGTATAAGAGAGGAGATGCCTATTTGATAAGTTTCAGTATAAAGGTCAAAGATTAAAAACTTAGTAATATTATCCAATATGAATATTTAAAATAATTTCATCAACTTTTAATTGTTTTATTTATGAAAAGAATTTGTATTAAACAATGAATGTTGTGGGATCCATAATAAATAACTAAGCTATTATATAGTACATTAATTTACTTAACACACCAATTTAATGTGAAGGGAGAAATTAAGGAGACAATTCATCAAGTTGTTTGTGTTTCATTTAAGGAAAGCTTTTTATTCTTTTTACATTGTAAAAAGGTAGTGGAAAATAGTTATCTTTTCGTTGCATTCTGAAGTGAGTTTATGGGAAGGGTTTGCAGATAGATGCAAATGGGTGAGATGTTAGGGTTGGAGTAGAAACTTTGATGCTGAAAAACCAGTTTTGTCACTTTAGAATTTATCACCAACTAGATTCTTATTTATAGAGTGTAAAAAAAATGAAGAAAAAGGAAGGAAAAACAGAAATTTAATCCCATAATGCCCTTGATGACATTTTCTTTATTATAAATGTGTTGTTGTGAATAACTTGGGAAATATTTTTAAGGAATGAGTTTTTTTGTTTTTTTTGTGATTTAAAATTTTTTTTAACTCTTTTCATCATTTTATGTTTTTTAAATTTCTTCCAAGTTTTTTCTTTATTTTTATTTGCTTGTGTAACTCTCTTCCGACTTTTTGCTTCCCAGTCAACTTTAATCTTCAAAAATTTGGCTACAATATCAATCGTTATCTTCTGTCTTCTTAATTCTTGTCCTTTTATTGTTCTCTCTGCTTAATAATGCTTTTTCCCATATTGTCTAACACCCAGTAACCTCTTGCATCCTAGTGGCTTTATTGCCTTGCTTGAGGTGAAATGATTGAAAAAAAAAGATGCCTGTTGGACAATACATATGTCTAATGACATGCCTTTTGAGAAACAAAATTAGCATCAGTATTTTGTGAGGCTGATACATTAACTGTAGTATTCTTTTTATTTATGTTGCAGAGAACAATATTATCAATAATCTCTCACTGCCATCTTAAACATGACAGCATCCACTGAAATTTTAGAAAGATATTTCACAAACTGCATTATATAATAGCTATCAATGTGTATTTATTTATATATTTCCTGTCCCATCTGTCGTGGGAAGGGAGGTAAATTTATGAGTGATTACTTTCCTTAGTCATTTTAATACTCAATACAAATAAAACATTTATCTGCATTTAAACAAAATTAGTTCCAAAGCAAAATGAACTGCTTAATTAATCAGTTCCTTTCCTCCTACGTTTAGATTACAGGGTTGAATTCTTTCATGTGAGGCACTCAGATACCTTTAAGTAATCCTCTTGCTTCAACTTGGTCTTGAAATAGGCTTTGTTATCACAGTCTTTATCATTCTTTTACTAATCTTTCCATCCTAGAGATATTTCTATTTCAATATTATATTAAACACATAACATTTTTAACATGAAGAGATTTATATAAGACCAGGAGTAATCAATGAATCATAGATAAGACTGAACATCTAAAAAATATAAAGGGAACAGATTAATTAAACAGTTCATTGGCTTCTGTTTTACTTGCCAATTCTTTATCTCCACTTTATTGACTCCCAATACAATTTTTCAAGAATTTTGTTTCATTGCATCTCACTATTAAAACTTTCTAATAATTACTGCCATTTTTGACAGCATGGGTACACTAGCATATATATATTCCTCTCTTCTTTTTAATATATATATATATTAAAAAGAAGATATATATATATATATATATATATATATATATATATATTAAAAAGAAGAGAGGTACCACAAACGTTTTTGGTTGTAATGTTGTAATGTGGATTTTTTAAAAAAATATTATGTTTTATTTTCCATAATTTTACTACATGTGTTTCTGGTCTCGTGACCATCTTCAGGTAAAGGGTGGAGATTTCCACATATTATTAAAAATAACAGCCATATTAACACCGGCACTCAATGTGTGATATTTCATATTCATATATATATATATATATATATATATATATATATATATATGTATATATATATATATATATATATATATATATATATATATATATATATATAGTATATGTAGATAGATAGATATTGATAACTAGTTAGTTTATACACACACACACATATATATATATATATATATATATATATATATATATATATATTTTTTTTTGAATTGGACAATGTCCGACAATTTATTTTAAAGACATTTATGATATGTTTAACGTTCTTTTTATAGATATGGAGAACGAAAATTTTCTATGAAAATTTCTCGGACATTCAGGCCGGTAAATGTTATTTAATACTGTTTATTATAAAACAGAGCATTTGCTTAAATACTTGTATCTATAAAAAGAACGTTAAACATATCATAAATGTCTTTAAAATATATATATATATATATATATATATATATATATATATATATATATATATATATATAAGTGAACATTGAAGTAAACACTCAGATGCGACAGGCTGTTTCATGCTAGACACAATCTTATATTTACATACACTCTATATCTGATATTGAACATTTTATCCCATAAATATAGAACACCTTAAAACTATATTCCCTCATATATATATATATATATATATATATATATATATATAAAAGGAAGAGGTTATAGTGGTTCCAATGATAGAAGAGTGTGTATATTAAAATATTAAAACGTTTTTGGTTGTAATGTGGATTTTTTAAAAAAATATGTTTTATTTTCCATAATTTTACTACACGAGTTTCTGGTCTCATGACTGTCTTCAAGTAAAGGGTGGAGATTTCCACATATTATTAAAAATAATTAATTTTTTCCCTTTATGTTTTTTAATGTTAAATATTCTTGATATGAGACATTCTCTATTTTGGTGTTAGTAATCCGAATGTCTTTCTTGAAATGGCAGTGAAGAGTTCTGCGCGAAGGGTCATAAAACAATTAAGGTTGGTTTGAGAAGTGATGAATTAGTTGTCGGTATCTTATCTTTTAATGACCCCGTGTGTTCTTAGATCTATTTTCATTTTCGTGTGTTTCTGTCAGCATGCGTGTATATATGCGTGTGCATATTCTCCCTCGATACATACACTGTCTCACTACGAGGAATTAGTAAACACATTTGTACATATACACACATACATAAACACACACACACACACACACACACACACACACACACACACACACACACACACACACACACAGAGTCCCACCACAAGGAATCTGTACATACACATACATACATACATACACACATACGTACACACACATACTTCCCAAGTTACATGGAACCAGTATACACATACAAACACACACATAATAATTGGCCACTCGAAATCGAGGACACCCGTTGCAATGCACAGCTAGCTAGCGCATATTGCAACATTTGCACAGGCATTTTTGCAATTTCCCACCTGGGAAATGCCCACAGAGCCCACCTGCAGTTTATACTGTCATTGGCGTGTGCAGAACCAATTAACAGTTTTTTAGAGCATTGGTGCGAACCCAGCGTGATCATAAATGAACAAGGCTGGCCACCTCAACTCGCAATCACGGTGTTTTTGTGATATCGTGCTAGCTTTGGCCCACGAGGTCTTCCACACAGTTTCCTCTCCCAAATTCCCTCACATGGTTTTTGGTGGACCCGTGGCTATGGAACAGACACTTGCCAAAGGTGCCCTGTGCTTGGAGTCCGATAGCTGCTGAAATTAATTCCAGCCAGGATTCGAACTCGGTGCCTCGTGATTCTAAAGCAACGCCTTAGACCACTCAGCCACACAGCCACACTGCTTACAGTACCAGGTGTTCCCAAGTGGTCCCCCATCTAAGTACTGACCTGGCTCTATGATGCTTAACTTCAGTGATCGAACGGGAACCGGTGTGTTCATCGTGATTTGACCGTAATACACACATACACACATATATACATACATACATACACACATACTTCTTAAGTTGTGTGTGGTTTGTGTGCGTGCCTGTGAGTAGTTCCCCTGATTTTGTCAATATGCGTATATATATATATATGTGTATATATATATATATATATATATATATATATATATATATATATATATATATATTTTTTCGTGTTCCACAGATACCCGCATGTGAGCATGTGTGCATGCATGGGGATGGCTTGATCACTGTATTTGGTCACTATGTGTGCATGTTGTGTGCTTTTGCGTGTGGGGTCATGATCTATTTAGTTCCGGTTTAAATTTGTTTATGAAGTTTTTTCTTGTATTTGTAGGTAAGAATAATTGTCTGATATAATGGAATGATATTAAATTTACCCTGGTAACATTTGAAGATGTGTTGTGATACAAAAAGTTTTCTGTTGTCTGCTAATTTTATGTTGCTTTTGTGCAGGGAGACCCTGTTGTTCAGTTGTTGGCTGATACCTATATATGACTTCTTGCATTTTGTGCATTTGAGTACATAAATCACATTTTTGGAGTTGCAGTTTAAGTTCTTATTTATTATTAATGTGATTTCAATCAGCACCTGACAATTTCATAGTTCATGAAAATCAAAGTTGTCTTACCAGTGATGAAAAAATGTATATTTATTATTATAACACACACACACACACACACACACACACACACACATATATATATATGTATATATATATATATAGAGAGAGAGAGAGAGAGAGAAGCAATTTTGTTTTTATTTAAGTAGGTTTTATCCAAGCCCACAAATAAGCTTTATTTTAACTGATTTTCTTGTTTTTATACAAGATAATGTATGTTTTATTCTGGTGTGTACAAAAATTGTGCAAATTTACATTTTCAAACATTTTTGACTGTCCTTGTTGATTTTTAAGATTGCACTTATGGTTTTGAAATTCAATAAAACTTTGATATATTTATTTATTCCATAATTCCATTTGGTCCTTAGAATGTTATAAATGTAGATTATGTTTTCACACTTTTGATCAAGCTGTAAAACACTTACAGTATTGGTAAATCCATTTTTTCATATAGGTTGAGCTTATGTGTTTATTAATGTATATTGTGAATATATTCAATAATTAATAAAAACACTACTTCCGTTAACATAATCTCTACAGAGTAGGTTTGCCACTAGAATAATTAGGAAATCTTCAATGATCTTCTGACAGTATTTGCTTTTTATTATGAGCAGTTCATATCAGATTTAATGATCAACAAAAGTTCATTTTAATGGTCCTGTTATTGTTCATCATTTGTTCATATTCAGTCAATTCTCTCACAAATATGCATCACTTCGACAAAAATATATTAATAATAATGTTGACTATTCAGTGAAATTTTTTTTGAAGTTTCAATTTCATAACTCTTGGCAAACATCAATATACTGGCATTTGTTATTATTTCTAGTATATATTTATGATGTGATGTATAGAAAATATTTAATTATCTATTAATAACAATGCAAAATAAAATATGTTAATATCAGTTATGTTGTGCTGATGTCTTCAGTCATATTTAATCAGGAAATCACAAGTCAATAAATGAGATCTTAATGTAGCAACATTTTTTATCATCACCTATTATCAATGTTAAAATATTCTCATTAGTGATATATAACAACTGTTTGAAACTGCATTCAACTGATACGTCCCATCTGAAGTCTACTGTTAATTTATTTTAAGGTAACTATCCTTAATTATCTTTGAGGCAGTATTAACAAAACTTGTCTCTTTGGCATTTTAGACCAAACTTTGTTCAATTTATTAATAATAAACTTATCATAAAAAACGATCAAGCTTTCATATTTTATTGATATTAACCTTTTCAGAATTATATATTTTGCATATATTTTGTATATGGTCAATAAGAACACAAATGATAGCTTTTGCCAAATTGCTATCTTTTCTAAAATTCTGTGTCAGCTGTAAGAATGAATTTTCTTTCAAATTTTTTCTTCAAGAACTGCCAATTTATGAAACAGATTCCTATGTAGTTACTTCCCTAAACACTAAATCTTAACCTCTTCAAGTTGAGAATCAATTATTATTTTTCCTCCTTATCATAATTTTAATTTCTTACCACCTTTTCCTTCATTTATACCACACCTCAATCAGCATTACCATTTTGTTGAAACTCAACCTTGAGTTGCTACCAAGTTTTGTATTGGGTGAAATTTAATAGTAAGGTTTAAAGAGCAACTGTTCCTAAAAAAGCATAGATTATCTTTGAGGTAAGATGGCTCCAAATTTTATAACAATCTAATCTATAAGCCTCATCATTGTAAAATTTATGACAATCCTATCTATAAGCCCCATCATTGTAAAATTTATGACAATCCAATCTATAAGCAACATCACTGTAAAATTTGTGACAATACAATCTATAAGCCTCATCATTGTAAATTTGTGACAATCCAATCTGTAAGCCTCATCATTGTAAAATTTATGACAATCCCATCTATGAGCCCAATCATTGTAAAATTGAACAATTTTGACTTTTTACTGACTACAGAAACTGTACACAGTAGAAAGTTAAACTTGTCAAATTTGCACACTTTCAATTTGGAACCAGAAATAAAATAGTTGTAGACTATCCTTGTTAATATCAAGAGATTTTTTTATTTGATATTCAGATTTATATAGATATCAGCACAAATTGCTGGCTGTTTCAATATCAGATACATGTCAGATAATAAATTTTTTTTTCCCAAATTAAAAATACAGTAAAATATATATATTTATTAATGATTGTTGTATAATAGACATAACTAACTTTAAATTGGTTATCAGTGATAAGTAATGTGATACATTATCATAAGTGAATTGTGACACAAAGTAAAACCATATTCAACTTACATCTACGTTTAAGTTTACTGTTTGCAAACATTGCTCGACAAACACACTCACTTAGCTAGTCACAACTTGTTTTGACAATATTGGATGCTTTAATCATGAAGTTCCTTAATTTCATTATCCTTATGCAATTTAATATATGCTGCAACTTCTTTTATTCTGTTGCAAAACTTGATTTGGTTTTACAAATACTATATACCTGAAAAAATACCGTATTGTGTTATGGAAGTGTTAAGATGTATAGTGGCATGGGATTTTGAGGTTAAAATGAACAGTTGGTTTACCTATGCCAAAAAGGTTAATGGAGACTGATAAAGATAAGGAAACACACAGAATTTATTTACAAATTTATACACTTGAAGTCAGTAGCTTGTTTCAGGAAAATAAATCAGAAATTTTAAATGTCTGTGGTTTCAGAGAATTGTCATGAAGAGAAAATGTTCATACAACAGATTAAATCATCTGACACAAAATAATATTAAAAAATGTTTAAAACAAAGGTAAGAGAGTTTGTTGTTCACATAAGGGTTATATAGTTACATTCAAAAGTAGACGTAGTGAGATAGTTTGAAATACTTATCTTTCTTGGATTATTGAAATAAAGTTCTTTGATGTGCCAAGTGCTTGGTTAAGGCTGATAATATAATTGGCAAGTAATTTGACACTGGCAAAAATCTGAATACTGGATATATGAACAGAAATGAAACTTTTCACATGACTTCAGATGCTCTTGTTGATTCAATTTTTTCTTTATTCTATATCAAAAAGAATTTTGTATAAGCTCACTATTTTCTTTTCTTTCTTTTTCCAGGCTCAATGGTCAATTCCTGTAAAAACAAAGTTTTCATTGATCCAAAGAAAATTTCACATTGGCTCACAAATTTGTTTTTGTCTTTTTCTTAGCTTGCCAACCAATCTCTGTGAAGTCAAAGTTTTCATTGATCCAAAGAAAATTTCACATAGGCTCACAAGTTTCTTTCTTTTTCTCCAATTCGTTTGAAGGGAGTGGGTAAAGGGAGTTATTTTTATTTCATACTCACCACATATGAAGTGATTGTCAATCAAACATATAAAATTTTCAATTTAACTTAATAATATTTTGAGTAAAATAATATACAGTGCTCATAACTGAATAATACTATTTGCCTGCTTTTAAAGACATGTAATTGTGTGCAGTTAATCAAAGATTGTGTCAGTCTGGCAAATCAAATATTACTTTAGGCTCTTTAACATCTATAAAGCTTTAATAATAGTAAGAGTACACAATGGACCTTCATATTTCACCTATAATTTATTATTTGTTTATTAAAACCTTCTTTTTAGAACATTATCTTTGCTACACATTTGGTTTTTCCACACTTAATATTCCTGCTACTTTTTATTTTATACACTAAGACTGACCTCTTCAATTGAAACAGAGATTATGGTCTAAAAAGAGCAAGTGACATATGTATACAAGTAATTTAAATTGAATTCATTGAATTGTTTTTGGTATTTATTTTTGATTACTTTTGTTATCTGTGCATTTTTTAATGGTTTAGTCTTACACTTTGTTATTATTATTTTTCTTTCTGTTTGGCATTTTTTGTTGATAAATAAACTTTTTGATATAAAACTGTTTATATACAGGCCCTTGTTAAATGAGAGCCATTCATTTTTAAACTATTGACAATTTCAACATTAAAAGTCCAACCACTCTTTTGTATTATGTTTTCTATTGTCTAAGATGGCATGCACTCACTGTGGAAAATTTTCCTTAAAAGATTTTCAGAGACCTTTTGTTTCATTACAAATTTCATTGAAATGTTTTTTTATTTAATTTTTCTATTGCTTATATATTTTTCCACTTTCTTGAGAAAATTTGGACATAAATTGTCCAATATCTTCTGAATGCTTTTGGGCTTTCATAAGCCAATATCAGAAAGTTTTATTTTTGTATTGATAAAGTTGTCTGTCTCTCTCTCTCTGTCTCTCTCTCTCTCTCATATATATGATTAATGTTTGTCACTAATATATATATAGGATTAATGTTAGTCACTAAGTTTGTCATTTAGCTGATTGATGTTACCTTCAACATCCTGACTCCAGAATTTTATTGATGGACTTGTCCATCCTCTCTTCAGTGGGTATCAGCAATTTATAGCTTAGATTTTTATTTTATTTTTTTCTCTTACGCACACTGGTGTAAGTTTACACACACACACACACACACACACACACACACATATATATATGTCCTCGACACATAGTACATACACCCACGTACTCATGCACATATGCATGTATATGTAATTTTTAAATAGTGTATATGTAATTAAAATAAGTGTATGCTTATATCATATGTTATTGTTTATAGTATACTTAATGTTTCATTATTATTTTTATTTAATGGTTAGAAATTTATTTGTTTTTGCCTTGGCATTATATATTTTTTTATCTATTGTAAATCCTATGGTTTTGTTTCTTGTTTTATTTTTTCTGTAGTTCTGCTGTTGCAGTTTCTTAGAATTAATAGACTTTCAACCCTGTATAGACCTATATCTTCTTTGTTAATAATATTTGTTAATTTATTGATTATGTATATGCGTATGAGTTCACATATAATGACACCATCATAGCTACCCATTGTTATGTCAAAGTTATTATTATTATTATTACTGTTATTATTTTGAACATTTCTTTCCATATTTTTTTATTGTGGTATAATATTGATTTTCAGCAGTGTTTAATTATATTTATGTTCTCATTGGAGATACTGACATATTATTTTTCCTAAATTTAATGTGTTGTTTTAGTGTCTATTAATAAATGGGTAGAAATCTTTTATATATGAAGGAGCAGTTTTCTTTGTTATTAAACCAGTTAATTGTTGCTTTTGTATTTTTGTATTGGTTTATGTTTTTTATTACTTCTTAGTTTGAGCATATTTTTTAAAATATTTGCTTATTTTTCTAATATTGGTTTTTGTAGGGTTTAGTAATCTGCATGTTGGTTTGGTCTACTTTTGCTAATTGTTTTATTCTATTGTTTAATTTTAGTTTAGTGATTATGTTTTTAGCTTCTTTGTTTATATCACTTTCTGTTTTGTTATTAGTGGTTTTGTAAAATTTTGTGACTTCTTTGTCAACTGGTTTATTGTAATTGTTAGTTTTCATTTTATAGATTATCCTGGATTTATCTGCTTTTATTAATTTGATTTTTAATTTTTTTATCATTTTTTGATCTTTTTCAAGTCTTTTTTGGAAATCACTGTTGAACTTTTTTTATTTTCCAAATTATTGATTATGTTTGTTAAATCCTTTTCATTTTGTTGTGGTAGGCATTTTATTGATGTAAACCCAACTTTGTTAATATTATTGGTATTATCAATGTTGTTGTAGTTGTCACAATTATCATTATCTTTGTTAAGGAAATAGAATATTTTCCATCTTATGTATTTTATAAAGTGTTCTACTTTTTCTGTTAGTTTGATTTTGCAGTCATGTTGATGATAAAATAAAAGAACAAATAGGAAATGTTTCACTTTTATGAAAGCTTTGTTAGAGATTGAGAGAAAACAGACAAAAAAGACAGAAACTCTGGTATTTTTAATTTTGTGTGGGTCAGTTCTCATTGGTCAGTCATGTATCATGACCATAAGATATTTCTATATGTATGCAAGTTTGTGAAGATTCATTATATTTATATAATGAGCATGTGGCTGAGTGGAAAGAATGTTCGCATTCTGAACATGAGACCTGTGTTCAAATCTCACCATAGTTAATTTGTCAGGAAGGTGACTTCTTGATGTTCTTAGTCTGGGGAAAGTGATCCCAACATGCAGCACCATTGGAAAGTGCCTGAAAACCATACTATGGGTTGACCCTAGCATTCTGAGTGAAATTGGGTAGATGGAACTCCTTGCGGATTGTTGATGGTTGTCCTAGCATGGTCACAAGACATCATGACTGTGAGTTTAAGCATCCTGGCCTTGTTCAGACTATTGATCAGACTATAACATGCTCTCTCTCAGAAACTATAACTAAGGTTCACTCAGTATAGTTGTATTTTAAACCATAGGTAGGATCTGTGGGTGTTGAACAAACACAAATGTACCTGAGCAGGCATCTGCAACAGAGATTGGATAGCTGCCCTAGTAGACTGCCATCCTCAGATACAAGTGGGCAAACCTTTATATATATATATATATATATATATATATATATATATATATATAGTATCTTTTTGCTTCAGATACTATTAAACTATATTATTTTTTATATCTCTATTTAGCATTATTTATTATGTTTATTTATACATATTTCATATTATATTTTAAATGCCCTTTCATTTAGAAGATCAGTAACAATTACAAAAAGTGATGTCTTTTTGAATAAATGTAAGTGATAGTCTATCAACCAATACAAGAATGAACAGCAAACAAGGAATCAGATCTCACAGATTTTGTTTTAAATTTCCTTTTATGCAAAATTCAACCTATTGACTTAGCTCACAGGAGAGAATGTCACAAAAATGCAAAAGAAAAAAAATGAAATAATGCATGGGCTGGTTAATTTAAAAATATCTTATTGTTTTAAAATTATTTGCTTTTTAAAAATGGATCTGTCTGTGATTCCATGAATATGATTTGCTTGTTAACACTTCTACCTGACTTAACAGAAGAGTTAATGCCCATGTTTTATGATTCCATGAATAGGTTTGGTTTGGTACATAACAAAAACAATTCTGACATTGAAGCAATATATTTCTTTTTCTTTCTAGAGAATTAAAAGTTTGAACTGCAGCCATCTTCTCTTATATATATATATATATATATATATATATATATATATATATATATATATATATATATATATATATATGTGTGTGTGTGTGTGTGTGGTATTTAGTGGAAAGTGCTCAATATCTGTGATAGAGCTAATATATGCAGTTGTATGGATAGTAGTTTGTAACCCCGGGTTTCATGCTTTCGTGATCCCTAAGTTGATCTTATCCATTTTGTTTAAGTACATACATATTAGCACTAAATTTTCCACTAAATACCATGCATACGCACACACAGACACACACAGACACACACACTCCCGCTGTACTTATACAAAACAGATAAGATTGACTTAGGGATTGCAAACAATTATCCATGCACTCGTATATATATATATATATATATATATATATATATATATATATATAATTTATTTGAAAATTATAACATAAATATGTTATGAAATAACTACAAAAATAGCCATTTTTTTCAACACTTCTGGTGTCTTATCAAGTGATGGTGTTGAATGTAGAATAAAGGGTTTTAAAAGGTTCAAATCGATCAAACACCCCTCGCTAGGGGAAACGCTGTTACATAAGTTGCAATGACCAATCAAAATACAAGTATATGAGAATTCAAAAAACTTGACAACAATCCTTGGTTATAATAATTAATGCCTTAATGTTAGGGTTAGACTAAAATAGAAATCATTCTAATTAATTAATATTAAATTTTTACTATAAAATTGAAAACTAAAAATTACCAATTTTAAATTTTAAATTTAATCTGTATTAACTTTAAAATATTATAAAATTATTTAAAGAAGAAACCGAGGAAAAAATATATATGTTTTGTTATTTATTTTGTTTTAAATGAAAGACCAAAATTCAGTTAGAATAAATGTTAAAATCTAATGTTGTGCTGAGCTTCATTACAGCTTAGATACAATTTGAAATGATGATATGAGCAGCGGAGGGTGAAATCTTGCAAAAGACAATACATACACATTCAGATTATAATACACAAACACGCAGACATATTTAGATGTATAAACATGCAAAAACACAAATGAAGCAGGAAATAGATGTCCATGACGCTTAAAAAAGAAACAAAAAAACGACAACATATACATACAATGAAAGGCATATATAAGCAATCATACAGACATACATTAATAAAGACACACACATATACACATCAACAAATATTCAAATTCAAAAGTGTTAGTAAATGAATTCAAACATACTATTAAAATATATTTTCATGGGCAAAGATATATAGATAAAAATGATTCAATAGATAAAATTTAATAGGGGTAGAATAGAATAAAAAAAATTTGTCAATGAACAACATAAAGAAAAAAGAGATTAAAATATATAGAAGTGGATAGAAAAATAAATATATACACATACACACACATAAAAAAACACCAAATTCAAATGTCTGGGCAAATGTAACACTTAAAATAAAACTATCTAATATATAAAAAAAACAAAAAACTCATCTCATATATATATACTTATATATGCATGAGTACATATACATGAGCACAAATATATAACAATATGCAAAAAAAATACATACATATGTATGTGTACACACATTCATCACTACAAATAGAAACAGACATAAATATACTTATGCACATACATACACATATATATATACCTATATACACACATATGCATACATACACATATACATACACATATATGCATATGCATATATATACACACATAGAAATAAATATAAATGTATCAACCAACACAGTAACATAAAAAAAGAAAAAAAGAGAAATAAAATATATATATATATATATATATATATATATATATATATATTATTTATTATAATTTTTTCATATAGACAAAAACAGTTTACTCACTACAAAGATGCAACTTCATTTTAGTGCTTTTCAATTGCACCTCGATTGCTCTACTATTGGTATCAAGCCCTCATTTGAATTAATGCAGTGAATGTTAGAATTTATATGTTATTTTTGTTCTCATTGCATCAAATATATATATTTAGGGGTGAATTACAAAGACAAAATTATTGTTATTGCAATAAAATCTGCATTCTATTGCAATGGTGATTTATAAAAAAACTTGCATGAACAAGCTCTGAAATTATTTTTTATTCATTGTAGTTATGAAATCTTTTGCAAAACAATCCTTTCAATATAAGGGAGCGGACCCAAAATTAGTAGAAATATCAAATGACATTAAATGTATATGTACTTCAGTACATTACTGCTTCACTTGTAATAAATTTTGTTGGGTTAGTTGATTTTGATATAGAGGACCTTGAGAATTTGAAATTTTTGTTTATTACTCTCGTGGTGTAGTCTATTGGTATTGTCAACAAATATTTTCCTGTATTGTAAAGGTGCACAGGAATGTGCTTTTGGATGTTGTACAGTAGAACTTGTATCCAACAATTGATGTGTAAGACATCTTCATAATGTTGTAGTCATCAAACCAATATGTACTTTTTTGTCAGAGATAAAATCTCCCAAATCACATTTAAACTGATATACAATGTTGGTCTTTTCCAAAACACTAGTTATTGTGTATGATTAAGTTGGTTGTACTAAATTTAGTATAATATATAATCAGTTTTATTTTTTTACTAGGATCAGTAGGAAATATATTCGTATGTCATGGCCGCTTTGGCTGCTCCCTAAACATGAATGAATAAGACACTTCGATCTCAACCTTTTTGATTGTGTTCCCTACACACAATGGCCAAGAGCCTGTGTTTCTTCTCCTCCTCTATGACCGACTGACGTTAAATTTGGGGAGAAGTCACTGTGTTATATTAAGGGAGACCAACAATAACCACAGGTCTTGCAATACTAAGAATCTCAAGGAAAAATAAGTTGAGATTTGCTATGAAAAATGGTGTAAACATGCTCAGGAAGTGTATTATGATTCGGTTCATAACACAAAAGGAACTAAAAATCATTAGGTCAATTCTAAAACAAAGTGAGATTAAATTACATAGTGTATAGAGAACATGATCAAAAAAGGTCATGGTCGAAGTTCTTTTTTAGGGAGTGGCCAAAGGCAGACGCGACAAGTACTTATGAGAATTTTTAAGACTTTTCATCTTGTTTATAGTTAGAATGCATTATATATATATATATATATATATATATATGTATAATATTACAAGCATAAAGACAATGTTAAATAAGAAAAACATTTGAAGCACAAAATGTTAAAGTATTGTTTTTAGTACAAATCTTACATACAGAAAAATATGTACAGAGGGCTCAAGGTAACTGATGGCAAATTAGAAAGAAAAAAGATTTTCAATAGTAAAAAAAAATCAGTATATTTTTAAAAAAGTTTTGTATACTTGTTCAAAATATTTCATTGAGGACAGGTTCTGAAGTGACTGCATATCCAGATCAAGTGGTTCCTGCTCCTGTTGATCATCATATTATTAATGGTAACTTTCAGTGAGTTCTTGGTATTTTGGGGTTCTTGTGTCTGGTCTCTCTCTTGATAAAAAATGCCCTGACATAGATCAGGAATGGGGGGAGGCCACATATAAGGAATAACATATCTGTGAAAATTCTCAGCCAACCATTCTTAAGTTAAATGAGCCCTGTGAGACGGAGCAGAGTAATTTGTGAACATATATGGCTAATTTTTCAAGTAATATTGTTCTTGAGGATCTGCAGAAAGAAGTTGGGGAGGATGACATGACCCTTGTTGCTTATGACTCCCAGTACCACCACAAATGACATGAATTTGGTTTGCATCCATGTGGTTAACTCTATGGAGTCAGTGCAGAGCCATTATTCCTCCTATTCATCTTTAGGTCTTGGTCAAAATTATCATTGGAGAAAAAACTGGAAGGTGTTGGGTTCCTCCGGGTGCTTCTGTTTGTTCAGCAAGTGCTTTGATCAGATCACAAGGTTCTTAAAAGGAATTGCCCTCTCTTTATTACATAGGATTTGTACTTGATATCCTTGAGTACCACAAACCTGACAGTGAACCTTACCACCTTAAGTTGCTTAGCAATGACCCTCATTATCTTGCTAAGGCCATGGTTGATGATATCCTGGATGTGCTAGAGAAATTCAGTTATCCTTACAATGTCTGATTACTTAGTATATTATCTTCTGATAACATATTCCTTGATCACAAATGACCTAACCATATATATATATATATATATATATATATATATATATATGTATAAAAATATATATAAATATAAAAGTGAACATAGAAGTCAACACTTAGAGGCGACAGTCTGTTTCATGCTAGATTGCATCTAGCATGAGACAGACTGTCGCCTCTAAGTGTTGACTTCTATATTCACTTTTATATTTACACACGCTCTATCTCTGATATTGAGCACTTTATCCCATAAATATAGCACACTTTAAGACTATATTTCTTCATATATATATATAGGTCATATCATATATTATAAAAATTTATTTGTTTTATATCATATATATATATATATATATAGGTCATATCAGATATTATTAAAAAAATAATTATCAATCACCAATTACAAATTTAACTAGATGTAATTATCCAATGTCATTATCTTGTCTGCAAATAAAGTTCTGAAATTTACATTTATTTATTATTTTTTTTTATATTTGTACATGGACAACTTTTGTACTTTGATATGTTTGTATTTCCCAAACAATATCAGCAAAGAAATTAATTTCTGATGGATTCTTTGCTTAATTTTGAAGATTGCTGTTCTGAAATGTTTATTGTAAATTTTAATTCTGCTAATTATATGATGATGATAATAAATTTTTTATTCCAAGTTCTCAGAGATTAAAATTTGCTAATGTTTCATATCTCTGGCTCAGTTCAGCATATTTAGCCAGAAATAATCAGATTAATATATTGATTTATTAATCCTAAGTAAAATAATGAATAATCTCCCTAAATTGTGAGTGGTGGGGTTATAATACATCAAAATATTGATGGTTGTTGATTAATGCAAGAAAATGAAAAGTGAAATTTAGAAATAAATTAACTTTTTAAATATAAAATCAAGAATCTTAGCATACTCTTGAAAATGTTGTTTTATATTAGAAATGTAAAATATATATTTTATGATAAAAATTTAATAATTTTAGTCCTTTGTTTTGTCATTTTCTTTTCTATTTTACTCTTCTTATTTCTTCTTTTCTTGTAATGGATTTTTAAACTTGAGATTGGCATAAAAAATAATTCAACGGACTTTTTTGTATGGTTTATTAATCCTTAGATGGGTTATAAATCTGAAGCATATTTTGGATTGTAAGAATAATTCTTTCATCGCAAGTGAATATTGCATCAATAATTTTATGAGAATAACAATGATTTTTCCTGATACAAGTTCTATTATTTAACCCATAGCTGTAGGGAGAAGATAGATTCATAATTTTCTCAAGGGTATTTGTATGTAAGTAAATGTAATATACCTGACTGGAATTTGAACTCAGCTCCGATTTCTCATTCTGAGCCACTATCCATTAGATCAGCCACACATACCACAAAAATTAAAAACCAGTTACAAGATATTGCATTATATTTTGTTGTACAGTAAGTCTTAAGTAGAAATCTATTTTGCAATCAATTAAATTCAATAATATTACACAGTTAAAGAAATTGAAAATGGAAATATTTTTCAGTCCTTTATAAAATGACCATATCGATCACTTTGAGCAAAATAATTCTAAGTATGATTTGAATAAACATAACAAAAATGAACAAAGTTAGTTAAGTTACTCTTTCTTATCTGCTTATGGTTACAATCTATAAACATTTGCTAGTATGTTTCTCAGAGTTGCTTGCAACATTAAAAAAATGTAGAGAAAAAGTTGTAAAATCTTAAAACCATTGGCTGAAGACATATCACAGTAAACATCACAATAGAAAACATGTAGATTGAATAAAGACATATATAAAAACTGATTTCTGAAAAGTAATTTTTTTGTGATTAATGTAGAGCTATATTGGATGGACCTGATGGTTGGGTCCTTCATGGAAACAATCGACTAACATGACTTAAATGACAACAGTGAGAAGTGGAATAATATTTAGAGCTAGTATTATAGGCAGTAAAATTATAGGCCCCATCAAAGCAAGATAAATGCAGAGAATTATTCTAAGTACTTGAAAAAGACATTTTTTATTGGTACTAGTTACACACAAAAAAGCTTTAAGCTAACGAGTATATTCATGCATGACAATGCTCTATTTCATTCTGTATAGTAGACTATTGCCTACTTTGTCAAAATGGCACCAGATGCTCCAGCTATTAATTCTTCATTAAAAGAGATAAGAATGGAAATCTATAATTCAAGATCTTTGGAAAGCAATAAAAAACTGTTGTAACTAATATTAATATAAAAAAAATAAAAAAATTAACAAACAATGAATAAAATATTAATGTAAGTTATAGAATGTTAAGTAGTCCACATTGACATGTAAATTTATAAAATAATAATTTATTCCAATATATGATATACTGTGACATATCTTTGGGAAATATTTATGGATAAATAATGCACTTTGCATATTAAAATCTGACATTTACAAAACAAATGATAATCAATCTGTTTTAATAATGACAGATATTACAAGCTGAAACTCACACTATACATTGTTCATATAAATATATTCAGAACATTTTGTAGCATTGGTTGGTTAATACTAATTTTATTATAAAAACAATGACTTGCTCATAATTCTAATAATAATAACTTTTGCAATCTACCATATATACTTGTGTAATGCGTGATCTTGCATATTGTGTGACCCCTAAATTTTCACTTCTAAAAATGATTTTATTATATATCTCATGTATCATGCAAGTTTCTTTTTTGAGAGACTAAATTACAAAAGACTAACCTCTTTTCCTCTTTATCCTATCTTCTAGTTAAATACATAACACCCTTTTGCAACAGGCTCACATCCTTGCTCATTGGCATCAAATAATGTCACACCTTTCACTGCCAGTGATGTAACTACATTTAGTGGTCCAGTCCTCAGGGTTTTAGGACAAAGTTTTAAGCATGAGCTAACTCTGCTCTGGTCAATTTTGATGCTGGTCTAAGCTGGTTGTTGGTCACTGGCAGCTTCAATCCACACTGTCTCTGCCCATGTTGTATTCTTGATCTCATCACAGTAGAAGATCAAATGTCATTGTAGTCTTGCAGCACTGGTCAAGCTGTGGTGTTTGTGATATTAAGGAAAAATATTTACAACAAAACTTCAGTTGATTTATATAGTTCTTGGTACAACAAAAATTAACCCTTCCTGCATCAGTCTCTTTAGTGACACTGGACTTTATCTAAACTTCTAAAAGGCTGGGTTCAAAGTCTTGTAATCATGATTTCTGGTTGGCAACTGGCATGTATTTCAAAGGCACTCAATGTGGGATCCCAGCCCAAAGTCCTTGAGTTCCCCAAAGTCATCTGTTTATATGTACTTTGGCCCCAAACTGGCATGGGGCTGAAGGATTCTGGGGTTTGTTGATTCTTTAATTTCCATTAATTCTAATAAGGGTTTTCTTTGTTTCCTATTTCTGCTTTCTTAATCAATTTTCCAAATTTGGAGAATTATCCACATTCTTTGGGAGTAATCACAAGGATTACTTCTCCCTTAACTCCAACCTGCTCTACTTCACAACTTGCACTGGTACTTTGCACAGGCAGGGCCAAATTCTGCTTCTTCTTCCCTCCTTCTTGGTATTCAACATGGGCAAGTCGGCATCGTCAATGAAAATGCAAACCAGATCACCTTTGTGGCATGACATGATTGATTTTTCATAACTTCAACCCTAAGAAAAAGGGTTCATTCTCTGTTTTTGTTTTTGTCAATAAAATATATGTTTCTTTAATTTCTCAATTTAATTTCTACAAATCTGTTTTTTCTGTATGCCAGATAGATAAGAAAAATAAACTTTTAGGAGAGAAGAAATCCAGATGTCCCATTCTTGGAAATACCTCCAGTTTCTCTCTCTCTCTCTTTCTCTCTCTCTCTCTCTCTCTCTCTCTCTATATATATATATATATATATATATATATATATATATATATATATATATATATTTCATTTTGGGTTAACTCTTCTCTTTCCCTGCTTAGAATTAATGTTTAACCACTTCACTGCCTCAGTGTCACAAATAAGTTAAAAAGTAAAATAGAATGATAAAAGTATCATTAGTAATGCTATATTCATTGCATATACATGTATAGCCATAAATAACTGAACAAGAAATAGCTAATCATCTTATAAATGTAAACAATGGAAAAGATGCATATTTGCTATGTTTGTAGTTTATAATACGATAATAATATGTGAATATTACATTCATGATTATTGGATACAGTTAAGTAAAACATCAGTTTTATCAAGATCATGTGACTTTTAAAGACCTAATTTTGAAGCTAATTTTATCATGTTTATTTTAGATACACTTGTACTTTTTGACTACAGTAAATGGATATATAGTTTGGTCAACAGCATAGCCAGAGCCAGCAGTACATACACTAATTTTATATATTGTGTATGATATGATCCCCTTAAAGTTAGCTTCAAAATTAGGTCTTCAAAAGTCACATGATATGTGAGTATATACAGTATTTTATATTCATAAAAATCTGCTTCTATAACAATGTAAAATGTTTGTCCCAATTCAGTTGAGGCAAACTGTATATTCGTGTAGTCTTCCAAATTATTTGTCAATGAATTTATACTTTTTATATAAGCTCAACCTAATTTATTTATGATTCATATTAACATTTTATAAACATAATGTGTGGTAATAAAATAAGTACATTTCATCTCCCCTCTTGTTTGTAACCATCCACTATAATAAAATAAACATTTTCATAACTAAAGCTGAATTAGTCAAATCAAAGTAACATGTAACAGTTGTAGTGAACAGGAGACAAGTGCCATAGTAGTGCTTTGTTGTATGGGTCACTTTTGACACCATTATTTCTTCACTTGACTGTTTCAAAAGAAGGTGCAAGTGACATTTTTGTGAAATTTGTTGTAGTTTGTTCATGTTTTTGATGAGTTTTTGCTTGTCTTTTGTGATCTGTATTTGCGTCTGCTGTGGTGTGGTCCCGACCATTA
Organism: Acanthosepion esculentum; assembly: GCA_964036315.1. Taxonomy (NCBI): domain Eukaryota; kingdom Metazoa; phylum Mollusca; class Cephalopoda; order Sepiida; family Sepiidae; genus Acanthosepion; species Acanthosepion esculentum. The sequence goes on along the minus strand of OZ038507.1, from coordinate 41,399,045 downwards.
TGGCTGAGTCTGGCCGCCAACAGCCAACTTTATCACCTACAGCCCAAGAAAAAAGCAACAGTAGCAGCTCAAGCAGCCACAGCAACAACAACCGCAGGAGCCAGAGGAGTTGCTGCAGTTGGACTTGTTCATAGAAGTGGAGGAAATGGCTCCAGCTCAGTCCTCCACTTTAAAAAGGGTAAAAAAGGAAGACGAAGTGGATGACGAGGCAATCAAGAAGGAGAAGAAGGCTGAGGCTCTATATGCTATTAGAACGTTGCTGTGTATAGCAACTAATGTCACTCCACATGAAAGTTTCTTCTCCTTCCCGCGATAGAGCTCTATGGGTACTTCTCTTCCACTGTGGCTTTTGCAATCTGGAACTGTGCTAAGACATCATGGTTGCCAGAGCAAGCATGAACTGCTTATGGATAAAGTAGAGCTAATAGAGGCAAACCCCCATTATGCTTGAGTATGCTATCCTGACAGGAGATATGATACTGTCTCTCTGAGATCTGGCCCAGCAGTAACAGAAGCAAGTCCTGTAACTGCACAAGAAGTACCTATGATATCTGCTCCCAATGCATAAAGTGATGATTCCAATAGCTCTCCTTGGTCCCCTCACGAGGATTACCTAGACCCTTCAACTCTAGTTCTGACGAATGGTCAATACCTCAGAAATAAGCTCATCCTACTACTAACTCTTCTAATTCAGGAGTCGAAGAGTCCAAGCATCGAAGGAGGTGAAAGCAGGTCAGGTTGAAGAACCCAAACTCAGAAACTGGGGAAGAAATACAAGAAAGACCTGATAAAGTCAAACCATCTCAATGATCTCACAAGGAGCCACAAGATGCCAGGTCATTTGAATGATAATCTTCTATATGAATAAAAATAAATACTGAGAGAGAATGTGGTCATAAAATAATCATGTCCTATCTTTCCTTCCACTATAATAAAATAAGCACATCCCATCTCTCCTCTTGCTTGTAGCCATCCACTATAATAAAATAAGTGTTTTCAGCACTAAAGCTGAATTAATCAAATAAAGCTTCATAAACTTTGCTATATTATTTAATGTTAATATCAATTTTAAATAAATCAATAGTAATTTAGATTTCTAACCAATCACTTTTTTCTTTTTACTATTTTGCATGTATACTTTACTTATTTAACCATTTTATAAACACGTTCTATAAACCTGATATGTTTATGTATTATAAATATGAAAATGTTATTATAAACATAAGCTAAATACATTATTTTATGTATATATTTATTCTACTTTGCATATTAAACATATCCTGTCATATTCATTATATCAATAAATATTATTGCTAACAAATAAGATATTAATATGAATGATGAATAATTGTAATTTAAATTTTGAAAGAGACTTCCATTTGCATGCACATCACTGGGCAAACATAAGTAAAAAAAAAAATGAAGTAAAATTGTTAATTTGCCAAGAATATGTCACTTTCTGATTAGAAAAAGAATTTGTTTCAGATTTAAAATGCTTATCAAGCTAAAACACAAATTATTAATTTCATAGTAAAACTTGAGGATTTAATGTTTTGACTACTAAACATGCAAGACTACTATCTAAATGGCAAAAACATGTGACTTAAAACTAAATACAGTATATGTAGTTTTACTTTCCAAGACAAATGTTCATTATGCACATAGTGATTCATTTCAAATAGAATTGTTGCCAGCAAGTCTTCAGCCAGAAACAATCTGAATCTCTTGGCTTTTATACCATCTTTATTTTTACTGGGAAAATGGTTGGCTTATGCTCAAGTTCAGATGGCATCAGTGCCAATTCCACACAATGCCATTTTTGTGCAAAATCTGTTACAAGCATTGTTCTTTAAATTTGAAATTTGGAAAAAGTCTGCACTGACCTTAAGCAAGTACTTCATGGCTTATTATAGTTAGGAGCATTTAGTACTTTCTTTAGTCTCAATGTCATTATTTCTTGGGAAAAATGGGTTAATTGAAGAGAGTACGTGGGGGTAGCTCAGTGGCTGAAGAGTTGAGCAAGTGGTGGTAAGGTTTCTGGTTCGTTTCTTGGTGTCCAGTTGATATAGTTCATTTATAGTACCTACTTTAAAAAGAATAAATATCTGACATAATTGAATCACAGTAAATGAAACACTAGTTAGTCATATAAATATATATTCAGAGAGAGAAAGAGAGGAATTGGTATAATGCATTGTTGTTATTGTAGTAGCTATAAAAATGAGAGGATTATTTACATATGCTTAAGATCATAGTATCAGTATGTTTGAACTAGGGTTAGAGTATATATGCCCTGTCTTAGATCAAAATGTCTCTCCCCAGCCTAAGACCAGTATAATATCTCTATTTTCTACCTAAACCTTTGCCAATAAAAAGAAAATACCTGTATGCTCTGTCTAATTTAATATTTGTTTATTAATTTTACTAATGCTGTTCAAACAGTAGAATGCTGGCCTAGTGGATATGTCACTTGCCTGTTTATCTCCAGGTTGTATATTCATCCCAAAAGCAAATTCACATATTAATTTTTTATATCTGTTTTAATTTTATATATTAATTATATATTAATTTTATATATCTGTTTGTTTTATCATGACATTGAATTGAAGCTATAGAAATGTTGTTCTACTGACATTGAGTAGACCAAGTACAAAGTATGTAAGAAACAAAGAAATTTTAAGAAGAATAGGAACTATAAAATTCTGCTGATAACATTCAGAAACAGACAGCCAAAATTTGGGGGACAATTAATGAAGAAATAATATTTGGAGAATTTAACACCGACACGGCACAGTGAAGGCAATAGAAGCAGGGAAAATAGTGGAAAACCTACCTGGAAAATTTGATAAAGGGATTCTGGAATAAGTACTACAGAGACAAAATGAGGTTGTAAAAATTGCAAGAATTGCTACTAGCAACAATAGACAGAAAGCTGTGGAGAATCATGATTGTCTACATTATACATAGAGTAAGAAAGATTCTTTTAAAACTTGTTTGTTAATAAAAATTTATTTTCTATTGTGTTTTTTGTCTTTTCCAATTAATATTGTTTTATTTTTCTTTTAATTTAGGATTTAATAATCTAATAATCTTGCAAATTTACTTTGAAGTTGAATCTGATACAACTAATATTCAGATCAAAAAGTATAAAGAAAAACAATTTAGGAGAATATCTAATGATTTGGATCAAGAAAGAGCTGCTCCAGTAATTGGTATCAAATCATTGATCAATATCTGAAATATTCTTTCTGCTAGAGAAAGCAGCAATTTGTTTATTGAATTTAAAAAAAACTAACAATTAACCTCATGAAGCTTGCAACAAAATCAAAGAGACCAAAATCAAAAAAATGTGAAGAAAAAACAACAAAGTTATTTTGTATTTGATAATAATTAACTTAAAATAACACCTACAAAAATGATAATATAATGAATAGAATGTAATCTGTGTTTTTAAACAATTGTCTAGATATACTGTATATACTTGCATATAAGCCTTCTTTATGTATAGTGTGATCCTTGAATTCTTTTGTAAAACACCTGATTTTTTTCATATAGCTCATGTATAATGTAAACCCAACTTCTGAGTAATTCTTGTAGTCCCACCGTAGTCAAATATTGCAGTACCAGGCATCATCCTGAACATATTGTATAGCAAATAAATGGTCTTCATTCTTTTTAGTACAGAGCTACAACATGGTGAAAAAACCACTTACCATAAAATATCTGATACAAAGATTTATATACCGTACTTTTGTTTTCGTTCATGCCTGACTAAAAATTGAAGAAAGGTAGAAAAAAATGTTAATTCTTTATTGATATAAGGTATTTGTAGATTTTTTACACAGTGAATGAAGTTCTGTTGTTCATATAGCAACAGTAAGGAATAATCTAAGCTATAGGAGGCAGGTTAAAGGAGCTTACCTGTACCGTTAAGGTTATACAAATATACCATGATAATGTAGGCTTACCAAGTAGGTTACAGTCATTGAAAATGCATGATTTTAACCCCTCCAAAAACAAATTACCTGTGTATAGTGCAACCAGTCACTGGAAAATGCATGATTTTGAATCTCTTCAAAAAGATGACTTGTATATAGTGAGACCCCTAGTTTTTGTTAAAAAAAAAAATGATTATAAAAACTTGCACTATACTTAAGTATATACAGTATTGTATTATTATATTTTCTTACATATTCAATAAATTTAACAAACCTGAAATATTTTTCTGGCTTATTGTAAAACCTAGTAAGAGAGAACTGGAGCAAATCCACACAATTTAGATTTTGTCAGTCAACCAGAAATCTATAAAGTCATTTCATATCTCTACCTACTTCCAATTAAGAGAAACTGATATCTAACTACTTCATGTCATGGGTTTCAAAATACTTTTCCATATCAGATCTGACATACCTTCTATGCCCTAATAAACTCAGATAATACAAACTTCATACTATCAACTACCGAGAAATGAAATCTGCATGACAATTGTTTGTATTAATGAAATCTTAGAGAACAGAAACAAATGGTTATGAAATTGTAGACACTTATTCATGAAGAATTAAAATGTTTTTAAATAATTATATGGTTTTAAAATTGCATACAAATATTTTAAATTTATACAAATATTTCAAATGCATGTTGTAAAAGAATTTATTGTTTTTTATAATTACTTTATAAAACGGTATTAGGTAGTAAGAAAGTATTTTAAAAGATTCATATTCATGTTTAAGAATTGTCTCTCTCTCTCTCTCTTTATATATATATATATATATATATATATATATATAAGGTTGGTGCAAAAATAATGTCGTTTTTTGACGTTCAACTTCATGTGAGAAAACGACATTATTTTTGCACCAACCTAATATATATATATATATATATATATATATATATATATATATTGATGACAACCTTTTAAATAAGTGAAAATAGTTTTAAGAAAATAAAAAAATTATAATTTGCATATTTTTTTTATATTCCTGGGGAAATTTTAAGAGTTATACAAATGTTATATAAATTACACAACTATTTTAAATGAACCAATTATTGCAAAATTCAACAATTTCTTTGAAAATCATAAAATTTTAAAAGTCTGTAAAACTATTCTTCTATCATGAGAAAACCAAATCTCTCAGAAGAGAAAATTATCACTGAGAAAGGGAAGCATGGACTGAACATGGCAGCTGGAATTTAGATTTTGATATTTAACTAAATATGAGAAATATACCAGTTGTGACATATATATTTACTCATTATTCATTTAATCATAAATAAATGTTTTAGGTTTTGGTTAACTAAAATTTGCAGGCTGATTGTTATATTTATTGAAAATATTTTCATATATTAATAATTCAAAATGGCCGCCCTTTGCTTTCACCATAGCCCTTAATCTCTTCTCAACTGAAGTGCATAACTTCTCTTCCACCTCTTCACTCAAATTGTACCACAATGTCATAAGAGCTTCTTTCAAGTTTGACACATTTGAGTATGAGATACATGAAGCATTGATTGCCAATATTAGCCATATTGCAAAGTTGATAGGATTAATGTCAGGGCTTGATGGAGGCCAAATTGACTTGTCAAAAACTCCATGCACCAGTTATGCATCAAATTGGCCATGTGTTCTCTGTCTTGAATGAATACATTGCAACTTTCAAATGTGGCTGACAATCAGGGCAACACATCTCTCTCCAACATTTGCTGCTAAACCCTGCTATTCCCTTTCTGCTGTGGGTTCTGGGATGAAATAAATGTATTAACGTAATAATACAAACTGGTAATACAGGTTAGTAGTTCCAGGAATGCGGGTTAGTAGACAAATATATATATAGTCTTTGATATCGACATATCGCTGTATGACTTCTTACTGACTCTACGTGCTTGTTACTGCGACTCTTGTGCTACCCTCTCTGTGCGTGACTCTGTCTATCTACTCGACCGACTCTACGTTATTACTACTGTCCAGGTATTCACTGGTAGTAGTATATGTATACCTTGGGTGAGTCCATTTGTGTAAAAAGGGGAGACGCCTCAACACTTTCCCTCCATCTTCAATGAACACCAAGGTTGGTTTCAAACTATTGGAAGCCAAAATCATGAAACTAGTTGGCTTCTCTCACTTGAAATAAGTTCTGACATCTTTGAGAATGTTTTTGGATGAAGTGCTGTAAATGCTATCATTTTGGTTGTTGAACACAACCTCAAAAGTGAAAAATTTCTTATCAAACCAAACGAAAACTTTGTCTGCAGCTTGCTGCTTCTCAACATTTTCTTCCTTCCTTCAAACTCCTGGTATGATACTCCTGGTACGAACTGAACAGTTTCTTCCTGGAATCGGATTTGGTCAGGTTATTTGCTCCTCTTGAAACTGTTTCCACACATTAAAAACAGATTTTTGGAAACATTACTATTGTAATATAACAACAACTGTAAGTAGAAGCTTATGAAGCTTTATTTGACTAATTCAGCTTTAGTGCTGAAAATGTTTACTTTATCATAATGGATGGTTACAAGTGAGAGATGAGATGTGCTTATTTTATTACCACAATTATTATTATTATTGTTATAGGGATTCATTTTATTTATATTCCAGTGATTATTCATATAATTTGAGAACTTTATAGCTGCAAGCAACTCACATTGCTTCTTATAGGGGTATATGCATAGAGATGGCCATGCTAGATTATGCACTCTCTCTCATGAAATGTCACTAAGGTTCACTCAGCATAACTGCAGAATAAACCACTAGTGGGCTCTAATGGGTGTTGAACAAACACCAATATGCCCAGCTGGCCTAGTAGATGGAAAACAAGTATCCAGCCATTATAGTAATAGTAAATGAATATATAAATAGAATAAAAAATACAAAGAGATGATGAGTAGGATTACAAATTGTTATTATTATTATTAAGAAATATACCTTACCAAAAGATTGCCTGGCATTGGTTTAAAAACCCTAGCAGAAATATATATATATATTTATAAATATAAAAGTGAACATAGAAGTCAACACTTAGAGGCGACAGTCTGTTTCATGCTAGATGCAATCGTCAGGCCACGAGTGCTGTTATTTTTCTCGGCTATTTATATATACGGGTCAGTGGTGCATTGTGGGTAGTCTATTTTGGCAGATATTTTACCGGAAGTCGTTTATTTGTTTATTTGTGTCAAATTATTTTGCTTGTTTTTATTTAATTTACTTTTGTTTTTAATCCTTTATATTTATTTTATTTTTATTTTGATCGGTGTTTTTATTAACGTAGTAAAAATTTGTTTATATAGCTTATTGTGGGTAGTCTATTATGGCAGCTATTTTACCGGAAGTCGTTTATTTGTTTATTTATTTGGGTCAAATTATTTTGCTTGTTTTTATTTATTTTTATTTTTTATCTTATATATATATTTATTTATTATTTTTATTTTGATCGGTGTTTTTATTAACGTAATAAAAATTTGTTTATATAGCTTATTTAATAGTTTTGTTTTTGTTTGGGAAGATAAAGCTATTTGTTGAATTTTGGGGTTGATTGTTGTGGTTTGTTCTGGATATTATTTTGGCGGGAACAGTTTTTAAATTATTTATTTGGATTGATTATCTTTATTTGTTTTTTCTAAACGGCTAGTTTATCGGTATCGGTTGTTAGTTTATTTATATATTTGGATGTATTTAGATCAATTTATTATACTTGTCGTTATTTATTTATTACACTGTATATTTTCTCTTTTTGGTTTTCGATTTTTAATTAACGCAGTATATTATTTTTCATTCATTTTTTTATCGTTATATAACAGTTATAGCTATTTTTCGTTCGATTTTTTGTTTTGATTTTTTATAGTCTAATATTTTTGTCATAATAGTTTGCTAATTTGTTTATTATTGACGTTATTTATTGATTTTGTTCCTTATTTTTTATTCTATTTCGACTATTCTAACAGGTGTGATTTGGTAATTTGTTTGGATTAATTTATTTTGCTTATTTTATTCTCATTTCGTTTGTTTATGTATTTATTTATTTATTCATTTTCGATTTTTAAGTTACATAGTAAAAATTTGTTTTCATGTCTGCATTTTGAGATTAGCTCAGATCTTTTATTTAATAATTTATTTTGGTCTGGGAAGGTAATGATAGCTATTTTTTCCTCCAAGCAAAGTTTGCAAGTTTTTGATAGGTTGTTGTAGGATGATGATTTTTTCTTATTTTCCAAGATATTTTTGGTGTAGTGTACATTTTGTTTTTTATTTCCCAGATATATTTAGAAAGCATTGTGCTGTTTGCATATTTACTATTTGTGAAAGATGTTTTGTGTACATAATTTCTTTGTTTTCAGGTTCCTTCAGTTACTCCTATGTATACTTTTTCTTCATTATCTGGTGATTTTATCGTGGCTTGGTAGATTACGTTGTTTTGTAAACAATTACCGTTTAAGGGACATTTGCTTTTTATTCTGAATTTGCATTTGGGTTTAATTTGTTCGTGTGGTTTGTTAATAATTTTCCTGTTGTGCTTTTTTATTATTTGTGCCATGTTCTCGGTGCAACTGTAGCTGATTTTTACTGTGTTTTTGTTGACATTTTGTGTAGGATGCTTGATTCCAGGAAGTGTTTGTGTAAAAGTTTGAAGAATATTTTTTCTATGTTTGTTTTTATGTTTTTGTTGTATGGTGGGGTGAACCATATGACATTTCTTTTCCTGTTGGCCTTTTTCCTGTGTTCTGTGGTGAGTATGTGAGTGTTGCTGGGAATCCGCTATCTTCCGGTAAAATATCTGTCAAAATAGACTACCCACAATGCACCACTGACCCGTTTATATAAATAGCCGAGAAAAATAACAGCACTCATGGCCTGACGATTGCATCTAGCATGAAACAGACTGTTGCCTCTAAGTGTTGACTCCTATGTTCACTTTTATATTTACATATGCTCTATCTCTGATATTGAGCACTTTAAGACTATATTTCTTCATATATATATATATATATATATATATATATATATATATTATTATACATAATTTTATAGAATTAATGGATTTTATTTTTTAATCAGATATATTTTTATTACTTCAAATGTTATTTTTTAGTGTATACTTGTGTTTGAGTAGATACTACATTTATTTTAAACAGTATTTATTTTGTCTACCGGCCAGCAGACACAAAAAAACTTAAGAAAGAAAACAAGCTCTCTAGTTTATTTAAAATAAACACAGTGTGTATTCAAATACAGGTATCCACCAAAAAATAATGTTTGAAATAATAAAAATATATCAGATTAAAAGATAAAATGCATTAATTCTTTAGAAATTGCTTTGTTTACGTTTTGGATATGAAACTGAGTAGATATGTGTTTTGAGAATATATCTGAACCAGCGAGTGTGCTTTAAAGGCAGAATAGTACCTTGCTTTATTGTGAAAGTCTTCATGGTTAATTGGTAAAAGTAAACTGGATCAGAAGTTGGTTCCTCTTGCAAAAAATGTGCCTTCTTATGTTTCATTATTCATTAGTCATAATCTGGACAAGACTAACAAGAAAACAGTGCAGGCACTGAACACACTCATCAGAAGCAGACTGGAGGATATGCAAACTGAAATGTTGTCCTAAAATTGAATAGTAGTTTTGACTCATAGTTTTTATCTTTTGAAACTTCTCAGTAGAATCAATCCTATGACTCAAAATATTTAATGGTTGGACTAATAAAAGGTTAGCAAGTTAAGCAAATATAATTGGGATGACCTACAAATGTGTTCTTCAGCGATACTTTCATGTTTATATTAAAAGAGAAAAAACTTCCCGTTTACAAACTTGTTTTTGTATTTGAGTCAAAAGATTTTTTGTTGAAATTCTTTTTATCAAATCACTTACCTGTAAGTGATTTGAGATGACTTGATAAAAAGACAGAGAATGAATATTTAGGACAGAGCCAAACCAATGGCCAGTTATTATCTTCCAAGAAAGAAATGTCAGTCTGACCATTATGGTTACCTAAATCAATGGACATTATACAGAATAATAGTGGAAATGCTTCTAGTCAGTCACTGTAATTTGGTTGCAATTCAAATTTTGCCATGACAGACAGAAAGTGACTCATGTTTCTTGTACCTGCAAGAGTGTACTTAATAGATACTGCAAAATATTTGTGAGCTGAAGCAGAGGCAAATGTCAGTACAATGTAAAGGTATTAGTGATGTTGACCTTTAACCCTATATTATTTTCCTTGCACCTTTTCTTATTCTTCCTCTACTTCGGCACTCCCAATTCAGTAAATAAAATGAAAATATTTTGTGAAAAGTAAAATACAGGCTGTGCCAGGAGGTAATTGAGAACAAATTACAAAGAAAAGCAAAGATATTCAATAGGAAAAAAATCAGTATATTTTTTAAAAAGATGTTCAACTTAGAAAAACAGAAAATGTCATTCAATAAAACAACCTCTTAGCCTTGAGAATGGCCATGATGCAGGCCTGGAAGTAGGTCAGATGTGTATTTTGCATTTGTACCAAAAATGAGTGTTTATTCACATGTAAAAATCATGATTTTAAATGCTGATTTTCAAAGCAAATACTTTTAATAGATTGACACAACACAATCTTTCTCTTCATTTTTCACCCTATATGACCTTGTATTAGAATAAAGGAAATATCTATATGCATATCTATAACATATCAATAATATATATATATATATATATATATATATATATATATATATATATATATATATATATATATATATATATAAAAGTAGATACTGAGGTCAGCACCATGCACCTGAAGATTGCATTCAAGCATGAAACACTGTTGCTGCTCATTGTTGATCTCAGTGTCCACTTTTATATTTACATATGCTCTCATTATTATAATGGGCTAACTAATCCACTAATCCTCAGAGACAAAATCACCTTCCCTTCTCTGCATATCAAATTAGGATGCAGGAAGCAGTTTGTGAAGGTGTTTGAAAATGAAGGCCAATGTTTTCAGTACATTTGCAGTGCATTTCCTGGTTTCAGCATAGAAAAACTGAAACAAGATATTTTTAATCGACCTGACATTCAGAAGCTTATCAAGGATGACGACTTTGTCAACTCTCTGAATGTTACTGAATCAAATTATTGGATTTTATTTGTTGTAGTAAAAATCTTTCTTGGTAATCACAAGACAGACAACTATCGGTAACTAGTTGACAGAATGTTAGCAAACTACCAGGAACTTGGTGCTAACATGAGTATCAAACTACATTTTCTGCATGGTCATTTGGACAAGTTTCCAGAAAACTGTGGTGATAAAAGTGATGAACAAGGAGAAAGTTTCATCAGGATATAAAAGTCATGGAGGACAGATATCAAAGGAGATGGGATAAAAGAATGATAGTAGATTGCTTTTGGAGCCTTTTGACCAGGCTCTGAGACTCTGGCATGAACCTTGATTTCAGCTAACATCCATTTTTGATTGGCCCAAATTATTTTATTTTCTAGTGTTCCTTTTTTTTGTCTTTTTTTTTTAATAACAGCCTCTTTTTATACCTCTCTGATTTTTGTTAGTTTTCAATTACAAATTAATAGGCTATGTTTTTTTGTTTTTTTTGCTAGGTTCAGTCTTTTCTTCATCTTCCTCTTTTTATTTGAGGGTTACCTTCTTATTTGTTGAGAGAGAATTATGTAAAGAGAACTTGAGAGAGAGAGAGAGAGGGGCAGAGAGAGAGAGAGAGAAGGGTTTTAAAGGAAAGTGCAAATGCCTTATTTTAATTTTTGTTTATATATTTTATTTTTATATTTTATTTTATGGTAGTTGAATTCAGTGCCATGCTAATTTTAGCAATGATATCCCTCGCACCATTTAAAAAAAGAAATTTGTAGGCCAGTGTAATTATTGTTTCTCTTTTTCCTATCAAAGAACTGAAATGATTTTAAAATCAATTTGGCAGTGTTTTCATTAATATAATTTAAAAAGCAGTTTTTTTTTTTTGCCATAAAAAATTCTGTTATTGTTTGTCAGAACATATATTGAATGATAAAAAGAAGAAATTAGGTGGTTGTTTGTGTATGTACATGGGTGTGTGTCTGTATTATGAATAGCATTTATGAACAAGAAGTACAAATAAATTTGTCAACTCACTGTTGGAGATTTTATTCAAGAGTGGAGAAAAGAGTTAAAAAGTTTGTGGTAAGGAAGATTTTTTTAAGTGTTAAGTCAAAAAAGGATTGTGTAGAAGAGAAAATAAAGTAGAAATGAAAACTGTCCAATTCATTTGTCAAAAGTCTTTCTATTTACAGCTGTTTTTCTTTCTCGTGTTCAAGGATTTTTCCATTTAGACAAATTTACCAGACTTCATTCATTCATATAAAGGAAAGAAAACATTTCATGTAGTTGGAAATAAAAGGATAGAAAGCTCCATTTTTACTTTGACTAGTTAAAAAGTCCCTCCTGCATGAAACTATTATTGGAAAAGGAGAAAAGATTCTTATTAGCTAATTTTGACAAGTGACTATTAATATTTGGTATTGAGTAACTTTCTGATTTAGTAGCTATATTCAAGCTTCTTTAGTCCCTACAAGTCTGCCAGTTTCCAGGTGTAGATTTCAGGATTACAGATGGTAATTTTTATTGCTTAATGATACTTGCTTTCAGAAGTGTTGTGAATCCATCTTTCCCTGCTTTATATTTATATCATTAAACAATTGCTTGACTTCACTAAATGTGGGAAGACACTATCTCTTGTATCAAGGACAAGCATGTGATTTGAGAATATTCAGGTGACTCTTCTCTATGTGCCAGTAATAATCTGATTTTGTTCAAAAGTAGCTGGATAATTTCAGGAATCTTGTTATTGTTGTTTATCAAAATATGATGCCCACCAACTTGCTTGCTTTGTAGATACTATTTGATGGTTTTTACAGTCCAGTAGCAGGCCATAGGGATATAGGAAGTTGGCATCTAAAAGTCTGTGATTGTATCTGGAACAACAAGTCTCTATATATAAATAGAAAAATCCTGGAATATTGTCCATAGTTGTGTCCATGAAGAAATACTTAATAAAAAATTAATTATACTGTCATGGTGCCATGTCCATAAAAAATAAAAATTAATTATAGTGTCAAAAATAATTATAACAGTTATAATTATCATGAATTCACTCATTTTAAACCAATTTTCTCTTCTACACACACAAACATGTGTCATTCTCATTATCAAGCAAGTTCACATAGACAGGTCATTAACATGTGCATCAATGAAAATTTTATAATTGTTTTGTTGTTTCCATCTCTTATTCCTCATATTTATAAATAATTTTTGTATTTATAAATGTTAGGGGTTTATAATTATTTACTCAGGGTTATAACTCCACTGACCACTGATGATTCTACTTGACAATGAAAATCCTATCTATTGGCTGAAGATAGGCATTAGATTTAAGGCGATTTAAGATGAGTCCATTTGAGTATTTAACTGGTAGATATTTTGCAGATACACTTATATCAATTAAAAAGGGTAATTTACTAAAGCTAATGTGAGTTGAAACCTTAAAAGGCAGTGAATTAGTGGTTGCAATAGCTAACCACCAATTAGTTTTTAAGTGAAGAATTTGTCTGTTTGAATTGGGAATAGGGTTTTTAGCTAGTGATGCTGGTCTGGAGTTTGTTTATATCTTTCAAATTAATTTATTAAGACAGTGGGGTTTCAGAGAAGGTTCTGGTGCCCTGGACCATATTGTACTTTCATGAAAAAAATTAATTCTTCAGGCAAGGTACCCAATTCTGTCAATGTTAGGCTCTTAGCCGTTGCAATTACTGGTCGTATAGTTGAAGCAGGTATTTTATATATTTTATATACCCCAACTTTATCTGCCATTAACTGTCATGAATAGTTATAGGGTTTCATTGTCATACTTATTTTGCTTATTAGCTTAGAATTATATGTAAAAATGACAGCTTCTTTCAGTCCTTTGTACATTTTGATTTTAAAATAGAAGCCTATAATTTTAGATCGATTCTGATAGCAGTGATGGAAGCATCTAGTTGAACATTGTCTCGGCAGTGATATTTTGCAAGTTGAATAAGTGAACCTGTCAGCAGTGGCTAGGCCTTTAATAACCACCACTGAAATTGAATTTGTATGCTGCATGTTGGAGAATGAAGACAAATTGAAAGGTAACTTGCTTCTCAGCTTATGTTCAATGCAGAGAATTTCCATTTAAAGAAAAATCTGCAAGTCCTTTACAGTTTACAATAAGAAAAAAGTGAACAAATCAAGGGAAAGTATGTACAAAGAAAAACTTTGTGACTTTCCTTGAAATTTGTTGTGTTTTGTATGAACACGTGTGTATTTTTCCCACAGATGGATAGAATTTTGTTTTTACAAAAACACGGGTGGAAAAAATTGTTGCAACAAACATATGGGTAGAATTTTTGTTTTTCCAGGAATATTTTTGTTCATTGAATTTATTCACTTACTTATCTTATATGTGAGAAATTCATCATTCATTAAAGAAAGAGGAGGTGACATGAGATTAAATATGATTGCTTTGACATTGAGGTTCACCAATTTGTAGTGCTTGTGCCAGAGTGCATGTTTGTGTTATAAATAACATGGATTAGCATAAAGCACAATGAATCCTTTCCAACTAAGGGATATTTTATTTAAGAATGAGAAATAATAAAGAAAGCTAAAAAGTTCATGGTAGGCAGTATTTAAGTGTTAATTTAAAAAGGGGTTTGTCCTGAAGTAAATGAAAACAATGAAGAAATGCAAACAGCATTAAATTCATTTGTCTGATGGTAACAAATGTTTTACAAATGTTCAAGGCATTTCCATGTTGCCAAAGTTCATTCAATCATATTAAAGAAGGCAAAAGATATCACATGATTGTAAATAAGAGATCTTTATTTTTACTTTGATCAGTGGCTGTAGGGAGAAAATCCATCCCATTGGGTAAAGCTATATGAGCTTTGATATATATCAAAGAAAGGAAGTGATGTTGTCACAAAAAATATCTCTGCATGCACATATAGAGGGTGAGAAGGACAGTTTTGTAGTTGTTGAAGGGTGTGAAAAGGACAGTTTATTGCATATTGTTGCTGCTGGCAAGGATGGCTGGAGTTGGAGATTGCTGGAGCAGTGGCTGATGATGAGCTGGAGCTGCAGATGATGGACAAATACCACACTTTGATCCTACTCATCTGTGCTGTGGAGAAATGCTTATTTTTTTGCTGCTTTGAGGACTTTTTATATCCTGAATCAGTCTTACAATGATGCTGGTTAAACTTTTTCTTCCAGTTGTTTTTAAAAACATGTGGGAGTGCTGACAGAATATGACAATGTCACCAGATTAGGGATTGTGGGACTGCTATACAAACTCACATGATTTGAAAGATGATGGCTGCAGTTTTAATAATGGATATTTTAGATGCATATTGCAGTCATACAAAGTGAAAAGTAATTCTTATATTAGGACCTGGAATAATTAATTTTTTTATAATTTCTTTTCTGTTTATTCTTGAATGTCATGTCCCTTCTGGATGTAGGTGATCATGGCTGTGATCAAATTACATTTCTTTATTATCCGTGAATTACTCTGCATTCTCAAAAAAGAAAGTGAATTTCTTTTCCTATTGCCTTCTGCCAAATTAGGAATTTACTTTTCCTTCTTTGATACTGGCTGCCACTCAAAGGTTAAAGAACCCATATACCCTGCTATTTCATCCATATTTGGTTGGAAAAGAGTTGGGTACTTTTTCTAAGAGTATTTGTAGACACAGAAAGAAGAGATTCATACCTTTCCCCAAGGTTATTCCTGTATAAGTTTCTTTCTTACTATTTCATTTAAAAATATGCTACCAACTGCAACAAAAGCAGCAAAATGTTGCTCCTTAGAATAAAACTTATAAAATCTTTTGATTAAAGCATAGATTCATTTAAGAAAAGGAATTCTTAAGCATATGGAGTTTTTTAACCTGGGATGATATAGATAAACAATGATAAGCAGTTATGTAATTACTGACAGGAAAAGTTTACAAATTATGGGTAGCTATGATTTTAGATCACAGTTGGACTAATGCCCTCATCTGTTCAGTTGGTTAAGTAGTATTAATGAAAATTAGTAATTAGTCATTGAAAAGAAGAAAATCTTATCAATATTAAGATTTTTATTTATTTTACAATTTTAAAATAAGTATTATCTTCAATACTATTACTCAATTCGTAATGAATTTTTCTTCAGATAGTTCCTAAATTAAATGACTTTGTATTATTTTAATTTGCTTTTAAACCCAATGAGTTAACATTATTTCATTTAAAAGCTTTTCTTTGTTTATCTATAACTCCAAATTTAGCCAAGGTGAGCAAACAGACTGTAAGTAATGACTTCTGTTGCAAGTTAATACCGTGCAAATGTTTACTCTTTATAACTCTGAACTGTAAAATACCTGTTAAATTAATGTAAACAGAGTTCATGACTTTTGATATTATACATAAAAAAATGTAACAAAGAAAAAGCAGAGAAAAGAAAAAAGTAAATATGGGGTCATACTAATCAAAATACAAAGAAAATACTACTTTCTTTAAAGAAAATCTACTGCTTTTCTCAGGGATGGAATTTCTCTTTTAAGAAAACTTTCATAAATAATATTTATTAATTATTAATTCACACTGTAGAAGATTTTGGAATGATAAGATCAGATAACATACTAAAGTCTCCTCATTTCAAAATGGATCATTAGGTTAATTATTTCATAATGTGAAAATAGAGAAATAATTTAATATATTATTTTAATAACAAATGATTTCCATCTGAACCTAAAAAAAGTGGATGCTTCCTTAATAAAAATGTTATACAACCATATGGTTGAGATATGTTTTTGACAACCTTAGCTTCACCAGGAAGATGCAAATATTGTTGATCCATGTAAATTCAATATGACATTCAATATGCTTTATAATGGAAAAAAGAAACTGATGATAAACTGGCCATCTTTGTTCTAGAAATATCTTGCAGAGATTATTAGTATATTATAAACTAACATTCACTGTATGATACTTCAACTAGGAATCAGGTATAGCTGATTATATATAGAAGGAAAATGGAATGTTTTTGTTCCACATACAGAAATGATTGCAGCATTAAAAACCATAAGAATCTACATTTTTGGCATAACACATTATAATACAATCTATTCTATGAGTTATATATGTGATAATGCAAAACCCTGTAAAACTATGGCTTTAAAATAAAGGTAGAGTATGTTAAAGAGGCTAAGAAAATAGAATTTTTTGCTTCATGGAATATCATTCAACTATGAATGCAAACAAAGAAGAAAAGATTTAACAGTTGGCATAACACAAGTTGTAACCGATATTTTTTCTTAACTCTAAACTTGCCAAGTCATTTAATAAAGAAATAAAATATTCAAATGAGACTGGTTTACAACAGCCATTTTTGTTCACTTCATCTGATTGCACAAAACACTTTATAAAATTAAATAATTTATTATGAATAGAAGAGAAGCATTAAGTAATTCACTAAAAAAAGATTTATAATTAAAAAATGACTATGCTAATTTCTGAGCTAAGGAATCATTATTATACAGTATAGCCACAATAGCTTAACCATTGTACCATTTGACCATGTACAGAAGTCTGCTGTATTTGGTAAACTTTGAATTTCAAATGAAATCCTTTATTGAAAGGACAAAGGTACATTGTTCTCATTCTACTATCTATGGCTCGTGATTTCCTGTATTAATTAATTATTCTAAATTCATTTGTAATACTAGTTTTGCTAGTATTAATAATCAACTAATAAAACCAGAGTTTTATTAGTTGACCCAAGAATTGAAATTACAATCACCAGATAACTAGATACACTTAACAGGTGTTTTTCTCATATAACAAGCAAGTAGTGGCATTTTGGAGCCTTAAGTCTAATGTCTATACTTTCCTTATCAAGAAGCCATAGCAATGAGATCACCATTATTTCCAATAATAGCAAAAATGTACATGGACAACTTTAAGAAAATGACCTGAAAAATATATCTTTGAATTCAACCATATGATTGAGCTATGTAAACAACTTCATACCTTAGCTTCAAGAAAAAGGAAAAGGGGTCGACATGTCATGTGCTACCTATTGAGATTGGGTGCCATAGATTCCTTGGACGGCCAATCATGTCCTTCCTTTTGAAGTTGGGCATAAGTGGCCAGAGCCTGAAGCATGCTTCATGTTGTCTCCAGACTGCAGTTAAACAGGCATTGAATTGGATCTGGTCAAGGTCCAAAATAAAGTTAATTAAAACCATACTCACAACACAATGCTACTTTCAATGTGAAATGCATCTGTTTAACTTCCATTCTACGTCATTGAAAATGGTCACTATGAACACATTCTGTATTGGTTAAGAATCAAAAGCAAATGCTTTTAACACAACATTGATAATCTGACTTAAAAAAAAATCGCATGAGTCTGACATGTCTACACAAAAAATAATACCCTGTCCAGTGACAAAAGCTGCTAGTGGTGTCAGTGTTAGCCACTGAAACTGTGTTACCTCCTCTAGTTAGCAGTTGACAAGGGTAGAGTATCAGATGTGTTTTCACACAATGTATGTATAAAATAGACATTCAATGATAAAGTCGCCTTCTTTGTTCTACAAATAACTTGCAGAGAGTGCATTAGTTCAAGATATTTGTCTATCATAAACTAACAATACTAACTGCAATTTCCACTAGTAATCAGGTATAGCTTATCTTGTATGAAAGGAAAATGGGTATCACCAACTTTTGAGGATTAACACTAGAAAAATCATTAAGAATAACATTGGAAAATTAGGTATCTAAAAGAATCAGCACAATATTTATGCTGGGCCTACTATAAAGATTATCAAAGCCTGAGCTGAGCCTCATAAGGAAGTCTTTGATTAGGAAAGAATAGACATTAAAGTTAAGGATTAATGATTTTTTTTTTTTTTTTTTAAGCTTATCACCCCAAGCAATCACTAGCACGCAAGGGGTTACAGAAGGTTTGGAGGAAGAGCAGATAGGAGTGGTAAAGGAGAGGATGTGAAGAAAGATAGTGGATTGATCAAGGCAAGGGGGTTATTATTCTAAGGAAAAAGAATTTTCTTATGTTTACTTGCTTACAGTTAACTGGTGGTTGGGAATTCAATCTCTGGGTCAGGCACTAAAGTCATATAATTTGGTTTAGATGTGAAATCAAAAACTACAATTTTTAACCTCTGCAAGTCAAGGGCCAATTGTTATCTAGCCTTGTAATTCGTATAATCTTCACTTCCTTCTATCTCCTCATTCAGTAACCCTCTACATTGAGTGGCTCTTGAGCTTTGTATCAGGTAACCGTTAGTAACAAAAAATTACGTGTATGAATTAACTTAGATGAATTAACTGTTACAAGTTATTTCCCCTAACATGGATTGGAATGTGAACAATCTCACCTAGTAGATTAAATAAAAGGTTTGGTTTAAAATTCCCAAGAGGTTATTGAGTATGACAAACACCTGATTAAGGCCGGAGATTACAGAAGTTGAAACAACCTTGATGGGGACATGATTTCAAATAAATTGAACAGTTGTGTAATGAGGTGCATTTTTGGTCTTTTGTTTCTTATTTTTCTAATAAATGAAAAGGATGCGACTGTATTGAAGCTATTTTTTGAACAGTTTCTGTTATTATTTTGCACATTCAACAGTGTGAATTAGGTGAGGAGAAATTTGGACCCAATGTCATTTTGTCTAATCCTTATTTTTAAAATGTGCAGCTGTTCTGCCTGCTATTCATTGATTCCTTAGCTGTGAAATTTTTGCTTTTCTTGCCAGCATTAAAAAATTTAATAGATTTTGTGGTTTTTGTTTGAAAGTAAACCTTATGGACATGTCAACAATAGCTACTAAAGCAAAAATTATTGCACACATTTTAGATGAGATTAGGAAAGATAATAAATTGGATTTTAAGGAAATTGAGGCAAATAAAAATGCATTCACTAACATTTTTTTAGATGCAGACGTTTAGATATACATTTTCCAAAAAAGAGAAATATTTTTTTATACATTGGCTTCTAAAAGAAGTTACTTTGATAACGTGAAGGAATTATAAGTAGAAAGGCAGGGGCCAAAAAGTTAAAAACAATTTCCATAATCTTCATTATTTATACTGTACATTATGAAAACTCATTGCATTTAGTTTCACTTCTCTAATAGTAGATAAATTCTGTTGAACTTGTTTTAAGTTTTTGTTTTGTTGCATTGTTCAACATTTGTCATGACTAATTATGGATATAGCAGCCAATTTTATGTTCTAAAGCAGGTAATTTGTGAAAAGAATGGATTGCCTTTATCTTTTTCTTTTACTTGTCATGACCAACAAAGAAATGTGTTAAAATAACTCTTCATGCAATTGTATGCAAAGAGGGCTGGTTTCATGCCTTCTCTAATGATATTGTTTGTACTTTTGCAACTAAAGACAAAGATAAGAAACATTTATTTATCAGGAAAATTAGGTGGAAGCCAGCAAAAGGCTAACATTTTTTTTCAGTCTTTGCTTGTCATTAATTAATTTAATTAACTGCTTTTGTTAAATGAAAATTAAAGAAATACAATTAGCTAAGGAAGTTCAATTATCATGAGATCTTCTTAAACTAAGTACAACTGAGTATAAATTTATAATTTATTTGTGTACATGTATGTGTGCCTATGGGAGAGGCATGGCGGAGTAATGGATAGTGGCTCGAATTGAGGAATCAGAGGGCCGAGTTCGAATTCCAGTCGAATCCATTACATTCACTTATGTGCTAATACCCTTGGGAAAGGTATGAATCCTTGTCTACTCCCCCCAACTATGGGTAAATAGCAGGACAGACCTTGGATTGCAACTGGTCTACTGCAGAAAGAAATGGCAACCTACTGCAGGAAAAAAAATCTGCCTCGTCAGTTATGTATCAAAAGATACATGATCATCTGAGTGTGTATCATGCATGGCACATAACGGACTGCTGTGTGCCTGTATATGTGTATGTGTTTGTGTGTGCCTCACACTAGATCATGCTAGAATAGACTTTTTACTCAATATCACACCAAACTATCAATGAAGCAAGGTGCAGGGTTGCCCCGAGGTAACCTTCCAGCTGCCAACTGGACCAGCCACAACTGAATTACAAGTATGGGAAAGAATTGTATTACATGAAGTTAGATAAACACATACTCAAGTGAGGAAATAAACAGTCTCTGAAACATCACAGGTGAGAATGTATGATCTATATTTCAGATGAGGGGATCAGTCCCCCCCACACACACACTCATACTGCCTGATGGAAACTGATGGAGTTTGAGTTGAGTAAAAGTAAAATGTAATATTAAATACAAGAGATTAACTTTTGTGTTATCATTTGCCAGCATCCCTACTTCATCCAACACACACACTCACACACACACATGCATATATATATATATATATATATATATATATATATATATATATATATATATATATATTAGGTTTAATAATAAGTATTTCCTGATTTTGCATGGATGATTATATCATCATAAATAATAATAATAACATGTAGCAGTTAAGTAGAAATGTGGTGTACACTAACGTTTCTTTAGATTTTTTTTCACAGCAGTGGCAGCATAAACAGTAGATTAAAAGAAAATGTTCTTCTCCTATATGACAATACAACATAGCATACAGCAAAAATAACACTGGACAAAAACCTTTGGAACTATTCTACCCTACACGCAATATTCACCAGATCTTGTGTTAACTGATTATTACCTTTTTCAATCACTGCAAAATGCTTTGATGGGGAAAACGTTCTCTCATGAAAACTGGATTCAACAGTTTGTATATAAGTTATATAGTGAACTAATTGTGCCCCAAAGATAGCAATTTGAAATTGTTGAAAGGATTTGGCCTGTCAATTCCATCTGATAACAACATAAATATAAGGATTGTATTGTTCAAGGAATTGATAGTAAGTTAATATCTCATTAAGTCTTGTTAGCGAAGTGATTTCACCATTAATCACATTAACATTAATAATTAATTCTTTCTGTAAATTGCTTCTTTATGATATAATATATATATATATATATATATATATATATATATATAAACACTCAGAGGCGACAGGCTGTTTCATGCTAGACGCAATCGTCATGAACATACATCTATATAATAAATGCAAATGTCAGAATGTCACACTTTTTCAACTTTACTCCTAGAGGCAGTAGTCCAACTATTTTGGAATCAGGCCGACTCCGTGAACAAATTAAAAACATTCTGGGACAGATCCAGACCCATAATCCTGAAATTTTGGATTCCTGTTTTCATTACTCTGATTGTTTTTGGCAATTTTTTATGTGATTTTTTATGACTAATTTCTTTGTAAGATAACAATTTTTATAACATCATGTTGGTGTATTGTAGATGCGTACGTGTTCATATGTAAACAAAGAAGCAACAAAAGCTTGGGTTTCTAACATGGTCCATTCAAACTTAAATTGATTGTAAAATCCAGTGAAAGTCACCCATGAAAGGAAAATAATTGTTTGTATGGATAAGTAAGGACCTATTTACATCAAATTGTCTTTAAATTAAGGGACCTAAGAAGAATTATCGTTGAACTTTTAAAAAGTAAGCTTAAATATTAACGCAATACTTAAATGCAGCGATCAATCGGTAGTTTATTGTTGCCTATTGCATCTACTCCTCCCTACCTATTATGATGAAGGCTCAATCAACAGCCCTCTGCAGGAACTAGCATAAATGCCGCCCGATAGGGTAGCTTTTAAGCTAGTTTTAAATAAATTTGTTCAAAGTTTGGTGATGAATCAAATAAAATACATATAAAATTTCAGTGTCAATGAATAATAAAATTGTTCTACAAAATAAAAATTCATTTTAAAATTGTTCATATTTTGTAGTTATTTTAACTTTTTATTACACTGATTACTAACATAAAAATAGATTATTTTACTAAATTTACATCTTCACTTTTCAGGTGCAATCAATTAAAAATGACTTGAGCCCTTCCTGCAAATAAATACAAATAAATGCGTTGGTAGTTTGAAAAATGCCTTTATCTTTTTCTGCTTGGTGTACTATTTCCCTATTTTGGGTGGAAATTGCTTTTTCTTTTCAAATCTGCTGAATTGTCATCATAGTAGGTTACATTTCCATCGGCAAGGTGCAGCCTGACCTTGTGGGCTGTAAAGTCACATTTGTTACATTCCATTGACAAATCAACAGTCTTCTTGAGGCAACAAACTTGACTTGTATATCCAGAGGAATGGTTAACTCACTTATAAATATCAAGAAGTCTTAGGCACCATTAAAAACTCCCACCTGTAAATTAGTCCCACAGCATTCAGTAAAAGATTTCCAAGAGATAAAGATATTTTAGCAATAATATCATTGATGATTTTTGAGTGACAGTAAATGTATTCGAGGATCTTTCTCTGGATAGTGTTGGTGAGGCTAGTTGATATATAATCAGAAAATGTAGAAGAAATATTTCATTTTATATTAGCAAAATAATGTGATCATTTTGTATAAAATCATTGCTTTACTTTTTTGTCTTTCTTTGAATCTCTCATGATCTATATCTGTCTGTTTACCTATCGATTTTCTTAATTATACATTATCTGTTATTTGTATATTGTGTTGTTTTATTGTTTCTTCTGCAGATACAGGTATTGAAATTCTTAGAGACTCGGAAACAGAAAGTGGTTCCCCAAGTTTAAATTCTGTCCAATGTTTCTTTCACATTTTTGCCCGGGCCTACGGGCTCGGGGAGCCCACATTAAACCGGCCTTGTGCCACATGCGACCCGTGTGGGGGGTGCTAAATATCGGAAGTGACCAGGTGTGAGTCACCAAGAGTGTATCATCGAGTGAGTGTATGAATGAGTGAGTCAGGACACCAGTGAGAGAAGTACTCTCCAGTTCACATACTTTGTACTACGTTTCCGTGAATAATATACCGTTTAACTTTATATCCGAGTCTGTGTTATTTTTCTATCGTTTCAACACTATAATATTTTTTTTGTTCTTTATTATTATTATTTTATTTATTGATTTTATTTCATTTTTAAACAGATGTCTCTGTTAGTTACAAGAATTAATGGTCCTGGTGCTTGAAGAAGTGTATGATCTGATTTTTGTCTCTAGTCAAGAGTCTTAAAAGGATCAGATTGATATCCCCGCCACCTACACTGAAAGATCAAAGGCCCGTTCTTCTTGAGTTGCAGAAAAGAGAGACTCTACCAATAACTTATAGGAACAAAATATCAAATGAAAAATAAATCAGAACTATGTTCTTATTTTGTATATTATGCTTTGCCACTGACTTGCCTGAAAATAGCTGTGAACGATGGAGAGAGTACATCAACTATAAGAAAGAAAGATTGACAGTTTGTATGTGAGTTTACTGCTAGAATTTAGTGTGTTGGCTACTTCTATAATTAATGTATAAGATCTCTACGAGAAAATTTTACATTAAGTAATGGTGGTGAAATAGTACATACATAAAATAACAGAGAGCGATTGATTTGCAATAAAAGATAACATTTATTTAACAAAACTACAAAGGGAAAGTTTAAGAGTTCTGTACCTAGAAATAAATTGGGTGTGACTTGCCTGTCTAGGTGTGTATGCGGGTGAAGCGTCCACGGCCCTTTTTGCTTCTGTGTGAAAAGTTGATGGTACACACGTCGAAAGGAGGAAAAACAGGGAAAAAAAGTTACTTAAGGGTTCGCCTATTTTTATACCCTCTGGGCTGCTGCTGGTAATATGTTTATTAAGGAACTACTGCACCCACTTTCAAGCGAGATATTTGTACAACAATATCAAGAAAGAGAATTTTTATTTTGTTAAGCAAGAACATAAATTCTTAGGTCATCTAATATGCCGATCACTCTTTGAAGTTCTAGATTGAGTCTATTTGGTGGTTTCTAATGAATCGTCACCAATATTTTCTGAATGTGCCGGTTTTAGTTGGTTAATGGAAATATTCTCTTGTCTATTATTAGTCACAACAGTAAATTGTTTCTCTGTACGTTTTACTACCTTGTAAGGACCTCTGAAATCTGGTTGTAAGGGATGTTTTGTTGCATTGTCTTTTACTAGCACAAAGTTGCAGTTTATGAGTGATTTTGGCATATATCTTACAAGGGTCGATTGTCTAGGAGACGGGGATATTACTTGATGCATCTTCAATCTCAACATATCTGCAAATGAAGTGGGATCTAAAAGTGGTTCATTTGGTTTGATTACTAACTCTCCCGGTAAACGTAAATGTCTGCTTGCTGAACTCTATGAATCAGATTTTTTTACAGCTGTTCTTAGTCTTAAAAGAAGTAGTGGAATATTCTGAAGCCATGAAGTATAATTCAGTGGTGTTTTCAGGGATTCCTTCAGAGAATGAAGAAAACGAGTGAATCTGTCGATACAAACGAGGAGATAGTAATATCCATGGCAAATCAAGTATCAGTAACGGGGAAAATGTCGGAGCTGATTTAGTGTGTCTCACTATTTGGGACTTTTAACAGGGATTGCACATGTCATTATGTACCAATACCATGACGTGTCCAATCCCTCGTATTCTTGTTGATACCGGGCCAGGTATAACTTTTACTAATTAGTCTGTGGGTCGCTTTTATACCTGGGTGTGATATTGAGTGCAGTGTGTCAAATATTTTTCTACGGAGAGTTTTCAGAATAAAAGGCCGGAAATTTTCTGTAGAAATGTCGAATCAAATGGAATGTTTCACTGGTAGGATACATATTTCCTTCAGTTGTAATGAAGAGTTATTGTCCTTTAAAAGAGATTTTATATCATCATCTTTTTGTGAAGTTGCAATAGCTTCAGAATCGATTACTGGACTTATATTAATTGCAGAAATATTCCTGGAGAGTGTTTCTGCTAGAATGTTTCCAGATCCTTTGATATGTGTAGGGGACCGGCGGGTTAATGTGAGGATAAAATCTCTGGACTAAGACTTCCTGCTGGCCAGTCCCGCTACATAGTAATGTTGGACTATGATGGAGTCCAAAGAAAGCAAAATAAAACGAACAAGACAGATATATATGTACAAAACAATTATATATTAATGACAAACAGATTGATACAAGAATTACAAATACATCATTTAAAACATGAATAAAACGTTAGTGTCTGTATGGAAAGTTGTTTGTGCTGTGTGTTTGAGTTGAAATGTCCGTACGGGTGAATTTTGTTTTTAGCGTGTTCCCTGAACATGGGAAACGCTGGTTGTGTATTAGAGTCCACATACTGGAGATGTTAAGAGAAAGTTTTTGTACCTCGCCCCACGTGCGAGGTTTCGGCCCGCGGCCGAAATCCAGGTAGTTGCTCACACGTGGGCGTAAGCAGGAAAAAGAGAAAGAGAGAAGGATGAACGATACACGTGGGAGAGAGACCCCTGTTGAAAGGGTTACGAAACGAAGAGGAGATAACCCGATATATGTCAAATATCAGTTGTGAATTAGCTGATTAAATCGATGTGCCTAAGTCCCCGAGGAGAATAGTTATCCGATTTCGCTTTGATTGCTTCGATTAAACGTTTTAAAAGTTAGCGAGCACGTGAAAAGACCTACCTTCCAAGAAATGTCGGAAGTGTCGGATGTCATTAACTCTCGTCCGAAAGTGCTGTACCGAGTAACAGTTTCTGATAATTTATTTGAGAAGGACATGGGTAACCATCTGATGGACGTTGTTGCAAGACTTCTCCAACGGCGAAACTCGAGGCATACCAAGGATAGCTCTGCTTCATGATTGGGAAAAGTGAAGTTACTAACATTGGCTAACTTTTTCTTTGATAATTTAAAGGCTGACAACTATTCTTCAGAAATATTTATATCACAGTTCTTTTTCTTTTGTCCTTGAAGAAAATCTGTCAATGAGGAAACTATTTCCGCCAAACTGAATCTTATTCAGTCTATTAACCTGGCATTGGGACGACGGTCATAAAATGCATAAACACTGGTACAAATTCAGCCTTCTCTTCCCTAGTTGGAATCGGATCAATGTAAGCAAATATTTAAACCTAACCGTATCAACTATAAACACCATTATTAAAAAATATAAACAAGATAAAATATTCTACAACAACTTTATTGAGGACATTAAAGTAAGTGACACAGAGCAACAGTCTTCATAAAATGGAAAATATAACTTAAAGGTTAAAGACAATTTCATTGAATCACCTTGTTGGGTTAGAAATGGTGATTCTCTCCCTTTCGTTGAAATAGTCACATGGATCACGTGACGGCCGGTGAATGACGTCAGGGGATAGTTTGACGAAGGGCAGTTGTGATTTTGAGCCCAGAACAAGAGGACGTCCCAAATCCATAGCAGTAAGCCTTACGAAAAAAAAACTACATGGCCTAACCGGGTTCATAGAGAAACCGCTGCAACTCCAGTTTTCCCTTCGGGAAATATTTCTTACACACCGTTTCTTCTTGCATATATGTTATAATTTCTCTGATTGGGACACGTGTATATGTGTATATATCTCATATGCATATATGTATCTCTATTGAAGCTGTTTTTCTTTTAATAAAACATTTTTCATGTGAACAATGAATCATTTTGATTTCAACGTCTTTAGTCTTTAATTTGTTGATGATATAGATGGTAAAGAAAAAAATAATATGTTTTTAGGAAAAAAACGTCATGAAAGCCAAAAAAAGCGTGAAAAGCCTGGACGAAGACAACCGAAATTGCTCAGTTAACCTAGGGAAGCTGACAATAAACCAAACAGAAATGACCGTTGATCTGTTCAATTTGAATGAGATGTTAAAAGGTAAGCAGTAAAGACAGAGAAATTGTGAAATTCCCAATAAAGCAATAGGAATGATGATGAATAAGATCCTGAAGAACTTTAAACAGCCACAAAGAAAACTTTCTTCGTGAAATTATGAATAAAATTCCAGAAGTCATGGACCAGTTTGTAGAAAACGACCATGATAATGATATGTGTAGTGGCAGACAAAAGAGAATATATTGGACAGCAGATTTGATTACAGTGACTCCCTCTGAGATTTAAAAAAAAAAAGTCACAAAACGACATATATGTGATTATTTTTAAAGAAGACTTGGTGAGGAAGAGTGTAAATGTCACGTAGTTTGGCGAGGAAGATGGTTGAATGAGTAAGGGAATCTCTTTGAGGCCGTGCGTTGTGAACTGATGTTGCACGTATCCGTCTCTATCTCCTTACTGGCTTGTCCGGCTGGGTGATTTTGCTTATATACTCTTCAAAGGAATCACAAAGCATGTTTTTATTGTCAGTGGGAATGCGACCAATTGGTTGAAAAATATAAAAAAATTATTTTCAATTTAATTTTTTTATTAACCGGAAGGATGCGCTAATCTTCTGACTCAGGATCCACGTTTTGTCATTTGACGATTGACTGTGTTGGTGTTTATTTCCGTCTTCGTTACACAAAGTTATGTAAAAATAATATTTAAATGTTTCCTGTTTTTCTTATAATTATTTTTTAAAAAATGGTTACAGAAGTAAATTTAGGAACAGTTGAGTTAATTTTCAGCGCAATCATCCACCATAACCTTTTTTTCTGTAAATAAAATTTCAGAGTTTAGACGGAGACGTTAGAAATATAGAGTTAAAGTAGACTTTAGAAGGAACCGGAAACCCCAATCCTAAACAAGAAACAATGGATAAACACACACACACACACACACACACACACACACACACACACACACACACATACATATATATATATATATATATATATATATATAGGAGGAGGTGCTGCAAAGTTCTTGGGTAGTCTGACGAAGAAGACTTTCTTCATAAAATCTGACCTTGATGGTTTGCATCAATAGATTTTCACTCATTCATATATATATATTAACAATTATACATTTTTGAATTAAGGAAAAACAATGGAAAACCGATTTTTGTTTCAACGATAAAATATATATTAAAATCAACAAATACAAAACATTTTTTGTAATGTGTGAAACAATAAGAAAGAAGAGGTAGTTTCCCTTTATCTGTTAGCTGAAAGATTAAATGTAATAAAACAAGTTTTCTGAATAAGAATGTTCAAAGTTCTGTATTAGATAGGATGATGTTTTCAGAAAAACATGTAGTAATTCAGTTGTGGATTATATATAACTAACAGAGCTGTTGCAACTTGGCTTGTTACTGATGGTGAATGATATTTAAGTTCTGTGTGTGTGTGTGTGTGTGCAGTGAGTAGAGTGAATAGTCTGTGTAGACGTGTGTGAGTTGCTGAGTTCTACTGAGTTCTGCTTCTACTGTCTATTTTTGGAACGAATCCTGGTTTATATTACTATTGGTAGGCTCCCAGGACAACGGCGGGAGAAATTTCGAGAGAACACAAAAAATATCTGATTGGATGAAAAATTACCCAATCGGTGATTTTATAACAAAAGCATGTTTGTGAATTAACAGTAGGAAAAATTCAGTGTTTGAATGCGATCGGTAAATTGTCCTGTGATAGTATTTATTATTTGACCAATCACAGTTGAGAAAAATGTAGGCGTGGCAAACATAGTAGTAATCACTACAATATATATAATGGGCTATACACACTAACATCCTCATACAACAATTTACCAAGGATAAGAAGAGACAACACAAACAATTAGCAACTAGTCAGAGAACTCTAATAAATATTAAGTAGACTTAAAGTTTGCACCTGATTTCTAGAAGAAAAAGAAATTTGATTTCATTTGTGACAGTTTGACTTTGGTCGAGGCAGTAGCAAACACATTATGTATTCATTCAAATATAATAATTAACCAATCAAATTGTTCTATTTAGTTTTCAAAAACCTTAAGCCTGGGAGCCGGTAGTTAATCTGAAAACAAATTTTAAAAAAACCGACTACCTGAAAAAGTCAGTAGTAGAAATTTCACTTGGTATCTCGACAACTTCAAAGAAACCCGACTGATCACTACTAACAAAACGCCAGGTAAAGACAGAAACATCAGCAACTAATTGACTGCCTCTCTCCCTTTCCTTCTGAAAGTGTGCACTGAACAAACATATTCCTTATCAGCATATACTCTCTCTTTCACACACACACACACACACACACACACACACACACACACACACACACGCACACACACATATGCATACTTACCTTTTAATTGATCTAAAGACAAACTTCAAACCATGAACACTAAACAAAAAATGTTGTACGCTTTTGTAAATACCCATTTGTTTACATTTTTCTTTGATTGTTAAAATACATCATAAAAGTTTACCGAATTTCCAAATTCTTTTCATTATTAGAAACTGAAAACTTGTTATAACAAAGTTTTTAAATTCTTTTTTAGCGGACACACTTATTGTCGTCACCCTAAATATTAATCTTGTTCCCCCTAGAATATATACAGGGTGCATAAAAGCAAGTTACGAGAACTACATAAGGCAGGGTAAGGCACTACTAAGTAGTTAGACTAAGCAGTGGCAACAATATTTCGCACATGTAAATGGTGAGTGTAAGGAAATGGAAGACAATTTAATAACGCGGTATTTTATATGTTTTTCTTTAGTTTTTATGTGAATAACATGGGAGAGAAAATACACGACTATGTCAAAGAAAAAAGTAAGGGATTGTGTGCGTGACACGTGTGTGTGTGTGGGGGGGGGGGCGTGCATGCTGGGGCGAAAAGAAAGATAAGTAGATGAAGACAGAAAGTGACTCCTTATTACCTAACGACTTCTTGGCAAAACTGGCAAAGCTGTCTGCTGCCAATTTGGCCCCAGTACACCGGTCTAGACTTGGGTTGTCCCGAGTAGAAAAGAAATAAGGTTCTAACACCGAGTAGTATGGATATGGCATTCTCACATAACTAGTTTATATATTTCGAAATTCATCTCATAGAAGTCACTTGTTTGTTTTTTGGCGACTATAGGACATTAATAAAAATACGTTTAGTACTCGAGCAGAACACGGTATTTATTTACCACATTGACTACACAAACGATAATGATGAAGATCAAACGGTAATAGCATCGTCCACTCGTTAGTCGGCTGGTTGGTTATTCCCCAGACCAACATTTATTGGTCTGTAGGAACAAGAAAACCTCCAATGTCACAGAAATAGAAATGGCGGATGTATGTCTTTTTGGTTAAGGATAAGCTTCTTAGAAACTCAGGCGTTATCTAAAGATAGCAACAGACAATAAATATTTGTTTATGTTTATGGCTTATTTCTTTGTTTTCAGTATCTTAGTTAATTGGTGAATAAGAGAAGATAGGCGTGATTAGATTGTTGTCTTATGTTTGTGTCTCGTTAGGACATGTCAAATGTTTAGTGCTCGATTGGGTCATGAATACGTGAGGCCGAGAACACCGTATAATAACTATAAACAAACGACGAGGGACTAACTAATCTGATGGCTCAGGTTCATTCGTAAGGCAAGCAAGTTAACCACATAGATCAGTGGGGTGTGGATGGCACAGGTGTGCTCTCATGGAGGGTGGACAAAGGTTCTTGGGGGATACATTGGAATTCACTAGAAGCAAGCTGGTCGTTAAAATGAATATGGTTGGGCGTGGCGCATGTGTACTTTCACGGTTCAGTGAAGGTATTCTTTTCTACTTAAATGGATAGTACCGTGAGTACCAGCAGCAGACTTAAAAGTCAGTAGGAGGTTGAAGATGAGAATCCGAATTCAATCATCCCATTGGTTAAATATTTAACGTACTGTTTTTTGATTAATCATGGCTAGTGTTTACTTTGCAGTTTTTGTTAAACGAATTACTATTTTGGTTCTATTTCTCTGCTCAGTGACGTGCAGAGGTTTAGTGATGCCCGGGGCCAACTCCTTGTTTGTATGCCCCTAAGACTCAAATATTTCTATAAGCCCTAGTACTGAGAAATGTGAGAAAGGAAGATATTTTAGATATATAAAAACAGATGAAACAAGAAATAAACACTTTAATCAAATTAAATATAAACTAAATCTTTATTTCCCTCTTTGATGGGATGCCCTCCCAATATGGATGCCCGGGTCTGTCTCTCTTTTGCACGCTACTCTCCGTACTTCTATGGCTATTGTTTAGTTTTTGTGAGCTGCACGCTTACGTTTTTTTCTATACTGGGGGTGTCAAAATAATATTTCCATTTCAACTTTGATATATATTTGTTTGAACTCTGGTTGATATCAAAGAAGTAGGTCTCAAGATCGGAGTAAAGACTGAATCTGATTTTTCGAACAGCAAATGTTGGTTGTTATTGCGAGGCACTGCTGAGGATTAGGGGTAAAAATACCGTAGCCCCCAAATTATGTCTGAACGCAAGGTCATCATTTGATGATGGCTTTTTTTGTCTCAGTTGTTGCATGAATTTTATATATATATATATATATATATATATATACATATATATATATATAGAGAGAGAGAGAGAGAAAGACAGACAGAGACAGAGAAAGAAGGAGAGGCAGAGAGAGAGAGAGAGAAAGACAGACAGAGACAGAGAAAGAAGGAGAGGCAGAGAGAGAGAGAAAGAGAGAGAGAAAGACAGACAGAGACAGAGAAAGAAGGAGAGGCAGAGAGAGAGAGAGAGGCAGAGAGAGAGAGAGAGATAGTGTACACAATTCTGTGTGTGTGCAATATAGTTTTAGTTGCTTATTCCCAACATTCTTTTTTTATAAACTAGATTGAATGCACAACTGAATATCACTTTTGAGTCTTCTGTATACAGTTTTCATTTACTGCGTGTTGAGTAAAAAAAAGAAAAATGGAGATGAAGGCACGTGTGTGATCCTATCTTATTTTCCTTTTCAAGTTGGGAAAGACAACAACAGAAACAAAGAAGATGCTTGCTTATGAAGCCTTTTGGATAGGATTTTGTTGAAAGTTGTGCATATAGTGAATGGTTTGTGAAGTTGAAGAAACATGAATTTGAATTGGAGGGCAAACCACGAAAGGGTAGACCACAAGAATTTGGAAGTGATAACTTGCATGTTCTTTTGGATTATGACTATATTCAATCGAAATTGGAATTGGCTGAAACATTTGGTGCCTATCAGTTAAAAATTATAAGATATTTACAAAGTATAGCAAATATTCAAAATGCTGGAAAATGGGTTCCACGTGAATTGTTAGTGTGAAGCATTGATTAACAATGTTTAAGTATCTAAGTTCATTTTTGTCTCCAAATCTGAAAAAGAAATTTTAAATTGTAATTGGAGATAAAATACCATTACGAAATCTGAAGGTCTGAAAGTGATGTGCGTATCCCAAACAACCTGCAGCAGCAAGAAGAAACCTAATCATTTTAAAAAGAAATACCATTGCTCCTTATTTGGCGGGATATGAAAGAGAGATTTTATTGCAAATTGCCTAGTAGTGTGAGCACTGAAACTGAACAAGAGAAAATGCCATTTACAGTACAGGGAGACCAGAAAGTTATACAAAGCTTGCTTGCCCGTTCTTTTGTCACTCCCCCACCAAAAATAAAACAAAAAAAAATCAATACAAAACCAAAAAACACAATAGAGTGGAAATGTAATTTTTGTTTTTTCTCAGGTGGCATATTTATCAGATTTATCTCCCTTGTTTCAATTAATTCAGCATTCTTTATCTGTTCAAACGTTTTACTGATATTTTGGTTGCATTGTAGCCAGTGTTGTTTTAACAAGAAAAGTTTGAATAAACAAAAATGAGTTGTTGTTCTATTGTTACTTATTTAAGAACGATGAATTTATTTTACTTGTACAGCAAAACAAAAAGGGTTCCAGCATATAATGTATAAGCAAATTCCAAAGAAATATTCCAACACGTTATGTCTTCCTCAATTCCATAGAAAGGCTCCAACATGCAATGTCCTTCCCAACTGCAAAGAAACACTCCGAGCTGTAATGTAATTGAATAAAAAGGTAGCAAACATCGAATTTTCTTCCCATTTACAAAGAAACACTCCAAGTGTGTCTTTCTCACTTGAAAAAAAAATCCTAATATGTAGGCCGAATGTTCTTCCTCATTAACTACAATATAAAAATTATATTTTTATTATTTTAAAAATGTTAAAATTCTATGTTTAATCGTCTAGGTTGTTTTTTTTGTTTTTTTTTTTAATACACGTTGTTCTGTGAGAAGTGTATTTTCCTGAAGGCCAGACGGTTTTTGTAAAAAGTGTTACATTTTTTAAAGCCCTTTATGCTGAAGCCATTGACCACCAAAATTATTTGTCGCGGATTCGTTTTTAGAATTCTTGTAGAAGGGTTTCATATATATTAGCTAATGAGAGCCGATTTCTTGAAGCCCTTGTGAAAACTTGAAGTGAGCCGATATGACGGTCCATTTTCAATAAAAAGGATTGCTATCAGCGGATAAAGGGAAAGAGAGAAAGAATGAACCGTTGACAAAAGAGTAATTAACGGTCGAGGAGGAAGGTATTAATTATGTTATGGTAATGAAGTTAAAATGGCAGACAAATGGGGTTATCAAATCATGGAGATACACAAGAATATAGCTATCAGGTATCGGGATTTGTGGTCTAAGGTCGAATTTCTGTTTGTCTTCTTTCCTATCTGTTTTCCTTCTTGTGGAAACGATGTTCTCAATGTGAATCGCATATGAACGAAATCACTAAATTGACTCACAGGAATAGAAAAGGGGAGAGTCTCATTAACAAACTTTTCTCGAAATGTTTTGACTCTCGCTAAAAATATCCAGCTTAGGGAAAGTTTTTTTGCTCTTCTTTTTTTTAGTGTGTTGTAATCTGTACGTGTGGATTATAACGTAATAATCGACAAATAAATAGGTGTCCATAGAAATGAGCTGTTTCCAGTCGTTCATCGTCGAAAAACTTAAGTAAATCTCATTTAAATTGTATCCGTTAATTCATAAATTTATTGATTGGTGGGCGTTTCACAGATTCTCAATGTTGAAAAGTGGGCGTTACACGGAAAAAGGTTACCAAGTCTATATCTTTATTTTATGTTACTAAAATTCGCATCTTCTTTCCTATTTGTTTACATACATTCTTGCTATCTGCATATGTATTTGTTGTTGTGTTATTTAAACAATGGACAAAGTATTGTAATTAATCTACTTTCAGTTTTATGAATAACAGTGTTGTTAGGTCAGAAATATTCATCACAACACAAATCAATCCACTTCCTTTTCTATTTTCAACAAATGTCATTTCTAAAACAAACAAGCAAATGTCACTTTCCACATCCTTTTTAATACTTTCTCTAGTTTATCACTATTTTACCATTCCTCTGTATTTGGAGAGCCATTCATTTAATGGAAGCCAAATTAAAGGAAATATTGTATAATTGCAGAAAGTTCTCTATATTTTTATGCTAACCTTTCTTTGCATTCCATGTTTTATCCGTTTTCACGTCGATAAATGAGTGTTTTGATATATCAATATTAAATCTATTTTACCTGTATAAATGTGACATCTCAATGAATATACAGGGTGGTCCGAAAGTTTTGTCACGCCGACATAATATAATTTACTATTTTGATGGCTGACACGAGCTGCTAGTTTGGAAGAGAAGTAGGGGATTGACAAGATTTTCGTACCACCCTGTACAACGAGATAAACACTTATCTTTTTTGTGAAAAATTCAGTATTAAATTATGCTATAATTTTATATCGCATGAATACTTGCCTATGAGGAGGGTGACACACTTCTCAAAATGGGATCAAATGACACCAGAACTTTAGAAAATACCTTCTTGGTGAGGTAGAGAACTATTCAATACTCCTTCGTATTTATTTACAATAGTGGAAAAAACACCAATCAATAAATGATCACGTAAAAAAGATTTTTAAAAACTGCGTTTGTCTTTCTGCTCAATTTATTGATAAGATTCGCTTCGCCAACTGAATTCGGAAGAACGTAAATAAAGTTTTTATTTCTCTATAAAGAGTACAGTAATGTCTTACACGCATTTACTTTGACCCTGTAAAGGAAAACTAGTGAATGTTACAAAAGTTTGTATGGAATTTAAAGTTGCGTGTGTTTGGTGTAATTTAGATGTGTGTGTGTTTCCATGTAAACAATTAAAGAAGAAGCATAGGAAAAAACTTGGTTTTCTAATATGGACCGTTTATTCTTTTTTATAGTGAAAACAAAAGGAAACAAAGTCCTGAATGTCTCTTGAGTATGCCCGTTTTCTTTTTTCTGGTCCAGATGCTAAGGTAAGTAAGGATAAGCATCATTATAATGGTTGAGTTCAAGTCAGCCTCGCGCTGAGTTGGAATGACCAAAGTAAAGTTTGTACTTACTTCATCGTTAGAGGATCGACAAAACACTTCCGAACGCTATGCGTTGGAAAGTGGAAGACAGCCTTTTTTCTGGTCCTTTTTGGAAGTGGTGTTTTGTTTTGGGTCTAGAAGTAAGTTAGGGTAAGTCATAATAAAGATGGTGTATTGGCCGAGTTCAATCAGCCTTGCGCTGAGTTGGAACAACCAAATTACAAGTTGTACTTACTTCATCTATCAGTCGACTGGGGAAAGGAGACGCTTCCCAGCGGGTCAGTCTTCATACACGCTCTGGAGCAAAGAGGTGAATAAGAGGAAGAAGAAGAAAATGTTTGTCCTTTTATACGAGCGTTTGACGAAGCCAAGTGGGATAATAAAATATTCGGTTCCTTTACTACTAGCATCACGAGAAAATGTATTTCTTTTTTCTTTTTGTTCATTATTATTATTTTATTTGTTGACTTTATTTCATTTTCCCACAGCTGTACCTCTGTCACAGCTTTTCAAAAAACTGTCTACCCATGTGTCAGAAATGCATCCTCAAAAGACTGTTTGTTCTTTCTGTAAAGACGGAGCTTCATTGATTGGCCATTGAGGGTCACATGACTGACCAAACGCGCTGCATACTAATTGAGGAAGAGTAATGAAAGTTCACCTAACACAAGAAATGGCACCATCATTTTTATCAATCGAGAGGAATTCAGGAAGCACTTCCAAGCAATAAATACAAATTGGCAGTAAAATAATCAGATGCGCTGCTGAGGACGCTTTTCAAGCATTTAAAAGAATCTATTCAACCCTGTACAATAATATTCACATACATACATGGATAAATAAATAAAGCATGAGTGGTAAAGGTGAGGTGGTAGTCCCCTTAGATACGTTAGTATAAACGCAAAGCCGAATTTAAAAGCTCTCTCTTCCTCTCAGATTAGCACTAATTTCAGCGACATGCTTTCTCCCTACTTTGTCACACACAAACATGTACTATACACACTTTAAATTATTTGATGCCAGTGGTATATTTAATATAGTTACAAATATTTAAATGTATTATATTTACATGATCTATTTAATTACACATTGTCTTTTTTGTCCTTCCTTTATATTGATATTTATTGCATTTGTACAGAAATTGTTGTCGCTTTCTTTCAACAATACTTCTAGTCTCACCGACGCCTAGAAGAACAATAATCCCCACGACAACTCGCCTCGTTTTTTTAACGGCTCGCGTTCCTCTCTTATTCAAATAAGCCTGCTGCATAAACAAAATGGCAGTAGTGTATGCACGCGCGGCCGACTCTCCGAAAATAGTTCAACACGCGAAGCAGCGAATTCATTTTGTTCCTGGTAAGTCACTGTCACGTCTATTACAGCATTAAAAATACAATTATGGCACAAGGCCGAAAAGGGGGAAAGGGGTTGAGGCTAGTCTTCACTAACTATCTTATACCTAGCTAATCCGATTCACGACCCATTCACTCGTTACAATTTGCGCATTCACCTTATAACTCGTCCGTCACCAATAAATCCTCCATACACCATAATACCTTTATATTTCAGGTTTCTTTTTGTACTTTCTTGAACATGCTTACGACGTATTTCTCAATTAAATTACGTCATAATATATAAGTGTTTTCAATGTAATTAAAATGCTTTTCGATTATTCATATACATGGTATTGGTTTACCGCTCCCTGACGATAGTCACAGGCAGGCAGCACGATATTTGAAAGGCTCTTCTTCTTTTCCCTTTGACTTTCAGAGCGGCAACATACGTTTCCTTTCACTTCGATAGACAAGAAGCATGTAAGTAATTCAGAGACACAGATTGAAAGTTGTATTGAACTGTTCATAACTTCAACTTTGTTTCTTTCTTTATTCTTCTGTAACATGTCTTGCTAATATATTTATTAACAGTTGTTTGTTTGAATTCCATGTTTGGTTACCTTTTTTAACATGACCCAAATGAATCCCCGATATATTGTTTGTGGGACAAATTTACCAGGAGGCATGAAATTATAATGATTTCCATTCCCGTAACAATGAGGACAGATCGAATCGGAAGTGTTCCCCTCCACGGACAATAAGCAAACTGAGAAATTAGCGAATATCAGCCTCTGTTTTATCGATGAAGGTTTGTTTGTTTGTTTTATTTTATTTTTTTTTAAGGGCGGAAGAGTTTTGCACCCAACGCATTATAATGACTCACATTACGGACTACCAAACTTAGTCACTATGAACTAACAAACCACATCACCTTGGCAAGTGAAAACAAATGACAACTTTTTTTGACATTATCTCACTTATAAGAACTTCGTTCTTCAACATTTGTTATCAATTTTCATAGGATATTCTTTTCGTCGAAGCCTGTTATTTCTTAAATACATTTTCCTTTACATGCTCAGTTGACAACTGCAACTCGCAAGGCAAGAGGCGTAACACGATTAGAGACAGAAGTTTCTCTCTGAGCACAGGAGAAATACCATTTTTATCGCAAGTAATATTTGAGTCAGATATTCAAACACCTACCTTTCTGCAACAAATATAAGAAACTTTTCCATATAATTATTTCTAGTTGCTTGATAAGTATCAAGCAACTAGAAATAATTGACTGAGATGTTATAGTCACTTAGTCTATATATTATTTGCTTATTAAATTTATTCTTGCTTTTCGCCAGAGGGCAACACCAAATTAAATGTTCTGCTATTGGAAGAGGGAACGTATAAACAAACGCAAGTAACATTTCGCACCAATGTCTCTTGAATCTGCTTCATATATAATTTTTGACTTTTCTTTAGCATAAATTAAATTAAATCTTATGTACATTTTGCTAAATAAATAAATGTCCGTTGGCGGCTCATCTACAAGCTCATTAATTGGTTATTCTAAACTGTTCTAAATAGGCCATCTAATTTTGCCGAGATTTGTTTGGGCAATTTTTGACAAAGAGAGAATTCCGATAAGCTAAATCACTAAAAAAAAACAACATGTGATCTATGAGCGTTATGATTTTTTATAGGTGTGTGTAATGAGTGTCCAGATAATTTATTTGAAAAAATGCAAGAAGTTTCTGGGGTTTTCTTACATCGAATTTTTGTTGATTGCTAAAAGATAAATGTTACAATTATGGCCTGAACAAGGAAAAGGAGACGAAATTTTCGTTGACGCACGTGTTGACAACCTGTCAGTGTAAACTGCTTGTCCGATAGTGACAGTATCACGAGTTTGCGTGTGTAGAGAAAAAAAGTATGGGTTAATTCTCATGGATTTAGAAAGAATGAATTAATGATAATTATAAATGTTATAATTATTTTATTATAATTACTTTTTACACTATAATCAATTTTTATTTATTTTTTATGGACACGACAATTGTCAATTGTCAGTGAATTGTCAGCCGGTCTATACAAATCTGCATCAATCGAATCCCTTTATCCAATCGACTCCCTTTATCCAAAGAGGTAAATGGCTAAAAGACTCACAAAGAACTAAACAGCATCAGCTTTAAGTCAAAATTCTCGTACTTCTTTTTCTCTTGTAAACGGTGAAGAATGATATTTACCATGAAATATAACAGGCGTAGATAGGTTCGCCTGCCGTCTGGTTCATACTCGTTCCCGGTCTTTTAAACAGGGATAGAGATTTATCCCTTGTTTAGGATTGACTTTCGGGTCCCTTCTAACGTCTTTTTATTCTTTTTCACTCACAGTCGAATCTTGCATTGTTGCATTTCTTGGAGTGAATTGATTATATATATATATATATATATATATATATATATATATATATATATATATATATATATATATATATATATATATACACACACACACAGTGGGTAGCAAAAGTATTTAACACATAGGTTTTTATAAATTTCACAATAAAAAATTGTTCAAATTGATTGATACTTACTTCAAATATTTTAATGAACATTGTCTAACATAAGGGAAAATTGCAAAACATTGTTTTTATACACTTTTATTGCCAATTTTCGAATTTCACTGTCTGCAAAAGTATTTAACACCTTTACAAATAATACGGTAAAAAGGGTATTTTAAAACTATTTTTAATTATTTTGATCTGATTTGTACTTCAATCAATCATAAGTTGTCTTCAAAATATGTATTAACCAAGCACGCCACTCAATCGGCACAAAGGCCTGATACTGTCCCACTATCTAAACTTATAAAAATGGTTAAAACAAAAGAATTTTCAAATTATATGCGACAGAAGATTATATCGTGGAGAACTTATATATCACGCATATATCTAATATATATCACGCATATCTACATAGCAAAGCAAAGTATAAAGCGCAACAGAAGGAATGACTTGCATAAAATTTGGAGATATTCCTGACCTAGATAAGCCATTTTTAGGACTCCATAATTAAATGGACCGTATTCATCTGTGTCATGTGCTTGTAAGCTGGGGAGGTTGAATTAGCTTCAGTCTGGGGCAAAGGCCCAGGCTAGAAAAAAGCAACGTTTCGTTGCTATTCACGAACTGAAAATCGACTCCCGCTTTGGGTCACTGTATGGAGTGACGTCACGAAGCGGGCATCGTGTGACCACG
Source organism: Acanthosepion esculentum (assembly GCA_964036315.1). Taxonomy (NCBI): domain Eukaryota; kingdom Metazoa; phylum Mollusca; class Cephalopoda; order Sepiida; family Sepiidae; genus Acanthosepion; species Acanthosepion esculentum. The sequence continues at coordinate 41,358,209 of OZ038507.1, read as the reverse complement.
TGACTTATCTCCCATCAAAGGGAGATAAGCGCCTTCTGTATCCCTACAAGTGTGACAAAAAGAATTTCTCAAAATTTCATAAATTAAAACCGTTGTAAAAAAATCTTTTTTACATCTGTTACCCCAACAATAAGTCCTGTGTGTTTCAATAAAATCAGACTTTTGCAAGAATTTCAAAATTGGTATATTGCTGACGCAACAAAAACAGATTTTCCGTAGATTTTATTATCCCGAGCGCTTCCGGTTAAAGCTGTATGCATTTCATTTTTTTCCATTGTTTCATATACTGTGTTTTGTGAAAGTAGTAGTTATTGGTTGTTTTATTCTTAGTAGAGTTTTTGTTTAGTTTTCAAACACGGCGAAGATACCCTGGGAGTTGCGTGAGAATTTTTCTTATCTCACTGAGGTCATTTAAGTGGTTGGTCAGTCGCCTGATAAAAGAATATGTCGTGTAACCAATGTATTCGTTTTTAGTTTTATTGGTCTTAACTGTTAAAGGCCTAGTGAACTTTAAATGAGTTGATGGTCTTGAGTTTGGCTCTCATAGGAGGTGAAATGATTGGATTTTATCAGGTTGTATATTATTTCGGTAATATATGGTCAGTTTTAAGCATTTGGTGAAATCTGTAGGCAAAATGCACTGCTTTAAGATATATCGTATGAAGATATAAAAAATACCCACCACCAGTCTTGAAAATATCTAAAACAAATATGAGAAAGTCTTCTTAACAGTGAACGCCATGGATAATTCACACACTTGGCTTAACCTTTAAAAAAGAAAAAGTTGTAAGCACACCAAAAAATATTGGTTGCTGCTGACTTTGTTTAGCGTCATATCAACCTTTTTGGGTTATTCAATGTCGAAATTTAAATATTTTGTAAGTAATTTTATGCTTTCAGTGTCAAGATGGTTTTAGATATATATATCAGGTCATCCCATAAGTTCTGTCCGAATTTTGAATAAAGAAAACAAGTGACTAAATGTTACATTTAATTACAGATTCAATCAACAATGTATTTTCCCTGATTATCTATGACTTCCTTCCGTCTATTAACAAGCTTACTAATTCCATTACTGTAAAATTCTTTTGGCTTTGATTCGAAGAACTCACAAATGTCAGTTTTAACCTCTTCCTGTGTCACAAAAGCTGTTTCTTCCAAATGATTCTGTAAGGTACGAAACAAATGGTAGTCTGAAGGAGCAAGGTCGGGAGAATAAGGTGGATGAGGAATTTTCTCCCAACCAAGTTCTTCGATCTTTTGTGACGTGATTCTTGCTGTCTGTGGTCGCGCATTGTCCTGATGAAACATCACCCGTTTTCGATTCACTAGAGCAGGTCTTTTTTTCATCAAAGCTTGGTTCAAACGCTGTAATTGCTGACAGTATATTTGAGCATTAATTGTTGCATTAGGTGGTAAGAATTCAAAGTGGATTATTCCTTGGCAATCCCACCAGATTGAAAGAAGAACCTTTTGCCCATGAAGTTCCCTTCTCGGCTGTGGCTGGGGTCCTTCCCTTTTACCAAGCCACTGTCTACGACGCTTAACATTTCGATAAAAGGTCCATTTTTCGTCGCCAGTCACAAGTCTATCCAAAAAAGGTGAAACAAATTGGCGAGAATGGAGAGAAGAGTAGATGTCAACTCGGGATTTGAGGTTGTTTTCAGACAATTCATGAGGCACCCATTTTCCAAGTTTAAGAACTTTTCCAAGTTGTTGAAGATGACGATGAACAGTTGTATGGTTTGAACTGAGAACCACTGCCAATTCCTTAACTGATAAAGCAGGATTTTCTCCAAGGGCTGCTTCAAGAAGCTTTTCATCAAACTCAACTGGACGTCCGGTTCGATCTTCATCATCAAGGGTGAAATCTCCACCTCTGAATTTTGCAAACCATCTTCTGCAAGTTCTTTCATTCACACATTCCTCTCCATAAACTGAGTGAATGTTTCTAGCCGCTTCGGCTGCTGAGTTTCCTTTCTTGAACTCATAAAGCATTATGTGCTTCAAATGATTCTTGGGTACTTCCATGTTAACAGGGTTTTAATCAAACAAAATTTAATTTTATTGTTCTCTGAAATAAAATGTGATCAGTTTAAATGCATCTAAATATAAAAATAATGTTCAGCTCCGTTAGACATTATAAAATACTCTTTAAATTTTGTTCATTTTAACAAAAAGTTAAAATTCGGACAGAACTTATGGGATGACCTAATAGTTTGTAGATCATAAAATGTATTGTTGATATTTTTTAATTTATTGCTGGTAATTTCACTAGAAAATGCATTGCTGGTAATTTTCTAATAAAAATGTATATATATATATATTTAAAGACATTTATGATACGTTTAACGTTCTTTTTATAGATACAATTATTTAAGCAAATAAACAGAGAATTTGCTTAAATACTTGTATCTATAAAAAGAACGTTAAACATATCATAAATGTCTTTAAATAAATTGTCGGACTATGTCCAATTCAATATATATATATATATATATATATATATATATATATATATATATATATATATAAACTGCTTGATGCAGTCATAGAGTGGAGCTTGCTTCTGACTTAGTCAATGAATTCCAACTAGCGGCCATAAAGTAGGGCTTGTTCATGAAAAATTTAAATAGGCTCCTGTAACTTCAAAATTTAAAATTTTTTTAAAGGTTTCTCACTGACTAGAAAAGAATTTGGTCGTGATTAGCGCCAAGTTAGTTTTGAATGTGATTTCTGCGGAACCGGAAATAGTCTGTCTTATGATCCTTTTGCTTTTGTTTCAAATGTCGGAGTGAATACTTCCATTTGCATTGTAATAGAACTTGCCGCATACGATACCCAAGCTTCATTCATAGCTTACTTAAAAGAATCAATACAAAGGGATTTTTTAGTTATCATGTTTTCACAAATATTTTTGTTTGAACTATTAAAGACTTCACCTTAAAGAGACGAGATAAGCTACTTTAAATAGATCTATATAGAAAAAAAATCAATTAATCAATAACATTTATTGGCATGATATATGTACTGTCCATAACAAGCAATGGTTTTGAGCAAGAACATATTACGAAAGAGCAACTATGCAAATCAAGCATTTACTAAAATTTTCTTTAACAGATTATTTACAATGCAGATGTTACTTGTAGCAATAATAGATTATGTAGAAGAAAAATTTTATATTTATTATTTTTAAAATGTTAGAATTGTAAATGTATAATTGTCTACGTTGTTTTTTAATACACTTTTTTTTTAGAGAAGTGTATTTTTACGAAGGCCTGACGGTTTGTGTGAAAATTGTTGCATTTTTTATGGCCTTAGCTGATCAAGCGGTTGATACCGCCCAAATTATTTGTTGAATTGCTGAGTATTCATTTTTTTTTTAATTCACAGAGAAAGGTTTCGTATATATTGGCCAATGCGAGACGAGAGTTTCAAGCCGTTGTGAAATTCTGGACAGAGCCGGTATGATCCTGCTTTTTCAATAAAAAGGAAAGCTATGAGCGGATAAAACAGCAGAAAGAAGGAATCGTTGACAAGAAAGAAATTAACGGTCGAGGAAGAAGTCATTAGCGCCCACGCTTCAAGAGGACTGGTCCAATAGAGGGGGTCATAAATCAACAGGTGGAAAGAAAGAGCCGACAGATTCAATAAATTTAAAGCAGATTCTACCCCCAGAACAGAAGACTCCTTTCTGCGCCTTCCCAAGAAGAATTTAAACCGAAAGAACTTTCAAGTTAACTTTCCAGCAAAGTACTGCAAAAGACCCTCAAGACAACAAGATGTGTAAAACTCGAAACCTCTTCCTGCTGAAACGTCTCCTATTACTGAGTATTATTATTAAGTATTCTGTTAAGAATGGAAATGGGTGCATTTTGAATTTTCTACCTTGTGCAATTTTTTGCTTCCTCTAAGTTTTTCCATTTTTCCATTTTAAAGGGTGTAATTTTTTGTCTTTGAATCCGTGTCTTTTTCAAAAAAAATTACAACACATTTTCCTTGTATCTGATGGTAATCCATTTTTTGTAACACCAAAAATTGTTAACCTGTCGTAATAAGATCAAAAGAGGAAATTTTTGTGCAACCTTGTATCTGCACGTTTTCTTTTGTAATATCATAAAATAAATGTGTTTTTCCCTTTTGAAATTTTACGCAGTGGTTGCCGTGATTTGTGATTTCACGCCTGTTATTGTGCCTTACAGTTTCTACTAAGTTTTGTGTTTGACACAAGAACTTGGATTTTTCTCCGGTCCCGACAACTCTCTTATATCCGGGTTACACTGTATATGACAAAATTCAAAGTTATTATATACTTTGTACAAGACTGCTATTCTCATTAAAAAAAAGAAAATTTTATTCTTTATTCGATTAAATTGTTAATGAAACGCGTAGCTAAAGGCGTATGTAGTGAAAGCAAAAAATCAAATCTTTAAATGTCTTATAGCTAGTGTAGCTTTTTGAAAGAGCCTCTTGAAAAGTCGGCTCACAGAAGTGGATAAACGGCGTGATTATATTGTTGACGTTTAAGTAGGCCTACTCGTTGCGTGAGTATTAAGCATATTATTTGGTGCAACTTTTAATCAACAAGATGAATTTATTTTTCTTTGAAAATTTTTAATAGGTTGTTTAAATTAATTACGCAACTTACATACTTACAATCTGATGAAAACTTGTATCGTCGTTAGTTGTGAGGGTTACCCCCACATAGCTTATCTAGTTTCGACAAGACGTCGATGGGTGGCGCTGTTAAGCACCTATAAAAACAGAGCACTCCTTGCCTTCTTTCTCTCTTTTCTTTCTAGCAGTGATACCACCGGGACCTTGTTACCGGTTATGAAGATATCTTTTCACGGGTGACTGAACTTTTTGACACACACACACCCGTATCACACAGACACAAACATACACATACATTCTAACTTTGAATGCTTTCTGTCTTTTGCATGTATACTAATCTATTTACTCTCCTTTGTTACTCAGTTACACAAAAATACAAAATATCGCATTGTTCAAATTTATTCCGTTCTTTTTCACCTCCGTAAGTAATGACAACCCGACATTTACATGTGTAAAGTTTGGTTGCCACTGCTTTTAGTCCAACTAGGAACAGTCTCGCAACAGTTCTACTAATTAATGCAAGACTTCGAAAGTTTTTCCTTTCATAGCTTTTCAAAGTTATAAAATGTATCAAAAATGTAACTCAGAATTCTGGTCACAGCGCGATCACCACTGTTTTTGTTTGAGTTTAAATACAGGTCGTCGTCAACGTACGACCTATGCGTCTTAGGACTGTTCGAATTTGCGACCACGACCGCGAATTGGTATGTCTGGCCATGACTGGTCCGCGTCTGGCAGTGTGAGTGTTTTTTAGCTTGGTGTACGACAGTTTCCGCCCAGCTCTCTGCAACGCTACAAGCTTAGTGTTAGGGCCACCAGCGGCTAATACGATGTTTTGTATTTATATATATATATTGGTATGTTATGAAACTAAAATGTTTTCTGCATTTTAATGTTTTATATGTTTAGCAGATATTTATGCTGTATGTGTTCTTGGACTCTGACGAGCGTAAAAATAAGAAAGAAAACAATCTGTACAGAGATGATACAAATGGTATCAAACGTAAAAAAAAAAAAACCGTAAAAATGAAAAATACAATGATGCCTAAAAAAGAAAAAAAGATTACAAAATTAATTACAGGCCGAGTTACGGCAAGATCGATTTACGAAAATAATCGTGCTCGTAAGTTGGCGATGTAGTTTTTGTGATCTTAAAATTCTATCGTAATCCATGTCATACTTTCTTGCCGTTAGATATGGACTTCTCGTGTTTGTTTGTTTTTTTACCTACGAGTACGTGCTGACTTAGCGGTGAGATATCAAAAGAGAGAAGTCATAAAATTGAAGAACATGTTAAATAATTTTTACTGGTACGAGAAGAACCTAGAGAATAAATGTAATAATATTTGTAATGGTCTGGAAAGAGTTTATACCACTTTGGTGTGAACAAATTATATTCTTTAACGGTTTTAATTTCTTTGAAATTGTCGTTGAGAAAACTACAGGAAGTTCTTGCGAAAAAATTGTCCGAAGGTTTTAGTTGTGTGTAAATACGAATGTAATGCTTTTCTTCGTTTTTGTACTGGTTGAACCCTTGACGTAGAGAAAGGGACGCACTCATACATATTTCTTTTTTGTGTGTCCTTCGAGATGTACAGGCATATGTGGTTCGCAATCGTTTATTGTGCAGTCAAGGTGTAGCTTACATTGCTTGACTGCGCGCTGGCTGACTGACATCGGCTGTCGAATTACTATCTTTTATAGCTTGATGACCCGAAAATCGGCACATGAATCATATTTTTTTTATTTTGTTTTTTGTTTTATGACTTGCTATTGTTTTGATAATTTATCTTATTGTTAGGATCGTAAAATGTTGTGAACGTTCGTGATAACTTGGCGCCAATTTACGTTTCGGTAACACTAAACATCCAGATCAGGAAATGACTTGTGATAAAATTAGCGAACTAAATATACCAGTACAATCATCATGGGAGGCCTGAATGCCAAGGTAGGAAAAGAACGAGAAGATGAAATAGTCGGCAACTTCAGACTAGAATCCTGAAATGAGACGTGGCAAAAGATTGATCCAGTGCTGTACATCAACCGATCAAATAATCACCAACACCTGATTACAGGAACACCCAAGACGGCTGTGGGCATGGAGAAGCCCAGGAGACGCGTACCAGATTGACTATGGAACTATCAACAGAAACGCAGTTCTACACTGCAAAACATAAAAGATCCGTCTACAGGAGCAACCATCTTCCAGTCACATGCTACATCAAAGTAAAACACCGAAAAGAAAGAAATCCAAAGCAACACCTAAACTACAATATGGCAGACTCCTGAAGAGCCCAAGTTGCAAGGAGACATGCAAAAACAAAATTTATAAACGAATATAAACTGAACAAAAGTACAAAATCAAAGTGGAACATGCTGAGATAAACCCTGGTGATGTTAGCGAACGAGACCATCCCCCCAACTGAAATTAGACAAGAAAGGAACGGTGGGATGAGAGAAGGAATTCTAATGATGAAAAAGCGATAACAAATAATGCCATGAAAAGAATACCGAACACTAAACACAAAAATGAAAACCATGGCTGGATGGATGAAAAGTGCGCGGAAATAGAGAGCCACACAAATGCAGCAAATATGCTCTTGCGAGAGAAAGCTACGCTGGAGAATACAGAAGGGTCAGAGATCCTAAAAGATGAAGTAAGATGAGAAGATGAACTGGAAGAAAGTAGCAGGTCATGATGGGATCGTAACAGAAATGCCCTCACCCTTAAATGACATTGGTATCGACAAGATTGCAGGAGTAATAAACGAAATATACAACAGTGACCACATACCAGAGGACCTCACTAAATCCATCTTCGTAATCATGCCTAAAAGATCAAGTGCAAACAAATGCGAATCCATAGGACAATCAGTTTAATGAGCCACATAATCAACCTAATAATGCGAATCTTGATGAATAAAGCAAGAAGCAGAATTAGACCAGAAATAGAATAAGAACAGTGTGGCTTTGTAAAGGACACTGAAACAAGAAATGCAATATTCATGATTAGAATGATATCACACACACACACACACACACACACACACACACACACACACACACAGAGAGAAAGAGAGAGAAAGAGAGAGTGTGTGTGTGTGTGTCTGTGTGAGAGAGAGAAAGAGTGTGTGAGAGAGGGGGGGGAGGGAGAGCAATACAAATCCAGAAGGATGTGCACCTATGTTTTATAGACTACGTAAAACCATTTGATCAGGTATGGCACAAAGATCTATTCGAACTGCTAGGAAAACGAAATCTATTTTGAAAATATGTTAAAATAATCGAGAACTTATACTGGGAGCAAATTGCCTGCATGCGGATAGAGTAGCTATACACAAATAGAAAGCAGCGTGTGACGAGGATATGTCTTCTCCCCAGATTTATTCAACCTCTATCCTAAGGGAACCGGAGACCCTAATAGAATTTGTTAGCGGTGGGCGTGATCGTAACAATATGAAACACGTTGATCCGGAAGGGAAACTACGCGGCCCCCTAGACAGGGTTGTAGAAGAAACCAAGAAAAAAGGACTAACCGATCATCTGCCAGAAGATAGGAAATATTGTCATCAGCAAGAGAAAAATCCCAAGATGCGGGTTACGAGTTGGGGATATAAACACCAATCAGGTGCAGATGTTCAAATATATAAGAAAAGTCTTTAACAGAGGATGAAAAATACGACACCGAGATCTCAACATGCATTGGACTAGAGAAAGAAGCACCCCAAAAACTAAGCAAGGTGCTGAGAAACAGAAAACTTTCGTTAGAAACAAAGAACAGAATAATAGATCCTCTTATGTGGGAGTGAATGCTAGACAATCTCCCGGCGGATGAAGAGAAAAGTGGAGGCTGCAGAAATGGGGTTCTATCGAAGGATACTAAAACTTACCTGAAGGAAGCGACTAAGCAACAAAAGATTCTTAAAGAAAATTACAACAGAAAGAACATTTATACCCAGAATCAGGAAAAGACCATTGAAATTCCTTGGGCATAATGAGGAAGGACGGTTTGGGAAACTTGATGCTCATGTGGCATATTTTGAGGGCAAGAGAGGGAAGACAGCTAGATACTTACCTGGGGGGTAGCCTTAGCAAAAGCATAAATACTGCTAAAGGCCACACGAGATAGGAAATTGTGGAGAGCCCCGATCGCCTATTTCCTGAACGGGTGCGGCCGGCACATAGAATTATGCCAATATGGCTCGTAGTTTTGAATCGAAAACATTCTGCCATCTCCTGGAAGGACTAACTTGACAATTCCAATTAATATAGCGAAAAACAGACAGAATTTAAATCACGATACTGCTGAGTTACATGTCATAAATATGGAACGAGGTAATAATGTCATAGACATGACTGCCGAATTATAAGAGTTGAAGGAGTTCGTGCAATGTTAGCTATCAACGGAGATAAAAATATTGAAATAAGTGCTGCAAGCTTTATTTCTGTCCGCAGAATATATCGACGACGCCCTACTGACAGAAGATTTGTTACCCACGATAGTAACGTCGGTTAATTTAAAGTACTTAGTGAAACTTCTACCTGAACTACATAATAATCCAAGATTACTTTTCGCGTATTTAACTGGTCAGTTTGGGCAGTAATGGAGCTCTCTTTCCCAAATAGATTATTGCTAATAATGTATCTTCTTCCATAAGATACATTATTAGCAATAGTGTCCTTATAGAAATTTTTAAAGCTTATAATTTATCAATGCCATACCTGTCTAAAAAGAGAAGATAGTTGCTATTTATAAACCAGAACTCGACTTTATAGCGTTTAACTCGGTCAGGACTAAATCTGTTTTTTTCTCTACAGGAGAAGAAAAGACTCGTAGTAGTAGTATACTAAATACTTGTACCTTGAGGAACCTGATATATTCCAGCAGCCGTCATTATTTGTGCCTGCTAAAATTGTTCGCATAAGAAACGGAAGGTATAAAAAAAGACATACTGAGTGGAAGTAAGGTGTAAGTATTTGCTCTCATAAGCAATTCATTTGTCGCATAGAATATGAGTATTCGTCCAATAAGAATAATTGAATTCCTCTAAGGTGGATAATTATATACTTTTGAACACAATTGAACTACCGTTAGACCTTTAGCGACTTTTCCGTAGTATTAGGCTGAAAAAGTTTTCCACAAATGGCAGGTTCATCGATCACTCTACCTGAGCCTGTCTGGGGAAAAAGTTTCAATTGGCAGCCTTCTAGGTTGTTGCATGATGTCGATTGAAAATAGCTGACAGACAGGGGTCAGCAAGCATGATAGCAGACTGGAACCGTGATTTCTAAAAACATAAACCGGCTTCTAAAATTCACAACGCAACAATCGACAAAAAGACATTTTTAAAATCTGCATCCAAGCTAGACGATTGTAATAAGCGGTCTATATAAATCAGTCATTCTTTTACCACGATAGCTAGCATTGACCAGTAACAGGAGAAGCTACTATTGTTTATAGCTACTTCGTAAAATGAATCAACATTAAATATTACACTACAGTGACAAATTGTATAACATTGAGAAATTCTCTGTGGTAAAATAACTATTTATAGTCTTGGAGATGTCCTCTCTGAATGTTCGCTTATCTTTGCTTTTAAGAGGAGCTTGAGATGGTTATTCATTTTCTCATTCAAGTTTTGAAGACTTCGCTGTAAACCCTTGCTGCTATATTCCATATAATGTGGAGATATGACAGCAGTAAGAATTACTGACTTGACATTTCCAATTAGCCCACACCACACATCCTACACCTATCCATTGTTAAACAATTGAGCATATGAGGATTAAATGTGAGTGTGTTAGAACAGCAGGGTTCTATCTCAATTGCCTTTTGCGGCAAGACCATGAGACACCATATATTTATCAATGTTATTTCCTTACAGTTACAAACCTTTGTCTAACACGAATTGTATTCTGACATGAATGATTAAAAATGCTCCTAAAATGAACACAATCTTGAAACATTGTGTTTGCAGCTTTATAAGATATTATTTTGTTGGTAAAAAATTATTTGACATCTATCGTCTAATAAAAGCTACAGAATGAGCAACATCTGTGTTACAATTCTTCTACCTCCCCCGTCTTCACCTCGTCGCTGTTCAGTCAATAATACGAGGTAATAAATTCTTTTAACTGAGCTCAGTAAAAAAAAGTAAATTAGTGAATTCCTGTTTTGAGAATAATCAAAGGTATAGATAATTAAATTTCTCATTAAAAACACATTAATTCTTGCAATGACTAAGGAAGATTGAGATGGAAACTGAAAACGAGAAAGAGTGGAAAGTGAAGAGAAAGAAAAAGAGTGGAAAGTGAAGAGAAAGAAAAAGAGTGGAAAGTGAAGAGAAAGAAAAAGAGTGGAAAGTGAAGAGAAAGAAAAAGAGTGGAAAGTGAAGAGAAAGAAAAAGAGTGACAAAATAAGAGAGAACATTGGAAAGCAAAAAGGAAAAAGAAAGATGATATGAATAGATCAAAAGATATAGTTATTTTCGTTTTAAGTCACGATTTCAATGATCTTATTTTTATCCGCGTACGTTTGTGGATAGGTAAGAAATTTTTACATCTTTCTAGGTTATTCAGAGGGTAATACTGCGCATTGCCTTTCAACAGAAGGATAAAATGAATACAAAGATATGTAATTAATTTTTATTAATCAATAAATTAATTAATAAATTAATTTTAATTTCACCAATAACTCGCTTTGTTATTATAATTAAAAGTAAATCTTACAGTAGCATCCTTTTATTTTTCTCATATCAGTTCTGTCTTCACGCTTTGTACGCATGGAGGCTCACCCAAAATTTCTTTCTCTGTCACTCACATTTCATCAGATCTGTACTCTAAATACCTCACTCACACTATTTCTACCTGTTTATAAGATTACGTGAACCGAACAAGGATAACCTTTGATGGATCCTTGACAGTGATTGTCCCTTCTCCATGCTCAGCTTTTCTCTTCACTGCGTGTGTTTACCATCTTTTAGAGTATTTTAAAGACATAATTGGCCCATAAATTGATAATCTATATTTGTTTGTTTTTCCGTTCATTTACCATTAACTCACTGGATTCTTAACAGGATTTTTAATCCTCATTTTCACCCAGGAATAAAGGGATAAAGTGAGAGACTTTTTTCTTTCTTTAACAAAATACAGATTTGAGAGATCGCGTATAAGCCCTTTTTTTAATTTATTTTTTTACTGTTATTTTTAGGGTGGAGTCCTCGACTCTATCTTATGAAGAGTTTGCTACAGAATAGATATCCCGAATTTATTTATTTATGTATTGTGTGTGTGTGTGTGTGTGTGTGTGTGTGTGTGTGTGTGTGTGTGTGTGCGCGCGCACGCGCGTTCTTTACAATTTAATGGCAATATTCATTTTCATTGTTTCAGCCTTCTTTAACTGAAAATTATATTTTGATATCAATTTATTTCGTCTAATACTTATACCTGGAAAATTTATTGGGTCACAATTAATCATACCTGTTTTCCCATCGACATCATTTACATCTATTATCAAAAGCTGTCATCCTTTTGAGATGAAGAAGACTCTAGGTGCCGCCACGGACGTCCTCAAAATCGAAAAACGCATTTTAAATAATTTAAATATTTTCATTGAAATTAAATTTTGGTTTTACTTTTATTTGAAAGAACCCAAGGCTAATCATTTCGGAAATTTTCTTTCCTTTCAGAAAATAAAACCTGCTGCAACAGTATTTCCACTATTGCCCGAATTAATAACGAAAAAGAAAGAAAAAAATGCAAATCAGATTCAATTACAAGGAAAAAATATTTATTTCTAACCAGCTAAATAAGGGTTCTTGCAAAAATCCGTCCCTTTTTGCTGAGAATAAGATAACCTATTCTCTGAGTAACACAATGCAAAAAAGCATAGCAGAAAACAAACTCAAAAATTACAATGCACCAAAAAAACTGAAAAAAAAAGAATAGCCCCCCCCCCTGCTGTGTCAATGATAACAATAAAAAAGGAGAAGAGCCTTAGCTCTTTAGTACAGTTTCAGTTCTTTCAAGGTTCAAAAGTTTTTATCCTTTTTCTTTTCTCTCTTGTGTCGACAAAGTTCTCTTCCTGGTGACCAACTCATTTCTTTCTTCACTTATTTTTCTCTCGTCCGCCTTGAAATTACGCTTTTCTTTTACGGCCGCTAGAAGGTGGAAATTTACATAAACACGTGGCAAAATACTTTTTTGAAAACGCACGTGTTTGCTCCTTCGTTTTCTTCTCAAACGGCTTTGGCTCCAAACTCCACATACAGACTTCTTTTCAACTTTCTTTTCTGGGGTTTCTTCAAGAGGACTTCTCAAAACTTTCTCTGAAGAGGAAACTTGCCCTCAGCAACTTGTTACCCATGCATGCTTACTTATGGGCAAACGGTGCCAGCCTTTTGAGCAGGGAGAGAGAAAACGAACCTCTTCTTTCTAAGCGGTCTCGTTTCCAACTGCTGCTAAGGTCCAGTCACAGTTCTCCCGTCCCTTTCAAAGGGGGGGGGGTCACCTTTGAACCGTCCAATCACAGTCCATTAAAAAAAAGTATCAGCATGTTCTTAGGCCCAGTAACACAGACTTAAAAATTTTCAAAATCGGTGTTGAAAGAAATATCAATTTCTGTATGTAAATAAAGTTTTTTTTAAAAAAAAAAAACAAAAAAACATTAGCACGTTCAAACACTCGTCACTTGTCGACTCATCGAACCGTCATTATTGATGAAAGATGCAAAAGAAATTTAATCTCTTAAAAATTCAATATTTGTCTTAGAGATGTGTTTCAAGATTAATTATTAAATTTAAGGATAAATTAATAATAGTATTTTGTAAACGTAATAGTTACCTTTTGTTTAATTAAAACATAATGAAAATAACGTGCAGTGGTATGTGAATATATACGACCATTTGTAGATGTCTGTTTCTTAACATGGCCACACGATTTATATTTAACGCAAAATACCACAAAATATGAAACAACAAGAAGGAATAAAAACGGTTTTATAACAGCAACATTTATATTTATTTTTGTGTATATGATGTACTTGCGTAGAGGTTACTATTTTGTTGTTATGTCCCTTTGATTTTATTTACTGATGAAATTGAAATATTTTTATCTGAGCTCACAAAGTTGAATGAATTATAAAGCTGAAATATGCTGAAAAAACTGTAACTTTAGAAAAGTAGCTTATTTACTTTGTTCCATTTAATCTTTATTTTTAAAAAAACTATTATGTAAATTTTTGTAACTTTGTATAATATTTATGCATTACACCCTAATCTTTATTCGGTAAAAATTTCATTGCTAATCATGCATTACTTTTTAAGTAATACACATATTTATGTCTTTGTTGTTTCCGTTCCTTATATTATGGCCGCTACTGTATATATAACCCTTTCTATGGTTTCTGCTATCATCTGGATCCTGACAAAGCATGTGAACCTGATAGTACCCTGTAATACTCCTTAAGAAGTGTGCTCCCGAATTAACTCCTGTTCTCTCTAAACTGTATAATAAATGCCTCGCTGCCTCCTGTTTTCCTGCTTGCAGGAAGTCATCGTCTGTTGTTCCAGTTTTTAAGAACTCTGGTGTACCGTGTGACACATCGGCTATTAGCCTTCTGCTTCTTTTTGGGAAACTCCTAGAGGCCCTAATTAATGCTAAACTGGTTCATCGTCTCTCATCACAGGGCCTTTTCTCGGATAAGCAATACTGTATACGTTTCTTCAGATCAACTGCTGATGTACTGATAATTGCGAAAAGTGTCTGTCGTACTTTAGATAAAAACGGTGATGCTCGGGCTGTAGCATTGAAAATCTCGAAAGCCTTTAACAGGATCTGGTATTCAGATCTTCTCCACAGTCTGAAAATTTATAGTATCTCCGGGTACGTTTTTGAGCTAATCCAGTCATTCCTATCAAATCGTGAAATGAAAGTTGTCTTGAACGGACACTCGTTTAAATCCTATCGTACTAACGCGGGTGTCACCCAGGGTTCCATCCTTGGTTCTACGCTGTTTTTAATCTTCATTAACGACCTTCCCGATGACATCAGCACTCAACTTGGCATCTACGCTGACGACACTGCCATTTACTCCTGCCACGACTGCAGATCAGTCAGACAAGGTCAAAATAGCAGGCGATGTACAAAACGACCTCATGACCGTCGTTAAATGGGGGAAAAGATGACTTATCAATTTTAACGCCTCCAATTCTAAACAACTGTCTATTAATCACCTGAGACACTCTCTCTGTCTTCTATCAACATGGCCGATGCTATCCTCCAAGAAAGTGACTCATTGCCCTTTCTCGAGTTAACGTTCTCAGCTGACATGAGATGGAAAGACTACTTTGAATCCATCGTCAGATCAGCTGCTAAGCAAGTCGGTTCACTGTGAGATAATTTTTCTCTCCGGAATCTATCTTGCATATCTATAAATCTACCACTCGTCCATGCTTAGAATATTGATGTCATATATGGTCCGGTGGTGCTCATGCTATTTTCCTGTGGCTCTTCGATAAGATCCAAAGAAGAATCAGCGATCTTATTTGTCCTGATCTGGCGGCTCGGCTTCAGTCACTTGCCCACCGCCATAAGCTTGCATCTCTGTGCTTTTTTTTAAATAAATAATTTCATGGTAATTATTCGGATAAGCTCTATGCTATGGTACCTAAACTGTAAGAATTTAAACGCAATATTAAACTGGAGGCGAGATCTCATCAATTTACAGTTGAACTAGCTAGATGTAGGCGAAACTTCTATGCTAACAGTTTCTTATCTCGCACTTATCACTTGTTGAACCGCTTTCCGGTTCATGCTTTCAAGCCAACTTTAATCTGTAAAAGTTTAAATGAAATGTCAATCGCTATCTACTGTCCTCCTGGTTGCTCTTTTCTTTCTCCTCGTTACGAATGTTTCTGTTCCTAATTCCTCCACACCCTGTAACCCCTTGCGTCTTAGTGGCTGTACTGCCTTGCTTGGGGTGATACCGATTAAAAAAAAAAAAAAAAAAAAACCTATCCTCAATTTAGTACTGAGATAATTCTATTTCCTAAATCGCTGCTTAATCATTTTATCAATCACATCGAACTTCTCCACATATAAAACAGCCGCAATCCAAGGGCCAATTAAATTCTGCATCCCTTGCCACTTTAATAATAGCGTAGTCATTAGTACTGTTCATTCAAGAAATGTATGTTGTAATTGAAAGGATCACCATTAACACAAAGGTATTTCTCCTGTTTTCTTTGTTTTATTTTCGTTCGAAGAGTTTATAAAATATTTCCTTTTTCCTTTCATACATCTGAAGTAACTTAAAGTAAACCCAAATTCAAATCTAATAAACATTTTATAGCTGTTATACTCTGCTTCAAACGAAATCTCTTTCTGATTCACTCTTCACGAAAACTTATTTGCCTGGTGTGAACGCTAAGAAAGCAAAAATAAAATATAAAAAGTCGTTCTCTGCGCAGGGACTCCGAACATCACATCCGGCTCACAAGACAAATCCCCTAAAAATAAATAAAATATAAAAGGAGCTAATCAGGAACGTTGCTGTTACAGGAAAAGGTATGACAAAAAACGCCGAGCCATGATCCACTCCGTCTATCTCCAGTCACATTCACGGTGAGCTGGCTAACTGCCTACTGACACGACATATGCATAAACTTTGGGCCCTACTGATCCTCCATGTCGCTATCATCACCCACAAAACACATTCCGCTTTGATCCTCTGTATCAGTAATACAAACTTTTATTTTAACAATTCTTGCTTTTTTCTTTTCTTTTTTCGCCTCACTGGTGGTACGTGTTTCGTTTGTTATCTTCTACGCACGTAACCAATATGAAAAGTCATTTTTCAATCTAAAATTGTGACTTCATAGAATTCGGCCGACAACATCCGGATAAGTTGCTGTAGTCTGAAAAGAAACTTTTTTTTAGATTTATTGACCAAGTAGAACGCTTTATTTAACCTATAAAAAAAACTTATCCTATTAATACTTAAAAAACAATGTCCATGTATTTTATCGGAGTCGAGTTTGTCGTTCAGAGTCGAGTTCGTCTTTCTGACGCCGTTAGATTGACATATATGCACACACAGATTATATACTCTTATCACTAAACACACAGGCCATTCAGTCAAAGAGTCAACTGCTCACAGTGCATCCTATCCACGCACATACATACACCAACAGCATTTTCGTATGACTTCTCTTCTCCAGCGACTGCCCGTATTTTTTTTTTCAGTAAGAGATATTCATTTCACTTCACACCATCTTAAAGATGAAGATTTTGTATCATTTGTTAAAAATAATAACTGCAACTTTATTTGAAATCACAACTTTTCTTTTAGGTGAGGATCATACATTGTTGAATTGAATTTCAATCTTTTGTTTTACTTTTCACTTTTTGACAAGTTTTTATTTTTGTTGTTGAAAGACAATTCATCTGGAGCAACACATATTTATTAAAGTGACAAGTCAATTTAATAAGAGAACGACACAACTGATCAGTGTCATTTCACAAATAAAGGAAAATACAATTGTAGAATTATTAAAAGTACAGATTAATTAATATAATTCATATACGAAAGAAAGAAAGGACATTGAAAGGCAATGTTACAGTGTTAAACAATAGACCTCCATCCCTCCCTAAATTGTCACAGAAATTTTTCACAACAAAATAATACAAAGCAATATTTTATTCTTATTAAATGACAAACACGTAAAAAAAAATGCTATTTGCAATCATGTCCATAAGAAATATAAAAGCCATTTTGCACGATTTACCAAAGACATTTATTTTTAATACGACGACGCTACTAAGACGAAAGGACTACTGGGGGTGAAAGAGAATGAAAAAGACACTATGGAACCGGAAACCGAGTCCTAAACAGGAAGCAGAGTATAAGTCTCTACTCCTTTTCAAAAGACAGGGGAGGAGTGAGAACCGGGCGATAGGCAAATCTATCTACGCCTACTGAAGCATAAATAAATAGTAAATAATATTTCAGTGTTTAGGCGGAGACGTTAGAAATATAGAGTTAAAGTAGACTTTAGAAGGAGCCGGAAACCCCAATCCTAAACAAGAAACAATGGATAAACACACACACACACACACACACACACACACACACACACACACACACACACACACACACACGTGCGCGTGCACGCGCGTGTGTACAGACAGACAAGGTTTAGTATTTTTAATATTTTGAGAACTAGATGCATAGGCTTGATGCAACTTGGCAAACATTTTCTCATGGAGTTACTCAGCAGTGAAGTGAGATGCTACTGAGTGAGCTTGTGTACTGTGTGACTTTTACATACATCATCTTGACAATGAGTCTACTCATTCTTTAGATTTTATACAAAAAATCTCTTCACTCAGGTCTGTCATCATCACACTCCCAATTGCCCTATTCAGATTTGGCTCTGTGCGACCTTTAGTCTTTCCCAAGGTTTATTTAAAAAACAATGTCCATTGAAATAAATGAATTGGTAACAACAAAACATGAGCAAACATAGCCAAATAAAAATATACCGAAAAAAGTTCGAGAAATTGGAAGTCTTATAAAAATTATAAAAGAAAAGTTCGAATGATTTCTGTACTTAGATGTCCACCAAAAATAACTGGAAAGTCAAGAACATCCGCGCAATGGATATGACTGTCCAAGCAGTCAAAAAAAAAAAAAGTGGAAGGGAAGGGAAGTAGCACCCTCATCAGCGAAGAAAGAGACGTCACCTCAGCAACGGAAGCTCAATCAGTTTTCTAGATGCACTGCCCGGTTGAAAGGACATAGCTTCGGCGATATGACGACCGGCTTCAACCCGAAGCGACAAAATAAAATCTAAAATTAGCAAAATATAATTTTAGGATGTAGACCACACTGTATAAAAAGAGAATTTTCAACCAATCACTCTTAGTTTGAGTAAACTAAAAAAACTGAGACTTTTTGTGTTTCCTGAGGTTTTGCAACAAGTTGCAGTCAACTGAAAAATGCTGGCGAATCTACACAAATCTACGCCAAGTGAATCCCTTTTCTTCAAAGCGGATAAAGATCAAAGTACTCACCGACACATGAAAATAAATAGCAACTTCTCTAAGTTTGTAATTTGTTGTATATGAAATATAACATTTTTTAAATCACTTCACTCCAAGCAAATGCCATTAGTATACAGGGGATTACAGGGACTGAAAGGGGATGAGAACACTTTAGTGGGTGGGGGGAATGAGGAGAAAGGACGATAAAGGAACAGGGTTCAGGAACGCAGAAGATAGCGATTGACATTGCATTTAATTTTTTGAAAATTGTAGATGGCAGAAAAGAAAGAAATCTGAAGGGAGTCCCACAGATTAGAAGTGCGAGAAAAGAAAATGTTAGAGTAGAAGTGGCAGTTGCATTTAGCTGGTTCAACAGTAAAATCTAGTTGCCAATTTAGTGGCAAGAAGGAAAAAAGCTCCCCAGAACAGTTGCCATGAAAATATTTGTAGAAAATAGAAAAGGAAGCCACATCACGTCGGTGAGGAAGTGAGTGAAGTCGAGATGCCAGGTCAGGACCGATTATATTACAAACCCTTTTAAAATGTAATTCTATCAGACATATCCATTTCTACGAACATTCAAACAATCGGGATATTTACTACGAAAAAATACATCGACAGAAAATCAACTTAATGAAACTTTCTTGTAAAAATACAAATTGTAATTTTAAATTTTACCATAATTATTAGAAATGTATAATATTAATTTTGATTATAACGATGCTATAGTTTTTATGTACCTCTCATAGTTAAATGAAAAAAATTCCTTTTCATTTAAAACTTTGTATTAAGATAATTCTTCTAGACTTAAAATTAGTACATTTCCTAATAAACCTTATGTAAAATTAGAAAATGGGCTAGTAAAATGCGGGTGATGGTGGGGTGGAGGTGGTAGAAAATATTATTTGATCAAAAATTGTCGGGAGAAGCACTGAAATGTATGCAGGTTAACCAATAGTGCAGAGACAATTAAATAATACTGAGGTAGCCAATGGAAAGATGGAAAAAGTAGTAGTAATGTAATTTGTAGGGAAAGAAGACAGGTATTAATAACAAAATAAGCTTATTGCCATCATCTGAATGAACAAGGTTTATCGCCATGATAACGATTTAACCGTTCGTAGTAGGTTCAGTACGGCGTGGATGAGTTGGCAATAGTTCAATCATAGGTCAGTTCACTGTGACGAAGTATTGGGCTTACAAAAATCAATAGATGCCTAACGAAAACATCTGTGTTTTAGTAAAAAAAAAATTGGCTGGTAGATATGTGGTTATGAATTGTTTGATGAATAGATCTTAAGCATATAGTTTTTTTCTTTTTTCCTTTATTTTCTTTTTTTCTGACGAAGAATGTTTTAATCTCAGATACTTTTCACAATCATATATCCACCACAGACAATTTTTTGCTGGACTAAAACGCAAATGTTTTCATTAGCCATCTATTGGCCGAGACGTTCACCAAATCTAACACAATTTTATTATATCAGTGTGTATCTCGTCAGGAAATATAACAAAAGGTTTTCATGATTCTACTACTATGACTAATACTAGTCGATCAGCACCGCATACAATGCAAGGTGTGATATAGCTTTTTACAGATAAATATTTGAGGAACAAAACGAAGAAATATAAGCATATTTGTTGTCTTGTTATTCATCATGCTGTTTTTTTTTTCAATTTAAACATAAAAAGGACCATCCTTTCCAGAAAATCACACACATAAATAGATAGATAATAGATATTTTTTGTTTTTGTTTTTTTTATCCAAATGACTCATAATTTGGTTGACTAAATTTTGTGAAATCTTTATCTTTTGTTGCACAAAGAAATCTGGAGAATGAACTGTCCGAAATATGAAGAACATACGAGGCTGTTCCAAAAATATTCTTTGAAGAGAAGCCCATGTTAATCTAATTTGTACAGAGACTGTATGTAAGCTTGTGGGGATCACTCACATCATAGCAGCAGAAATAGCCTCGTGTTCACGGGAAATAAAAAACATACATCGTAGAAATAAAACAAAGAGATAACAGTGACAGCATGGTAAATTGTACATTAATATCATACAATTTATATATTTTTATGCGTACTGGTGTGTGTATTTTGGTTACAAGTATTTTATGGTTGCATGTTATAAAAGGGAGAAGTTACTCCGTATTATTACAAGCAATGTCCTGGAGAGAAGTTGGGACAGGTGTTGCTCGTCCCAAGGTTATTGGCGAAGGGGTTGAATTCAAAGTCCTTTGACGGGATGTCCGTATTTTCAGTAGGAACAATTTTTGTTGCATGCTGGGAGAATTTTCATTATATTTACTTCTTATTTAATTTATTTTAAACAACGTTTTCGTGTTATTTATTTTATTTTAATTATAATTTTTATTATTATTACTTTATATTTAATTTTTATTTATTTATAATATTAATGTCTTTACAAGTTAACAAAAGTTGTAGGGTTGCGTATTTGTGTGTAGTTTAGGTGAAGATGTGAGTTCAATATCTAAACAAAGAAGATATAAGCATACAAAACCTGAGTTTCTACTACGGACGTTTATTCTTTTTATGGTGGCTGGAGTGAAACAAAGTTTTCAATGTCTTTTGGCTAAGTCGGGTTTACTTTTCTACTACGGACGTTTATTCTTTTTATGGTGGCTGGAGTGAAACAAAGTTTTCAATGTCTCTTGGCTAAGTCGGGTTTACTTTTTGGCTCAGAAGTAAGTTAGAATAACAATGGTTAAAATGGTCGAGCTCAAGTTAGCTTTTCGTTGAGTGGTAACGGCCAATTTACTTATTTCATGAGTAGGGCTGCCAATACACGCCTGAACGATGCCGTTGGAAGGTGGAAAAGAAAGAAATTCTATCCTTCCCGGAAATGCGGTCATAAAATCGCGCATGTGACCAAAACCCTTTCCGGTTTCTTTATAACTTGTATAATGGGAAAATGAATTTCTTTATAAGATATGTGCTTATCCTGAATTAATTATTTGGCACACCTAAAGTCGTTGAAAATGCCCGACTAAAGCGAATAGAAAACTTCTACAAGATAATTAATAAAGACAGTCCCAAACTTATAGAACTGATACAAAAAATTATTTTACAAAAACTCATTTTTGCGCAAAATATAAGAATTTATTTTTGATGGGATGGAATGGGAAAAGAGAGCACGTCACTTCTCTTATCCCGGATGTTGAACAAGACACAAACAAATAAGACTACATGAAATTTAAAGATGGGCTTAACAAAAACAACTTCCTTTCGTGCGCCTTATTTAAAAAATGGCGCAGGAAGCAATATACACGAGATTTCAAAATATTTTTCGAAAAATAAAACTTTGAAAAGGTGATGCAAATTTTGGATAAGGCAGAAAATATAAAAATGCACCCACTTATTAGTAAGACGAAAAAAATGTCACAGCACGAAGGGAGTTCAGATAATTTCGAAATACCAATGTCAAGGGAAGTTTTTATAGTTTTTCTTTTATAGGAAGTTTCCGTTAACAGATTTCTGTTTCTTTGCCTATTCTTCTCAGGAGGCAGCCAACAACCCATTTCACTTTTGGGTGCATTTTTTTCTGGATGAAATGTTCGTGTCAGTTCGTCTTGGATGAGATATTTGGTTCTTGTTAGGAGATATGAAACTATTTTTCGCAGCCAGCAGGCTTATGTGACTTATCAGATCCTTCTGCTTTGAAACCTCTTTCTACCTTAAAATGTGATTGCATTCTGCACTTATCAGCCAGTTAGTCACCTTATATAGGAAAAAAGAGGCCGCAGCTAGACCTTAACTTCAAAATTTACGAGGACATAAGCCGACGCTTTTGATTGGACAGTAAATAAAATGCATATTTTTTAATTCAAAAAATGAATCTGCAACAATCCACCTAGGCAGAAATAATTTTGGTGCTTCTTTAACCGCTAATTCTAAAAATAGAAATTGTCACAGATAAATGTAGCATTTTTTTATAAATCGTCTGGCTTTCTTTAAAATACACTTATCTAAAAAGCACGTGTAATAAACCTAGACGATTATGATATTAATTTGTTTACACTTTTTAATTAATTATTCATTTTAATTATTTTACACTACTAATTAATATTTTTATACTGATTAATTTACTCATGGAGTTTGGGTCGACAAAGCCAAGGTGAACTTCGATAATATTCGAGTTTCAATCCGGTTGTAAAGAGGTTAACGCTTGGTCTAAGGGAAAAAAGAGGTTCTTCTTCAAAGTCACCAACACATCTTTATCTGTTTTTGCAAACTTCATTAACGAACAAGATAGAATCTGAAATGGTCCAGGTTTCATTTTCTTTCTGAAACGGATTCTCCTTTCAAGACAAAGAAAAATTTAAAAAAAAAAGACATATGAATTATATAAAATGAAGATATTAGCTTGGAGAAGACGAGACACATTGACTTACAACTTACAATGGCCTACCAACGGAAGACATGACCTCAAATGGAAACCATTAGACGAAACGAAAGCTAAATTTGAAGGGGGGTTTGGAGAAAGAGGGAGGGAGAAAGAAGGAGTGAGAAGGAGAGAAAGGAAGAAGGGAGACAGAAATTTTCCTACATCTCATTAGTTTTTTTGTTCTAAAGTGACGGAGATTTGTCATGTTGCTGCTGCTGATATTGTTCAGTCTATCAGGGACGCAACCCCTATTTTTCAAAGGGTAGACCTTTCAATTAGAAGCGTTTATTGACGCGAATGGCATTACTTTTCGATATAAGACGTTTACCTTATCAGTTTCCGTTTGATTTGGCAACTTGACGTAATATGTGAAGTTCAAGATATTATTTAGCTCCCTTCGGACGAAAATCTTAGAATTAACCAGAAGAACTAATTGCTAGAACCAGTACACCTTCACAATGTTTGCGTAGATTCCAGCATTTAGCATCAGATAGCACTGATGAGAGCAGAGTCAAACACACATTTTCGCCGTCTTTATGTACAATTCTTCTCGTTATCCTTGGCGATGACGCACATATTGAGAAGTTGGCTGAAGTCGCAGATAATATTTCTGACATCTTCTGTAGCCGACACTAATGATTCTTAATCTGACCTAAAAGTAGAAAGTCAGAATGCAAATTAGTTCTCTTTCAAGCGGAAAGAAGCCGTGTACTTAACTCGTGTTGTTGAAATCCTTACTAAACAGAAACCTTGTTATTATTTTTAGTCTTGACTAACATTTTACAGTGGTCACGTGACAGGGTTACCACGTGATCCCTGAAATTACATAAAAGGAGAGGAAATCTATTTCTCTCTCTCTCTCTCTCTTTTTTTTTTTTTAAATAATCTTCCATGTTATCAAATTACCACTTATTATCAGATATGTAGGTGCTATTCCTTTTTTCCCCCTCGTCCTGACGAGTCTTTGTTCGCTTGGGGTATCGTGAGCGCTAAGAAAGCAAAACTCAAAATAAAATAGCCGTATTCTATACAGTGGCTCCGAGCATCGCATCTGGTTCATAAAACAAATTCCTCCCAAAATCTAAAATACAAAGCACAAACGTTGTCGAAAAAAAAAATAAGATAAGCCAAATTTGTTTAAAAGAAAGCCTCTGACTCAGAACCCGGCCGACTGGCCAGCTCTCGACACCGGCAGATGAGAACATCACTACCATGATTTCCGTCAACCGTCCCGCCAACGCATTTTACCAGGCCTTACCACGGATCAACCCTGCCAGCGACATACAACTCGGGATATCAACTGCCTATCCCCCGTGAACTCATACTGGTGATTTCACACCAGGTAGATCCTTTTCACACAACTACGTATGCCGGTATTGAACATTACGTATATATTCTGAAAATTTGTCAATACACGCTTGTTGAAATTTTAATCCTCGTTTCTTCTTTCGTTTGCAACCATACGCTGGTTATAATAATAGTAAGCTGTAAGCTCGTTTTGACGATCTCACAAAAAGGCTGAATCAGCCTTTTTTTCGGTAAAGATTTAGTATGGATCATTCGTCACACCGTTCAAAGCAGAAGCATAAAGATCCCATGTGATGGAAGTACAGAAAATATGGCGCTAAAGCTAACTCTTGCAAGCCTTCCTATTCTTTCAAATCAAATGAGGAAAAAGGAGAAAGCTAATAAGTGGATGCGACACTTCTAGCTATGGAGAAGTCGTTTGTCTGTACGGAATTGGGAAACCAGTCTTCATTTCGCGGTTGATAATGGTGGCCAGGTGTCCTCCAGCCCATAGCCGTTTCTGGAAACTGGCCTTTTAGAAATTGAAGGTAGTGTGGGGCGCTAATGGTGTTGGTAAGAAATTATCAGAAGGTTTTTGTCGAAGGTTGCGTTTTTATCATTAACACTCCACATTCAATTTGCAAAGAAAACACAGAAAAGAACAACAAGAGACGATTGAAAGATCAACAAGTAAAATTAATATTGAAACAAAGCATATACAATGACAATAAAGATTAAGTCTTAAAAAGTGATTTCCCTTGTACCGTGTGGGAAATACAAGTGTATGTTGTAAAGAGTTTTGTCGCAGTTAGCTCCTCAGTTCCTTAATCCTTCAACAGGGGTCTCTCTCCCCTGAGTATAAATACTGGCTGACCCCTCTCTCTCTCTCTCTCACTCACTCTCTCTCTCTCTCTCTCTCTCTCTTTCGACAGGCCTTGGGCCGCTACCTCGCGCGGATGCGAGGAAAAATCTCTCTTTTTCCACTTAGGCCAATATGTGACCTCTCACAGATACAGCGTTTCCCAAATTCTTGGAACGCGCTAAGAACAATACACGTACGTACGAACACTTACAACACACACACATAATTTCTCCATACAAACTCTATGTAACAGTCCATGTTTTTGTTTAACTTGTTTTGTTATTAATATATATTTGTTTATCCATGTATATCGGTCTTGTTTGTTTTCTTTGTCTTCTTTGGACTTAATTAAAGTCCGACATTCTCACGTAGCTGGACCCGCCAGCAGGAAAGTTTAACCTTCTGATATCTCTTCACGTCTTCACCCCCAGCGGTCCGCTACAGTTTCTTTGTTGATATTTGTTTAGTGTTTAAGAATGTTTGATGTTTGAATTTAAAAGTTCTTTGTTTGTGCAGAAGAATGTTACAGTTCTGAATAGTTCGCTTGGCTTTGATAACAGACAGTTCACTGTGTGTGTGAATGTAGTTAATGTCTGTGTGTGTGTGTGAGTAGAAAATTGCGAGAATACACGTACGAGGTTTTGGTTTTGGAATTTAATATTCTACTGATCTACTAAAGTTTCTTCCTTAAATTTCTTCTTTATATACAGTCAAGTAGGCTCCCAGAACGAACGCGGGAAGAATATTGAAGAAAGTGTCAATTTCTATGATTGGACTAAAATCGACCAATTGTTGATTTTGTACTATAGCAAGTTTGGTTGAAACAAAACACGAGAAATTTTTATGCGGCTCGTACGATGCGTAAATTGTCTTAATGAATAGTACAATTTATTTATTGTCCAATTGCTGTTGAGTAATTTGTGGGCGTGGTGTGTGTAGGCGTCACTACAGTATCCTTGGTAGAAATTAAGCAAATTTCAAAGTGATAAGTGATTCGTGGCCTGTGAAGGTTATCGAGCACTGAATTCGGTTACTAAACCGGATCGATATCTTGACATGACGGTCATTGGCAATTGTAAACATTTTTGAACTTATCGGGGCGTACCATCAGGTCCTTGTTGAACCTGAACACAGTCTGAAGACGATAGTAACATCTTGTTTTGGTTTGTTTGCCGTCCAGTTTGGCCTATGGAACACTGCAGTCTTTTCAACGCTTCAGTGACCATGTATTATGTGACCCACTTTTTGCTTGCATTTTACACTTTTCATGTACGATGTATCGATAGATGATGTTACTCTGAAGGAGCACACAGGGGATTTTCGTTGTGTTTTTTTAGCTTTTGAGACAGTTTGATGTAAGTGTTTAAATGCGAATTTGGTAGATCCGAAGGTTCTATTTTTTGAACACCACATTTCCTCAGTAGCTATATATGTATATATCTACAGTGATGAAAACTCTTGATACATTTTCTGTACCAAATACCACGAGGCTGTTGTCAATTTTAGGGCATGATCAATTATTAGACTCTTTATATCCCACTTTTAATCCGTTTGCGGACACGTTGACAAATGTTAAAAATTGCACCATCATTCGCGCACTTCATCCGGTGGAATTGGCGTTTTTCTTCAACAACATATCAATGAGGAGTGGAAGTCCATTTCCTTTTCCCCCCGAAAATTTTCATCTACGGAAACAAAATATAGCATTTTTAGATATGAGCTTCTAGCGGGTTATTCTGTAGTCCGCTAACTTCATCAACTTTTAAAAGTCCGGTCATGATGCATCACAAGTCTTTATTAGGCATCTTCAAATCACATACTCCCTCAGTGAAATGCGACACCAATTCATCTTTTCGTCATTTTACGAAAACAAAATGTATGTTTATTAGCATAATGGACTGCAAAATAAAGCAAGTATAGAAACTTAACTATCTGAGAAATTTTTATAAAAGATTATGGAAAATATGAAACAAAAATCCAAAGACGCATTAAAATAGAGAAAGATATCTTCCAGAAACTAAGCAAAATATTAAGAATCAGGAACATTTTGTTGGAAACAAAGAAAAGCGTGTTATGTAATATTAATCTTCCCATATTCCCTATTTGTAGCCAATCAAAAGAAATGCCAATCTGGAAAAACCAATCCAAATGAAATAATGCCCACGACGATATACGTTTAATGAATGTCCATGCTCTTTTTTTTCTACAGAGCACGAACACCTGTGACTGTAACTGACAGCAAATCCAAGTCAAAATCTGTTCCCAAATTTGGTAAAGACTATTTTGCCCAAATTCTCTCCACCCTGAGAATAGTCAAAGTAGTAATTCAGCATTGTACAACGCCCACACATTTTCGAAGACAAACTCAAATAACTTTTTATTTAGTCAATGCGTCTCACTTATCTTCTTGAAAATGAATTAGCAGTAATATAAAAAAATTATATTTTAGTAGTGTAAAATAATTAAAATTAATAATTAATTAAAAGGTGTAAAATAATTAAAATTAATAATTAATTAAAAGGTGTAAATAAATAAATATTATAACCGTCTAGGTTTGTATTTAGCACGCACTTTTGAGAGAAGTATTTTTTAAAGAAAACTAGACGGTTTGTATAAAAATTGTTACAGTTGTCTCAAAATTTATAATTTTAGAATAAGCAGTTAAAGAACCGCCAAAATTATTACCTCTATTTGAAATTGAAAAAATATATTACTGACCAATCAGAGACGTGGTTTCGTGCCCTCGTAAATTTTCAAATCAAGGTCTCCGGAGCCTCCCGTTTTCTTATAAAAGGAGACTTAACCGCTGAGAAGGGCAAAAATTAATCACATTTCAAGACAGAAGGAAGTAACAAAGCAGAAGGGAGTCATAAATCATTCTTCGAAGAAGGGACCCAAAACGAACAGACACTAAAATTTCAACCAAGAGGCAGATTCAAGATCCAGGTTGAAAATTAATTTCAGCTGATTCCTAAGAAGAATTTTTAAACTGAACTTTTTTACAAAAACAAAAAATGGTTATGACAAGTGCCCGTGACACCAGTCTTACAAATCTATAAAACCTCCCTTCGTGCTGTGTGAGACATTCCTTTTCTGTCTTATCAAATTTTTGCTTTGCCTTCTCAAAGTTTTTTTTCTTTTTTCTTTTCGAAAATTGTAATCTTTCGTTGTCATGTATATTGTTTGAATTGTTATCGAGCCTTAGTTTTTGAATAAAGCGCACAACAAAAGGATTTTTCTGCAATCTCTTGTTTGTAAAATACTGTATTTGTTTTGTTTTTTAATATGTACTGTGTGTAATAAATGTTTGTCCTTTTAAATTTCGCGTCGTGATTTGAGTCTGTAGCGGACCGTGGGGGTGAAGATGTGAAGAGATATCAGAAGGTTAAACTTTCCTGCTGGCCGGTCCAGCTACATGAGAATGTCGGACATTAAGTCCAAAGAAAACAAACAAGACCGATATATATGGGTAAACAAATATATATTAATAACGAGTTACACAAAGACATGAAAAGTTACATAGTGTTTGTATGGAGAAATTATGTGTGTGTATTGTAAGTGTTCGTACGTACGTGTATTGTTCTTAGCGCGTTCCCAGAATTTGGGAAACGCTGTATCTGTGAGAGATCACGTATTGGTGTAAGTGGAAAAGAGAGCGATTTTACCTCGTCTCCGTGCGAGGTACTGGCCCAAGGCCTGAGTCGGAAAAGAGAGAGAGAGAGAGAAGGGTCAGCCAGTATTTAGCCAGGGGAGAGAGAGACCCCTGTTGAAGGATTAAGGAACTGAGGAGGAGCTAACTCCGACAAGTCTTGTTTGCGCATTTTTTTAACATTTGACATAAGAGAAGCGACGTGCTCTCTTTTCTAATTGTTTCTCAGCAAAATAAATTTTTATACTAAATGACGTTTCACTTAAATTTACTAATTGAATAAGTTATTTTATTAGAAAACTTTGTGGGAATACTTGGGTAGGATCTTTTTTCCCACACACCCTCGTATCTCGTGTATACTTTTTAAATTAATTTTGCACGATATTTTTTTTACAGTTATGTAAAGAAAAATTCATGAAGATTTTATTTCAGTAAAAAAACGTTTATGCAATATCAAGTTTGAACATACGAAAAATTTGTCCCGAATCTTACCAAAGATGAAACTCAAAAAGTATTTTTCTGAGAGTTGGTGCGTGTATAATTATGAAATAATATTTTCTTTCAGATTGGACAGAGAAAAAAAATCTATTTTTTAAAAATTACTTGTAATTTTTCAGTGCGATGTTACTGTTCGTTTTTTTTTTTTTAAAAGTGTCTTTTATTAAATAAAAACATGTTTGAAGAAGCGAAAAATGTTTAAATGACATTTTCGAGTGTGAACTTTTTCAAAAGAATTTTAATCTTTTTTCAACTTAGCAACTGTTACATTATTTTTTGGTATGGATGTTCAAAAAGGAAATAATTATGAATTACCGCCTTTGACTAATTTTCTCACTCAGTAGGGTGTAATATATAATAATTTAATAACTCTTAAATTCAGAATAATTACAGTTTTCGTTCACAATGGTTTGATGAGGGACGAGTGAGCATGCGAATATTTCAAAAATGTCTAAAAACTTTATTTACATACGGAAATTTATTTATATTTTAATATGGATTATCTTTAGGCTATTATCTTTCAAATAAAACCGAAACTTAAGTTCAGAGAAGGTATTTTTAATATTTCAAATGTATTTTTAGTGGTTTTAGGAAATTCATGGCTGCACCTGTCACGTCTATTTTTTGTTAAATTAAATACAGTATGTTCTTCTTAAATGGAATATCATTTACAAAGAACTGCTACTTAGCAGGATCCATTATATGAGAATCGACTTCTTAAATAAAATGTCCTTTTTATGTTTCAAAGGAATGAGAGCTTTGGGACCATGAATTTCGATCCCTAGCTATTATGAAAATTTGGATCACATCATGAAAAAATTTAAAACTAATTGTTATTGAATTAAATTATCTTTTTTTCTCTGGGAAAGGATTTGTTAAAACAGTCAAACAAAATTTGGTAGGAGTTAACTGAATTTCACTTAATTTCCTTTCTCACCATCATAGAACACGTTTTCTCAATTTCTTTGATACTAATAGTTCCATGAAGACAATTCAAAATCTATTATTGCCTTTAAACACCATTCTGGTGTGTCTGGTAATATACTCTGTATAGTGTACGGTGAATTGTTACTTTTCTGCATTCAACTAACATTTTCTGATGTCAGCAATGTCAGACACCAAAAATCAGAGTTTAACCTATCAGTTTGTTTGTATTGTAAATTGAATATTATTTAACCCCAATTAAAAAAAAAAAGCAGGTGACCTAATTTGATCAAGTTACATGTTAATGATCCAGTTTAGCAGAGATTTATATTGTAAATTACAGTAAATTGAATACTGAGTGTTTCAAAAAAGATGGATACAAAAACAGAATCCAGTTTGGCATTGCAAGCATATTGTGAAGAGAACCTCTGTCTTAGTTCCATTTACACAGTAAACATTCAGGTGATTCCCAAATTTTAAAAAAAGTAAGAAGTTATTTCCATTAAGAGTAAAACAAACTATAATGGAAAAAGATGTTTTTATAGAAAAATATTAATTTTAGCCAAACTGAATGTTTAGTTTATACCGTTTTTCTTCTTTTTCTGTTGACTATATGCTAGTTACCAGTGTGATTAATAATTATTAATAGGGGAAAAAAACTGTCTAGTTTTATGCACAAACATCAAAAACATTTATTTTGATTAAATATTCTTTTTGCATAAAGTTTTTAATTTTATTTAAATAAATCAGTGTTTCATGTTGAACTTGGTATTTTTTTCTTTTTAAAGTAAAAAATCAGATAGGAAATGAATGTCAGATGAAAGAGGAAATAACAATGATAGGAAGAGAAAAGAAGGAGAAATAAAAGATAAGGAAAAGGAAAGCAACACAGGAAGAAGAAAGAAGAATGTAAAAAGATGAAGTAATGAAATGTGAAAATGGATTTTCAAAAAGAAAATGAAAAAACCAAAGGTGAAAAGGAAAAGAGAATTTTAAAATATTAAAAGAAAAAGAGAAAAAATTACAATTACCAATAAAAATTAAAGGAATGTTAGCAATGTTACAAATTGCAAATTATTTCCAAAAGAATGTCCTGTACTGAAAGACACGACAATATCAAAGTCTATGACTTATTACATCTATAAAGTACATGTGGATATTACGCACCACACGTATGTTCAAGTATTTCCTGTACTATTGATATTATTATTGCCTGCTATGTGGTTGTTACAGTGTTTCTCAGTCCCCCCACCTTATACTCCCTATTCACTTGTTTGTGGCTTGTATGACCGGATTTAACAGAAAGACATTCTTTCACAGCAAATGAATAGGCTTTTTTTTTAAAATTTCTGTTTTATTTTTACATATCTTCAATAACAATGTTGTCCACAAGAAGTAGCCACTAATAAAAATAAGGTGTGGTTTAAAAACCAACAACATTTTCTTTTGTATATCAAGTAAATTAAAATTCAAATGAAGTCATTATTTGACAGTATGTGGTCATAATTGCTTGTATCCAGCAACAGCAAATGAAGAACTAACACCCCATTAAACCTTTGATAATTAATCTTCTAGTCAGGTGTGAACAGTTGAAACTACTTATATTTTTATTGGAGAATAGGGTAAACTTGAGAAATGAAAATTTGAAATTTTGAATTCTTGCTTAGAAACAAACTTGTGTTGTCAATACTCAACAAATTGAATGAAAAAGATTGATGTGAGTTTAAATAGGATATAAAGAAAATTGTGAAAAGTCTTTGACTAAATTTATTGAATAAATTATGGATCAAAAAGAATTTAAGATTTTCATGAGATGACCTGTGACCACAGCGAAAAAACTTTAGTTTTTTAGTTTCATTTGTAGATGATGGAGTTTTGACATACCCTGTATTTAAATTAGCAATTAGTCATTTACTTTAATTTACTCTTGGTTTTAAATCACGCGACTTGTGGCTAAGTCTGTATTTATACTGCAAATGTTAGTAGTACACAAACACGAACAAGTAATAAATATTTGCTACAATCTAATAACTGACTAAAACAAGGGAAATAACCATTTAGGAGACTTCAAAAAGTTATTTTCCTTAGACTTTTTCAAGTCATATATATATATATATATATATATATATATATATATATATATATATTTCAGCACCATCTCTTCTAGCAAAGGGTTTTTTAATAAGAATAGCGAATTTTATAATTCTGCCCAAAGAAATAGTGGCTATAAAGGTACTAATATTAAATACATAAATCCCATTAATTATGACCGGTAATAAGAGATCTAGGAAGATCATCTGATTTACTCCCCCTTTCAACCTTATGGTTAAAAAAAACTAAGTTTCCTATTAATAAGATTTACGCTAAATCTTATTAATAAACATTTTCCCCCAAATAATCTGCTTAGTAAAATATTTAATAAAAATTCTCTTAAATTAAGTTATTGTTGTGCAGATAGCCTCAATAAATTAATTAAAAAAACATAATAACAAAGTATTCAACAAGTATAAAAATTCAAAAGGCATGATGTATTGTAATGATGCATTAAATAATTCTAAATATAATAATACTAATATTGTAAATGTAGGAATTTCAATAATTGGCCACTACAAAAAAAATTGCCTAGGTAGTTCCCTAGTTTATCTTAGTACTATTTCTACTCCTGAAAAGCCAAATATTAAAAAATCCACATTGAATGTACTAAAAATATGTTTAAAATCCATTAGTATCAACATGTATTTTCCTTCAAAAATAGTTCTCATAAATATAGTACTTCATTGTCCAAGTACTTTTGGAGTTTAAAAAAGAAAACTCCTACTGTTAAATGGAAATTAATTAGAAGAGCTTGAGCCTGTATGCGCCATGTTATATTGGTCTCAATGAAAAATTGGAAATAATTAAATTTAAAGACAAGATTAACCTATTAAATCAAAGGCAGGAACTCACTGTTAACTGTAGACATAGTTCAACATTTACCTTACATCTGGGTAGAAATATTATGTATGAGAATACAGTTTGTATTATTATTATTATTATTATTGGTACTTTAATTAATTTATTTCTATCCATGTACATATATATATATATATATATATATTTATTTTTATATATATATTATATTTTTATTTTATTATATGTTTTTATATATATATTATATTTTTTTTAACTGGATCATCGTCGTTAATTATAATCTACTCTTATTTGCCAGTGATTTAACCTAATATAGATTGTTATGTTGATACTGAATAGCTGTGATTCTTCATGCATTAATTTTGCATGGACTCTGAATTCATTATGGTTAACTTGGTAAACAAGTATGCATGTATGTTAATATAGTTGTTTCTACTTCTGTTTATATACTTAACCAGGTGCATCTATTTGCGCTTGGGTGTCTATGTGCTTATTTATGTGTATATGTATGTATATAGGTGCATATGTTTTTGTATATATATAAATATCTTTTTGGTTGTGTGTATATTTGTGTGTCTTTATGCATATATTTGTGTATATGTGGGTATGTCGGTGTGTTTTTATTTTTGTTTATATGCTGGTTTTTGTGTGTGTAAATATTTTATTTGGACTTGGGGATTTTGTTATTCCGTTTTTTTGTATATGTATACATATGTGTGTATGTATATATGTCTTTTCTTTCTTTCCTTACTTTGTTTATAGCCTGATTGCATATTTCAACTACTTATATGTATGCATCATACATACGCTATTTCTGGCCCTTATTTGATACCCCCCCCTCCACTTTATATCTATATGTTCATGTATGTAATATTTTTGATGGTTGGTTTGTGTAGTTTTATTATTGTATTTCTGCTTGAATCTTGGTGAGTTTGTTTATCGGTATGGGCGTGTGATTGCTAGTATTTGCTTTTACTTGTATATGCTTGTGCTAATATAATTTTCTTTTTGTTTGTTTGTTCTTATTCTTTTTTTTTCTCTTTATCTACTTTTTATTGTTTATCTTCATTTTTATTTTCCTTTTTTGAATTTTTTGTTTTTCTTTCTTTTTTCATTTTCTTCTATTTCCCGTGTTGTTCTTATATTTTTTGTGCTTATATATTTAGTTATAATTACATGATTGTGTATTAGGATGTGAATGTGTTTGTCATATCATTTGTATAATCTTTCTTCCTATCCACCTTTTCATCTGAATTCTGACTTTCTTGTATCTAATGCTTGTAGTGTTGGTAGATACTTCTTACATCAGCATTAAATTTAATAGATAAATTGGCACTTAGCT
Organism: Acanthosepion esculentum; assembly: GCA_964036315.1. Classification (NCBI taxonomy): domain Eukaryota; kingdom Metazoa; phylum Mollusca; class Cephalopoda; order Sepiida; family Sepiidae; genus Acanthosepion; species Acanthosepion esculentum. Next base: position 41,323,666 of record OZ038507.1, on the reverse strand, counting down.
AAGAAAAGTAATATTTCTTTTTTCCCTGTTCCAGTTTTTGAATAATTTTGTAATATTTGAAACCTAATGCTTAATGTTAAATTTAGAATATGAAATTTGTAATTTTTAATTTTACTGTGAAATTAGACTTTAATTATTTCATATTGATTTCTAGTTTAATCTAACATTAACTTTAATACACAATGGTTTGTATTGAGAATATATTGTCACATTTTTTGAATTACAATATACTTGTATTCTGATTGGTCATCATAAGTTTCGTAACAATGTTTCCCCTATTTAGGGAGTGTAATTTGGCTTTGAATTTTCAAAAAAAACTCTTTATTTCTCAATCAACACCAACACTTTTGATAAGACACCAGAAATGTTGAAACAAAAATGGCTATTTTTGTAGTGATGTTATAACATGCTTATGTTATAATTTGTAATAAATATCTTACATATATATATATATATATATATATATATATATATATATATATATATATATATATATATATATTGCTTAAATGTTATTTTTAGTGGATACTTGTATTTGAGATGTTCTGTTTATTTATTAAACCATATTTATTTATTTTAGTGTACCAGGTGGAATATTCAAAAAATCTTATTAGAGCAGAATATGTGCTCTCCAGTTCGATTTGAACCTGCATTCCACTAGGGCAGAGGTCATCAAACTATGGCCTGTGGGCCGGATTTGGCCAGCAATGTCAGCGAAATAAAAAATTCAGCAAATTTTGATATCCGAGTGCTTTTTGTGTAAAAAAAAATTAATAAATAAAAAATCCATACTTTTCCTTACATTTATTTCCTTAAATATATATATATATATATATATATATTCTTTTTCTTTTGTCATTATGTAATGAATGAACAAGTTCTTAATAAAAATGAGTCTGGGGGAGAAAATAATTTAAATGTTTAAAAAGTGCTAAATTAATAATGGTGTAGTTTTAATAAGCTCAGGGCATTTGGAAATTTTAAAAAATTCCCTGTTGTATTAGGCATTTTTTCTCTCGTTCCAAGAACCACTCAATGTAGCAGATTACTGAATCAGGTTGTTTTATGGGTGCATGAATTAAAAATTGTGGAATTTTGAGGATATGTAGGATTATCTAATGGTTGAAGAGGTTAAAATTGTAGTGGTCAGGGAAGCATTCTCTTGGGAGTCTGTTCCACAAAGCAGTAGCAGCTCTTGGGAAGAAACTGTTCAAATCAAATTTTCTTCTTATCAATGGTTCATCCCTGTGTACATGGCATGACAAGTTAACTGTAAATCTCTGAACAGGTTAAAACTGTCGGAACATTTTCAATGGATATAGCAGTAGAATAGCAATAGACTTGCAATGTTGCACTCACGGGAAAGGAATTGTAAGGTGGAAAATAATTCATCACCCACAAGGCCGTGTGAACTTTTGAATTCTAAGGCTGGAAAAATAAGATTAAGCTGCCCCTGCCAAGATATGACAGCAATTCTCCCTTGTTGGTCTGATCTGACTCTTGGAAACAGAACAAGGCAGGTGTGGTATTTTATGGAGCAGTATATAAGGAGCCAAAACATTTTACCAACATCTTTAGCAACTGATCATATATACAAATTTCACTTGAGGTCTAGGATGAACTTGAGTCCCAAGAGATGTTCAAAGCAAGGAGATTCTTTGAGAGTGTGACCATTCATTGTGACTAGTGAGAATTCAGGATCTGCTCAGTGATAATGAAAAGTTACTTGCTTGGTTTTTGTGTTTTGAAAGTTTGCCCTTATTAGAGCAAAGTCAGATGAGAGATCAGCTACCAGGTTCTAGTCATCTAGATTTCTGGAGGTGCACTGCATAGATGTTTACTATAAAAGAATGTTCTCAGGCAAATCATCACTATAAATTAGAAAGATGGCAGGAATGAGTAGTAAGATGCCGGCATAAAATCTTCTAAGTGACTTGTTTTACTCTGAAGAATTTTCTTCTTGGAACGAAATATATCACATTTTGTGTCATAACTTAACTCTTTGATATGTTTTTATTTTTTTATTTATCTTTCATACATCACTTGTTCAATTCAAAATGATTATGCCAAAACTCTCAATCAGTATATTCTAGCAACACTGTACAAAGAAATTATGTTAATAACATTGATATCGATACAAAGTTTTGGTTTTTCTTATTCCTGTCCTCCGAGTTTACCTGTACTTTATCACTTGTCCATGGAGCTGGAGTTAGTTTCTGCACTAAAAACGGAAAATACATGCTGATTAAACATTTGATGTTATTTACCGAGCATGGTTTTAGTTTTGACACAAAGTCAGAAGTATGGGGCACCTAGTGAGGATGAAACTCACAACTCAGTAGCAATGGACAACTCACCTAGCTTCAATAACCATTACACCATGCCAAGATACCCTGTGATTAAATATTTGATGTTGTAATTATTTTGGGCGTAAATTTTATTTTAGCAAATATTGGCATTCAATCTGTCTGTTGCATATTGAAAAGAAACAAAGGAAGGGAAGCAAATTTTAAAAAAATAAAAAAAAAAAAAAATGGATACTGTACAAAATGACGTAAATTAAAAATGTCTAAAACTCTTCACATATTTTTAACAATGTGAAAAAAAAAATTTTTTTTAAATGTCTAAATCTTCAAATCCCCTTAAGAGATTTGTTGGAGTCTGGGGTTAAAAAAATAAACAAAATACAAATTAAGGGCGATAACTAAAAATACCAATCTTGCTAGCCTTTTCTTTTTAAGTGACCTAACAGTTGTCTAGTCTATTAATTCTTGCTACTTGATGTAAAATTAGTGTTTATATTTTATATCTGAGAGTAGTACTCTACAGTTATCTCATCTTTGCTGTGAGATTTCAAATGGATTTTTTAAAAATATGCACTCTTGAAATATATTTGTGAATTATTCAGAATAAAGACAATTCATCAAATTATCCTGGAAGTTAAACATTTTGCAGGTGAACAATACAAAGAATTTTAGTACTATTTAGTACTCACCAGACTGTCAACTAGTGATTACATATAAATGTACACTTGGATCTACAGATCTTCCCTTCCCCACCAATTATCTTTGGAAAAATGTTTCATTTTCAGACAATTTTTAAACTGAGGCATGTTGAAGTACCTGAGCGGTGGCTAATACCTCTACGAAACGTATGAGTTGACAATTGGACTCATTTCAAGCCCAGAAGGGTATAAAAAGAATCAAGAACCGACGTATAAACACACCCGTAGCTGGTTTTTGAATGTTATGTTTTGGACGTGTCTATTCTCAGTGTCAGAAAAAAATACTTTCTTTTAGGTGGGGTTTAAAAACATGTAAATTTGAAAAATCTTTCAACATTTATATAATTGGATTTTAGTAACTTCTGGCATTTATGTGAAAGATTTTTTTTTATACCAATCACTCAATATTTTAGAGAAAAAAAATTTGTCTGACTGCAGGCCATTTTGAAATTTGACCCTTTGTTCACTGAAAAATAGCATAGCATTATGAAAAAGGCCCCAATCTTAATAAAAAACAAAGTTTTATTGTCAAAACATTGGTAAGTATTGTTTTATTAATTTTTTTTAATCCTTTCTAGCATGTTCAAAATTTCAGTTAATGTTAGGAAAGGTTAGTGAATGAGGAATAACCAAAATGGAAGTTGGAAATGAAATGGTAATCTTTATATTATAAAGATTACCAACATCAACAAAATACAATAATCGCCAGTGGCGCAAAGTAGGTAAATCACTGCTAGTGGTGAACTGCTTTGACAGCATATTACCTCCCTTACAATAGCGTCCAATGTGTTTATGAGGATTGGGACATACCCATTAGTTGGATAATAATAATTGTTGGATTTTAATGAAACTTTCAGAACTTATTCACAAATAAATTAAATTATTTTTGAATTTTTTTTTTTTTCTAATATATTTTCCCAATTTCATGAAATTTCGAGAAATTAAATTTATCCTAGAAAGTTTTTTTGTATTAGTTAAAAGCAGGAGTCCTTGGAGAATGTAAATCAATTTTTTTTTTTCAAACCACTATTCATTTCCCAAAAATCTGCTCCGAATTGTAAAATAAAAAAATGCAATAAAGCTATGACATTATTTAATTAGAAAAGCTTTTTTTAATTGCTTTTATAAATAAGATTTATTAAGGACATTATTGTCTTATGAAGATTTTTATTTTGATGAATAATGAACTTTTACAAGAATTGTTTTATTTTTTTTATTTTTAATTATAATAATTTAAATTGTTTAAAATTCTGCATTACTTCTAAGCTAGGTGATATTGTTAATTAAGTGAAAAATATGTTTATGAATCAAAAATTTAAAAGCTTAGTCATTTTGCATCAACATTTTTAAAATAATTTAAAATTTATATATATATAATATGTAATGTGCCCCTGTTTGAGAGTATGGTTGACCATACATGACATAATCAGAAAATAAATGCAGGGTTACTCTATACATAGCTTATACACAAGTATATATGGTAAATACATAAAGATATTGAGAAAATATTCTCCACATTTATTCTCAAAATATTTTTTAAAATTATTTCATGGCTGTTGATGGGACATTATTAACTATGAATGCACAGACTCTCAATCATTTATGCTTCTGTTGTTATTCTTGCACCAGCTACTGTGCAAAGATGCACTGATTGAAAGATCCTATAGTATTTCCAAATGAATTTTTAGAAGAATTAACCAAACTGTTCCAAGCTAATATTGTAATGTATGCATATCATGCATGGAATTTACATAAATGCAATGTGCAGTTTAAGAAACAAATCTTAAATTTTGATAATTTAAAAAAAAAAAAAAAAATGATGACAAGGACACGATTAAAAAACAATGACCTAGGTGGATTATTTAAAAGTGTATTTATTTGTTTTTCTTTAAGATTTTTAAACTAATATAGTGCATTGATTTCTTATGCAAACTACTGAAATAGTTTGCACTTGTTTTCCAGATTGCTCCAATACTTCATTTGTTTATAACCTATAAGAATTTTTCTATTTTGAAAATATTTTATTTTCAAAATATTCTTCCAAAAAATGTTTTTAATTTTTTGCAGTGAAAATTTTATTTCTTTAAATATTTAATTCTTTAATATTAATTCTCACAAAAAATATTTCATTACTCAAGACAAAAAAATAGTAAACATATTTTTCTTACATTTTTTTTATTATCAACATTTCATGAGAGAAGGTGTCTCAGAATTAACTTTTTAAAATGATTGTTTTATTTAAAGAAAAATCATTATCAACAACAAATTACAGAAAAATAATTACTTTACAAAAGATAAAAATACTGATTTTTATTACAGGCCACCATATTTACAAATGGAAGCAATTCAGTTGAGATGTATCAACACAAATTTGTGCCACTGTCATCAACTAATAATACAAGTATCACCTCACCCACATGAACTGACCTTTGACTCATTCTGACCCATGTTATAAAAATACATTTTCTAATGCTTAAATAAAATTGGAAAATTTGTGGTGTAGTTAAATCAAGTAATGATTAAAGTAACTATTTCCCATAAAATCATTAAATACATAAAATTCTCTTGACATTAGGATTGTTTTTATTATTAATAGATTTTCTTTAATTTTTATTTGTTTACAATATTGTTTTCTGTCAATCAGATAATAGCCATTGTTGATTTTTGCCAATTCAAAGGAAAATTTTAACTTTAATTAGAAGTGTTGATTTTTTCACAAAGTTGTGTTCATATGCATTGTGAAAGTTAGAAAAATGATAAGAACTGACTTTAAATTTTTAATTGATATTTTTCAACAAGACATGATTTTCATTCAAGATACCTATGTATTAAGCAAACATTTACTTAATATGACATTAATTCACAAGAAAATTACAAAACATTAAAAAGTCATTTATTATATATATAGATAAATTGCCTAGTGTAAGTCAACAAAAAGCAACAAGCAAATTAGAGTTTCTACAAGTATAAACTCAAAAAATACATTAGTAGATGGTGGACAATGATAAATTGTCAACAAAATCAAATCTTTATTGATAAATTGTTACAAAAAATCTAAACTTTAGGAAATGGGTAAGAAAATAATTCTTGTTGATATTGAAGAATATCAAGTCAAATAGTAACAGAGTGATTAATAATTAAGATTCTGCCTATTCATTACTGGCCAAAAGTGGGAGAGAATAATAACTAAAGAAAATGTCTTTCAAATTGTTCATAGAATGGTAGCACAAAAAATGTATAGTAAATAAGAAGGAATTTCTTTATTATTTTACTTTTGGGATTGGTATATACATTTATGTCAACATAAAAATTAAAAAAAAGAAATTTTAAATATTTAAAGCATATTAAAAAATAAAATTATTCTTTTCTTAATAGACAGAGAAAATAAACATTAAAAGAAATTTCAAATTAAAAGCAATAAACAAAATAAATAAACAGCAGTTTGACAGCAGTGTACCTGAGCATGTTTTTTTTTTAATATAAGGACACTTCAAAAATGTAAGTGTCACAATAGATAAATCTATTAGAAATAAAAATTCAACTATTGCAAAAAACCCTTGCATACACTATTCCAGAGAGCATTAATTTTGTGCATACACCCAAGTAGAGGAGAAACAAAAGAATTACAAATTTCCTCTAATTTTAACAAAGCTGACAACTGATTCCAAAATATTATTGAAGTTAAATATTAATACTGTGGATTTTAAAAATACATGGTTTGTATGAAATTTAAAAACCCACTTATGTTGATGGGATCAAAGATGATTTTCTTTTGAGTCCAGAGTTCTGCCACTGTAAAAGAGATTTTGAGAAACCAATTTCTTTCATTTTTTTTTTCTTTTAACAAAGAGCGAAATAATGCCTAAGTTGCTTAAAAGTCCTTTAAAGTAGAAGAATGGGGAATTGCATTTGAAACATTGTTTAGTAAGGATGTCATGGAAATATTTTAGTTCCTCATGAGCATAATGAAACAAAGACAATAAAACACAGATAAAAATTCAAATATGAAGATATTAATAAAGATAAATTTAAAACGGATATAAATGTATATTTGCTGGTAAAGGTATCTTATCATTCTACTGAAAGGTTGAAACCTCTCCGAAAGAAAGACAGACATCTCTAGGTGCTTTGGGTGAAATGACAAGAAACACAATCAGCAGTCATGAAGAAAATAGAAGAGGGTCTGATGAAAGACTCATGAAGTTGACATACTCAAACTAGTATCTAATAGAATATATATCCACTAATGTTAATCATAAACTATAGTAATTACTGATTAATGAAAAACTTTAAATGTTTACAAGAAAAAGAAATATATAATTAAAGAAATTTTAGAATGAAATCTAATATGAGCATTTTAAAATCAAATATTTTGAGATAAGGCAAACACTATTCTCTAGCTCTTAAGAGGTTAAACAGGTTTTATTCAGTTTGTCAGAAAAGTAACAAAGAGATTGAATAAATACAAAACTAGAAGACTTATTGTACAGACATTCTCCAGACTGCACACTCACTTCAAAAGTCAAAGTTTTCATTGTTAATTCTTCAATTTTTAGAAAACCATGAAAGCTACATCATTCTACAGAGAAGGTTGGAAGTCTACATTCAGCATAAGCTTTCAGCTTAAAGTGTTCATTCTGAATTGTACTTCTGGTAGCAGAACATTTAGAAAAACAAATTGGAGACCATAAGATAGTTGAATTCCAGGTAAACTTTTTCATGCTTATCTTTTATAGGTGTAAAAATGAAGACAATGCCAAATGCTTTTGTGTCCTTTTAAAATAAATTTTGTAACAGGCTTGCTACAGTTCTAAACACATATTTATACTCCTAATTGGTTATGACAAATTTTACTGTGAGCAATTCCTAATAACATTAATGAAAGACGTCCAAAAATGGCAAATTATTTTTTTATAAAAAAAAAAAAAAAAATTTAATGTAAATGTGAAAATTATTCAGTGGGCTGATTTTCAAATCAGAAAAGTGAAAGCTGATAGTTTTATTATCATCATCATCAGCAGCAGCAAGAGAGTCATAAGACTAATCTGAAGTAATACTAATAATTGCTTTCTTTGACCATATACTGTTTTTTTTTTATTTTAATGTAATATTAATATGGTAATAAAAAATATCTTAAAAATACAAAACCTTATCACTCACAATATATTTCTTAAAAGTGCCCAATTTAAATAAATATAGTCGTCATAATAGTTGTCAGTTATAAATATAAATTTATGATAAAAATACAGATTGTTAAAATTTCTCTTTATTTAAAAGTAAAGAAAAATAAGGAATGCTTAAATGCATTCCTTATTTTTCTACAAAAATCAAAGCTTAACATTTACTGGAGTGAGAAAACGTTAACTTTATGTTCCTAGTAATAAGGCAGTTCTCTTGTCAAGATTTAGAAGGATCACCATAAATTTCAAAGTGAATAATACAATTGTTATCCTCAAATTTTAAATTATTTTTTTTAAATGGTGAAATTTTCAGTAAATTGATCAGTTGTCATCTTCCTTGGTAGATGACATCACAAAATTTCAAATGACAATTTTCGTTTTTAATTTACACTTGGAAAAAAAAAAGAAGTAACAGCAAAGTGACATCAGAACAAAAAAAAAACAACAAATTGATAATTTGAACAAAATAAAACAAATAGAATATTTGAAGAAAATAAAAAACAAGCAAAGTACAAAAACACTGAAGAAAAAAAGATGAAAAGATTTTTGAAAAAATCTTTTAAATCATTAAACAGGCTTTTGAAGTTTTGAAGTGGGTAAAGAATGGAAAGAAACAAAATTGTTAGAGAGTGAAAATAGCAAGGGAGAGAATAGAAAGAAATGAAAAAGTGTCAAGGAAGGAGAAATGGAAGAGAATGAGGGAGGAAATATAAGGGGAGGGAAAATACAAGGGTAAAAGTGGCAATGCAAACAATTTTTTTTATCTAAAGCAATTTCAATCATTGCTCTGATTTACACACACACACACACACACATATATATATATATGACTCAATTTTTCCAAGCAATATATATAAATTTCATATATCATGTAATAGTCTAATAAAAATTTATCCAGAACAATACACTTTTACATATCCCAAGGAAAAGAGATAAGTCTTGCTATAAGCAGTAGGCATCATGTCATAATTCATTCTTTATTTAAGCATTGGCAATTTCCTATTTGGGTGCATCTTCTTGGGAAGCAGTAAGGCCAAGTGCTTTGGCTTCCAATTCTTCTTGTTCTTCATCGTGTCCATTATCTTCTTCACCATCACTTGGGACTGGAGTCGTAGCACGAGATGAAGCAGGCGAAGGTGGCTCAGACGGAGGTCTTGGGTACAAAAGTTTCTTGCCCTGTTCAAATGAGATAGAGTCAAAAGTGAAATTCTGAAGGAATAAAAAACCCCAAAAAAAACAAAAAACTGTAAATGAAATTGGTGGTGCATGGGATAAAATCTACACATAGCGCTATATAGAGTATATTTCTGCATATAAGGCGACCTTTAGATAAGATGAGGTAAAAAAATATAGCAAATTTTGATGAATTTATCCTATACCTGTAGTATAAGACGACTGCTTATTGTTTATATAAAGATGATGTTATTTGAAATGTTACAATAAACAAAATAACAAAACTGATTCTAAATCATGTTTTTTCTACACAAGTCCCCTAGAAAACCATTGTTTTGTTTATATTTCATCATGCGATCTCTTGCAAATACTGACTCTTCTTCTGGTGTACTAATGACCATTCACTTATACTTCATTGACAATCACAAAATACAGCTAGTAACAGTACGATAATGTATGATAATAGTACATTCCATTGCTGTGAACGTAATCATAACTCGATGTTTACATTTTCTCAGCTGATCTTGCATGGATACAAGTTGATTTCATTGATATGGAATTATTCTTTGCATAGGCAATTTATTATGAAGTTATGCCAGTAGAAATAGTTTTATTACTTTTATTATCAGTTCATTTGATAATATGAATCTTTTCATGTATATTATTGGCTATTGCACCAAGGCTGAGGTTAGCCTACCAACTAGCATAGTTAAGGTTTCTTTTTTAGAAGTGTAGTATAAAGATGACCCCCAATTTTTAAGGGCGATTTTTGGGATTTAAAGGTCGTCATATAAGCAGAAATATGTGTTAATTAAAATGCTTTCAATAGTTGAATAGAATTAAAACTTAGAGAGAAATTCTAAGTGCATGCACATACCGTGATGCTGTCTTCGTCAAATATTTCTGGGTGTGTTTTATGAAGTGCCATTCTACGTGCCTTTACGTAATACTGGAAGATAAGAAAAATTAAGTTAAAAGGATGAAAAGTAAAACAATAATTGAAAAATTAATGTTAATTCTAAAAAACAATATAAAAACTAAGGTAATTGTTTTTCTTAACATCTTTTTATATTCTAAATAGTTTTTAATAAACAATTTCAAATTGAAAAAGATTAAGAAAGAATCTTAGAAAAAGTTACTGAATAAATTATTTTTTCAGCAAAGTTACAGATAGCTAAGGATGGTTAACAGCATGGAAAAATGGAATTAGCAAACAGAGTTCTAATTTTGACTGAGACAGCTTGTATTCACTTTTCATTCTCCCAGATGAGTTAAATAGCAAGTTAGACTTTGCTCATTAGCCTTGTGTGGCAACAAGTCTAGAATTCAAAACTGGAGAAAGCAACAGAAAACTATTTCCATATATTTTCCAAGAACTGTCATGGCAATGCAGCATTTATACATATTAAAAGAAAAAGGATTCTGTGGATAGGTGTGATCACTTACATCCTGAATGAACATGACAGTTAAGGAGGAGGAGGATGATGACGACAACAGTAACATGCCCTAATATTGTTTGCTTGTAATCCTAACATGGTTTTTAATAAGTCAAATTCTGGATAATGGAAGCAGATTACAAGTGTTGATCGCAAGATGAAAAAGCCATAGAACAATATAATTTGCTACTGCATATCACTTAATGATTCTAAACATCTTAGATTTATCATTTATTATAAAAAGTTGAAAACATCTCACCTAATTATTAATAATAACTGAAAACATCAAAAGAAATCCCCCCTTATATGTAAAAACAATGTTATTTATGAATTCTCATGTATTCTAGGAGAGTGGTGAGAAATGAATGCAATAGATGAGGCTGGAATTTGAATTGCCAAATCCACTTTTCATGATGATAACAGTTATGCTACCTGCACATACTACAACTATTAACCCAAGGCATGTATTAGTAGATAGTGCCAAAATACCATACAGCACTCACTGCAAGGTAAAACACAAACAACCCTAATGAAATAAAATATCATACAGTTGGTATTTTAAAGTGCATACAAAATATTTAATATGCATACAAAATAAAAATACTACTTATAAAATATCTGACATATTCATTTTCCACTGCTGTCAAGCTCTGTGAAACAATCCGATGCATAATGTCATTTATACAATTTAAATTAGAACTGCTCTGCTAAAAAAAAAATTTTTAAAAAAGATGTAACAAAATCTTGTCAACCATACTGACAACATCCAGTTTTTAATAATGACCGAAACATTCAAAAGTACTGAACAAAAACATGAATTTTGGACACTTTATTAGGTCATATATATATATATATATATATAGATCTGCAGCAATCGCTCATCCTCATTTAAACATGCGCTATCAAACAGAGAAGTGTATTGAATCTTTCAGGTGGAAATTACACATTTCCTTTACAGAAACTTTTCTTTAGATACAGTAATAAATTATTTTAAGATATCCCAGTTGATAATCAAAAAAAAGAAAGAGTTTAATCAAAAACTTTACAACATCAATTGCATGTCATTACACAATAACTGATGATTACAGGCTTCAGAAAGAATTCAAGTGAGGAACAATGAAACATGGTAGACTTACAATTCCAAGATTTTTCCAATCAAGCAGTTCACTAAGACGTTCTGTTCGGTTTCTTTGGATAATTCTTTGTCGTCTTGACAAACAACTAAAGTCATACAAAATCTAAAAAAAAAAAAAAAGTTGAGAAAAACAAATCATGTACAAAATGTCCTAATTCAGAGTGGTACGTATTTTGCTGCTACAATGGATTGTGGATAAAGTATAAATATGATGCCTACAACTTTTTAAAAGATCTGAACCCTAATTGGTACAAAGCTCTTTCTTTGGCAGGTAAGTTTATATAACATGCAACACACATGGTTTATAAAATTCTTAATGCTTCACTTTAATTTTAAAAGTGCATCAGTGTTTTCAAACTGATCTTTTGGTACAAGTATTTTAATATATTTGGTGGGATAGCAAATGCAATGTTAGATGCTAGCATACTGACTGGAATAAAGCACTTCAAATACATTATAGTTAACCTATATTATTATAAAACCTACAATACTCAAGTGGTGTAAATATTAACATATATGCACATAAAGTAAATGAAAATATAAAGATATAATTAATCATTTGGGAGGGAAAAAAAATTCTGCACAAAAAATTCCTTCTGATTTTTCTATATCTGTGCAACTCGTTACTTACTTGAGTCAGTTGTTGCACCGATTCCTCAGGATTTTTGTAGCGTCTATCTATAACATAGATGCCATATGACTTGGGATCCACAACATGTTCTTGCATAAAACAACCAAAGCCTGAGAGATTTGTTGTTATACTTGGAATACCCATGACTGTACACTCAGCTGGAACAGACCAAAGAAAAAAAAAAGAAGGTATTAGGTGCATAGATATACAGGTTGTGATGGGTAAATTGTCACCATTTTATATTTTTAATTTTGTGCAAATGCGTTGTTTGTTTTTGATTTTGTCAACTGCACAGTAGAGTAGAGTCTGTTGGGCACCGTCTGTGAGAAAAAAAGCACCAAGCGAACAAGACAGGGAGCAAACTAAAAGGAGAAGAAAAATGGCTCCCTAAGTAGGTTAACTAATGAGAAGGGAACCCCATAGCCTGATGAGGGTAAAAGTTTCAAGTTCACTTGAAAGCACCATGATGCCAGAAATCCTGAAACAGCATGTTGTACTGCTTGGCATTTGTGCCGGAAGCTACAATACGAACATTTCAGAGTGAGTATCAATCTGAAGAGAGTGCAGAGGATTCAGAAAGAGTTAAATTATCCCGTCAACATCATGGGGTTTGGAGTGATCACTAGTGATGGCAACATTATACCTCCATTCATCTTCCCACAGGGCTTTAGACTCAACACAGAGGCCTACATCAAGTGCCTTGAGGAGATAGTGCTGTCCTGGGTCAAGAGCGTGGCTGCTGAAAGACCCTATGTCTGGCAACAGGACTGCACCATGTCATACAGCTGGAGAACCCAATCATGGCTGTCAGTCAATTTCTGTGACATCACCCATGACATCTGGCCACCTAACTCCCCAGACTGCTACCCCCTTTATTATTATGTGTGAGGTGCAGTTGAATGAGAGACCAACAAAACTCCTTGTAACACTAAAGATGAACTGAAAGCAAGGATTATGGCAGCATTCACCAAACCAACTTAAATAAAGAGATTGCCCAGAAGAGTTGCAGGAGATTCTGAAGTCATCTGGGAGCCATAGTTTAAGCTAATGGTGATTTTATTGAATAAATTGACTCTTTACTATTTCAAGATATTTTTGTGCAGTTTTGGTAAACATATCTGTTAAAATAAGATGTCAGTGATATTTTCATTTTTATGTAATTTAGACAATTTATCCATTGTAACTTAGCTTTTCCATTAGAAGTATGTACCAAAAAGAAAGATTATTTTATCCCAGCCAAGATCATATTGTTGGTTGAATGATTTGTCAACCTTTTGGGAGAAATTCTGGATGCTGGAGAATAAAAAAATAAAAATAAAAAACAAGCACTAATTTTGAAGATCTTACTGATCCTACTCAATCCATACAAATTTGTTATAGTAAATGTTTTTTTTTTTACAATTCTTGCATGAACTTGTAAACATAAATGTTATTTTATGCCAGACAAATGCATGATCAATGAATTTTATTTATAACTTTTAAGGTACATTGATGTGCAATTGTAGTATTCTTAAAACAAGTATCCGGAAAGTCCTTATAAAATATCTGTAACACTTATCGTAGAATTACAACTGATGATACAGCTTCTGCTCAAATTTCCTTTGGAATATGGAAACTTATTTTAAAAAAAAAAAAAAAAAGAACAGTAGTTATTCTTGTCTGTGAAATTAAAATTTCTTAGAGAAAGCCTTGACAATTATTGATTTTTAACTGTATTTCTTTCATATTATTTCAGTTTAATTTTATCATTCATGACTTTACATGAATTAACTAGGATGAATCAGAAATAAAGAATAAATTCGCTTTAGGATTCTTAAAGAAATAAAAGCATCAAGATCCTGCTTTCATGGTTAAATGAAAGTAACAGTTCTACACGTAGACAGTACATCTTTCAAATCAAAAGGTACATCAAGTACTGTTGTACTATTTTCCAGCAGTCTTTCCATTTGTTATGGTAAGCTAATTTCAAAATCACTAAGCATCATTGCTTATAGAAACAAATTTCAACATTAAAGAATACAATAGAAATTATTTTTTTAATATGTCAGGTTATTATGCATATTCATTATGCAGATAGTTTTATTTTGGGAAGTTGGGGGTCAAGCTGAGAACTTTTCAATACTTTGCCATACTTATGAATAAGATATGTCATGTCTGTTTATATATGAATGTTACAGGTATTGTTTTACTTACCTGGAGTATAACCCCAGGGTTCATAATAAGATGGAAACACACCAAGATGGCACCCTCTGACAAAGTCTTCATAGTCTAAACCAAATAGTGGGTTTGTAGAATTCAAAAATTCTGGGTGAAAGATTATCTGAAAGAATATTTAAAAAATGTAATATATTTCACAAGAAACCAGAGAGATGTATGTAGTAAGCATATGAAAATGATGTTTCTTCTAATGTTGGGAAATACCAAGTGAGGAAGTGTTCTCTTTTCATTATACACTACCAGCCTTTGGTGCTTTTACTTGTATTCCTATTACAAGAGTAACAAAGAAATTGGAAAAGGGGATTTTTTTTATTTTTTATAAACAGCTACTGTGATATGCTGCAAGGAAAATGGCCTCATCAAAAGTTTACTGCAGTTCAAATCTAATAAAGCATAAGTGAAAACTTTTATACTTGGATAAAAGATGAAAGGACATTATACTGTGGTTTATATTAATGTTTGTTATTGAGATCAAAAGTAACAATTTTTCTATAATTAAACAAAATTTGATAAGCAAAGTTACTTCCTATAATTTCCATTTTTAATAATTCTTTTCAAATTGTTAAAAGAATAAATCATCTTTTGTTATTGAAGGTAAGAGTGGCAAATGGAAACAGAAAGCTTGTATAAATGGATGGAAGAACAGGGACTGGGGGTATAGAAAGGAGACAAACATTGTTAATAGTAATAGCTACAAAGGGTAGGAACTTGTAGAGAGCCATGATCATCCACATCCTGAAGAGACACAGACCATAAAAGAAGATTTTACCAATTAGCAAGTAGTGAATGTAATTTTTAACTTGCAGATTTTCAGCTAAATTAGTGATAACAATAAAACAAGCATAGTTTTTTTGGTTACCAGTTGCAATTGTAGAAAAACAAGCCTCTTGAGACTTTTGACTGAGACAAATTACCATCAAAGCAAAAGACTAAATTTTTTTCAATTTTATACCTTCCCAGCAGCTTCCTTTCTCTCATTTGGTAAGTACAAAAAATACCACAACTATAACAATAATTTTACTTACAAAATAAAGAACTGAATAGACTTAACAAGAAAACAGAATTTATTTAAGTGCTTTCAGATGCTGTAAATTCGAAAAATAAAATTATTTTTTTTGAGGAGGATTAGACAAACTATAATTTTCTTTTTGTTTTGGACAAAAAGTTTTAGGTAGCATATTCTTCTTCAGCCTTTTTTCTGATCTAACTTTAAAATAAGTGCTATTTATTACAGCATTTCTTATCAAGTTACTCTCAAAATCAAAGAGTATTCTCATGCAGTCTGAATACAAGTATTCAGTATTTACAAGTTCTACCATCAGTATTTAATCATGTCTCCAATGTGTATTTGTTGAGTGCCGTCTTGAATCCTGTAAGAATATGCTCCAAGGACCCTTATCCCCTGTAGGTTACAAACATCAAATATTGTCAAGAATTCCATATTGAAAATCAGCCGTTCATATGTCGCATGGACCAACATTCCAGTTGAGGTCGGTTGCATTTTGCCTGAAGATGGTTCCACGACAGCTGACAGCTAATCTGTGATTCCAATGTGGGTCAAGTTTCCTGCCTTGGTTGGTGGATTACTTCCACTGTCTGCCCTTTTCAACTATAGTTTCATGCTTTCTGCAAATTGGAACTGCTATTTCCATTTTTGTTTTCTCTAGTCATGTTAGTCTGCTACACTCAGCTTGTTCCTCTGCCTGTACTATATTTGATTTGTACTCGGTCCATACAGTGGGCTGCATGGCTTGAATACTTTGTAGTCTCTAAGCATGAAATTAAACAATACATTTGCTGATAGATTAAATTTTACCACTCTTTTATAGAGGGTCACATCTCTAACCATCACCTTAGACACTAAACTCTTTTCCCATTACCTTGATTCTGGTCATTAATACCAGGTATGTTTAGTAACGGCAGGTTGAACTAGATGATCCACATTTGGTATCTGTCTAGAAGATCACATTCATCTATAGTCCCTAGGTTATAGATGTTTACTTATTTCAACCATTTAGTGTCTTTGAAAATTTCTTGGCCTGGACCACTGCTGAAAATCTGACCAAATAGATTTTTGTGAAGGGTTTCTTGAGCCAAGACATCTTAAGCTCCTTCGATTTGTAGCACTGAATGCTGATGACCTAAGCCTTTTGACAACTCTTCCTGCACCATTGGGATCTTCTTCCCTACAATTTCAAAGTGAAATGCAGAGGGCTTTTTACTGACAAGCTATAAGTATTTGCTCTTCTTAGGTTTGAAATGACATTAGAATTTTCAGCAACTTCAAATTTTTGTTGATATTGCAATTAACCTTTATGAAGATTTCCATTGTGTTGATGAAAAGGAAGATGTAATGTTGCATATTGCTATGGGAGCACAAGTGCCAGTTATTAGCAGTCAGTCATGTTGTTGGCTATTGTGAAACTAATTTACAAAGCATTGTAGTATGCTGCAATTAGCTGTTGTATATGTTCTGGGATGTAGAAGGAATTTGGAGCCTATTATATCAGTCCATGCAAAGTTATATGCGTTTTGGAGATTTAACCAAAACAAAAAGATGTTCTTATTTGAATGTTCTGTCTAAATTGTATTCCATACATCACTGTATGATCTATGAGTTTTGAAGATTTGGAAATGAGGGTCTTTTCCACAAATATATTCATGAGATTAGTCCTGACTGTATAGATGAGAAAATGGAGGTAAATTTTTATTTAACTTTGTAAGATGGGAGAAAAATGTGTGGTTGCTTAGGGAAAAAGAGGGAGAGAGAGACACACACACACACACACACACACAAAACTAATATTGACAATGGAAATAAGTTTTCAGCTGCTACTACTTGAAAAGAAGAGCAATTAATGAAAGTTCTTGTACTTACTCTTTGCTTAGTCAACCATCATAGTATGCCAATGAAAAGAAATTTTGTTAGGTTACCTGGCAAGAGGACAGTGTCAAGAGAAATGGATTCATACTTTTTCCAATGTCATAAGTGTGAAGTGAATAGAAATAGGCTAGCTAGAATTTGAACTGTTTACAGATTCCATGCAGATAATGGTTCTGCCAACTTCACATGTATTGCTTATTCTTTAAAATCTTCTATGATATATCAGAATTTATAGAAAGTTATACAATAATACAAACTCAAATAACAGTATTTTTATTTTTTAATCTCATCTTTGCTTGTTGCAGATATTGACATAATGTTTCAACCAAGTACCTGTTGGCTATCTTCCATTATTTTTGGCTGATTATTGGGTTATTTTTGTTCCCATGATGGCATAGTATATTGAATTTAACTAACTGGTCTAGAAATTTAACTCACAACCATGAAATAACTACAACACTATAAATGCCAATAACTACATTTTGGTTTGTAATACTTTTGATAATTTTATTTATGATATTTGAAATGAAACTTTGTGTCTGTAACCAAAGATAAGAACAAAAGTCTAAATAAATCAAAGAACATTGACATTTCCTCATCTCAAAAACAAGAAATAAAATTATTAAAAGTGTCACAAAGCAGCCATGACAACCAAATGTTAAAAAATCTAACATGCTTAAAAATTTTCCATTGATATCTTTGGTGACAGTGGTGTAGTGGATATAGGCATTGGGTAATTAAGTATTGCAGCCATCTTGTGTTCAATTTGTGAACCAGGTAGTGAAATCTGGATACTCTGCTTAACAAGAAAAAAATTTGAAACTAACAAATAATCAGCTTGTACAAGATATCTCCTATCAGCCAAATAATAAGGGACATCTAAAGATGTGTTTATGATTACAAAAAGGTGAGGAGAATAGTTCAAAATACTCAAAGTATTTTAAAAGTATCATAAAATTTCAACTGGTCAGACAAAACTATTTACAATCAATTGTTGAATACATTCAGTAAATTCAATAAACATGAGGATAAAATGTCTAATTTTGACCCAAAAAGAAACTGTTGAAATTTTTTATTTATTTTAAAATTGTGTCAACATCTAGTGATATTTAAAAAAAATATGAAAACCAATGATTAAAATATTTTTCAGTTATAGTTTTGGCATTATCTGTTTGGATGAGAAAGGCCGAAAATTACCTTTACTCTGTCATCTTTGTGGTTGAAAAGCTTACACCGACGAATGGAATTCAAAACTTGATCATGTCCATCATCTATAACATTGTGAGTACAAACAGGTGGAAGCTCACGGCGCTAAAAACAGAAATACAAAATGATTAAACCAAAATACAGTTAAGTAAAGCAGCACAAATATTGTTACATCATTGGAAGAAGTGTTTCATAAGCAAATTAAATAACACTCCTCTACGACTATCATAAAGTCAGTGATCATTAAAGGTCACTTTTTTCACAAGTTAAAATATCCAACTGAGAAACTAATGTTCAGCACTTGAAGCAAGTAATATTTTGAAATGTCTGGTTTTATAATCTTTGGCAAATTAGAAAGCAATAACAAAAAAATAAAATTACTTTTTTGCCTTAATAATAATAATATTCAAAGATTACAATTATTGGAAATAATTGGAATCTAGTCTTATCGTTAGTGTTCATTATGATGTAAACTTATAAATCAAATGATGCAATATATTTGTTTCTTTCATAATCTTTATAAAACATCCCTGTACATAAAGAAAGTCTCTGGTGATTGCATGTTATACATGCAAATCTATCTTTTAAAATTTTTGTTTTTCTATTTTAAAATTAATATCCCTTGACAACATGTGGCTGCTTTTATCAGCTGAAACCTTTTTTATTTAACTTAAAATATTCCTACATGCGTAACTGTGGAAGACAAAGTGCAGATTTTTTCTACTGTAAAACCAAGAGAAACCACTATACACAGAGTGCATAAATGTTCTTGACATTTGCTACAATTACTGCCAAGAAGATTGCACAAAATTCTTGGATTTTTTCCTTTTAAAAATTTCTGCAAATATCAGTTAACTTTTTCCAAGATAACCTTTACAAATGTTAATCTATCGTCATAATCTTTATAAATATCAATGTTTTTATTTATGTACTTATTTGGTGGTGTACTTCAACAGTGTTACCAGAAGTTTATCAATAAAAATGTTACTTTTATAATGGACAATGTATCTATTTGCAATATTCACAAAAAAAAATAAATAATAATAAAAAAAAAAAGAGCAATTTCTTAAAAACCACAAAATATCTATTTTTTTACAATTGTAAAAAATTGTTAAAAAAATTATTTCATTATTCTTCAATTTCTCTTTCTGAACACAGATAAAATATTCTTGAAGCTGCCACTAATGAAGCAAAAGCAAAAATATCAGCATATAACTTTGCTAGGATTGAAACCAAAGATCTATTCAAAAAGCAATTGATTGAAGGATTTATAAAAAAAAAAAAAAACAGTCGTAAATGTTCTTACATGATTTTTGTACCTTTTTATAAGAAAAATAAAATTATTTTGAAAGTAGGGAAAGACAATTGAGAGATATTTCATTTGAAAAGTACCGTAGTATTTCATATAGTTTTCAGATTTATATTATTCTTTGTTAAATATTAACAACTTTTTTCAAACTCATAAATTATTAAGTAATTTTGTAATTGTACTGGTGATAATTTTTGCATGAGTAATCAAAACATTTTATCTGCATAATTAACTATTGTTACATGTAACAGAGAATTTAACTTTAAAATCATTAAAAGTAAAAATATTCAAAGAAATCTAAAATGAAACAAAAGAAATAAAAAGTAATATATTAACAAACTGTTCTCACTACTTGTTAACGAGATATTCCGTTCTTATGATAACACAAAGCATGTTTACATGTCAAGTAATAATGAAACATTCTAGTGTTAAGTAGGGGGCAGATAGATGGATGGATATATAGACAGATATATATTACTTCAATTCCACATTGATATTGTGACAGGTTGGCATATGTATAGTTTTATATTTGAAATAGAAACAATGACAGTGATGTGTTGCATATCATTGAATGTTTGAATATTTAAGCAAAGAAATGATTCAAATTGGTAGTCAAGAAATGATCAAAAGACAATCTCACCTGGGCTGCATAAATACATCTCTTTAATTTGACAATATCTTCTTCCAATAAAATATCATTTCCAGTGGGAATATTACCCCTGAAAGGAAAAGTCAAACCCAGTAAATAAACCATTGTCTAATTTGAGTGTAAGTAGAAATAAAATAAACTAATAGTAAAATAATTTTGGCAATTTTTGTATCCAAAAACTTTAACAATGAACTAATACTAGTTTCAAGTTATAACATAACAATCAGATTTTTTAGCTAGTTATCTTGTTCTTATTTTTCTTTATTTTCAAGTTGTTGAACAGTGTAAATTGAATAATTCTAAAAAAAACAAAAACAAAAAAAACATATTGCATAATTTATTAACACCAATAATGTAATAGCGGTATGTATGTATGTATATTTCTTTTGTAATAGTAAAAGGGTAATTATAATATGATCACCAAATTATTTAATTTTATTTTTCTGCTAATAAAAGTCTTTTGGTACCAGCTATAAAAAAAACAAAAACAGAAGAGACTCAGCATTAATTATGTTAATTCCCAAGGCTGTCAGAAAAAAAAAAGGACTTTTTGTCAGAAACTTTTAGGTTTTCAATAAGCAGAAGAGAAGAAAATACTCTTTATTAAACAAACCCATGTTTTTTATATCTTGCCTATAAAATAGGTGTATTTTTGATCAAAATTACTTAAGATAATTTTACATAAAGAGTGATTGAAAAATTACTGCACAAATTGTTTATAGTTACGTTGTTCTGGAAATGTCATCAATGGTCGACTGAACTTGCTTTATTTCAATGACTTTTGTTTTGTTATTATTACTTTGTTCAATATTTCATAATAAAAGAACACCAGCAAATATATTCTTGCTGGTCAATTCATTAATTACATAATGAACTTAGATTGAGAAATTTTCAAAAAATTCTCATTGTGTTCACTTATAACATTATACAATAAAATGATATCTAATGACTTACATTAAACAACAATTTTTTGAAAAATAAAGAAAACTACAAGCTCACTTTGAAAAGTTATTAAATATATATAAACAATTTTATTCACATGGGTAGTCATTGTTAGTAGATAATTTGAACTTATAAATGCATAGCTATAAATATTCAGCTGTTCTTGGCTGAATTGTTACTAATCAATAGACATGAAACAAAGACTCAATTATAATATTAAAATTTCTATGATGTTAATTAAATGAGTTTTACAATTGTACAATACAAAGCGCTTAATATTTAAATTAAGACAGTGTCATAAATAGACACAAAATGCAATAGCCAAAAGGAAACAAATCATAGTATCAAAATATAAACATTATCAAACAAACAAAAAGTCACTATTACTTTGTTGATTCTTTTCAATTCCAAAACTAAATTAATAATGCTTTATACAACATTCTAGCAGGACTGCTAGTATATCATTATATTATCAGATTATCAGTTTTATTGGAGAGAAGGGAGAAAACGATTTACCTCATGCATGTTTCTAAAATGCGTCGTCCAATTTGACTCACAACATGGTTGCATGTCTCTTGTAACTGTTTAGAAATAGCCTGACCCCGAAGGGAATCCACATTGTAGTTGTTGGTTCGGGTTGGAAAAATGAGGAATGCTACGACTGTCATGTCACTGTTATTTTGCTGTGAATAAGATACAGTGATAAAATGGAAAATAGTAAAAAGCGATGAGATCAATCCAGGCAGGAACAAATGGCTTTATTGCCTTAGAAAAAATTAGGAAGCAAATAGGATTGGATTGCTGTTTTTTTTGGTTTGTTTGTTCTTAGTACATTTTACAGATAGACAAAAACAGAAAGAAAAAGACTTGTTTGTATTTTCTTGAAGCTAAGAATATATTTTCAGATTGAATCAGTAAGGAGATAAAATAGAGTAAAATATAGAATCATGCAAATGAATAAATATAAACAGTAGTTGCAGATGAGCCTAAATGGGTGGATGAGCAATAAAAATAAGTTATAGAGTCTGAATATGTACCTTAACATTTTAACAATTTAATCTTCAGTCGGCACATTCACTATTATCTTGGATACTTGCAATATACAGCACAACCAAATAAGCACATCTTCTGCTCATTAAACTGGGAGAAGTACATTGTGGTAGCAATTAATGTTGCTTTAAATTTTACATTTGCAGTTTGATAGAATTGGTAAGAATCAAAGCAAATTGTAATTTATCTACCTTTTTAAAGGTTTAATGGATAAATAATTTAAATTTTTACCTTCAAATGATGGTTAAGTCGAGCCAAGGACTCAATAAACATGTCAGCACCTTTATTTGAGAACTCATAACGGCCAGCAATAAATAAATAGAGAGTTTTCTCCAAATCAAAATCATAATGGCTGTTAAAAAAAAAAAAAAATCATTATTATTCACACACACACACACACACACACACACACACACACACACATATATATATATATATATTTCGGTTTACAGTGGTTTCATTGTTTAAAATGGCAGGAATGTCTACTCTAAGATGTGTACTCACTAAATATAATGTTTATAGTAATAAGCAAAAATGTTAGATTGAAAAAAAAAAATTACTTCATGTTTCAGGTATGAAGATAAAGTTAGCAGTTATAAACTTCAAAAAGTTTGCAATGAGAGATGTATATATTCGTCCAATTGAACCTTTGCTTGATCATCACGGTTTCCTATAGCTTAATTGGTAAGGTACACTTGCTTTAAAAGGGGTTTTCCTGATAGAAAAAGTTCAATTCTTGTTGGGAAGTACATTTTCTTTTTCATAGAACTATTTGATCTGTAGACCAGTTGACAGTGGTTTCACCGTTTAAAATAAAAGGGATGTGTAGTCAAACATGTACTCACTAAACATAACATTTATAGTAAAAGGAAATATATTACATATATATATGTGGTTGCATGGATAGTAGTTTTTAACCCCAGGTTTCATGATTGCGAAAACCCGGAGTTACAAATTACTATCCATGCAACTGCATATATTAGCTCTATCACAGACATTGAGCACTTTCCACTAAATACTGTGCATACACACATAATTACTATAAATCTTATATTTAGTGATCAAATAGTCTTATGAAAAAAAATATTGGAAAAGTTCCATAGCTACAACAGAAAAAATTTAAAATAATTACAGACCGTGTCTGTGTGTTTTAAAAAATCAACAAAATACAGATTTTATTGCAGTTACAATAAGTATGTCTTTGTAATTTACTCCTGAAGATGATCTTGGAAAAGATTGAAAGTACTCAGGTCAACAAAAACTATGGTGTCTTCCTTGATGAATTTCATCTTAACATCAAGAAACTGATTAGAAAACTGGAAAGGATCAGTATAAAAATAAGTTAAAAGTTGAAATTAAAGTTAATTGGTTTCAGAGGTTGACTCAAGTCGAAATGACCATACTATAAACCACAAATAAGCACTCCCCACTGCCTATTACAGCATTTATGATATGTATGTACAGTATTCTGAATAAAATAATTAATTTCTACCTTATATTCCAGTGATATAGCCTTATGCTTAGTGTTAGCAATGGGAATTTTCTTTTCTTCGGAGCCATGGGAAAAATGTATTCTAAATCACAATTGAAATGTAATTGAAAGAACGTCAACGGCAGAGCACTGATGTAAACAAGTCTGAATTCAAAATCGGTGTTGGAGTGGAAAACAATGCCTGAGTGCCGCTTGTTGGCAGGAATTTGAAATAAGAACATCTGCCGAACATACTTTATTATGCTAATTTATATAGTATACATAATATTATTTTAAAATTTATTTAAATATGATTTTATATGAGTTTGTTATTTTAGTGTCTTGCATTTCTGCTATTTTTAATGGCAGACAAAAACCAGAGCAAAACGACCTAAGGCAATTTTTATTTTTCCCTATAATATTAAAAAAAAACAAAAAACAAAAAAAAACAATGTATCTTCGAAAATGACTTAAATCAACTTAAGCCACAGTATCACTGTGTGTGTATATGTGTGTGTATATTTTAGTCACATCATTTGAAAATATGATCAACATAAATATAAGTCATATACTATATATTTCCTTTATGCATTTCTTTACCAGTTAATAATGAGTTTAACAACCTTGACTATACTGACTAAACCAGTCATTTACTTACTGGGCAGACCATAAAAAAATCTTAGTCTGTTCCAATCTTTACTGTTATAAGATCCCAAATTAAGTCATACTTTAACATCATTTTTCTGGTAAGTTACACATAAAAGAAAAAAATAGAGAGGAGAAAGCTGCTTTCACCCATAAAAGTGACCCCGGATGAAGTCGTTAATTTTTTCTTTATATCTTGCATGAAGGTTTTGGAATTCATGGATGGCACTGAATTTCTTCACGTTCAGTCCATTTGGTGTGATGACATCTGAAAGAAACAAATTCAGTTAATTAGAATCATTGAAAAGAAAAAGAAAGAAAAAAGAAATTCAATGAAAATAAAAAATATAAGCAATTTGTAAAATAATGTAAAATAAATTTTAAAAAATCTTTAAAAATTTGAGAATTGTTCTCGTCAAAATCCAATACTATACTCTTAAAACCAAACTTATCAGCTAAATATACTAATTTGTGATGAAAAAGCTTTCATTTTAGCTCTAATTGAAAGCTAAAGGATTTAAAATTTACTATTTCCAGTCAGCAAAATACTGTGATATTTCAAACAGAAATTATATTGATCAGAATTGATTTCTTTTTCAGTAAAAAAAAAAAAAAAAAAAAAAAGAAGCTAAAAATGGTCAATTCTTGGTTTTAAAAATCTTACAAAAAATAAAGTATCTATTTCTGAAACATTATTTGAGGAAAATTAGCAAATTTAAAGTTAAATTAATCTGATTTGAAACAAATATTACTTACTTACAGCATAAAATATTGTATACAAGCATTTTTTTTAACCATTGTTTTACTGGCATATTAATTGATTTAGTGACAGCTGAATGACTGCTGAACATATTCAGAGTTAAGTATAGTGGAGCAGATGATAAAGTTTATATGAGGGTTTTTTTTTCTGTAAGTGGGGACAACTTTTAAAACATGTGACATTTTAATGATAATGTTAAGTTTGTACATCCATATTTAGAAATTCTACAGGTATTTACAGATATTAAAATAAATTTAAATTCTTTTAAAAATACTTGGGTTGTCAGATTGTAAAAAACTTTACCATATATGACCAGTAAATATATTTTTACTTAATAACAATATTTCCTAAGAGTTATCACATTGAAACTGAATTTTAAAAGATTTAAAAACTTTATAACTTATTAAATTTAAAATTGCATAAAATGAAAACAAATCTTGTAAAAATTCATTTTTTATTGAAAATTTTTTTTCTTTAGACAATATTGTCCTTAATATATATTATTCATAAAACCAATTAAAAGCTTCTCTAATTAAATAATGTCTTAGTTTTATTGTGATTTTTATTTTTCAATTCAGAACAGATTTTTAGTAAAATGGGCTCAGATTTAAATTCTTCAAATCATTCTGCTTTTAACTCATAGTTACTAAAAGTTATTATATTGAACTTTTCAAGTTTTCATAAAATGAAGGGGGTTGAAACATGTAAAAAAAAAAAAAAAATTACCAAGAGTTTCTAATAAAAATAATTTAAAAAATAATTTCATTCATTTGTGAATAACTTCTGAAAACTTAAATCTGACAATTATTTGATTTTTGCAAGAATTTCCAAATTAATGTATCTGTAACTGCAAAAAAAAAAAAAAGCTAAAATTTGCTGTGCTAAAAGTTAGTACAATCACTGACATAAGAAAAACAAGTTTTTTTAATCAAAATATTCAAAAGATACCTTGATCCTTCCTCTTAATAATAAAGATTTTAATGCTAAAACTGTGTTTTCATTACATTTGGAGCATGTTTTCATCACGGTAAGCTGATTTTTTAGCAATTTTTTGGAGGTA
Organism: Acanthosepion esculentum; assembly: GCA_964036315.1. Classification (NCBI taxonomy): domain Eukaryota; kingdom Metazoa; phylum Mollusca; class Cephalopoda; order Sepiida; family Sepiidae; genus Acanthosepion; species Acanthosepion esculentum. Next base: position 41,296,914 of record OZ038507.1, on the reverse strand, counting down.
CCTAGTTAAATACTTAAAAAGTCAAGAGACCTGTTCCTCAAGGATGTACTACTCCATTACAGTTGGTCAGATGGAGTGTTATGGTTAAGCCCTGATGCCTGTGGCATACCAAGGGAACTTTACAATATTTTGTCTACTTACACAAACTGAACATTGTGTCACATATTGTCTGTATAAAAGTGGGAGGGAGGTGACTAAATACATTTACTTTCCAGTAGTCATTTACAGAAGTTTATTCAGCTTAGTAATTTCTTTTGTAACATGTGTACTAGTCTATGTACCTGGTGCTCGACATAAAAGATGTTCACTCTCAAGTCCAGTGATTTCAGACACTGTAGAAAAGACATGGGCACAATGCACAGCTGATCGTTCCATGCAATAACGGTGATAGATTTGACGGTCTCCTGCCTCTTTATCCACACTGAACTGGCATGAAAGCAAAATAAAAAAAAAATATTTTGAGAAAGAATAAATAACAAATATCTCAAATGTAGTTGAGATTTTCTTTCATAATAATGCCTACAATAAGAAAATTATCACCAGAATATAAAATGAAATCATAAATTACAGACATGAACATCAAAATAATTATAAAATTAACTATATGTTAATTAATGAATTATTAATTACCTCCAAGAAAATTTTTCAGAATTACAAAAGTGAGATTTCTAAAATTCACAATTTATTATGGACAACTATACATGAATTATTTTGAAAGGAGAAACCTCATGGTGGAATTTGAACACATGTCTTTTTATGGAGACATAATATTTTCTTTGCATTTCAGCCACAAATATGTCTCATAGAAAAAAAAAATGACCAGATATTAAAATAAATAAAATAATCAATAAAAAAATCAGACAATAAAATGAACAAAAAGATCTTATTAATACTAATTACATACTAGAATGCTTTTCAAACTTATTTTGATCCTTAATATCTGTGATTTTCTTCACTCCACTCCAAATATGCTATCTCAAAGCAAATCAAAGTATAATGAGTTTAATCCACATTGGATGCCCTGCTACTTTTAGTATTTGACTAAGTTAACGGCATCTTAGAGTGATTTCACATGGAACAGTGTTCAGTAAACTAGCTGCAAAACATAACAGCTAGAATAGTGAGTTCAATGCTAACTTAGCACATTAAAACTTTGGCCTCGCTAAGCTAAGTTTAGTAGACAAACACATGTAGGTATAAATTTACATCTATATCCATAAATGCAAAAGACACATTTAAGTATTTATGGTCATAGGGATTGTGATATATTATCATTTGTATGGACTGTAACAATGGGGAAATAATACTAGTTCTAATTGGTAGCTGAGGTATTGTAACCAGCAAGTAACTATATATATATATATATATATATATATATATATATATATATGTGTGTGTGTGTGTGGGGGGGGGGGAAACAAATATTGGTACACATACAAATTTTTAATTTGTTGTATTTCCACATAATGAATAAACACACTTTTCAAATAATTAACTGTACACAGATGCATAACTAAATATGCATAGAGAATGGAAAAAAAAATTTGATTAAATGGAAATAAATCTCATTTATCCATTTTAATAGGTGAAAAAAATATTCATACAATGCAAATTTCAGTTTTTAAAATGTTTAAATTGCTTTAATATTCTAGATTATTCAAGTGGAATATTCCAGAATGTTTCATTAATGTTATGAGTTATTATTTTTAGCCTAAAAAATACAAACAAAACATTCTGTAATTGATATTTGTGCAAGGTTTTAATAATGGCAAGAATTAAAGAATTGACAAATTTGCAAAAAGAACTGATTGTTAAGCTTTGAAAAAAGGTAAAAGTTACAGGAAAATTTTAGATAACCTGAATATTCGATTTACTGCCATTAATTAATTCATTCACTGCAAGGTATAAACAACTCAAAACTGTTGAAAACCAAAGGAGAACAGCTGCTCCACAAAAGACTCCAAGATCTTTGAGGAAATTAATGCACCAAATTAAAAATAAAATCCAATAGTTACTCGTCAAAAGTTGCAGGATGATTTGCTTTCATTTGTAATCTGTGTCACTAAACGGACAATAAGCAATGAGATTCATAGGAACAATCTTAAGTCACGTTCCACTCAGAAAACTCTACTGTTATTGAAAAGACACAGAACTGCCAGGTTGAAATTCTTTCGTGAACATAAGGATAAGGAAAAATCATATTAGGAAAGAGTATTATGGACAGACAAAACCAAAATGAAGTTATTTGGATGTAATTCTAGAAATCATGTAGGGAGGAAATATGGCGATGACAGGATCATAGCCTGGGGATATTTTTCTGCAAAAGGTACTGGCAACATATCAGAAAAATGGTAGAATGAATTCCACAGCATATCAAAATATTTTGGAAGCAAATTTAATGATTTTGGTTGAAAATCTTAAACTTCCTCCTGATTGGATCTTCTAACAAGATAATGCAAAATCTATGAAGAAATGGCTAGCTAAAAATAATGCAAATATCCTGAGATAGCCAAGTCAGTCCCCAGATTTAAACCCAATTGAGAATCTGTGTCGTTATTAGAAAATTCAAATCGATTTGAAAGCTCCAACAAACATCCTGAACTGAAGACCAGATGCAAAGAAGAATGGAACAAAATACCAACTAAAATTTGCAAATCATTGAGAACTACAAGAAGAGTTTGGTTGCTTCTTTATTTCACCACTTCTGACAAAATTTACAACTTTTGATGCATGAGTTCCAAACCACAACAATTTTTTTTTTTTTTTTTTGGAAAGTAGGGTGGGTAGCAAGTTTATTGATCCAAAATAAACCACATTTCAGATTATCATACAGAAAGCAATTTTTATTAATAGTATAGACATGATCAAAAAAAAAAAAAAAGAAGAAAAAAAAGTTTTTTTTTCTTTTAAATGAAAAAACTAATGCAGCAAGTGCTAAACAACCATGAAAACTGCTGATCATTAGTCAAATCATTTCTGCAGTTTCTTCATTTTGTCAGTTTGTGCCAAATGTCTTCTAACTGCTGCATGGACTTACCCCTAACTTTGATCCCAACATCAAAGTTTTTGTTTCTAAATGAGCCTTTATAGTTGTGCTCAATCATTCATTCTCAAATGTTAACCTCTGACCACAATCAGATTCATCTAGATTACCAGACATATATTATTTGTTATTACCAACAACACACTGCCCATTCTGAAGCTGATGCTAGTGTTTGAACAAGACAAAAAAAATGTAATAAAAAAAAAAAAAACATGAAAGAGACACAAAAATTTTAAATGATTTACAGATTTACACATAAACAGAAGAGATGAAAAAAAAAAAAAAACCAACGAAATGGTTGTACTAATACAACATTCATTCACTTTTTTCATATATTGACATCCAAGCATCTTGAGTAAAAATGTAGACTTCAATTTATTTTTCTTTTAATAGATTATAAAACAAAACATCAAGATTTTATGAGTATTGAACTTACATGCTTTAAATTATTGTAGAAATCTGTTTTTGCTGCACAAAGGTAACGTCCCAACAGTGTAGCATGGGTGGTAAAAATAGTGGTGCAGTCTACTTGACGGGTCATTGTGAAAATTAAACCAACACCAGCCAGCCATTCATGGAAGTGAGAGATTACAATTGGAGTACAGGGGATGTTGGGAAGAGCTTTTCGAAACTGAAAAAAAAAAAGAGACATTTGATAAAAAGAGAATGTAAACCAAGTATTATAACAGCCTCATATGCCATGAAAATGAAATGTCTACAAATTAAGAACTTAAAAATATTTTAGCCCAATAAAAGTAATATTACAGATATAACATTCAATAAAAGGACACTTCATTGTAGCATAATAGTAAGTTTGTTTTACAGATCATTGCTATTGAATAAAAACAATGAGCTGTAAAACAAACTTTTTTGTTTTATGCAATGTATTTTGACTTAATTTTTTTGTTATAGCTATTAGCTTAGCTTTGAGACAAGCTACAAGCACGAGATGCCCAGTGAGGATTGAATACCTTATTCAATAGCAATGATCTGTAGAACCAGCTTACTAATTCCAATGTTGACCTGGTTATGTTATACAGTTTGTTCAACATTCTACATAGTTTGGAGTTCTACTATGCTTGAAAATTTTGAATTAGACTACATCAAGCCACTTTAATTCTTACTGCTACACATTTCAGGTTTGTGAATGTCATAAAAATTCTTGATTGCTGCATATTTCCTGTGAAGTATAATGGTTTTAATGAAATGTTCACAAAAAGACTACACATTTTAGCTACCCCTGGCTTTCATTGTACATGGCACAGAACACAATGATGTTAACATTTTTTCAGTTCATCCAGTTTAGCATTCAGTTCATTTTTCATATCTATGGATTGTCCTTTATAGCTCTTCACATGGCATTGGACTTTGTGATAAGTGTGAAGTGACAAAGGTTCTCCAGGCAAGCCACTTGTTTTTCTTATAGTTTTTGTTTTTAAATCACAGTCAATGAGACTAACAGAAAAACTTTGCAGACCAAAGCATGAAAAATATGAAATTCAGCATCTCTTCAGCATTCTTTACTAGTCCTGCAGCTAAAGGGAAAAATAACAAATGTAACTGGTGTTGACAAACATGTCTGCAGGTGATCCGAGGCCTTACCTGTGTGTGTACTCATGCACGTTTGCCACACTCCCCCCAATCTCCTGCTCACAGATACAACAGCTTGAAGTGGGACTGGTTTGTGTTCGTCCATCTCATCCCCGTGTGATAATATGAACTATCTAGAATTGCAAGGATTTCATCCTCACTACTTGCTGAAGATCATGAACTTAGGGAAGGACAAAGGTCCCTGGCATGGCAGGGTGTTCCATCCACCAAGACTGATTGCAGATTAACAAGTCCAGTAATTCATCTTCCGAAAGTTGTTGTACACTGGTTGTGTGAGGCCTTTGCCCACACAGGGTCTCCCACTTTAAACATGTTGTGGCCTACCTCAGACATCATTGGGGGGGGGGGGCTAAATCAATCACTTTAAGCTGAACTTTGTATCTGTAGACTTGATTTGCTGGTGCAGTCAGTGGTAAGGTGTCTTTGGTGGTTAAATTGTATCAGTAGATGGCCTCTTCAGCACTACACTTCATCCTGGCCACAATCCTCTTGTGACTTCTATGACACCACTCTGTTATTCCATTTCCTGCCAGGACATGTGCGCATCAAAACCGCAAATGTACATCTCATCCATGGGCAAAAGGCCTGGAACTCCCTGCTGTATCGCACATGGTCGTCCCCTCTGACAGAACACAGACTTCAGCTGATATATGATACTCGGTGAGTCTTGGCAGTGTAATGGCCACTACACAGACAAACAAGATACCATATCTGTCTATATCTCTGAGATGCATTATTTGGACCTTTATCCTCATCTTCATTGCCATAGTCACACTGTTTTGGCCATTGTATACTCTGGCATTCTTAAGGTGATTGGAGTTTCAAACTGAACCCTTTATTTTGTCTACCAGAGTAGATTGTTCTAGTTCCACATGACATCTGGAAGAGGCATGGCAGGTGGAACTGGAACAATCTACCCTGGTGGACGAAATAAAGGGCTCGGTTTGAAATTCCAATCACCTGAAGAAGGCCGGAGTGTACAATTGCCAAAACATTGTGAATATGAACATATGAAGATGAGGATAACAGTCTGAATAATGCAAATAATGCAAGTATTCTTGGACCTGTTACTTCATTGGGATCAACCTTCTTTTCACCAGCATCTCATTCACTGCTTTGGTACATACCCTAGCTTTACCAGTGAGGGTGTCAGACAATCAGTGGTTCACACATAAGGAATCAGTTTTTATGTGCAGATTCTTTACCTGCCACTGGAGGGCCAAACTGAAGCCTTTGATTGCAGTATCCAGTTCAGACAAGTTGATATGCTGCACATCATTTGTTGGCCAAAGCCAGCAGGTGTCGTCCAATGTTGTTCCATCTTTTTCCAGCACCACTCCTGTCATACTTAGTGGGGGTTATTCCTAAGTGACAAAGGTTTTCCAGGGAAGCCACTCATTTTTCTTGTAGTTTTTGTTTTCAAATCACAATCAGTGAGACTAACACAATAACTTGGCACACCAAAGCATGACAACATAACTTGGCGTTTTTTCAGCATTATTTTGCTAGTCTTTCATTTAGAGCAGATTTTCAGTTAGTGCAAATTTGAAAAAAAAAATTTATTTACATTTTACAAGGAGTCCTACTTTTAAAGAATAAAAAAATTCAGAAAATAGAAAGGTATTTTGCAAAATATCATTAAAGTAAGTGGAGTGTAACATATGAAAAAAAAAAAAAATTTTTTACCAAAATTTTACAATTATTTAATTTTTACAAGAATTTCCAAATCAGTATGTTTTCAAATGGAAAAAAGTGCAAAAAAGTCATTGTTCTTATTTTGCCACCACAATGATGTAAACAAAACAAGATTTTAACCAAAATTTTGAATGTATTAGAAAGGATTAAAGAAAAAAAAGAAAAAAAAAGAAAAAATACTTTGGTCTTTCATCTTAATAATAACAAACATTTTGATGATAAAACTTTATTTTTATTAAATTTGTGGCTTTTTCATTACACTATGCTGTTTTCCCACAAAAAAAAAATGGAGATACCTAATTTGAACAAGGCCAGCATGCTCAAGCCCTCATCCACGATGACTTGTGACTTTGTGATAGCACAGCTACCGATATCCCCCCCCCAGTTCCGTCTACCCAATTTCACTCACAAGGCTTGGCTAAACCTATGGTGTCCTTCTCAGGTATTTTCCAAAGGTGCCACCTGAAAACTACATTCAACATTTATGAAGAAATAATAATTCCCTAAAATAATAATTGAAATACAAAGAAAGTTAGGAATGTAAATTGAAAATAATTGAAAATAACAAAAAACAACACGCATGTTGCACAAAATGCTATATTTTCATATCAAAACTGCAATTACTACAAAAAATAAATTGTGGAGAAGGCATTGATTGAAATGTTATAAGCTGTTAGTAAAGTGAAAGAATTATGCCCAAATAAAATTTAAAAAAAATTAATAATTCATAGATGCAGAAAAAAAGAAAAATATCACACAATGGAGTTTTAAGTGATTGACAGCTGTAGTACTTTATGTTGTCTGCATTCTCCATAAAAATGAAATGTGAATGCCAAAAAGTTACTTGGCAAATAGACAGACCCTGATATTGTGCAAAGCAAGTCTTCTCCCAACCAGAAACAATGAATGTCTGAAAGAACACAATCGCAGTATTCAGAAAAGGCATCTCAATCACCATCTCCATCTAAAAAATTAAAAAATCTAGAGATTTGAAAAGGAAAAAAGTTTTTCCAAACAACACATTCTTCCTTTTACTGTAATTTGCAAGCCATGAATCAAAGCTGTAAATGAACAAAATAAAAGATATGTATCCAAATTGATAGCTATCATCTATATGTAAGTGATTGTCAGACCATACAATGATGATTGAGTATTTCCCTATAATATCTTGCTTAGTAGGACTCAGAAGAACAAGAGTCAATTCAGACACATGTGGGAGTTCAGCCACCAAGATACGGAGAGTGTCAAGTATTTTATACTAAGACAAGAAATGATATGAAGGTGGATTTAAAAACTTAACCAATACCGACTTAGCTAGCATACAAAGCACAAAAATGGGTCTGTAAAAATAGTTCAGTTAGCTGTACAACTTTCATGGTTAACACATCAAAGTAATAGATTGGAGGAGTTTTGTCTCTCTCTTTCAAGTAATAGGTCAAATAAGCTGAGAATCTGACAATATAAATGGGTAAACATGTTTAAGTTAAGCCATAAATATATGCCTGCACATAATAGCCAAGTCTTGAAGAAAATTCAAACAAGTGTTGCTTGAACTTCTGTTAAATTATTATACACAGACTTAATGAATATGACAATCATTTGAAAAAGGGCAGAGAGGGCATAAAATATTGTAAATATAACAATCAAAATGAGGACATCAATTTAAATAAATTTATGTATAATTGTGTATTCCTTAAATAAAGATTCACAAGAAAATGTTAAAATATGAAAATATTTTATTTTACCAAACTTGCAGATGAAGTTGTAAAAATTGAAAAAGAAAATAGAAAATAAATTTTATGATTGTTTTTCCAATTATAAAATTTGATTGCATTTTTTAGCAGTGACCACTTCACATCTCATTTTTAGAACTATTATTATTCATGTAGCTTCTTAGAGAATACTTCCACCAATTCTTTATGACAACAGTAGCACAATTAGACTATAGAGAGCAACTATCAGAAAAAAGGGTTGGGGTGGGTGGATGGATCTATTGTTATCCCAATTAAGATTGTTCACAGGTTCCAAGGATACATAAGTTCATATTACACTTTGTTTTTTACTATTAGACTGATAAAACATAGGCCATAAAGCAATTCATAAGTAGATGATTAGAGAGAGACTACTTTAAGTAATAATCAGATGCACAAGAGGGTGCTGAAAATTTTGCAGTTAAACCCCATGTAGACCTTCTAAAAAAACCAAAAAAAAAACCACAATGAATTTGACATTTGGTCAGATTTTGGGTAGTGGCTTAGGCTAAGAATCCTGCAACATCCTCTTGTAATATATTCAATGGTATGGCTTGAGCAAGGGTCTCAGAGGAGTAGATATAAAAAAGGGATATTTAGTTACATTGCAAATCAATCAGGTCATTGACATTCAGCCATTTTTTACCCGTGTCCTTTCAGCCATAAAGCAGTTAAATGATTTGACTAAAAGAAGAAACCTTACCTGCTGTTCAATCTCTTATTAACTGAAATTCTAAATAAAGTGAGAATTCAATAACTAAAATGTTCAAATTGTATTTCAGTCCTACCACTAAAATGCTGAGCACTGCCAGGTTGTAGTTTGAAGGACTTTATTACATTGGCATCCTAAGAAATATGAAATAGTAATTGAAGATGTATTCCAAAATCTATATTATATAGGTATTTTACAAATCAATTTTGTTACACAAACTACTAAAAAAATAAGTCAAATTATTATTAATAACTACTCTCTATAGCTTCATGTGAGGCTGTGGCTATAACAACTCTCTCTCACTCAACTAAAAAAAGATTCTTCAACTGTTCAAATTTGTTGTGGTGTGATGGTGTTAAATAAAGAATCATTTTTCTTTTTATGGATTTTCATGTCAATACCTAGAGAAATTTATGTATTTTTATACTTAATACAGTTTTGTTTATATCCAAGTTACACATAAAGCAGCATAATATTAGGTGTTCATTTGAACAAAATTTCTATCAGAGGGAATGATAATTTCATAAAGTATTTTATGAAATATTTCAAGCACTCAAACACATTTGCAGATTAAAGCAAAATGCAGAATTTCTTTTGCATTTAATGTAATGCTAGTCAGCAAAAGACACAAATCATGTGAAGCCTGAAATTCACAATTGCTGTGCACTCTCTGTACAGCTCTGATAGAACATTTTGGAAAAACGTTTAGCACTAAATGATGACAAAGTTGAATAAAATAAAGGTGTAATTTTGAAAGGAAATAAATTTACCTCATTATATGAGTTTCCTTATCTCAGAGAAAGTGCTTCCTTCAGTAGAAGGCATATTTTTACTTATTCAACCCTATCTTAAATACTTTTTACATTTGATATATAGCATCTAAAACAGTCTCAGCCATAATATCAATAGCTTCATTTTGGACAATAGGTGAGGTTCATTACATATGTTCTTCTAACTTTCAAATTTTCTTTCCAAGTAATATGCTTGAATCAAAAAGGCAGATGTTTCAAAAAAGTTACCAAAATCTTCTTTGTTTCTTGCCAAGCTATATTTTGTTTGTCAGTGAACAACTGAATTCCAATAATAATTTTAAATACTTTCAGTTGCATGCAACTTGTTGCTTGGGTACAGGGTTTAGTTGACACAACAATGACGTTTTGTGCTCTGTGTTTGATCGAAAGCCTAACTACTTTATCCTAACCTTCTGATAACAAGTACATTTATCAATGTGATAGGTAAGCCAAGGATAAAGTTTAAACCATTCACTCTTGATGTCTCCCAACTTCCTTCTGTTTATATTGCATTAAAATTAATTGATTTCTTCCTGTTCCAATGGTCATATTCATAGCCATTTTCCTCACTTGAAATATTATCAGTTGTGTAGAGATTCAAGATTTTTGTTGTTTTTCTTTCTGCAATATCCCGATGAACAGAATCATTCTTTTTCATCTGATGGATTTAGAGCTGAATGTCTTACAAGTACAGCATTCAGTGTCTGTTATGACTTTTTGGTATATGTGTGTAAAAGTCAGCAAAAGGCATAAACAATCCTCAAGTATTTTTCTTTGTAATCACAGTTTAATTGCTTGGTGCATTTTGCACATTTGATGTAGTGACAATTAAAAAAATAAAAAGTTTGCATGGTTTTTCTATGATAAGATTTAAATAAAACATAAAATATTTCCTTTGAGCCTACATTACAATATACAAAGAACTGGGAACTGAAAAACTTGTACAAATTGAAACACTTTCAAATCTAACTTGATTAAACAATCTATTTTACTAATATGAAATAAGGTGGATCAAAGACCCAACTTAAACATTGCAAGCACAGTCAAAGCCATCAAAATATTTCAGCCAAATCTATATTATAATTAACTGGATTACAAAATGGCCTTTGTACAAACAATATTCCTCCAGGAGAGAATAATGTATATCTGCAATTATATGTTTTACCAAGTGAAATCACTAACAATAAAGTAAATGATATTCCATTCAAGTGGTCAGTGTGTGAAAAAGTGAGACTATTCTTTGATCTTTTAGTGTGAGCAGGTGCATTGTAGACGCCTTAGCCACAGTTTATAGACTCCCGAATCAAGAAAACCACAATGAAACAAGCTATAGTCAATGTTGCACACATTACAATTACTACCTAAAAAGCTAACTTTATTGCTTTAATTATAGTGTGGAGGTTTGCTGAATCATAAAGACACTCCTTATTGCTACAGGTTTCAACCACAAGTTTGTTAAATCTGTCCAGTCCAGCATAATATAAGAAACTGAATAAAATGACCCTAAGGTCATATATATTGGTGTATATAAATGACAGTACATTTAATAATCTTATGAAGAGAAGAACAACTATCTAGGAAATAATTTTTTAATCAATTAGTCTGCTTTGGCATGCAACAGTCATGCTCTCACATGATTACATACCTTCAGTGACTAACATTTTACTACATTTAATTTTAGTTTTTAATAAAATACTAGTCTATATTCATTTTTTATTAAAAAAGTCATAGCAGTAGCATAGTTTGTACTAGTTTATATTTTTATTAAGAGTTATTTCTATAGTCAATTGTTTCTTAATTTTATTATTGAAAAAAGAAAAAAAAAGGAATTTTTTAAAGAAATAAATTCTTTATTCTATTTTTATTTTATTATTTAATATTCTTTTAAATATTATTGTTATGTTCAATTGCTTTATTATTTATAACCCAAGTAACTTAATTTTGTCAACTAAAGGCCAAATAATGCATACTCACAAAAATGTTAAACAAAATGGCTGCCATAAGAAAAGAAAATAATGTAGTGAAGGCTTGTAGACATGCCATTGTAGACTTGTAACAGTATGCCTACCACATAGCCGTGCAGACTTATTGATTAAATAGGTATCTAACTGGATATTATTTTATGGCATTTTTGGAACTGTGATTGTAATTGTTTTGAAGAGAGGCTATATGTGTCAAACTCCTGAAATCCCAAACCAAGTCAACAGTTAATTCATGAAGTCCTCAAAAAAAATTAATAGGAACAATTTTTTCAAATTGTTTAATATTGATCAAGATTTTTCATTGACTAACCAGCAACTAATTTGCCATCATTGTTAATCTTTTGTCCAACTTTTTCTTATTTGCCTTAGTTTTACTTAAATATGGTCGGAAGCAATTTGAGCCACAGATTTCAGCTATATTTATTTGCAATCAAAATACACTATTTGATGGCCTACTTTTCCCATGCAATTGCCATTACATTTGATCTTAAGAGAAATATGCATTATTTCATTTGTATATCAATTTCAGGTCATTTTACATAAACATTTGGATTTTACTTTTCCTTGCTCTTCCCAATTTGTCTTGAAAACAGAAAATTCTCATTACATTTAAGTAGCAACTTTCAGAGGGAAATAGGGGCCATTTTTTGTTTTGTTTAAATCTGTGAAAGACATCTCATAAAGTGACTAACATAAGTAATCTGATAGAAATGTTTCCTTTTGGTATTTTTAGTTTTAGTTGAGCAGTTACTAAATCAGTGAGAAATCTCCAACACAAAATTCACAGAACAGATTACCTTCCTTATAGACTATATAGCTTTTTGTGTTTGAGTCACATTTTTACTTAAAAAAAAAAAAAAAAAAAAAAAAAAAAATGCCACAAATATTGCTTACTTTCTTCCATCTTCAATGTCAGAATCAATAAACAAATTTTGATTTAAAAAAAAAAAAAATTTAAAAAAATCAGATACAATAATTGTCACAAAACATGGTATGATGGATAAACTGTTGTCTAAATGACACAAAAATGAAAATAATACTGACATCTCATTTTAACAGATATATTTACCAAAATTACACAAAAAATATCTTGAAATACTAAAGAGTAAATTTATTCAATAAAAAATTGCCATGGGCTTCAACCATGGCCTCCATAATCCTTGTCTTCAGTTCATCTTTGGTCTTACAAGGGGTTTTGTTGGTTTCTCACTCAACCATGCCCCACACATAATAATCAAGAGGCTTGCAGTCTGGAGAGTTAGATGGCCAGATGTAAGGGGGTGATGTGATTGCAGAAATTGTCTGATGGCCATGACAGGGTTCCACTGTTCGTGTGGCATGGTGCAGAGTCCTTTTGCCAGACATAGGGTCTTCCAGCAGTCACCCTCTTTGCCAAAAGCAGTACTACCTCCTCAAGGCACTTGATGTAGGCCTTTGTGTTGAGTCTGACACCCTCTCAAACAAAATTGGGAGTTATTTTCTTATCAGAATGATCACAGTGAGTTTTCCAAGCTGTTGTACTTTTGTAATCACCATTAGACTTATTCAACTCTTTCTGAATCCTCTGCAATGTCCTCAGAATGACACCCAAACACCCGGAAATGTTCATATTGGAGCCTCTAGCATGAATGCCAAGCAGGAGAGTATGTCATTTTAAAATTTCTGGCAGAGTGAATGTCACGGTGTTCTTTTTCTCACAGATGGTGCCTAACTGATTCTACTATCCTGTGTAGTTAACAAAATCAAAAACAAGCAACATGCATATGCAAAATTAAAAATCTAAAATGGTGACAATTTACCCATTGCACCCTGTATAAGCAAAAATGATATCTTTGAGTGAACTTAGTTAAAAGTAAACGCACCTATTGCCATCTAGCAACAAAATCAAACTTTTCACCAATTTTCCATTAATAACTTGAAGACTCTGAAAAAGAGAAGGAAATAAACCAAAAATGGCTAACTTACTTCAGCAATAAACCAAGCTACAAGTGCACCAAAGATGACGGCATCATTTGCCTCTCTGTCATGCCAAGGAATACCAATTCCTGAGAGCTCCCACAGTTCTTGTTTGAATGCATCCAGCTTCCAGGCAGCAGAACTAATGTCAAAGAGGACAACTTTTGGATAGCCCTCAATAAGCCATCTTCCAAAGAATATCTGTAAAAGATATTCTACCAAGTGAAATTGAAAATAAAAATAGAAAATATAATACTGGCAAGATTTTCCGGGGGGGGGGGGTAGTAGCAGATCAATATCACTGAGCCCTTAATTTCTTTTCAAAGTAAAAGCTCCACTGAGCAGATATACACATGTCCAAAAACAGCTTTAAGACATATCTTTAAAACATTAAATGTTTTCTAACAAATCCCATATTTGATGGCATACCCCTATTTATAGTTAGCCTAGGTACAAGTGCTTAACTCACAAATGTTCAGAAACATTTATAATCTGATTTTCTGGTTAGATTTATGGGATTGATAATTCAAAGGAAATGATACTTTAGATAGCAATCAAAATGCATATTTATATTTAACAGTTTAAAAGGCACTTAGCATTGCAATTGCAATGACAATGATAAAATGATAGGAGAAAAGCTTAAATTTATATCTTATCTCATCAGCATAAAATTGTTAAAAGTGGTTAGTGACCAAAATTTGAAGAAATTTCATGGAATACATTTTCTATTGTGTCATTTCCCATCTTACCCAAATCACAATGATAGTAAAGTGGCTGATACAGCCATCTATAAGGAGTTGAAAAGAAAAGGTAAGGTAATGTGTACCAAAGTTCAATCTGTGGCAACACTAACATAACTTACCCTGATTCCTTGATTTTCCATTGATTGGATGACATTTTTGTAAACATAGTACTGAGGTTCCAAGAGCTCAACTTCTGTACGCACACATTCTTCATTATAAGGGCCCAAAAGACAATATTGTTCCCCAAGTTCTTCAACAGTGACTGGCGCCTTGGACTTAATCACTGTGTAAATACCACCAACTTAAGAGAAATAAAAATAAAACAATTGTTTAAACATTTGCAAGCATAATAACAGCTATCAAGGTCAGTTTGATAAAGTTTCAATTAAAAGAATAACATTTGTAGAGCCATGTTATTTTCATTAATATGATCTTTGAAAATTTGAACCAATTGTGCCACTAGGAAACTATTAACCCCTCTTCTATCTACATTTATTTATTTATTGCTGTTCTATAAGAAGACAAAGGAGAAAAATTTCATTCACAACAAAAGCATACTTCTAGTATTATTAATATAAAGAAGTGTAAATAGTTAAAATTTTAAGGGAATCTCTTCCTTCTTAAACAAAAAAAAAAAATAAAATAAAAAATGGTAAAGCAGAAGAATGAATAACAATGTAAATTCGAATCACAAAGGAGTGCTGAAAAGTTATTGGCCTGACACACTTCACAAAATCATCTTGGTTGGGTCAAGAAATTTTCAATGCTCACAGATGTTCGATTTTTAAATATTTCAGTTGTTTTTCAATGTTGAAATTATAAAAATGTACAGATTAAAATTTTACTCAATTTTAAGACGATTGATTCCCTTTCAACAGAGCAGGTAATGATAGATCTGTTAATAATGTTAACATTTAGTTTATTTGATATATATTAATAAAATTATTTGGGTTGGATCTTCATTGGTTCTAAGTTCAAAGTTATTTAATGGTTCAACTTGTTCATTAATTTATTCTTTATATTGAATATAAATTAATGAACAATAAGTTCAAAGATTTTGTCTCATTTTATAAATGTGAAACCAAGTTTGTTTGATCATATTCTTCTCCTGTGGAAAAAAATAAAAATAACCCAAATCTACTTTCAAGATGGATTTTCCTCTACTTCATCTTGTTTCTTGTCCATTAACAACAAACTCAGCTCTAACTCAAAACTTTTTCCATGATTACAGATCAGGACCAAATTTACAAATACATCTTCTGATGGAGTCTTTTTGTAAATCAGTTAACAAGTCACAAGTTAATGACAACAAAGACATCTATGAACATCCCGATAACCCCCATTTGGGAATTTGTAAATTAAGCAACAAGCATAACAAGATGTTGACTTTTCTTAAATGTTCAGTTTCATGAGACGTACAAAAGAAAAAAGAATTTGAGTTTATTTTTGATTTTTTATTATTGAAAGGGTGAAAAGCAAACTGGGATACATTTTTATTCAGGATAAAGAATTGTTTAAGGAACATAAGAAACAACTCAAGTCATAACATATATTTCATATATTTACTTTATATTCTAGTCATAATAACTGAAATCAAATATAGAGAATAACATTTATGAATATGCAGTAATGAGAGCCATTAACATAGCAAGAGAAAGAATAATAAAGAATTTGCAAGACATTAGTGATCATTTATTGCTACAACAACAACAACAATAATGGGTTAAAAAAATAAAAGATAAGGTTTCCATGATAAAAAGGAAACATTCTGAGAAAGTGCAGTACTTTCTGATGTGGAATATCAGAATCTCAAACTAATTTTTTTTTTTCATTCTGAAAGAACATTATAGAACCAGTGTTGAGCAAACATTATATAGCAACTGATTATAAGGTGAAATTTTGTAAAATCCACAAATTCCTTTTTTGAATATACTTCTTTAAAATTTGAAAACCTTGATAATCTTGTCATGATTATGTGCTGAAAAAGCTAATTCTCCACAAAATAAAATCAAAGTTTAACTGTTCTGAGTATGTACATCTATATATAAAAATAAAATGAAAGTCAATGATAAATGTCTGCTTTATACTTGTTAGTTTGTTTTAAAAAAATAATTATTGATAATCTCAATCATATTGAGAGTTCAAAAATAATTTTAGAAAAGACAAATTAACATACAAACAAACACACACAA
Source organism: Acanthosepion esculentum (assembly GCA_964036315.1). Lineage (NCBI taxonomy): Eukaryota > Metazoa > Mollusca > Cephalopoda > Sepiida > Sepiidae > Acanthosepion > Acanthosepion esculentum. Next base: position 41,280,438 of record OZ038507.1, on the reverse strand, counting down.
AGCATTAGAGTTAATCACTACAGAGAAACTTTTCTGCCTGATATCAGCGTGGCTGATGCTAGACTTCAGGAGAGCAACACTCTACACTTTCTTCGCTTCACATTTTCCACCAATGAAGTGAAGTGACTATATTGAATTAATTGTCTACAGCAAGTTGATTTAATGTGTAGTGGCAGAAAATGTTTCTGGTCAGAATACATCTTGCACATTTATAAATCTACCATTTGTTTGTGCATTGCATACTGTTGCCATATTGGGTCTGGTGCTCCTGCTGTACCACTCGAGATTCTTGACAAAATTCAAAGGGGGATCTGTAATGCAATCGATCCTGACCAGGCATCTTGATTTTAGTTACTTTCTCACCGACATGACTTCCCTCTCTTCTACAAATATTTTCATGGTAACTGTTCTGATGAGCAGTTTTCCCTGGTGCCACGACTACATGAATTTAAGCATTATTAGATTCGCAACTGGGTCTCACCGTTTTACTGTTGAACTAGCTTAATGCAACTGCCACTTCTACTCTAACAGTTTCTTTTCTTGCACTACCTAAACTCCCTATTTCTTGCTTCCCTGATAACTGCAATCTTCAAAAATTTAAATGCAATGTCTATCGCTATCTTTTGTCTTCTTGAAGCCTGTCACTTTTTTGTCTTTTCGTTAATCATCTCCATTAAAGTTTTCTCATTCTTTTTCACACCCTGTACTCTAGTGGCAATATGACCTTGCTTTGGGGGAGGTGGGGGTGAAATGATTAAAAAAAAAAAAAAAGATTTTATACCAAGAACAACAAAAAAGAGTCAAGGTTAACATTAGATAAATCAAAGTCAAGACTGTCAGAAGATCTAGTACAACAAACTATCAATGTTTGCTATTATCTTAGTTCTTAGGGAAATTAAACAAAATGAAGAGATAATTCCCCATCCCCACCATTATTGTATGAAAATCCTAACAGTTAAAAGAAAATTATAAAGGAGCTTCAAATAGTGTTACTGCTAAATTCACTCTGAATCCCTCAAAATATCTCATTACATTCATAAATGTTGAATTTGTTCTGAATGTTAAAAATCTACTATTTATTTACACCCTTGGAAATACCAGTTTTTAAAATAGGGATTTTCAGCATTTTTATAACAGCATTTTGATCAGTTCATTCTCGGTTTTTATTGACCTTAGATTTTGTTTTCCATTTAGTGTTGTGGTTTTGCGTTCTGTTGCTATGATATGCTTTCTGCTAAATCATTCAGTTTTGTTAAGTGCTGGTTGCTGCATAGTACCACTTCCAAGTCAGGTTTGCTAGTGGAACTCCTTGTTTGATCAAATATATTCAGGCTCCTTTCTGGGTTGTCTATTTTTTTTGTATGGTTTCATGTCTGCTGATTAAACTTAACACCTGAGAAAGTAGTGCACTTTTTTCCCCCCTCTTCCTATGTAAGTTTTGTCCAGTTCTGTGATTTCTCCCTGTGGACAACATTGAACAGGAGGATATCATTATCATAGACCAGACACTGTCATTTTTTTCCCACATATATCTTTTTTTCTCTTTGAATTTCTATGATCAGACAAGTTATTATACAAGAGATAACAAAGCTTTCATTTTTTTTCATTGATCCCCAGCCAAGCAAATATTTCTGTGATTAATTGCCTGCATCCCTCTGTGCAAATGTATTGTGTTCAACAAAACAGAATTTGTCCCATTGATGGCTTCAAATAGATTGTTAATAAATCAAACTTGGGAAATGTTAAGTTATACTGTTTCTTCTCAAGGACAGGCACTTGAGTCTCCACGTACTTTTCCAATCAAAAATGTGACATGTTGTCATAGCATTTTATTTATGATATTGTGATATTTATTTTTAACACTGCAAACCATTAAGTGAGAGTGCTTTTTTCTTTCAATGATTTGTAAACATACCTTTGTGGACAGACACAGGTGACTCTATAAATTCATTTTAATTGCTTTAGTTAAATTTAATAACAATTTTCTAGAACTTTTGTATTAAGAATTTTAAAAATATATAAATACACTACATGTAGACACAATAGATGAAAACAGCTTTAGCAAAGGCCACATTTCATTAGTAAATTGACAAGAAATTAACTATCAACAGCTTGTAAAATTAAGTTAAAAATCACATATAGGAGCCATTCTATATTTCTTTTTAAATAATATTTTAATTCTGCTTGTCCTTCTGTTAGCACATGCCTTATACCCTGCCTTTACCTCAGATAAATAATGGACCGTTCTGTTTTGATTGTGAGGAAAGAGAGAAGAAAAAGATATATTAGAAATGCTGTTTAGTCTTAGTGAGAAAAAGAACACATGCATAACAATAAGAAAGATAGAACAGGAAATAATACTTTTGTGCATTTAATGTGTGCTTCAGTAAAATGAAAAACATTCAGTTTTAAATTTTTTTCATTTGTACCCTCTTACTTCCTTAAATAATCACCTGCATAAGATAATCACCTCACTTATGATTGTTATTGCAATATATTTTTAAATTGTGAAGTTCAGATATTTAATAATGCAATGAGGACTTTCCATGGGTATTTTATTATTGTGGAACCCATAGGAAGCTTATTCAATCATTAAATCAAAAATTATGATTGAACAAAAACTTCAAATAGGTAAAACTGAAATTTTCACAGATACTGCTAGTTTACTTTTAATATGATATTAATTAAAAAACTGAAGATTTCACAAGTTGCTATATATTTAGAGATTCTCGATAAAATACAAAGAATCTGCAATGTTATTGGTCCTGACCTGGCATCCCAGCTTCAATCACTTTCCCACTGCTGTAATGTAGCTTCCCTGTGCCTTTTCTATAAATACTTTCATGGTAATTGTTCTGATGAACTTTGCCAAGACTATGAATTTAAGTGCAGTACTAGATTGGCAACAAGGTTTCATCATTTTACAATTGAAATATCTAGATGTAACTATAAGTTCTTTGCTAACAGTTTCTTCTCTCACGCTTCTCACTTCTCACTTTCCAGACAACCTTGATTAAACAAAAACAAAAAATTGAAATGCAATATCAATTGTTATCTACTGTCTTCTCAATTCCTCTTTTTTTATTGTTTTCATTCTTTAACAAGCTTTTTCTTATTCTTTCGCACTTAGTAACCCCTTGTGTTTTAGTAGCTTTATTGCCTTGGTTGGGATGAAATGATTAAAAAAAAAATAAATAAAAAAGAAGGATTTATTCATATCTCCAACTGAGTGATATCAAATCCTAAACACAAACAGCATCTTTAACCATTATCTGTTACTAGCAGATCTTCAGCAACCAATAATATCCCTGGTTTATTAAAGAAATGACAACCAACATTCCTAACAATTCACAGAACAATCCATGCCATTATTTTTCGTACTCATACGAACAGTTATTAAAGATATAGGTTTCTTAAACACTTCACATACAAGATAACATTTGTTATTGGTAGTTATCTGCTGATGATAGTATATAAAGTTTTCAATAAGTCAGACTTGGGTGTGTGGAGATATAATTTTGCAAAGAAATGAACTATAATTTTAATAACAATTTCATTTAGAAATATCAAATAATAAATGTATACTTTTTGGGACTGACATTTGGTGGAATAATAAAATTCAGGCAAAATAATCAGGAAAACAGTTCCCATTTGAGTTTAGATGTTTTTCACATTAAGCAAATACAAGGTACAAAAATTTTGAGTAGAGAACTGAGTTTTGATGTGAAGAAAAAATTCTTTTAGAGACAAGAAGAGAAAATGAAAAATAAAATTTGTTCTGTATATATGTACAATCAGATTTATTGCTATTATATTATTACAGTGTGAGAGATACGAAGGTGAATAATAAGTCACTAGTGATGTGGTAATAACAATTTAAATAAAGTTGATTAGTTTAGAACCTGCCAACAGAGTGTTGGTTAAGACAATATTAAAAATACATGCTTTGGACCAAAAACAAAATATGCAAAAGCAAGCAAGATGAAATAAGTAAAGACTTTCGGTGTAACCTTGAAAGGACTGTTACACACATAACTTTATATACTTCTGCCATTGGGCAACAGGTTGACAATGTCACTGACAAGAGCAGATAACTCAGAGCAAAAGCAGATAATTTGGAATAAGGACTGCATTTTTATGTTTGAGATATTTTTCCTTGTACAGCATATATGCTGCTGAAATATATTGTTATTCCATCACCACACACAGAATCACCAAGTTGGATGTGATATACTCTATTCAACTTGAAAGTCAGTCTAGTTGCAAATGAACTCCCTTGTTTTACAAATGGCACTTCTATTGACAACCAAAATGTGACCACTAACCAGTATTTAAACCATAGAGCATCAAATTTCTTTTTAATCTCTGGTATACCTCACTCACTAATGATGGGCTATACTGAATTTCTGTTAGCAGGGTTTTTTGTTTTTTTTCTTATTTGAGGAAGTATTTTTTTTTACAGAAACATGAAAGAGTTTTTCTACTGACTACACTGAGAAAGGATTTAAATTTAAGGTGAGCAGGTTTTTCTGATTATACTGCTTCAAAGACATTTATCTAAAAAGAACAGAAATAATGAACAACTTTGAAAATGTTATGGCCTTGTTCCAGACCTCAAACAGAGGTAAATAAAAAAAATATCAGAAAAATAAAGGCTGACATAACTGTTCAAAGAAATGACTACTGAGGTCTCTTGTAATGCCTGGAAAACCTAACCCCATGTATTATTGACTTTGCAGAATTTATGGAACAGACCAAGCAATGTAGCACTGGAAAAGAAAATTTGTCAAGTCCACAATAGATTAGTGATTAACTCAATGCCAAGTTTGTGGGTTAAAGTCTTACCAGCTATAAAAGCAAGATCCTTAATTCCAATTTAGATCCGAAGGGACAATAAGCAGAGTATTTATATTCCTTTGGATGTAAAAATTTTTTTGTAAATTTGTTGCTAAACTTGCTTTGGTTGACAAATTTTGAAATGAGCATCCAAAGTAGGTCAAATAGACTTGGGTATATAAGGCAGGTTTGCCACCAATACAGTGATTTAGTATTTTTTTTGTATTAGGAGTGCTGACTTAAGATTCTTACATTGTCCATTCCAAGTGTTCATGATATAGCTTATTCAGACCAGAACCTAGTCTGGGTTCAGATAAAGACTAAACCTAGAATAGATGGATACTGGAAATTCAACATATCCTTGTTAGACATGAATTGTCTGGTCCAGCTAACACTTAGCAAATAAAGTCAGAATTGTGGAGAGACAATTTGAAAAGCAGAATTAAGTAGCTTATTGATTATGGACTCAATATAGATGGATTAGTGATACAAAGGGCAATCAAATATAGAGTAAACATAGCTGTTAAATCGGCACATATTTTGAAATAGCTAAGACTGGTCTCCTTAAAGTTAAAGCTTTGATAAAGTTAGATTTAAAAAGAATGACTTCCAAAGTGATGAATATGGCAATAGTAATGTGTCCAAAATGCCATATACTAACATATTACTAGTGTCACATCACTGGGTAGAGGAGGTTTGACTATAAATGAAAGCATCTATGAGAAGTTCCACTAGAGAGCATTTTTAGCAGATGCCAAGGAAGTTATTCAGCTTTTAAAAAGTGAGTACTTGGATGATGGAAATACATGTTGTTTGCCTTAAAATAAGTACTCCTATCATGAATGTTGACACACTCTCAGAGCCTTAGGTGAAGACTGGATTCTGTGATATCCAGCCATTATATCAAGTAAATGGATCCAAACAAAACAATTTGAGTTCAGCTTGACATGGGAGGAGTATTTATTGTTCATCCCGGTTGAGATCTGTACAAATGTTCTTGTAAATAAATTTTGCTTCATTAAATTATTGAGGAAAACTTTAAAATTGTGGCATTTGAACCAACTCCTGAAAATTGTAAATATATAAGTTTAGTTAGATTTTCATTATGGAGAGACAATGTTACTTTTTGGTGATTGCTCTATGAAAGATTTCAGATTAGATGCAATGGTATTTTGAAATGGACAATGAAGAATGGTTGTGTCAAGAACTGCAAGTGGTTAAGTTAATAATAGGATAGTTAGGAGCAACATGAGCCCCATTACATGATTTTTTGTTGTTGTTATTATACAAAAATAATCTCTGGCAAGCAGTAAGTAAAATCTCAGCATCCCAGTTGAGAGATTTGCTGAATAGTCCCCCACTGAAGATACATCATTTTCAATTCCTTGTGTTCTACATCTTGCATCCGTGTTTTTTTCATTGGAAGATAATTTCTGCATTACTTGTTTAACAAAAGAACTGTAGTTTGTGTTCAATTGTAAGAAAATCAATTTCTTTGTCTTTCTTATTGATTCTTTGATGTTCTCTTTGGCAACAATAAATCTCTTCTTCTTCTTGTTCTTTTTTCTATCTCTTGTGCTCTTACCATTTGTCCACTGCAGACAACCCAAACTATATTGACAATTGTAGGATCTAAAACAATTTTTTCACTTCCCCCAGAAATTTTTATATTCTTTCCAACAGTTGGAAATTTTCATATCAGCAAAATCTTGTATTTGTGAGAATGTAATGTGTTTAAATATTTGCCTTATGAGTGGCCACTTTTTTTCTCTCTGGATTTCTTTACATTCAGTGCATGGTGGTAAATCATTTTTTTTCTTTACTTGCTTTTTCCTTCAGTTCTCCAACCACAAGAACGTTTTACATAGACCCACATTAACTATATCCACTACACACACTAATACTTCATAAGTGACTAAGCAGGGAGTACTGCTATGAAGCTATATGCTAAAAATCAATTCAAAGAAACAATGTTCAGGATTTCAATATTTGTTTTTTTTTTTTAAATAAAAAAAAAAACAAACGGTTACTCTGTTTATTTATTAAACAGTATATTTAAAGTGCTAAAAAAATCTGTCAATTTTATCACTGAAGGATACAGGTTCAAATCCTGCTGGAGAGTGCAAATCTTTCTTCATTAAGATTTCTCAAACATTCAGGCTGCTAGACAAAAATGAATAGATATACTATTCAATAAATACAAGAGTGCCAAATCAAATATGAGTATCAACTAAAAATAACATTTAAAGTGATATTTTTATCACTTTAAACATTAGTTGGATATATAAATAAAAAACTCTAAAATTCTCTTTATTTACGTTTGGATACAGAACTGAAAAACTTTAAGAGATTTTATGACAGGAGAAATTTTGCTTGACTGCACTAAATTTGTCCTTGCCTGACTGATTGATCTTCATGGCCAAGTCAGTTAAGGCATGCCAGGCTTAAAAGTAGCTCCCTCTTCCCTGAGGAACACAGGTTCAAATCCTGCCAGAGAGTGCAATTTTTTTCTTTAATAAGATTTGATTCAGGCTGGTAGACGAAAATAAATAAATATGTTTAAAATAAACAGAGCGCCTACTCAAATACAAGTATGGACTAAAAATAACATTTAAAGTGATAAAAAAGGTATGATTAAAAAAAGAAATGATTCTAAACTATACAAGCATCCAAAGAAAGAGTAAGTTACAAACTATTTTTCGCATTTGGGGGTGGAGTGTAACCATCACCGGTGGTCACGTGATCAATTCCTGAATGAACGCTGTTACTGCGTTTTGCAGAGAGACTTCACTTGTAACATATATACTACACAACCGAGAAAATATCGATGAATCAGAATTCCTAAAACTGCTACGACTTCGGTTGCCTCAATGTTCTGTGGCATTTACTTTTTCAGTGAATTTACAACCTTGTCCTTAAGTTACTGTTGTAAATAAAACTGTTCTTAGAAATTTAATGTCAATTACAATTTTGGGAACCTTGTACTTTCGTGCTGGAGGATATTTCGACTTGAATCGAGAGACTTTAAATCGGGATACAACGAAACAATCAAGGATGAACACTTCCTGCGATCCAAACAAGGGTTAGTGAGCGAAATATAGCTGTTGCCTATGACCAGGAAGACAATCTACAATTAAATTAATCATGACCTAGTTCAATTTTTTTTTAATTATAGTCATGGCATAATTTTTCATTTATGTATTTATTATTTTATTTTTACTTCATAATTATAATTAATACTCATCTAAGGATTGATTCTCGAGTTTAACGAGGTATAACATGAAATTAATTACCTTACCCTCCAACACTTTTGTTACCATATGATTTCTCTTTTAGTTTTCATTCAGATGGAAACGTAGGGGCAATACCCGTGGTTATTTAACCACTAATTTTGAATTGATATTCGTCAATTAACAATAATTATTGTGTACAAAATCTTTCAACGACTAGAAAACAGACACTATAAAAATAATACAAGTTGGATTGCTTTCGTAGTAAGTGAAACAATAATTTCTCATACCAGTCAATCATCGATTTTTTTTAATAGAAAAATATTAAGAAACGAAAAACATGTTGCGATTCTTTGCAGTTTTTGAAAGTGTTGTTTAGTTACACGTATATTTACAGTGCAAGTGTACATACAGTTGTTCCATCGATTTTGTTGAAGTAGAAAAAAGAAGAAGCATCTGATGATATGTTTGAAGTAGATTGGATTCAACAATAATCATCTGTCAGTCAGTCAGTCATCATTTTTAGAAGAGGTGTTATCTTCGTTTTCGAGTGGGTAATTTTCAATTGAAAACCTTCTGACCACTTTTTTTAGCATTTACTTACGGTCATTAAGTTCACCTTTTACCAAACGCTAGGTTCTGCTTCTACTGAAAATTTGTACAAGAAAGATTTAAAAAACAAAAGCTTTCAACTTTTTTGCTGCTATGTTGATTTCATCCGTTTTTCTTTTTGAAAGTTATCTTGTAGATATCGTATATAGCTGAAATGCTTTGGAATTTAAGTTTTTTAAGCAGATCAAAAATCGCATTTAATTAAATTAATTTCAAACAAAAATATGCGTAGTAAAATCTTTTCATTTCTTAGTTGTACATAAATGTTATTGTCAACAATGAAGCAAGCACACAATTTTAGGGAGAAATGTTTTTAAATTCACAAATATGAAGAATAAAATAAAAAAAAATCAACAATTTTTTTCAAAAACTAATTTAATGCATTTCAAATCAACCTCCAATAATAAAGTTATTATTTTTAAAAAAATGAAATCTTGTAATAAAAAAAGTGATTAATTGCTTCTTTTGTTTTTTTTTCTAAACAACCGCTTGTTTCCTCTACAAGAGCGATTTTTTTTTCAAGCTTTGCAATCACAAATAAATTGACTAAATTATTTCTTACTTTTTACTGTAAGATCTGAATAAGAAAAAGGTAAATCACTTTTTTAATTAAAAAAAAAAAAAAAAAAAAAATTATCTTTTACTTCACAATTGTTGAGTGAATCCGATGAAAATTTGAACAATTTATTTTTTTATCCTTGCAAATCTTTATTTTAGTAGAGAAGGAAAACTTTTGATAATAATAATTTTAAGGTCGAAAAGAGAAAAAAATGAAACTATTTTTTTTTTTTTTACAAAAGCAAAGTCAAACAAAATTTCCGAAAAATGTTTTGAGGTCAAACGATCCGTAACAATACCATGTTTTTAAAAAGATTTCTTTAAAAAGGCAATTTTTCTTCGATCCTTATTTATTTATTTTCACAAACTGTTAAAAGTTCATAAAACTCCATCAAATTGCAATTTTCGATAAACTCCGGGGAATTGGTATTTAAAAAAATCTTTTTTTTTCTTTTAATTAAAAATTTGAATAAAGTATTGAAAAAATAGCACAAATCATTTTTGTACCTGAAATACATGTATGTACTAATTTTAGCTTTTGTGAAGTATAAAAAATGAACCCAACACAAACATTTGTTTGTCATTTCTTTTTCTGCTTGTACTTACCTTTATTCGCAACTTCCCATGCACATTCGAAAAACCAAAGATTTTTAGCTGCAGCCGAAGAACCCCCATCTCTCATAAATTCCTCTTCATTATCAAATTCTTTCATGGACCTAAAAAAGCTGCTTCTCCTGGATAAAGACATGATTATAGGTTATTTGGACGAACAGGCAATGCAAGATGACGACGATTCATAAACGACTCTTAGTTTCAAGGTCACACGAGCTTCGGTATGGAGTTCACTCGACGTCAAGGTGAAGGAAACAACCTACTGCGCAGGTCATTTCCGGAGAAAACACGTGTTCCGAAGATATCAATATTTATTTTTTTTTTATATGAAAAAAATAATAAAAAGAATGCGACCCAATGCCAAATGATTTACGATTGTGCAAGATCACATGTGATTACCCCTTTCAGTATAACATCATCATAAATTCTCTCTGCAAGTGATGCAGTAGTAGTAGTAGTAATGTTAATGAGGACAGACAGGCCGAGATTTTTTATTTTTTTGCATGGCATAAATTCGCCCCCCCCCCCTAAATGGGTCTCATTTGATTTGGTGGCACACATTCAGTTTTAGGTTTCCATTCAAAATAAAAAAAATGTTTTCTCTTTAACAGTCAACATCTGGGTGATATTCTTTTTTAAAGTTGAATTTAAAAAATGAGATACAAAAAATTATTATTTGTATCTATTTTTTTTTCATTTTAATTTCTCAATAAATTGGTTTAAATTTTTTCATTTTAATTTCTCAATTAAATAAATTGGTGCCGATCATTGAGAAAAATTCTTACGCACGTTTTTCTCTAATTACAGATTTTATAGTTGGAGTTTAAATATTTAAAAAGATAAACAGAAATAAATTCCATTAGGCTAAAGCACTTTGATGTGGTTTCGTTTAATAATGGTTTTTTAACAGACGTTTTACAAGCTTGTAGAGCGAGTTCGATTCTCAATGGGTGTTTCATACTTTTGACCTTGCTACGCTTAAAAAATAAATAGTGTTAGAGAAGATGCTGAAAAGTTCTCGATTCACTAACCAAACAGCAGCTTTTTTTGTGGGAGGAGCACTTCTTGGTCGAACCTGAGAATTTTTCATCATCTCGTATGCCCCAATCCTAAAAATACTTATGGCAGAAGTTAGCTCTTCTTACATACTCCATACGTACCAGATATAGAAATAATTGAAATCATTGCTATGACATTTATACTGATATACGTGATTTTCTGATGCTTTTTTTCTCTTAAAATATCAGCATTAAGTTAACAACAAAAAAACTATTATTCACCATTTATTATCCTGACAATTGTTAAAAAAACCGCTTTTTTTTGCATCTTGCAAGTTTAACTCGTTACCGTGTAGTATTCGTGCTAGATAGCATGTTGAAAACAAGTAAAAAAAAAAAAATGCCCATAACATTGAGAAGAAAAAGATGTAATTTTCGTGTATTTTTAAAAGTAGGATGCAAAATGGTATACACACGCGTGCGCTCTCTCTCACTCTCTCTTTCTCACGCGCACACACACACATACACGCACACACAAACACAAGAAGAGGGTATTGAAAAGTTCTCGGCCTACCAAGAAGTTTCTCCACTTATAAAGTTTGGTCATATTTTGACAAGTGCTCAAAACACACCAAAAATAAGATGGAAAAATAAGAAAACAACTTCTGTTAAGAACTGTAGTGATAGAGAAATAAATAATAACAAGAAAACCAAAATTTCACCCTCTCTAAAAATAGATGGATAATAAAAATCACCAGGCAAACAAAGCCATAGTTCAACCAACAAATTAGAACACTTTCACAACCAGAATGTAGTTTGACCACCCAATCAGAAAGCTTTCATAGCCAGGATATAAGGCTGTAAGCCAATGAAAAGCAGAGCTCACTTTTCAAAGTGGATCTATAGATATAAACAGATGCAAAATCAACCAAAATCAGAGTTGATAAATTAATTTTGTCCATTCCTTATGTTGTGGTCATCGTAACATACCCAGAGACAAAATACGACATTTGTAGTGGACCGTGCGGTGGGGGTGAAGTGTGTTGATGTGAAGAGAATGAGAGGATATCTCTGGGTTAAGACTTCCGCTGGCCGGTCCAGCTACATAAGAATGCTGGACTTTAATGGAGTCCAAAGAAACAAACAAGACGAATATACATGTATGCGAACAAATATATATTAATAACAAATAGATTAATACACGAATTACAAATACATTGAAGACATTAATAAAATGTTACAGTGTTGTATGGAAAGTTGTGTGAGTGTTGAGTGACCGTACGAACGCGTAAGCGTGTTCCCAGAATATGGGAAACACTGCTTGTGTGAGAGGATCACATAGTGGTGTAAGTGAAAAAGAGAAAGTTTTTTTTACCTCGCCTCACGCGCGAGGTTGCGGCCCCAGGAGAGGCAGTTGGCCGCACGTGTGCAAAGCCGTGGAAAGAGGAAGAGGCGAAAGGTCAGCTAGTATTTATATTACCGAGAGAGAGAGACCCCTGTTAAGGAAATGAGGAGGAGCTAACTGCGACACATTTCCACAACTAGCAGGCAACCCATCCCTGCTACACTGAAAACAAATATACCTTCTTTTGCTATGTGGTCAAGCAGCAGTTACTACATGTTGATACAAAATATCCATAACTCCTATATATATATATATATATATATATATATATATATATATATATATATATAAACGTAAATCATTCAAACGAAAAACAAATATTGAAGCTAGTTATATGGCGAGAATCACTCTCACAAACAATATTTAATAATAAATTACAACCAACTTCGAATCTGTTAATGAATGGTGTGATCCTTGTTCATAAATTCCGGGCTTATCTGGTCTTATTTTTTTGTACGAGCCGACTTTCAATCGCTTCGAGCGATCATCATCAGGTAGACATATTAGTGTGTTTTTGTTAAACTTCGAATAGTAATGCGACATCGAAAGATATTGTGGTCCGAAAGAGTGCTTTTTTAGTAATGAGATATTGTTAAATGTAAGAATAATTTTTCAAATTTAAAAAAATTCAACCTCAGCGTTGTGTCTGCAGCGCTCCAAAATTATTCTTACATTTAACAATATCTCATTACTAAAAAAGCACTCTTTCGGACCACAATATCTTTCGATGTCGCATTACTATTCGGAGTTTAACAAAAACACACTAATATGTCTACCTGATGATGATCGCTCGAAGCGATTGAAAGTCGGCTCGTACAAAAAAATAAGACCAGATAAGCCCGGAATTTATGAACAAGGATCACACCATTCATTAACAGATTCGAAGTTGGTTGTAATTTATTATTAAATATTGTTTGTGAGAGTGATTCTCGCCATATAACTAGCTTCAATATTTGTTTTTCGTTTGAATGATTTACGTTACATAAATTGAATACGCACTACAAAACCGATATATATATATATAATTACATTCTCTCCCTCATTCTCTCTCATATGTTTCCACTACCATAGAACAATACCTCAAAATAGAGTAACCCTTGCTTAAAAGAGAAAATAATGATAATTACCTTCCCAGGGCAAGATAAACTCCTAATGAAATGATCAGAACTCATTTCTAAATGCAGACTTGAAAACAATTCTTACTCTGCTACCTACAACTGCATCATGACCAAAAAGACTAAATAAAATACTATAACCTAAATCTAATTCCAAATCTTCAAATCTATAATTCTAAATCTTCATTCCAAATACCAAAGAAAGAAAAAATATGCAAAACAAATAAATAAAATATGCAAATGAATAAAAAAAAAATAATCAGTCAATAAATACATAAGCAATCTAAAAGTCCTGACCATTAATAACCCTAATGCATTTATATACACACTTCCTCCAACAACTCAACCAGCATAAATAAGTAGTCTAAAGGTCACAACACAGAGGTGTGAAATTGACACTCATCATATAGTGTTGATTCCTATGTCCACATAGTCTATATCTATACATCTGGTTTAAAATTTGTTACATTTATTAGGGAAGTTTGCTCAATATTGAGAATAGATTGCAGATATAAACAGTGTGAACATTTAAGTCAACATTGCATGGTGACTTGACTGCGTAAGGTGTGAAACTGACAGTCCATTTGTAGTGTTGATTTCACACGCCATCCACACATACCCAATATTGAAAAGTTGTAAAATTAATTGTTAGTGATCGTGAATGCTTACAGGATGTTCAGAAACAAGAAGCAACAAGTCCGATATGAAGGTTAACAATATTCAATGTAAAGGTTGTAGACAATACTGCGAAGGAAACAGATGGCAACATTCAATGTTCATGGAAAGCAGAAAGAAACTTTATTTTACAATAAAAATCATGAAAAAATTGCACTAATAATGGTTTTTATAGTTCTATGGGAATTTTCCTAGTCATTTAACACAAAATATTTTAAAAAGGCGATTTTTGTACTTACATTATAATTACAAGCATTTTATAAGCAGCAGAAAAGAAAAGGATCACTCAGATATTTTCACATTCTTAACTGTCATAATTTTAATTAATAAAAGTTTCAAATAACCTCTAGTGGACATAAAAACAGGTTATAAATTTAAAATTTTCAGCACACTCTGTTGAATGGATCACCGTTTTGCCTTTTGTTGCAATTCAGTTGTCATAATGACATTCACCCTCTCCCTGTTTGACATATCAGTGAGTTGGATGAGGAAGGGATGATGATGTCACTTCCATTCTGCCCATTAGGCAAGCTTCTCAAGCATCCTGCCAATCTCACTGCTGATCTGTGTGAACTCTGTCTCGCCCTCTGTGTCTCTCTGCCAAAAACATGCAAATTCATTCTTGTATGCATGTTTAAGACAAGTCACAGGAGGATCACAGATGGGAAAAGTAAACAAGTTTTCTTTCCTGCAAAATCAACATTTTTTTAATTAATTCTGCCAAATTTTGACATTTGTACATTATTTTTTAATTTTGAAATAAAATACAGTGTATCAATGAAATAAATGTACATACATAAATGACAAAATGTTTATTTTCCTTATCCTTATCTTAATTTTAATTTTCAGCAAATATATAAAATATATATATATATATATATATATATATATATATATATATATATATTTAAACATATTGTGTTGAATGTTAAAGACAACATAGTCCTGCATATTTTCTTTTGAATTTTCTCATATTTTCTAATGAGACTTTTTATTTGAAAATTATATTGAAATAAATATTGTCCGTACGATAACCAAGTACGGACAATATTTATTTCGATATAATTTTCAAATAAAAAGTCTCATTAGAAAATATGAGAAAATTCAAAAGAAAATATGCAGGACTATGTTGATACTTGGTTATCGTACGGACAATATTTATTTCGATATAATTTTCAAATAAAAAGTCTCATTAGAAAATATGAGAAAATTCAAAAGAAAATATGCAGGACTATGTTATCTTTAACATTCAACACAACATGTTTAAAAGAAAAATTGCTGCCAAATTACACACATATATATATATATATATATATATATATATATATATATATATATATATCGCACAAAGAAAAGCAACTGAAGAGTATCCTAAAATGGCATACTGGAAAAAAAGTGCCTGATACTGCAATGGTATAGCATTTATATTTTTCATACAATAATCTGGTGTACACATGACCAACCCCAACTGCAGCTTTATAGGCCCTTTTGCAAACAGCCATTATTTATTAGGGTGGTTCAAAATATAAAGAAAAAATTAAAATTTTATATTTTAGAATACTTTGCTTATGTCCTCATTTCAATTTAAATAAAATCAATGTCTACCAATTTTGATGGAAATTGGCTAATCTCTGAAGGATACTCAACTTGTACAGTTTTGAAATGATACAAGTTTATATTAGGTACAGTAATATAAAAGGACATTGAAAATTTAAATATTTCAAGAATCAATTTAATGAAAGTGTGCAGCTAATTAGAGAATCACTTACTGCAAATGAACAGACACTTTTTGATGGGGCTATTCGTCCAGCAATAAGACACCAATGAGTCAGTCATTTCAATTAAAAACTTTTTAGCATTCCTTTATAGAATATTGAAAATGAAAACTGAACTTGTTTTCTTTTTTAATTTATTATTCAATTCAACCAACAAAAGTAAGCATAAAATGTTGCTAATTCAGTTTAAAACCATAATGTGTTATTTTAATCTATAAATTGCAAATCCTTCATTTGTTTGTATGATGATGGCTTTTCAGCGGTGTTCAATGATTCTTAACAGGAAATGTGTCTTTGTTCATCTTTAGATGACTTGTTAAATTTTTCTATTAAGGTAATGGCCGTGTAATAAAGGCAAGAGAGAGACAGGAAGAAATTTGCAAGCTTAATTCAGCTTTTTGTTGACTAAAGATTTATCTATATGAACACTCAAATGGAATATAAATTCATCACAAGGACCATTGCCTTAGATCAGTGGTTCCCAAATGGTGCTACATGCCTCATATGTGCGGTGGAAGAGGATAGCAGCTGAGGCATAAAGTTGAAAGACAATCAAAGATTTAGAAACTGTTTAAAAAAATTCATATGCCAAAAATATGATTTCAAAATTTACAATATTATTAAGCATTACTTGTAATTACATGCATGAGTCCCAGTATAAATAGTTATAAATAATTATTCGCCTATTTTATTATTGTGATATTTTTGCATTATATCAAGTATTAAAAATATAGTAACTAGGATCTGTAAATTGGAGGAGAGAGTTATCGATGATAATGTTCTGACTTTGAATCCGTGGTTATTCTCACTAACCCTCTCTTTGTTTTTTATTTTTAAATGTACTTTTTATCACGTAAAATTTGTTTAACCACAAGCAAATTTTCATTCCAAAAATGCATCCTAGAGAAAAAAGTTTGAGAACCACTCCCTTAGATATACCAAATGGCATTGAGGGGCTACTACATAAACTCTCCAGCTATGGAATCTCTAGAAAGACTTTCTCAATTATGAAATCTTTCCTAACAATTAGGTTCTTGAAGGTTGTTGTTAATTGTCAGTCATCAGAAGCCCACAAAATCAATGCCAGCATTCTTCAGAGTTCTCTCCTTGGTCCTACTCTTCTTCTGTTCTATATCAGGCCTAAGAACATACACTGATCTTTATTTAATATCTATGTGGATGATAGGTGCACTTCTCAAAATCAGGATAACCAGAACCTAGTAGCTTATCTCTCCTCTGACTTAGTCCAGTTTGGTCAATGGGGGATGGACTGGCTTATAAAATTCAATATGTCTAAAACCACGCCAATAATGTTCCACCACTATCGAACAGACTCTGAACCTTCAGCTATCATGATGAATGTGTCTTCTTTCAAGGAGGCTCCTTGTCTTGAACATCTATTAGTATAAGCTCACCCCAGACCTCAAGAGGAACTCATATATCTATTGTTAATGATGCTGGAAAAATGGTCACTTCATTGTATCACCAGTAAGTAATCTGACTCCCTGCTGTACTCTATCTTTACAAGAGCCATCATTTGCTGAACAGGCACCCCTACCTTACTTGAACGTAACCTCATTTTGAAAGTAACTCATATTTTGAGACACAGGTTGTCAGTGAAAATGAATACCCTACCACCACTTATCAAAATGACTGAATTTCCACTGTAACCTTAGCAATTAATATCAAGAATGTATGTGATTATAAACTCAGTAAATGTTAAAATAAGTTATTCCAAAAATTGCTTGAAAATGAAACAGTACTAAGGATTTTAATTTAATTCTATAATTAAATTTAAAGTTTTTAGTTTCTGTTTTTTGTATAACTTGAATTCAAAAAATAAAAAGTAAAAAAAACTAATGGAAAACATATACAGAAAAATTATTCAGATAAAAAAGGACCACTGACAGTTCCTAGGGGGATTGTTTAAATCATTTTTTTTTATTTTTCATCTATAATACATTACAGCATCCTGATGTAGCTGTTCTTGTGTCACATAAAACTATAAGTTCTCTAGCAATGGCTGGCAGCCAATTATGGATAAAGATAAGGATGAATTCAAAACCCAGCTACTGAAAGCTGTACAAAGGTGGCTGGACATGGTGTACAGATTCTATGTCCGTAAAACAAAAATATGATAGATTTCAACAACTAGGGATGATCCACTGAAGAGTGATTATCCTGAATGTTATTGATGCCAATAGGCATTGCATCTATGGATGGATGAATATGTAACTGCAAGGATAAATAATCTGAGTTACATACAGCAGTGAAAAGTTAGATTTAAGTTTCTCTTTCTCTTCGCATTCAAGTGGATAGATTGTTAAGACACATCAGTTAAGACAGAAAATCAAATATTGATGAACTAAGTTCTAATTTTGGTTGGAGCTACTTTTGCAATAGTGAAAATAATGAAGATTTTGAAGATAAATTTATCAGGGATATTTGGTGGGGATCTGGTGATAGCAATTCTCTATTCAATCTAGTAGCATGCTTAAATTCATGCAGACAGGAGCACCAGGGGGGGAAAAAGCTTGTCAGAGCAGTTACCATGAAAATATTTGTAGAAAAGACAGAGGCAGCCTAACACACATTACACATGAATAGACACTGCCCCGGCTTTTAACCCAGATATGTGGAATTAAATGTTCATGTGCTCCAAGACTGGCACACAGCCAAGACATGAAAAGGGAGCTGGTCAGAGGCTAATTTGTGCACTCTTTCATAGGACTAATGATGATGATGATGAGTTCAGGAAATGACACAATCCCATGAATGCCAATTAATCATTTAGACTTGAATTATGAATGAATAGTGCCTGTATTATTGCATTTCAATTTCAAATCCTCTTCTTGATAATCTTATCTACCAAATACAACTTCTGTTTGGAATCATGAAGCTGGTGGGATTTTTTCAACTTATAAGCAAGTTCATTCAGATAAAAAAATTAAAAATAATTTTCTGACATATCATGATTCCTGAAACAAAATAATTGTGTTATAGAGAAAATTATTTGAAAAATAATAAGAGTGCCTAATCAAATAAGCTCCATACTTGAGGGGAAAAATGAAAGTAACAATTTATGTTGCCACTTGCATTTGCTACACAAGAGTAAGGTGTGGGGAAAATTAAATAAAAATCAATAAATAAAATGATAATAAACAAAAAGAAAAAATTTTACAATGATGCTAGTAATAAAGGAATGGGAAAATTTATTACTCCACTTGGCTTCATCAAATACCTGTTAGGCAGCACTGTTTCCTCCTACCCTCTTGCTTCAAGATGTAGTAGATGTAGGTAAAATGTGCCTGCTGGGATACATTCATTTCCTCACTCCACCTTCCAATGTATAGCATTTGCATGTATCTTCCAAGACCTCTACCCATGAAGTAAATCAACTCTTTCTTTGGCCATTACAACTCAGCACAACAGTAACTTAAGCTCAGCCATTATAAATGTTATATACTGTACCTATGAAATCCAATGGGTATGTCCCAATCCTCATAAATATGTTGTACACTATTGTAAGAGGGGGTAATATGCTGTCTAAGTAGTCCACCAATAGCAGTGGTTTATCCACTTCACACTGCTGGCAAGTATTGTATTTTGTTGATGTTATAAAGGTTACCATTTCATTTCCAACCTCCATTTTGCTTATTCCTCATTCAGTATCCCTTTCTAGGTTACAGCAATAACCATAACAACTCTTCAACGATGAAGTAAGTACAAACTTTTCTTTAGTTGATCCAACTCTGCACAAAGCTGGCTTTAGCTCTATCATTATAATGATGCTTATTCTTACTTATCCAAACTTCTGGACCAGGAAAAGAAAACAGACCTACACAAGAAACATTGAGAAATTTGTTTCACTACAGTTTCCACTATAAAGAAAAGAATAAATGGTCTGTAGTAGAAACACAAGTTTTTGTATGTTTCTTCATAATTATTTATATATGAACACACACACACACACACACACACACACACATGCAACCTTTTAAATTCCATAGTATCCTTGAAGATTTCAGCAATGCCATGGATTATTATAATCCTCTCAAGATCTTTAACTCTACTTTTTTCCAAAAGTCTTTGGAATAGGGCTGTTCTAGGTGTGCTAATAAGAGCAGTTGCTACTTTCATTCTATAATTCCACAATTGCTACATGTCTCGTGCAAGTTCCTGATATTTCCTTTACCCAAATATCTAACAAGATGGCTACATTTGGCAGAGCTTATTTGTTCACTATAAAGTCTAATCTTCAAGTTTGAATGGGATCCTGAAGACATTTTCCTATTTTCAGGACAGTAGTTTCCAGTTTATGCTCATACCATTGTTTGTCTACCCAGTTTCTAGTAAATTGAGTCCCTACACAATAATGTCCGTTTTTTTTTTGTATTCTTTCTGCCCAAGTTTGTTGCACTTACTTATTATATGATTAACTGTCTTTTCTTCTTTGCACAGAGACATTTCTTTTGAAAGAGTCACAGATTACTAATTTGTTGTTTTCTCTGCTTCAGTTTTTCCCCACCAACATTTACATCAGATTCTAGAATTGAATAGTGAGCAGCAGTAGCAGTAGTATTAACCTTACATTTTGGGGATGATGTCAATCATTACAAATATTTTTATCTTGGTTTTTTTCTCCATCTGTGTTGCTTTTTATCACATTCTTTTTTGATTGAAAGTTTAAAACTACTTCTTTATTCCAAACTAATTTGATGGATGGAAAAGGGCTTAGCTAAAAGAAAACCAACATTGTGAATGAAATAAAAAGAAACAAAAGCAGGTAAAAAAAAAAGAAAATATTTGAAAAAGCACTGTAGATGTATTCAAATACTGAAATTGGATATAAGAATGAAGAAATGAAATATTAAAAAAGAATCACTTAGGAGAATAAAAAAAGATTTGAAACATGTGACTCAACACCAAAGATTTTATAAAAAATATAAATACCCAAGTTGCATCGATAGTAAAATATTCTGGAGCCTTCTTGAACTGGGAAAGAGAAGAACTAAGACCGTTAGACCAGGGAACCGAGACATTAATGACAGGCATAAAGTCAAGAGGTTAATAATGTCAAGATGTGGGATTACCACACCTTATCTGTCAGGGGATTTCTCTGAATGCCTAGTAGGTGGCATTGTATAAAGCAGTATAAAAGGAAA
The DNA here is from genome assembly GCA_964036315.1 of Acanthosepion esculentum. NCBI lineage: Eukaryota > Metazoa > Mollusca > Cephalopoda > Sepiida > Sepiidae > Acanthosepion > Acanthosepion esculentum. Next base: position 41,259,457 of record OZ038507.1, on the reverse strand, counting down.
GAACTAAAACTCTCTCTCTCTCTCTCTCTCTCTCTCATTCTTCAACCACAAGATGCTGTATATGACACATCTTATTCCTCCTACAGAGAGAATCATTATTTTCTTGGTGCATCCAGTAATGTGCAGAGGTTTGGTGATGTTTAGGCCAACGATTGTATGCTCCTAAGACTCAAGTAGGGAGGCTTATAGGGCCTTGTTATATTCAGTATATCTCTCTGTGTAATAGCAGTTGTAGCACAGTTCTCCACGTTACATTTAGCAAATGGGTTTCTCTATTTCTCTATTTATACTTGTCTATCTAATTTGCATATGATACTACACCTCCCTGAATTGGAGAGGTCATATACCCTTGTATTTTTATTACTATTTCTGATTATTTTTGTACTGTGTTGTCCTTCCTCTTGTTTTTCTTGTTTTCTCTTTAATGGTGATCTCAGTCTCTCTTCATTTTTTTCTTCATACTTGTCCATCTTTTCATTCTTACTTTCTTCCAATTCCTGCTCTGTTCCACTTTTGTGATTTTCCGTCTCTTCTTGTTCTTGATCTTCCATTTCCATGTCACCCAGTTCATTTCTGTTTCTGAATTGATCTGCATGTGTCAGTATATTTTGTCCCTTTTTCTCAAGTATAGCCGTGTTGTGTCCTTTTTGTATCAGGAAATTTGCTTCTTCTGGATCAGCCTCCTTATTCTTTCTATACCATACCTATTCTTTTGTTGAAAAGGACATAGTTATGGGGGCTCTGATTTGTCTTCCCATTAATGCTGAAGGGCTCAGTTTTCTTCCTGCATGTGGAATGGCTCTGTAACTGAGGAGTATTTTTGGTAAATACGCTTCTTTACTTTCATTAAGTGGTGAGAATGCTTTTAATCCCATTTGTACCATTCTTTTTGCAATGCCATTAGATTATGGGTGATACAGTGGTGTCTTGTATGTGATGCATCCAATCTGTTTTAACCATGTGTATAAGTTCGCATCACAAAATTCAGGTGCATTGTTGTTGACTAATGTCTGGGATATTCCATTCCTTGAGAATATAGTTCTTAGTACTTGCTTTATTGTGGTAGCTTTTCTGTCTTTTACTCTGACAACCTCTGGCCATCCTGAATATGAGTCCACTAACACTAAGAACAATCCCCTATCTTTGATATGTGCATGATCCATGGCTCTGCTTCCTTGGGCCATGAGTAAATTTTTGCTTGCTTGAAGTTTTTTATTTTTGCACATTTTGGGCATCTCTTAATGTATTTCTCTACATCTTTTGAATATCCTGGCCACCAGGCTTGTAATTTTAGTTCTTTTTTGTGTTGCTGTTATGCCGCAATGCACGCCATCATTGTCTCCTTTTAATATGTCCCTTCTCAGTATTTGTGGAGCTACTATTATATCCCCATTGCATATTATGCCATTTTCTATGGTTAGTTTGTGCTTAATTTCTTTAAATGGTTGCTCTGTTATCAAACAATTGCTCCATATATTATTATTTATTCTCTCTACTATTCTGCTTAATATTGGGTCTTGCTTTGTTTCTATTTTGAGTCTATGTAGAGGAAGAATGTCTGTTTCTACCCAGTGTATTATATTATCTTCAGCATTTTCCTGTTTTTCTTCTGTTTCATTCTTGAACTGTAATCTTGATAAAGCATCTATGTGAGGGATAGTATTCCCTTTTACGTATACTATGTCAAAATCGAATGCCATGATCTTTATCATCCATCATAAAATCCTTCATGATTTGGCAATTCTTTTCTTGGGTTAAATATGAATTCCAATGGTTTGTGGTCCGATTTTAATAAGAATTTTTTTCCTATCAAAAAGTTTTGTGCCCTTTCCATGCTCCATACAATTGCTAGTGATTTTTTTTCAATATTTGAGTAGTTAGTTTCTGCTGATGTTAAACTTCTTGATATGTAAATGATTGGGTGTTCTTCTTGTGATAGAAAAGCAGCAATTGGCTTTTCACTTGCATCTGTGGTTAACATTACTTCTATTTGTGGATGAAAAGCTTTTTTGATTTGTTTCTCAGTATTTTCTTTAGTGTTTTAAAAGTGATAGTTTGCTTTTGTGTCCAGTTAAATTCATTGTTTTTTTTGCATAATTTTGCAAATGGCTCTATTATGTTGCTGTATGTTGGTATGTATTTACTATAAAAATTTATTAGCCCCATAAAGGATTCTAATTCCTTTTTATTTGTTGGAGGAGCTATTTCTGTTATTTTCTTTGTTAGTCTATTGGCGGGTGATATGCCTTCTTTTGATATTTGATATCCTAAATATTGTAAGGGTGCTGTTTACTATGTGTTGAGATTGTCGATGGGGCTGTGTTTTTGTAAGAGCACCTAACATTTAAATTTGCATAACTCAAGAAAAAACAAGAAATCAATTTGCATTCAACAATAAAAAATATATATTGAAAACAACGAGTACAAAAAATTTGTGTACATGTATGAATATTTAGGAAAGGAAAAGTAGTTTCCCTTGTACTGTTAACTTGAATAAGATAGAAGAATGTATTTAAGATATTTCTTGATAAGAATGTTCTGAGTTCAATGAACAAATATAATGTTGAGTTCAAGAATGAAATAAAGTTAATTCAGATCTGTGTTGTATGAACAAATAACAGAATTTGGTTTGTAACTTGGCTTCGTAACAGACAGGGAATAGAGTAATGTAATGCTAGTTCTGTGTCTGTGTGTGTGTGTTGAGTAGAATCGTGAAGGAATGTAATCACGTGTAAGTTTCTGGACTCTACTGAAATATTTCTGGAATAAGAAACTGTTTTTATACTTTTTGGTAGGCTCCAAGAAGCTAAGTTGAAAAGAATACCAAAAATACATGATTGGACAAAAATCAACCAATCACTGATTATCTAACAAAAGTAAGTTGAGTGAAGTCATGGCAGAAAAATTCAGTGTGGATACTGCGATTAGTAAATTGTCCTATTTTCTAACCAATCATAGATGAGTAATTTGTAGGCGTGGTAATCATAGTAGTCACTACAATATAATATCTTCTTACAGTCAAAGTTACATTTGTCATTGTTTACAGTCATACCTGCCATTTTTAATCTCACTAAAATTTGCTCTGTTTTATATTTTAATTCTTCTTTAGTTCTTGCCCCTACACATATATTGTCCTGGTATATTATTATATTTTTTTATTTTTCCTAATAAGACTCTTTCAATTGCTTTTTGAAAAATATGGCTTTAAAAATCTTTACCCCAAACTGTAGACGAGTCCATCTTAGCCTACAGGGGTGTTTATCATGGGGATTTCCTTGAATTTCTCATCAATTTCTATTTGGTTGTATGCTGCCTTGAGATCAATTTTTGCAAAGTGTTCCATTTTTGCTAACTTGTGGCTCACAGTTTCAATATTTGCCAAAGGAAAAGAGTCTGAACATATCTGGTGATTTACCCCTATCTTGTAATCACCACAAATCCTTAAATCTCCATCAGGTTTCTTTATCATTACTTTCAGTAATTCCCAATTGCTACCACCTTGAGTTACTCTTTTTAGTATGCCTTGTTGTATCATTTTGTTTAATTTGGCTACTACCAAAGGTATGGTATGAATTGGAGCTTTTTCTTGACTGTATATTTTGGCTGATAATTTTCTTTTAGTGGAATGCTTGCTTTATAGCCTTTCAATAATCCTATTTCATTTTCTTCTGCTTCCATGGAATTGATTAGTCTTGAAGTATCTACATCAATTCCTAGTAATCTGCAATCTTTTTTTTTCTACAACTGTAATGGGAATTACTTCAAAATGCTTGTCAGTTTTAAAATTACCTTGAAATGTACCCATTATTTTTATATAGTCGTTCCATCAAATTACTTTAACTAGATGTTGCTTTTTTTAATTTAGGTTGTCCTAATTTTATCCAGAAACTTTTTGTTCTCAACGTAACTTCACTGCCTGTATCAACTTGCATGTGAAATACTTGGCCATTTATCCTCTACTTTATTTCTGTGTATTCATTGTAAATATTTCAGCTTCTTCTTCAAAGAGGGTTTGTACAGTTTGTACTCTATTTTCTTTTCGTATTTGCATATGTTCTGAAAATGATCTCTTTTTTGCAATTTGAGCATATTTTTCTTAGAGTTGAACATTTGTACTTGTTTCTCTCATGATTTTTTCCACAATATTTACATTCAATTATGGATTTGACTGTGCTCATCATGTATGTCTTGAATTCTTCTTTTGGTTGATTAAATTATCTAATCAACTCTAATTGTTGTAAAAACTCAACGCTAGCTTTCAAACTCATACTAATACTCTGTAGACATTCCAGTATTTTTTGTTTGTGGTTTTGGTCTTGCAAGCCTTCAATTATTCTGAGAAAGATTAATTCATCTTCTATAGTCATTTCCCAAGCTCCCAACTTTTCAAATTCACAATACTTAGCTCTTTCTTTCAATCTATGTAAGTATTGTATAATGGACTCATTGGGTGATTGTCTTGCCTCTAAAAACTTGATTCTTTCAGCAATGACCAATCTTTTCTTTGGTCTTATGTTCTTTTTTTATCATTTTAATAATTTCTTTAAATTTCATTTCTTCTAATTCGCTTGGGTAAAACATTGTCCAAATTTTCTTCACAGCTTTGCACCCAGCGGTAGCAAGAAATAAATCCGTTATCTTGTTCTCTACTCTGTCAGTCTTTGTGTCTCTTAATTTTTTCACTCTTGCAAACGCAGCAAAAGTTCTTAGCCATGTTTCTATGTATTCTGGGTTGTCCAGTGTATTTAACGATCATATCAGCGACACCATTATTATGTTTGATATATCTCTCTGTGTAGTAGAAGTCATAGCACAGTTCTCCATGTTACGTTTAGCAAACAGGTTTGCTAAGTGTAGCCCTTATGCTCACCATTTGTTCTCTATTTATACTTGCCTATCTAATTTGCATATGATACTACAGGCTCATTACTGAGAAATGAGAGAAAGGAAGACATTTGAAATATGTAAAAACAGATGAAACAGGAAATAAACACTTTATTCAATTTAAATATAAACTAATTTTTTGATTGGATGCCATCCCAATATGGATGCCCAGGGCTGTCGCAATCTCTGCTCCTCCTTCTGATCATTAATGGGTGCATCACACCCACTACAATATTTTCTAATGAAAAAACAAAAATCTAAAACCTCATGCAACTACAATAACATCTCCACTACAGCTAATCATATAAATATATATTTCTCTCCTTTTCTGTGTTACACCAAGTTCTGTATAAAAATATATGTAAAATTCATTATATGTTGGATTCATTTATTTTGAAAGTTTTCAATCAAATGTCATCACAATTGGTGATCCCTTTCTATTACAAAAAACAAAAGAAAGAGAAAGGAAGCACATCTATATTAAATATTACGATAACAATGAATTAGTATTATTATGGACATCAAAATGAAGAAAGGATAAACATAACAGCCAGAAAATGTAATAAAAGTGATAAAAGAACAATAAAAATTGGCAAAGAAAGAAAAATATATACAGGACAAAATAGGAGGGAAAATGCTTAAATGGAGAATTTAAGAGACAAAAGAATTTGATGATTGGGGAATACTTGAGAAGGGAACTGGTGTCTCAAGTAGAGAAGTTCAGACCAAGTTTATTGAAATGCAAAGCCAAAACAAGACACAACAAAATAGCAAATGTCAGTTATGCTGAGAAAGAAATGAAACTGTTGTGGCTAGGTGGTAGAATTTTATTTATTGAAAACTTTAGACATAAAAACAAAATTATGTTAAAAGTTTATATGCAAATATAATATATTTTTATTTATTTGCTTTAGAGTCCTTTGTTATTCAGTGTCATAAATATGTTAATTTATAAGATGGATATTAGTAGACATCTGGAGAAATGTCCATTTTAGCTCAATAGTGGTAGTTTTGAATTTAAATTTTGCTAGGGGTAGTAATAATATTAGAAATGGGTCACTGTCAATCTACTGTATTTTTCTTAGCTGTAAGCTGGGCAGAAAAAGGATTAGCAAATGACTTCCTCACTACTTCTTCATGCATCACACATGGATGGTTTCTCTAGCAATCACACCTTTTGTTCCATCTTCTCCTGCTGTCCTCCTCCTTCTAGTTCAGAAGTGTCAGTTTTATATCCTTTTGACCAGGTTCTGGTGGGAACTTTGGTTCCAGCTAGCATCAAACATCTCTTTGTGTTAATTTTTTTGATAGCCCAGAATTATTTTATTTTCTGGCATTTCTTTCTTTTCATTTTTTTTTTTTTTTTGTAAGGGAAGTTATGAATGGGACCTCCTGATGTTTGGTAGTTCTCAGACACAAATAGGTAGGCTCTGTCCCCTCAAATTTCTTGCATTTTTTGGCTGGGTCCAGTTTTTTTTCTTTTCCTCTTTTTATTGGAGGGTTGCCTTCTTGTTAGTTTAAAGAGACATATGTAGAGAGAAGTTTAGAAAGAGAGAGAAAGAAAGAGATAGGGTTTTTAAAGGAAAGCACAAATGCCTTATTTTAATTCTTTTTATTTTTGTTTATATATTTATATTTTATTTTTATTGTCAATCATATAGAAAGTTGATATCCTGAACTGGCTCCCAACATGTCCCAGGTATGGGCAAATAGTGAAAACAAAACACTATGGAAGCATAAAAATACAATTTTATAGAATGACCAACAATACATTTTATCTGGAGTTGAAGGCATATAATTATGTTTAAGATATATTTAATTGAAGCTATAACCTTGTATTGAAAATATTTAAATTTTGGCATTAAATAACCTCTAGAAGTTGACATGCCACTAAACAAAGTCAACCAACCCACCCAACTTAGATATAACTGGGTAGGAATGGAGAGAAACTAAAAACAACTTGAAATTAATAATGTAACCAAATGGTATAAGTAATGATTAAAAAATACTGCCCCCAAAATAGAAAAAGTAAAATCTCTTGGAACTTTGAAATTCATATTGATTGCCCAATCCAGACCAGGAGACCAGATCTCATCATCATGAATAAAGAAATGAAAATCTGTCATCATAAAATTTTTTAAAAAAATCTGTCAGGTAATGGATGTTTCTATTCCAGAAAAGCACAGAGGAGAATTGTGGGTAAAAATCTGGGAAAATATTTAGGACTTTCCAGAGAACTGTAAATAATTTCAGAATATGAATGTGATATATATATCCATCATTGGTGGTGCACTTGGAGCACCTTTTGAAAACGCCTTGTAAAATAAAATAAAATGAAAAAGAAAAGTGGTATATATATATATATATATATATATATATATATATATATATATATATCTGTGTGTAACGTAAATCATTCAAACGAAAAACAAATACTGAAGCTAATTATACGGCAAGAATCTTGCTGTATAATTAGCTTCAGTATTTGTTTTTGAATGATTTTTGAATGATTTACGTTACATAAATTGATTACGCACTACAAAATTGACATATATATATATATATATATATATATATATATATAGAGAGAGAGAGAGAGAGAGAGAGAGAGAGAGAGAGAGAGAGATAAGATAAGATAAGATGGGATGGGATGGGAAATCGTATCAGATAATGGATGTTGCTATTCCATCAAGTCAGTAAGTACAAAAATAAATTTACTTTAGCTTTTTCTGCTTCGTGAAAGAAAGTTAACTCCCTTTTTAGTAAATCAGAGTTAATTCCCTTGGAATTCTATATTACTATATAAATAGAAATAATGTTTTTCCAATAAAGGGATCTTCCTCTTGCAAAAGTTCTTTAGAATCAAAGCAGTGTTACAGGATAATGGCATAATGGATAATGATTTTCCAATGTTGAAATTTGGTTTGTTGGTTAAACAAATTGACATATTGAGGGATAAACCAATTTATAAAGAGAACATATCAAGACAATAAAGAAGGGTCATTACAATAAGAATAACATTCTGATTTCAATGCTAAGGAATGACATCAGAAATGGATCAACACTTACATGCTTCATTTTGAGTGCAATATACGTTAATGTTAAAAATTCTTTGCCAAATCAAAAGTAATGCAATTATGAACCATATGAAATATGAAGCAAAATTTTCTTATGCAGTAAATTATATGCTGCTAAGATTTTTTTCATAATTGTTCAAAGGTTTAGATTAAACCCAAAATTGATAATGTATTTCTATATGTTGTGACTCATTCTTTTCATTAGGTTGAAAGTTAAAATTAAAATTTCATATAAAAGATTCAGAAGTTCATAAGATTTTAATCTCTACATTGTTAAATACCATAATTTAATTGATTTTTATGAACAGTCTTCCATACAAACACACACAAATATGAAAAGACAAGGAAAGATTAAGGTAAAAAGACAATTTTAAATCAGTAGGTTGGTATATAGTCAGATATAGATAAATATGAGTTTCAGTAATTGTTTTCAATAAAGATATTTCTTAAATTAAGTATAGTACTTATTATTGTCCAAGAGACACATGGCCTAGTGAATTAAAACATTGGTTAAAACATATCTAGTTTCCTATCAGTTGTGAGTTCAATCCTTGGGTTGGGTAGTTCAGAAAAGTTATACTTTGCTTCAGCAGAAGAAAAGGAAAGCGTTAAATAGACATAAGAGAATTAACTGATCTCGGATATTTCCTTTGTTTGGAAAGCAGAGAGAATGAAAACAATCTATAACCATGGTTTGGCTTAAAATTCAGAGAAGTAGAGCAAACAGCTGAAACAGTTGGAGTATAATGACCAAGATAAGTATACTAATCTACTACAGATATATTATTATTACCATATATACTCTTTCGTGAGACCACTGAATTTTTGTGAAAAGCCTGATTTTTTTTCATATAGCTTGTGCCCCCACCAGCTTCTGAGCAATACTTGTAGGCCTACTGTAATCAAATATTGCAGTACTGGGCATCATCCTGGACATATTGCAAAGAATTGGTCTTCATTATTTTGTACAAAGCTACTCCAAAAAAGTGATAAAAAACACTTACCATAAAATATCTGATATTTACCTGTGTATAGTGCAACTGGTCACCAAAAATATGATTTTTTACTTCTTCAAAAAAATAATCTGTGTACAGTATGACCCCATATTTTTTGCATAAAAAACTAATCATAAAAACTTGAGTATATACAGTATTTTCTATCTTAGAAAGCTATTAATGAGGCAGCATAATAGTGATGTGACTTCATATTTAATCTAAAAAATCACACGAAAGATATAATTATATAAAAAGTAGATTCACTTACAATGTCAGTGGTTAGAATTGTATATTTACTTTTACTTAAAAAAACAAGAATGCATGAAACATTTACTTCTGATAAAACAAATCAAGGTTTGTTGAGATAAAACTGATACAGCATTATGTAATTTGGAATGTTGTCTTCTTTATTTTGGCAATATTTAAGGAAAAGAGAGAAAATCAGTATATAATCAATTTTCTTTCTTGTAGCTCTATATAATCATTATCCATCCACTCTAGACAGATTTTTGCTACAGTTTTAATAGAATGAAATACATGATGCTTATAAAATTTTCAGTTATCATAATTGTAGTGAAGAATCTCAAGATAAAACTGAACGTTTCTGGTAACCCTTCACGTTAAGAGTTTCACTCCTTAAACAAAAAATAACTACTGAAATACACTCCACAAAATCAAATTTTCTTTTGATAAAGTAAGTTTTTAAATAAGTAATAATACAGGAATACATGTTAGGAATTTCTTTTTCAGTAATTTTGAGTAGTATTTGAATGGTTTCACCAGATCTGGAGTCTTGTGCCTCTATATGCTCCTGAAATGGAAGTGGAGGTGGCAATTTCAGTGCTAGTTAAGGATTCTGCAAATGCAAGGGGTGGGGGAATTTGTGTATTGCAGATAATTTGGTTGCCATATAAGGCGATGGACATGACCGTGATAGATGCAGTCAGTTTTCGCCATTTTCGTTTATCACCATGTCATTCATTTTGGTGACTTGGAAGTTACCCACCCAAGGTAAATGCAATGAGTGAGCGATGGCTGATTGAAGTCAATGGAGTAGAACCTTGTCTCTGACCTGTATTGAGTTTTTGTAGATGAATCACTTTAATTTTGCACCCATTCTGTGTTTAGCTTCATTGTAAGGGTAATGTGGACTTATCCTGGTAGGGCATTTATCTGCATGCTGTAAGCTCTAGGGATATTGGGGTGGCAAAAAGTGATGACATAGTTGTGAGGATGATGTGTTCTGCTGTTGGTGTGACATTCATGGAGATGACTATGAATTTGAGAACATTAGTCCATTCACAATTCTTGCCTTCATACAACATGTAAAGAACATTTTTCATTGTGCAGTGCTACCACTCTATGTTACCTGAGCTTTGTGGCCTCCAGGGAATAGGTGTGCACCTTTGGTTTTACCAAGGCATCAAGATTGACCATAGCCTTAGAATTTGAATGTTTTGCCAGTGAGGGTAGTCCAAGCTAGTTGTTTGTAATTTGTTGGCCATATCTTCAACTGAACATATCAGCCCAAACATTTGCTGTATTCCAGGATGATAGACTTAAAGCAAGAGATTTCTTTCTGTCATTGTTGTATTTTAGCATTTTTAAATTCACACTGGTTCAGATATGTCAGTGACTGATGGTCAGTAAAAATGATGAAGGGGTGGCTGTGGAGGAAGTAATCAAATTGAGATATGGTCCATTTTATAGTGAATGCTTCATGCTTAGTGGTAGACCAGTTCTCTTCTGTTGGACTGAAAGTATGTGAAGTAACTGCTAAGATCTTGTTTTGTCCATTTTCAGTTTCTCGCATGGAATGGTTCTGTATTCAATATCACTGGTGGTGAAGAAAAGTTCTTCTTGATTTTTTAGAAGGCTCTTTAGGTCCATACAAATGGTTTATTGTCCCTATTGAGTTTGTGTATAAGGGCCTTCAAGGTGGAGAACATATCATTTTGGATTTATTCATGTAGCGGGATCCCAAGAAATTGACAGATCCAAATGAAATATCTGATGAGTTAATTGCAGTTTGTTTTTCATTGTTGGAGAGTTCATTTTGACAATAGTGCAGGCATATTTGGGGTTAGCTTAGAATCCTTTGTTGGTTGCAACTGAGAAATTTAGCTTCAGCAGTGAGGAATTGGACGTGTCTGGATTCAGTCTCAATCCAAATTTGAGGAGATTGATGAAGAGTTGTTTAAGCGCAATCATGTATTCATTTAAAGTCTTGATATAGACAAGGTTGCTGTTGATGAAGGAGGATATATTTACATAGGAAGCAATGGTGGCCACAGCATTGGATATGCACTGGGAAAAGATCTGGCTAATGGATGTTTGACAGAATGCAAGACAAGTGTATTGGAAGCATTGATCCTTCCAAGTGAATGCAGTTTTATGGTAGTTACGTTCATCAATGATGATCTGACAATAATCATTGCAAAGGTTGAGAAATTAAAAGTCTTTGTTGCCTTTGCTAATTTTGTTGAATATAGAGTTGATTGTTGGCATTGGGTATGGATCAAGATCTACCAGAACCTTGTTGAGAGGCCTCTTGATGTTGCCAACTGCAAAGATTCTGCCATTTTCTTGTGGACAGCAAGGGCTGTTGAAACTTTTGGGATTGTCACAAAGTTTGATGATCTCTTCCATAATCATGTGGGTAATTTCAGCATTGACATCAATCTAATTTTTTATTTAATGTCTTTTGTTATCAGGCAAAGATTTTGCTGTAGATATGGCTTCCCTACTGATGATGGTTTGGGCTCCATAGGGTCATTGGTGGAAAACAAAGTCCAGGTTGGTTATTGGAACAAATGTAGATATGTGTGTCATGCCACAAGATGAGATTATGAGCCTGAATTCAACCATTGTATTTTAATTGTTTATTGTGTATAATTTCAGTGAATTGGGATTGAGAATGTTCTGACCGATCAAGATCAGTATGATCAAGGTCATGACTAGTATATTCATGTCTTTCAATACAGGCAAGTGATGGTTACCAAGGATGATATTATAGATTAATTCACCAAGGATGGAAATGCGGCCTCTGATCCTACTAGTATGGATGTTTGATTTGACCAAGTACCTCCTTGCTTCTTTGGGTAGCCAAGAAATATGCACAATACAGGTGGTGCATCCAAAGTGCAGCATGCAAAATTGACTTTGATAAAAGTTTCTTGGGTGAATGTTGGAAGTTGAATAAGTAATGGTGTTAGTAAGACTTGTGGGGCAGGGAAAATGTTATCATATCTCATCCAGACCCTACCAAAAATCCAGTTTGTTGAAGGGATTTATGGAAATGATACTGCGCGTTTCATTTGTCATTCTGTTATGTAAGTTTTCTGTGGTTGCAATGTGTGCAGGGTGGGTGGAGATGTGGGTAACTGCAGTCCTTCACATAATTTTTGACTGGTGTATCTGTGCATCTGGTTCTGATTCTGGTTGGATGATGTTGCGTCACATATATTCAAGTTGAGGAGTTGCCTTCTTATCCAAACTAGTTGCGGTTTTATGTTGGCCAGCACTTGGTTATGTTCATTGGGGTAACAGTTTGATTTGTCCAGCTTCTGCGCTTTATGTGCATACATTACAGTGCGATCAAACATGTATCAGTTTTAATGCTTTGCTCAAGGTAGAATTGTATGTTGCTTGCTGTACCACTTGCTGAGTAGTGGTTGTCTATAGTCTTGATGAGGATAGGTTAAATGGCAGTTTTTCTTCTCACTCATGAGCATAACATTATTGTTACTGCCTATGCACAGAAACACCTACACAGCATCCACATATCAACAGACACCAATATCTTTAAACATTTTCATTGATCCATACTGACCAATGTAATATATTCCTGATTAAACCCTAAATCCTCTCAGGAAGGCTACTCATTGTTATTTAAAGAACAGGCTCAAATAGCGGAAAACAGATAGAGAGGTCCACAATGACAGACAGATGCATGATACTGTTACCATCTTTATGATCAGACTGAGAGAACATCTTGCAGACAATTAAAGAATATATGAATTACTGCACCAGAGAAATATGATATGCAATACAAAGTCAAACAACTTCATACAACTCACAAATTAATCATGATTGAAACAACAACAGATTAAATCCAAACACAGTTGCTAACATCATTAGTATGAACCCTGAAAACTTTGACCCACTGAAGACAAATCATCATCTAAGTAAAACAAGAACTCTCTCTACATCTATCTTTTAACACTACATTCACATCCACTGTGAATTATTTCACTTAAGTTTGTTGTTGCATTTTGCTTCTGTAAATAAGTATTGTTAACCTTCAGCATGTCTTTCCTCGCATCATTTATGTTGTATGGTGGAAAGGAGTAATACATTTTGCTCAAATCCTTTTGATATTTATACAAGTCAAATTTCTACCTTTCTCCTTTTCATCATCCACAACAAGTGGTGATACTCAACATGGGGTGAATCTGGTCTACAGCAGCATCCATTAGAGAATAGACAATGTCAGTAGTTATTTCTGCATTTTTGTTGTCTGTCTTGAATTTTGCTTTGATATGGATGCTGGCTTCTTGAACAGTATTTTTGAGTTGGCCTGTAAAATCTGTCAATTCCTCACCATCTCATTGTTGGAGTTCCCATGCTCAACTGCGGTGTTAAAAATTCATCATTTGGCTCTTATGGGTAACTATAAAGTAGACCTTTAGCTGCTCACAAGTAGAGGTGAATTGTTATGAGTAAGCCATCTATTGGAATATGCCTTCGATAAGGAGCAGTTTAGCAGTTTTGACAAATTCATGCTCCATTTGTGTGTAATTGACAACTTCTAGTCTGATTTGGATCCTGTATGCTTTGTTCAGATTGTAATAAAGCAGCTGACATTTTCTGATATCTTGTATTGTATCATGTGTTGTATAGGAATAAAATGTTGTTGCCAACACCGTAGGTCAAACATAGATCACCAGTGACCAAACACAGATGATTCCATTATTAAATAAGTAGATCATGTGATCGTAAAGGAAACATATAAATGGGAATTAGTGTAATGTCTAAGTGATCTATACTATCCACTAAACTATTTCTCTATACTGATCATTATACGAATCACTATTCGGAGATTACCATTTGAACAAGTATTATTAGTTCAAGTATTATTTGAAGGTGTTACTACTACCAGTATCTGCATTTACAAAGTCTCGCCTACAACAAGCATTTCGGAAGTGATAACGAGCATTCGTTGACTTAACAAAAGTTAGAACAAGTGAGCATCTAACATGACAAAACATGATAGCTGCCGCATTAGTAATTTGTAGTCTTTGGGGTTGTGGGCTGTGTCTGTGATCCACGTAGTGGCAAATTTTAGGGTGGCCAACATTTCTTGTAGGTCTGATTAGAGATTATCAATGACTGCTTTTGTCCAATGTTTGTCTGTATATTTTGAGTCAGTTTTGAGATTCAGGATTGCTATTCACTGTTGCTTGAAGTCGAGAATTTGTTTAAGTGAGACCAGTGTAATCTATTTCATTCGTTTTTTGCTGCATACAGCAGAAATGAAATGCAGACAGAGTAGCCAACCGTTACTGATAACGGTACCTGTCCCCGTCGGTCAAAGAGAGATTGTTTAGTGTGCTGTCTCTGCAGAAAGACAACACATTGCTGCCCTGCCAGAACAGAGACAGAATTCTGTTTGTGTTACCCAGCATTGTTTGAAATTCATTTGTCCTTGTTTGTGTTTCCAGTGTCTCAGCTGCATTCATCCCATGTGTGGTGTTCTCGTGTGGAAGTCTTGTTCATGCCCTGACTGTTGTGATCCAGTGTTTGATTCTGGTGCTGCTGATTTTTCAATTTCTCTTTGTCAGTAGATACTCAACCAATAAAAAGAGAAAAAAGTATAGCTGGTGAGGTGGAAAGAAAAGGAGATATGTTAGAATATAATTATCTGTATTACCAATGTATACATTAGATCAAGGTGTAGAATATCTCTTTCAGGTGAGTGTGGGTGAAGGAGTCTAATTTCAAAGATGAGGGAGTTGGTTCAATGTTGAGACTTGTATCAGTATGGTTGACCAAATGGCTGATGTGAACTGCCTTGAGGATTGCTGAGCGAGTCCTTAAAGCAGTTGTGGGGATACATGACTCAGCATGTTTGTCATGTTTTTGCTTTAGTAGCAATGTTTGTGATTGGCTCTGACGTTTAAATTTTATTTTATTCTTTTGGATTTGTTTTGTGAAGCAGATGTGACACTCAGAGCCCCTGTGAAGAGTGTGACATTTTTTATTTTTAATACTGCTTTTGCAACATTCACATCTGGCTGACAGGTTTTGATGTGAAGTGGATCAGAAAGAGATCTAATTTGAAGTAAAGTATAACATGACTGTGATATGATGTTTTTCTTTTGTCAATTATTGGGTCAGGCAACAAGTTGATTCTGCTGTTAGTCAACAAGTAACTTTTGTTGCATATTAAGCCAATGTGTTTCAACAGACAAATACTAAGAAATACCATAGACTGAAGATGTGAGCAATGAGGAAGTTTTAAGGAAAATAGGAACAACGAGAAAACTTATACTTACAACCAGAAAGAAACAGCTGATATTTCTGAGACATAATAAAGAAAGCAGTCTTAGAGAATTTAACACTCACAAGGTAAGAAAAAATACAAAAAGAAATATAAGTGATGATTAATTCAAGTAATTACAAACATTTCAATTTTTTATTTTACATTTAAGCAGCAGATTTTAAATGTATACAATATTTGTCTGCTTCATTGTCCAGTTTAGATGTTTCATTCACTTCAATTCCATGTATTTTTTTTGCATGAGCACTGACGAAAGGGAATAGATATTAAAATAAAAATATGAGCTTTTAAGCTTTCTATCATGTTGAGTTTTGTTTTATTCCTTTCCAGCTTGATATTTTTAAAAAGTGGATGTAACTTTATTTAACTTTTTTTTTTCTTTTGGGGCGTGACGCACACCTTACGTTGGAAGGTAGACAAGTATTAAGAAGAAAGACGTGTAAACGGTGTAACTCGTACATATTTTAAAAATAAAACTAATTTGGTTTTGGCGTTTTAATACTTTAAAAAGAAGGTAAAAAATATATCTCAAGTGCTAGTTAAAAACTTAAAAAGAAATGCTACTGTTGGCGTTCTAAAAGAATCAGGTGTTGAATGAAAATCATTTGCAAGGCTGCGTCAATCTTTTCTTAGGTTCATTTCAATTCATGACATTATCGTCTCATCCATTATTTAAGACACGACTTATAAAATAAAACGGTTTTCTTTCTAAAACAACTGAATTCTCTCATGTGCCATTTTTAAATAAGTGTTTCTCACAAAAAGTGATTTTGTTTGTAAGCAAAAAAATTGTATGCATAAAATTATTCAATTATGTTCGAAATGCTACAGCTTTTATGAATTATGAATAAAACTAAGTTATCAGAGGAGGCTGGAGTAGATTTTTCCATTATTATCAGCAGCAATCAAAATGTGTTGTTTTACAAACCACTTTTTTCGTTTTGTGGAAGTTTGCAGTAATTTTTTGTGTGATAGTGACCTCAAAAGTAGATTCTGGCTCCCGGATAACTTGAGTCGTTTTGTTTATTTACTAACCGCAAAGAGAAAAAGAAAGAAAAACCTGTTTTGTTATTGATTTTAAAAGTGTAGTACTCTCTTTAAAAAAGAAATTAATTTTCTTTCTTTTTTTTTTAACAAGTAGTAAAGTACAAACTTCAGGGAAATAAAAAATAATACTAAACTTGGATAGAAAAGTAGAATTTTTGCACCAAATAATAACGGTGAAAAAGAAACGAGGATTGGCTTTTTATCCGTCGTTTTGCGCCAAGCCGTTTTTAAAAGCAAAACACGCGAGGAAAAAGTTTTTCGTTTGCAGACTTAGTAGTCGGTAGACAGAGAAAGAAAAAAATTGCTAAAAAATCATGTCTGACTAACGAGGAGAAAATGTTTATTTGCGCAACTTCTCCTATAAATAATAATAATAAATTACTCTAATAAAAACAAAAAAGAAGAAAAATCAGGTGTCAATTTCAGTTTGGCATCTCTCTTTTCGGAACTCCTCCTCCGTCTCAACTTATGGCCGGAAGTTAAGCACAGCGCAGGAAGTGACGTTCAAAAGCGGACCGAAAAATCTTTTCGAGTGAATTTTTCTTTCTTGCTGTTGATCATAATAATTTTTTGAATTGATCAAATTCTTATGTGGAATTAGCACGTATGAGTCTTTGATGTAAGTTATTTTCATTATTTCACTTTTGGTCTTTATTTACTTATTTTCAGTAGCCCAGTCTGAATATTATTAATTGAAAGTACTACCTGATCAATTTCACCCCATACGCATTCTCTTTTGTTTTTGTATAGAGTCAATTATTTTTAGATATACAACTCACTTTTACTTGTAATTTTGTGTTATGCGTTCATGAAAATTGCAATTAGCCAGAATATATATCTTTATTTGCAACCACAATCTGAATTCTTAATTTTCCTAAAATAAGTTTCTGTTTATTGCTGTTTTTTGTTTTTTTTCATTTAAGTTGAATTGTCACAATGTGGTTTTGGTTTGCGGTTACTCTCCTAGGTTAAAAAAATTCTTTGCTTTGGATTGCAGTCATGCTTTATGGTCAAAGTAACACCAACAAAACATCAGATAATTGCAGGCATACAATTGAATTAATTATTACATTACTACAGTAACACTGAGCATGCTTACTTACTTAGTTCCTTTAACTCCCTAATTTTCATTTAATCACAGATTTTTATTTAATTTCAAATAACAACAAAAGTAAACACAGCGAAGCTAATTCATTTCCTTGTTTTCTTTGTAAATAACGGTACTCTTACTTAGACCGCTGTTTTTGCCTTGTGAGTGATCTAGAGAATAGCTAAAAAACAAAACAACAAAACAAAAAGCAATACACTACTGTACATCTTAAAACGAAAAAGTAATGATGTTGAATGAATTGTTGATGCACCTTTTTTCTACTACTATATAGTAGTAAGTAAGTAGCACTATCTAGCTTTGCTTAGGTAACATTGTTCATCTGTCTGGTGAAAATAAAGATATACTTTTAAATATCAATAGGGTTACGTGACTGATGAACTGGCAAAAAAATTAATTACTCAACCAAATGATTCACCCCGATGTTGAATTCTAATGACCGGGTGGGTCTTACACTTAGTCTTAAGAACTTTTTCTCGCATTTGATGATGAATTTTTTTTGTTACTTGTAAAATTTCCGATACTGAAGTCACTTTGACTTAGTGACATACCATCGCAGTGATCATCGTACCTAATGGATGGATAGTGGTACATTTAAAATTGTAATCATCGGGTGATACCCGTCATTATTCCTGTCTTCTTTTTTAGTTTTCTCACATGTCTTTCTTCTTCCTTTCGCATTCTTTAACACTACACTGAGTATATCATATCCTTTGTTGAGTCAAAACTCGAAATCCGATTACGCCTTTCTTTATTTTCTTCAACATAGATTTTTTAAAAAATATTTTTTATTTACGCGAACTATTGTATGAATTTTTTTTTTTTAACAAACTGCTTAGTATTCCCCCGCCAAACTCTGTGATAATTTTACAACATAATAATAATGCAATGACCATCGGCGTAACATGATGTCTTCCTCTTCTCAAGCAATTATTTGTGATTCTTTCAGTCTTTAGATACAAAAAAAAAAAAAAAAAAACCCCAAAAACAGCTGTTTTTCGGACTCAGAGAATGGGAAACCCGTAAAAATCAGTGAACACAATTTTCCTTCCCGTCCACTGCTCGAAATCATCTGTTTTTCTTGTTACTTGTGAATTATATCGACTAAATGCACTTAATGACATCCACGTGCCAATTAACTTTTTTCGTTATTTCTTTTTTATCTGTCATCATTTACACTTAAACGAAATAAATTATTTTTGTTTTCACGGTTCGTATCCATTACAACAATTGAAAAAGTAAAGTATTAGAAAAAATTTCCCATTTTTAAAAAAGGGACTGAAATTTTTTTTTCCTAGTTTGCCTAGAAATTTTATGTACTAGCAATTAATTGCAGAAAGCATTTCATAAATTAAAATTTTTTAGAATCGACTGTCTTTTCAACGTAAATTAGTTTTTTTTAAGTTAATTTGAATTCCTCTTTATGCAAATTGAAGGCGGAAAAAACGCAATTCAATTGTGCATAGTAGTTGAATTGTTAAGTAGTTCATTTACTACACTACAAACATGCATTTTTGTTGAATTTTGAGTTTTGACACGCACAAAGAGACCAAGCAAGCAATAAAAAATAAAATGTAAATATGAATTTGATTAAGGACTCTTCTTCAGTAATTTGTTGATATTTATGAAATTAATAAAACTGCTTCTCTTTAACTACGTACTTCAAACTTATTTACTGCTGTTCAAGTGTTTCATTTTCATAGATGCTTTGACCTGATCTCGAAATGAATTAATTGCCGACACTGACCGCAAACCGGTATTATTGTCATATGTTGTTGGTTAGTTTTTACTTTTTGTTTTTACTTTTTACTAGTGTTGGATTTTTCTTTCTTTTCTTTAATACAAGAGACAGATGCAAACAAATCATTCTCTGGGAACTTGATTATTATTACTTCATATTGTAATAGAAATAGTAGCAGCCGCTGCATTTTTTTTAAACAAGAAGAGAAGAGGAAAAAAAAAAGGAAATCAGGTAAAAGACCCCCCCCCCAAAAAAAAACAAGCTTTCGTTTACTTGCGCGGCAAATATTAAAATGATTTTAAATTATCCATACTTTTTAAAAATTTAGATTGGATTTATTTACTGAAAAGTGAAAATCAAATCTTTTAATAATGTCCGTAAATAAAGAAAAGTAAAGAATTAGAAAAATTGTTATTAATGTTATACATTCTTTAAAAATGCACATGCGTTTCGCAATATGCAAGACACCGTCCGTAAATTCATTTAGAATTAATCAAATTTTTAAACAAAAGAAAAATTGAATAAATTGTTAAATTATAAAATAAAAAAATCATATGCGTTTTTAAAGCATCTGATGAAATATTGGTTGCGCGGTGAGTAAAATAAGATTTTTTTTCAAAATTGTTGCTAATCTGATTCAACAACATAACAAATAAATTGTAAAGATAAGCATTCTATTAAAAAAAGTAAAAGATCTGAATTTACAAGCCAGAAAACTGGAAAGAGTAGAGATGACACTACACTTGACTACTACTAGCATTGTAGTCATTTTCACACTGTAAGCAAGCACAGCAACCCCATGCACTGGATGTGGACGGTTTATTTAGCTAGAGACGATCATACACATTTGGGAGAATGAAAATTTTGATATAACATTTAAACTAAAGTAAACAGTAACAAACCGCAACTACTAACAACATTAGCACAAAATTTCTACTATAGTTTCAGTTGGTATTCACTCACCACCAGCACCTTGAAAACGAAATAATCTTATTTTAACATTTTTGGAAAAAAACTTGAAAAATATGCAGTGACTGAGAATAGATATGCACACTTTAATTTAATTTTAAGAATATGTTTTGTTGCTATTTTAGATTTTACAAGCATGTGTACTAGCACTCGACTGTATCACTGTCAAGCACCAAGTTTGATTGCTAACAAATCATTTTTCTGTTGTCCGAAAAAAAAAAACGAAATTCAGAATAAATTGATCATTTTTTTGTTTTTACGTTTTTGTTTAGTTTAGAACTTTAAAAAATTAATTGATTGATATTTCAAAAAATTTAATGCTTTTTTTCCTTTTTGTTCTGTGACATTTCAAACGAGAAAAAAATTGGATTTATTAATTTGTTTACTTTACTTATGCTATGCACCATTTGATTTTACAAGTACAAACCTAGTTACCTATCTATCCAGGCCTTTGAAAAAAACCTACAAAAAAACAACAACAAAAAAACAAGGCGCTATATCTCATCAGTGCAGAAGAATTTTTCTATCCACTAAATGATTAATCCTTCAGTTTAATCTGTCACAAATTCCACTACAATTTATGTTAAGAGACAAAAAAATACTAGGGATACTTAGGCTCATTAGAAGTAAATGTAGGTCAAAGGCGCTTTTTAATGAAAATAAGGTGCGTGCATTGATATAGTTATCAAAATGAAGTTGAGGTTCAACAACTGACGGGTAAGTAGTTTTAATAATCATGCAATAATGATTAGTAGTAGTAGTGAAATATGTGGTATCGAAGGTGAACAAGACAAAAAAATGTATAAAGGTAGGATAAAGAAAGAATTTGTAGTGTACAAATTTGCTGAATAAACTTTAGAGTTCTTCATCGGACAAGATAAAAGTTTTTTTGGTTCATTATTAAAGTAAAGATTCGGTTTCATAAAAAGTGTATTTTTGTGGGTAAAATTTTTTTCTCGTATTTTTATGCGATTTATGAATATGACCTCAAATTATTTTGAAAATTTAACTTTTAAATTCTTTTTAGTCATAGTGGAGATCGATTTTTACGATGAAAGTTTTAAATGTACGCTTATGTTTATGAAAAGAGCATTTTTCTCGTTAGTCCATAAATTTCAAAAGTACGTAAAACAAAGGATTAAAAAAAATCAAGTTGCATAAAAAAAAGCAGACACAAGAAATCAAGGCCAAGTTATTAATATAGTTTTTTTAGTTACATTTTGAATTGAACATTCGCGTTAATAATGACGGACGCAATGTCAGGGGTGCATTTTGGCATAATACATTTATTGTAAAAATAAAACGTGTAATAATCCATATTTTAGTAGAGCCATTTCGCCTGCTTTCACTTTAAAGGAGCAGGACAAACTACACCAAAAGGTTTTTGTGGAAAAACCAAACAACAGACTTAATCGAATCTTTACCACATTTTTATTTTTGGTTGGTACTATAAAGAAAAAAAATCTACTTTAAATTGTGTTCAGCTTCATTGATAACCTGATGCGTAATTGAACACTTCCTCAGTTCATTCACTGTTGGGTTCATCTGTTATGTCCTTCTTGAAAAGAGAATTGTTTAGAGACTGCACTTTTTGAGTCAGCTACAAGCTGAGATAAAATTCAGTTGTTCAGATAATCTGCCAAGGCGATCCGCTCAAATGGCCCCGATTCACCCTATGCTGAATGGTTAGCTGTAGCTAAATTTTCATACATGCTCTACCTCTACTTTACTCTACTGACCGGTACGTTACTGTTTACATGTATGATCCAAGACAAAATCCAATACCACAAAATAATCAGTTCAAATCAAAAGATTTTTAAAATGCAACTATTCACTTTCAGAACAACTAAATACAAAACACGGCAATACACAAAAGAATGACATTCGATACTATGGTCTTAGAATGAATGTTTTCTTGTTTTCATTGTAGCAAACTGGTCAGTGACATCGTCAAAATCTGTTTGTCTTGTAAGCTCGTTTTCAATGGACAGCACAGTCAGATCCGACAGTCTCAACTGGCTCATGGTTGACAGGAGATAATTTTTTATAAGTTTCATTTTGGAGAAACTTCTTTCACACGATGCCACAGAAACACATATTGTCAGAAAGAGTCAGCATAAGATATGGCAATGACTCAACAAAGTCCCACTTGATGATAAACTGTAGGAACTGCAGTACAGTCCAGTGCTTGGCTTCCTCCAATTCAAAAGTATATCGCTCACTCAATGGAAAATTGTATCTCAGCGAATTGATACGCAGGCAAGACTGAAATTGTTGCACTTTTGGCTTCGTATTTCGCTTTGTTGTTATTAATGATGCAGAGTTAAAACACCAGATCAGCCGATAAAATGTTACAACACTGTCTCTTGTTAGTAACCAAGATTGTAGCAACTGAAACACATGAAAGCTGAAAACATTGCTATTTTTCCTACTCACAAATTTCCCGACAATTTATTAAAAAATTTCTGACAGGGGGACAAAACTGGGGGGGGGGTCATATGCCCGCCTGCGAAACCCTGTGTCTCCACCACTGTTTTCAGACTATTTTTGGCACCTTAGCCTGGTTGAAAAATTTTGTTGGGGGTGACATTGTGTCACCCCCTCCTGTGCTGGCACCAGGGGCGGTCCGCCCCCTCGCCCCCCTAGCTACGCCACTGGCCAAGGCTACAGTGAAAGAACCCCATCCTCTCATAAGCTGAGCCCTCTATAAAGTTGATCTGAAGTAATCCACTTTACTATATATTCCTATATAGACTGTGAAATGTCACTGGACCAGTGTATCTTAGTTAAGGTCCAATAGCATTTACCTCCAAATCTATAATAGAACAAACTTAGTTTGCAAAGGAATCAGTTTGAGCTTAAGAAAGGTTTCCCTAATGCTCTACTTTCAACTCTTGTCCTTCATTAATGTTTGGTGTAGGAAAACAATATCAAGTGGATTTAGTTATTACTTCAAGACCTCACTTGCAGAGTCACTGGATGCTTACCAGTTTGAGGACTATCTACTTGCTCTCGCTCAAGTGGAAGAAGTGCTGATACTCAAGGGTTGATATTTGATTCTCAGACTGAGGAAGTACAGCTACTTGTTAATGAATCTGAGGAAAGATATCACATATCATCTGCCCTGCCCTTTAATGATATATTCCTTCAAAACCAAGTATTAACTTGACACCCCGTTCTTTATCTATAACTCTGACCAGTTCTCCAGTTAAAGAATCTGAGAATGTTGACAGGTCTGTCAGTTCAGCAGAAGAGCTTCAGAACTGGGTACCTCTTCTAGACACTTAACCATAAACCAAAATACTTTTTGTGGTTAAATTTGCCTCCTGTCATGTTTGTACCATTCAACCAACCTTTGCACTATCTCTATATCATTATGGCAGAGCACAAATAATGTCATGAGCATACAGAAACACTTCAGCTGAAGCTTTTCTAGACAGATCAAGGCTGCTGCTCTCTTCTTCAGTTAATGCAAGAAGGTTTCCAGTATTAAAATTTAAAATAGGAGTGACAATGAGCAACTCTATAAAACCAATTATATGATTGCAAAGGGCTTTGATCACTTTCTTTCGATTTGAAATGAGAAACTGATACAGAAGACTAATTCATGTGCAGATGACTAGGAGCCTCTAACACCGGCTTTGATAGTTAAGCTTAATGCCTTGGACTGATCCAAATTGATCAACATGGCTTTAGTATCATCTTCTGCACTCTCTATGATCGTAAGGACCAGGTGCAAGTTGTCTTTTATTGTCTCTCCTTTCACAGTTTAAGTTTGCTTCAGTCTGAACACCCCCACCAACAACCACCTGCAGTTGGTGCATCAAAATTTCAGCTAGAATCCTTAAATGTATATATGTTTGACAATTAGTCATCTAGCCTATTTCTTCTAAGGTTGTTATTCCTCAATCATGTGATCATAGCCACAGTTATTGTCAATGGTTGAAAATAGTTGACAAGAGAAGACCACATAATCTAGCAGCTTAAAATACAGTTCTTAGGGGAAATCTAATCTTAGTGGCTGTCAACTTCTCTCATCCTTAACTCTGATTGTGATCTGAGAAAATTGGCTTAAATACTTGTGAAAGTCATGCTCACACAAACTTTCATGATGAAAATAGCTTGAAAGACTGCTAAATGTTTCTACAAGTCTTCATTGCTGCCTGGATGGTATAATTGTTCAGCATGTTGACCTTGTAATAAACCAAATCTCAACACAATTCTTACTTTTGCAATTCTGTGTCAATATTTACAGTTTTGTTGGACATATTCTTTAACCTAAATCTAACTTGGCAGTGCTCCAGATCTCTCCTAACTAGTTGTAACATTAGAGAACCACCTACTCCAGACATCATCCAGGTAAGCTTATCTTCTAGTGCTTCCATTTCTGCTCTTTCTAGTGCAAATCATTTAGCATACTTGACAGAAAACAATCTAATCTTATCCTTAAGGGAAGCCTACCACTTACTATATATTGTCACTGGCAGCACTAAGACTCTATTAATTAATCACTCAAATTGTTGTCAGAAATAACATTTGTCCAATAGGGAATGTATTTAATTTTCCAGTGTCCAACCTATTTCTTAGCTTTATTTAGGTCATCACCATTTTGTGGTCCAAATGGCTTAACCAGTGAAACAGTAGCATGCTTGACAGTATACCTTGAGTTTTTAAGGATATTAACACCTTGGATAAAATGACAATTATATACTTATGTTCACATCTTTCACTTCAGATGATCAACCTCATTATATCTATATAGGTAGTCCTCAATCACATTGGGATTGGTTAAAGAGTTCCCATTAACAATCTATTCTTGATTATCTTCATTTTTTTAATAAAAAAAGAGACAGTTGTTAAAACTTAGGAAATGAATTCCCCAGATACTATGTAATGTTTTTCCAATGTTTTGTTACCTATGTACTTCATTACCTTTAGCAGACTGAGTCAGTATTAGATCATAATTGCAAAAATTATCATAAATCAGAATTTTTGAGAAAAAATATTAAGAAATCTAGAATTGGTAGCTTTGAGAGACAGTTAATGAAACTTATTGGAATTTACCCCCCCCCCCCATACTATAGTTTTCAAATATTGTGCCACCTTTTTCTACTTTTAGGGGCTGAAGATGATATTTCTCAGTTTTTCCATGTGGTCAGCTGCTTAAGAATTTTTATTTGTTTCACCAGAAAACTGCTAATATCTACCTTTTTGTTACTCCCTGTAACATTCTAAAGGGATATTTGGATTTATTGACTAAAAATTTATAAGAGTATCATTTATTACTTTCTGGCTAGTGGATCAGAAGATCTAAGGGTTTATGTGAGTTTGTTGAGCTCAAAAATGGAAATGTCTATCGATGGAAAATGCTGATTCAGCAAAATTTCAACTTGCAATATCTTGAGAATGATTAGGAATTTTCACATTGAAATTTTCTGGATTTTCTAATGACTATAAGATCTACTACATCAAAATGAAAATCTGTTTATTTGGTTAGATTTTTCCATTCTTTTGGTTGAATTGAAATGGAATAACCCCATAGACAAGGTCTAATATTTGCTAGCAGAGAAGGCTTCATTAGCATAAATACAACTTGAGAGTGCCAGTGTTTGCATACATGCCCACTGGCCTTGTAAATAAAATATCTTCTCTATTACAGTGACATTGATATATTACACAAACAAGAATGAACAATATTTTCCTAAGTCAGTGTTTCAGTCTACTCAGAAATGAAAAGTACAGGCAATATATTTCGGTTACAAAAATGATCATTACAAGCATAGGCTTCAAAATAAGGGTTGTATTGACAGTATGTAGATAATATATATTATCTGTCATATAGGACATAAATGAAAGGAATTGTCTGTTTATGCAAATAAGCCGAGTTACTATTAGGTCAGTTGCTAAGTGTACCCTCACGTAGTAAACGTTCTATTTCATTATTTACCTACAAGCTTGTTCTTATTTATTTCTCTCTCTTGAAAACACAAGATACAACATTATCTCTCTTGGGTGTTAATATTCTTGCATGCATATGATCTTACAGATGGTGTATACTATCCATGATATGCTATTTCATACCTTTTGCACCTGTTTACATAATACATCAAGAGTTGTAGGTAGATTGACCAAATGAGTTAGACATCATCCTATCAGATTCCGTACATGTCTACTGAGAGACAAGGCTGATGATTATACTGGCTAAGGAGGGCTTGAGACATTTTGCAAAGTATGGGCATCATGGAACATTGCCTTCCTATTGTAGGAACCCCAGCAGAATGGTTTGAACAATATTCTGGATGTACATGGTGCTGTTTAATGTTTCCTTCACAAATACTAAAGATGAACAAAAGCTTTTTAACTTATGGCACTTAACATTATAATTGGTAATTAATTTGGGTTTGGTTATTATTAGGGAATATACTTTGGAAGATATAATTTGCCAGGTCTGTGTTGCAACTACCACTTGCATGAAGGCAGAACATGCTTTCATCACTGATAATTATAGAGTGCTATTTGATTATTCGATTTATTTTTATGGCTTACCAACCTTTTGTAGGTTATTTAAAGCCAGAGAACACTTGATTGTAAGAATTTTTTGAGATAACAATGATTTACTGATACAAGTTTTATTAGTTAACACCTAGCTTGGGGCTTGAGGGGTGGATTCATACCTTTCCCAAGGGTATTTGTGTGTAAGTGAATATAATGAACTCAACTGGAATTGGAACTGAACTCTTTGACTTCCAATTCTGAGCTGTTAAATTTTATACCACCTGCACATTCAAGCATACAGCACCTGGTATTCCCAAGCAATCTAGATCCTGACGACTCTCAATGTTGTTAAACTTTGGTGATTGTATGAGAACTGGTGTTTTAATGTGACATGGCTGTAAGCTATTTGAACCTTTCTCGACACTACTAGTGATGTGCATGATAACATTGTGGTGTAAGTGGGAATCTGGCTAGAGATATGTGTCCTTAATCCTGCTGCAAGTAAACAGTTCCTAATGGTCTCTGTTGACACTTCTGGGCCCATATTTGTTCTGATTTTTGCTTGGTTTTCATGCAATATGTTACTGATGCTTTTAAATTAATCAACCTTGGTAAGTGTCTGTGTTATGTGGTCATCAAAAAATTGATCTATAGGTGTAGGAATGATAATTTGATTACTGTTGCCAACATCAAAGTACCATCAATGTATCCTGCCCAACAAGTGTAGAAATTTTCCAAAATGACTATTATTAAGCTTATTGAAAGTTCAAAATCTAACCCCTCTCAAATAGCTTTAAACCAGGGGTGTTAAACATATTTTCTTAGAAGGCCACTTTCAAAAATTTAAGTTGGCTGGTCATCTCCAAAAATGACATTTTTAGACAGAACATATATTTTAGCATACAAAACTGATTGTATAAACAATTTGTATAGATGCATTTTCACATTTTTATTAAATAAATAAGCATGAAAATACATAATTTTATTAATGTGACGCTTGATATTCTTTGTCTTTGCCCAGCTTTTCAATGTCAGCTTTTACAGATGTAGTGGCAACACGTAGCTGACTTGCCAAATTATCATCAGACTTTGGCATTTGGCTTTTGTAAGCTTCATCCTGTTCACAGCAGTATGTGCTTCCAAAAAGAAAGGTCATTTTAATGGCATTTTGTGTCAAATTTGTATATTTTCCACCTACATACTTTGAATAAAATGTCACTAAATCATTCTCAATGTATGTTCTCAAGTCCATATCTGACTGCAAATCAATAAACTCCCTTTGATAAGTCATCACTGTCTTCAGCTGCCACTTCAAATGGTTGAGCAAACAATTATTTTCTGAAATCCACAAACCTGTTGGTAAATTCTTCTCTCAGTTTTTGAATACATATTTTGTACAAGTGGTCAGGGATCACAGCTTTTCTTGCTTCCAGATAGGGAAAAATGGCAGGCTGCTTGTTGCACACCCATGCTTTAAACAAAAAGATCATGTGTGCATTTCTGTGGCATGACATCTGCTTTCACTGGACTCTTTCATCACATTGAACCTTATTATAGTAAGCATGACCAACTAAAACTTACACTTTAGTACAAAAGATGACTGAAGACTGAAACTCTTATCAGATTATATACTACCCCCCCCCCCCCCCCCCCCTAGCATGCACACCCTGTATCCAAATTAAAATCAGTATCAGCCTGTTTTTTACCCATGGACAATTATTACTATTAAGTTTTTGGAGTGAACCCTCCATTTGATGAAAAGAAAGATTATTTTATTTTTTACTAATAAGTTTAGTATTATAGAAATAAAACTAATTTAATGAAAATAAATTAGTATTTAATAACTAAATTCTATAAAATATTTATGTACACTAGTAGAATAACTCGTAAAAACATTTAAAAATATCTGAGTAATTAATAAATTTAAAAGAAAATGAAGATTTATTCACTGAGATCCCTGTGGTTGATGCTCTGTGAGTTTTTTAATATTTGGCTCCATTGATGTCAATGATAGTTGAAGATCACCTCTTTTCATAATGTTGAGTTTAACTATGTTACATTAATTTATAGTAATATAAATTAATTATTATTTTATTAATATTTAAAGTTAATATTATTATTTATTATTAATATATTAATGTAATGTATTAATATAATTTGCCTTTATTTATATATATATATATATATATATATATATATATATTATATATATATATATATAGTAATAATCTTATAGATATAAGAAATTATAGTCATCTGGAAAACCTTTGGTGTCTTGATTTGCAAATAAACAAACCAATACCAAAGGGGAAAAAAGGTACAAAAGAACATGTATGTCAGCCGAAAATAATCATCTAGCATCCAAGTCCAAAGAAAAAACCCTGATATGAGTAAGTAAACTAACTAACTAACTAACTAACTAAATAAATTGCTCAATACGCTAAGTAGAGCAGACCTAATTAAACTTTATATATATGTGTGCGTGTGTGTGTGTGTGTAATCCTTCCTTTATATATTCTTCTTAGGCTTTATTCAACTTGTACAATCAAAATATCCAGTAGAGTAAAAGGGGTACTAATTTACATCACTTGATCTCATTTTCTGCTAGTTTTAAAGTTGCTTTTCTATTTTTTGTATTTTAATATGGCATAGATTACTGTAGAAATTCCAGTTCTCAGTTGTAACAATTTTTCCAATGGGAAATTGCTCTATGGACCACTAAAATATTACTGTAGACCACTCCCAATTTGCTATTACTTTGTATGGACTCCAGGTGAGAACCATTGCTTTAGGGTGTTGCCTTTTTATTTTCCATAAGTGACAGTCAGAAAGGAGGACTAACTTTTACATGAACATTTTTCAAAATCTTGCTCTGTAATCAACTTTCAGTCTTGTTTAACTTTGTGGATGACATGTTTGTTAATGACTAACAAATTCTCTTGAATGATATGAACTCAATTAGACTATAGGCAGTTCACAATGGAGAAAAAGAACAACTTATTTGCTTTTATGTATATCCTCATAATGCAGAGATGGAGAAGTTACAGCATTGTGTACAAAAAGCATCAAACATTTTGGTAAGAAAAGATTCGTGTGTTGCTGTCAGCAATGATCTTATGAAACTGGAGAAAGAATTAAGGTAAATACATGGCGCCCTCCAACAGTGGTGTGCAAAGGGGGTTCTGATGGGACGGTGGCCCTGGGTGGCACTTCCAATAGAGTATATTATTTTTGTTGCAACAAAGGCAGTGATAAGGAAGAAGAAACATAACTTTTTTTATTTTTATTTAGCAAATACACCTAAAATTAGATATTAAAAATAAATAAAATAGTTTTTAATTTTAGTTTTAAAATGTCTATTTGGCTGCTGGTACCTACTTGAATCCGAGCTTTTTTCATACCAAGACTTTGGCGTCAGTTTTTTCATTTTAATTTTTCATGCCTGTGAACTGGTAATGAAAAGAAAGCTCAAAAGATATAAAGGGTGGGTGCAAAGATAGAATGCCATAAAAGCAAAGACTACTAAAAAGATTCTTTGTTGAAACTGTTACATTTTCGTTCTCATAGTCAACTTCTTTCAGACTAAAAACTGAAAAACCAAAGGAAATTTGACATCAACATAAATGTAAGTGTATTTTTCTTTTCTTTTTGTTAACTCTATTTTAAAAACATTTGAAACATGTTTTAAGAAAAAAATGAAAAATCAATTGCTAGTATTTTTTTTTTTATTAATCTATGTTTCATATGTTTTTTTTTTATTAATCTATTTTACTATTTATTATTTATAGTAAGTAAACCTGATTTTAGTAAATTATTAATAACCAACAATGCTACAGGAGACAGCAAAAAATTTTAAAATTTCAAAACAAACTTAATTTTAATTAGAAATTGAAATAGAATTTCTTTTAAAAATTAATCTTTCTGCTTATTTTATTTGAGAGCACAATAATATAGTTTCTCTTTTTGTTGGCATATTTCATAAAAAAAACTTTCTCAAAAGATTTTTTGCAAAACAAATATCAGACAAGAAATATTTACACAAAATTTTATCTAACTACTACTGAGTTGAAATTGTTTTTCATTTATTTTTATCAACTATCAATTATTAGACATTTTTTTAATCGGTATATTCAACTTTCTGTAGTTAGTTAAAACAATAAAATATGGTTAAATGTTTCACAAACAAAGCCCTTTGTCAACCTTATCTATAATCTATAAATAAATAAAATTTGTCAAATTTGTATAATGTGTTAATGTTTTTTTTTTTAAAAATTCCCTCTAATTGATTGTGATAAACCTTTGTGAACAATGGATCTGTCCAAAAGAAAATAAACTAAGTATACTGTTCCGATTTTTTTTTTTTTGCTGGGGGATAGGTCATGCCAGTCACAATCTTCCCCCCAGGTACTACCAAACCTTTGCACGCCACTGCCCTCCATAATACGAAACATCCATCCGTTCTTTATTTGTAAAAGAGGAAATTGGAAGATGATCGCCAGAATTACTAACAATATCATTATCAGGATTGGTTTTCAATAGCAGAAATATTTTTTGCAACCTTACTTGAGAGTTGATCTTTTATGAGATAAAAATTTGATAAAAGATTACATTTATAACAGGCCAAATTAATGAAGAAAAGAATATAAACGAGAAACCATTTGTTCTCTTAAAATTAGCCTTAAAGAAGTTCTGTCAAAACAGGAAATAGAAAATTTTTGTCTGGCAGACAATATCTAGAGAAAGAAGTATATAGATTATCCTTTCTGGGATGAGATCCAAATAATTGACTGCAAACATTGATAGAGACTTACAAAATCATAAGTGACAGATATCAACTAGTTGCATAAGTAAAAACTAGTATAAATTTCATTTTGAATTGTTCTTGTTCTATGTCTCAGTAATAAATATTCTTCATTGGATGAAGATTTTGTTTTTGTATTTCTATCTCTGTTACTTAAACTGATTTTAGAGTTGGAAAAGACATGACCTTTAACTTTATAGGTAACCAGATGATATTACAGATCTGAGAATCCTGAATATCTGTTAAGATAGGAGATCCATTGTTAGAACTTGTTAGAGGATGAAGTTAATTGTTTGGGTAGGATTCATACATGATTTGATGTCCTTGCTTTGTGTAAATTTTGTGAGCCCTGGTGACATATCTCTGCAGGAATAGCGTTAATGGCATCTGGTTTTAGTTCAAGTATAAAGTAAGCCACTGATATGGAAGTAACCACAAGCAGTGAATCTCTGTTCTGACATCTGAAATGATGCTGTATAAAATTTTGGTAATGGTAGTTACTTATCCATCAAGTAAGTGGATCTGGAAGCTGAATGCTGTTCTTCTGATAATCTCCATTGCCCCAGAAAATGATCAGAAGGAATATGGTACTTGAAGCCCACAGATGCTGAATGCATGAAAGAATCTGAAAAAAATCAGATCTTATGAATTTTAACTATTATTTCTTTCATGTTATATCTGTTATCCTTCACTGTAACTCTCCATCATTGTTCCATATCCATTAATTAAACAACATGGATAAGAGATAAACTTCTGGTTGAATTTGAACTTTCATCCTATATCCTTGGGAGCAAGTGATTAGTAAAATCGATAATGCCTCATTTACAAAATTTAAAGATTGTTAAACCAAAAATCTATAAATTTTATATCTGTGTGTGTGTGTGTATACGCGCACATACACACACAATGATCAGAAGAATACTATTTCTTTATTGATCACCGCATGTCAATGTGCATGTGTATGACACTTCAGCCCAGCCTCAGTCTTGCATGATCATTTGCAAATGTGACACTTTCAAGTGGTTAATTTATATCACCTTTTCCTTACCTTTGATATTTGATTTGGGGTGACAGGTGAATGACTCCTACTAAAAGAGTTCTTTATAATCCTAAAAGCTGTCTTTATCATATTTCATCTCTATAATGTGTTCACACATGCACTGCATATCCATTTTTCGGCATTGACACAAGCTTGTACTCTTACATGCATACAATAATAAAAATTGCATATATCATCCAGTAATACATCATTCCATGCCTCTCGCACCTGTTGGCACAAAACAACAAGAGTCAGAAGTGGGATAACTGAATGAGGTCAGCATCATCACATCCCATACATTTTTCATGTGAGAGCATTTGACAGAGCATAGAGAATAGTGTGTGTTTGTAGGGTGTACAACAGTATCCAAAACAAAAGTGAAGATAATAAGACAAAATCAAAAAGTTATAAATGGTAAGTTTCTTGGAGAATATCTTCTGCATTCAGCTTCTTCATGTTAGAATGAATGAACAAAACTCTGTGTAAGGAAAATATGTTGGGATCTCTGAGGTTAAGAGGTGGCTATAAATCAAATTACCTTATCAGATCCTTGACTAGAAATCAGAAAGTGTCTGTCAGTCTGTCTACCTGTTTGTTTATTTATTTTATCTATCTATATCTATCTATCTATCTATCTATCTCTCTCTCTCTCTCTCTCTCTCTCTCTCTCTCTCTCTCTCTCTCTCTCTCTATATCTATATATATATATATATATATATATATATATATATATATATATATATATATATATATATATATATATATATATATATAAACTGTGCTCAGGACAATTATAACTATAGACAATTCCTGTATTCTTTAATCCTTGAAAAATTAATTAAATCTTCCTTATTGGACATTTTCAAAGAAATGTTGCTGCCCAATTATACATTTATGCCTCTCTCTCTCTCTCTAATATATATATATATATATATATATATATATATATATATTTCTTCTTTTTTTTTTTTTTTCAGTATCACCCCAAGCAAGGCACTAGTATGCAAGGGGTTACAGGGTGTGGGGAATTAGGGAGAGAAACATTAATGATGAGAAAGAGAAAAGAGCAATCAGGAGGACAGTAGATAGCGATTGACATTGCATTTAAATTGTTGCAGTTGATAGTTCACTGGAAAGCATGGAGCCAGAAAGGAGTTCTGCAAGAACAAAGCGTGCGATAAGAAACTGTTAGCATAGAAGTTATGATTACATCTAGCTAGCTCAACTGTAAATTGATGAGATTTTGTCACCAGCTTAGTACTGCACTTAAATTCAAAAGGTCTAGGTACCACAGTGAAGAGCTCATCTGAACAATTACTATGAAAGTATTAATAAAAAAGGCGTAGAAAGGTAACCTTACAGCATTGGGAAAGTGACTGAAGTGACTGCCAGATCAGGACCAATAATATTGCTGCTGCTTCTTTGAATCTTATCAAGAAGCTCTAGGAAAATAGCAGGGTTACCAGACCTAATATGGCAGCAATACTCCTAGCATGGGCGAATAGTAGAAATATAGATATGCAAGATAGATTCTAGAGAGAAAAATTGTCTTGCCAATTTTCTTAGCAGCTGATCTAACGATGGATTCATTGTAGTCTTTCCACCTCATGTCAGCTGAGAACGTTAGCCTAAGAAGGCACACTGAGTCACTTTCTTGGAGGATAGCATCAGTCATGCTAACAGAAGACAGAGAGGGGTCTCTCAGATGATTAATGGCCAAAGTTTAGTTTTGGAGGTGTTAAAATTGACGAGTCATCCATTGTCCCTGTTTTGTGGTCGTTTTGTACATCAGCTGCCATTTTGACTTATCAGTCTTACTATTGATGCAGGAGTAAATGGTAGTGTCATCAGTGTAGATGTGTAGTTGGGAGCTGATGTCATTGGGAAGGTTGTTAATGAAGATTAAAAACAATGTAGGACCAAGGATGGAGCCCTGGGGGTCATCTGTGTTAGTACAAGAGGATGTAGACAAGTGGTATTCAGAACAACTTTCATTTCATGATTAAATACGAATGACTGGATCAGCTCAAAAACATGCCCAGAGATACTGCATCTTTTCAGCTTGTGGAGAAGACCTGAATGCCAAACCCTGTTAAAGGCTTTCAAGATGTCCAGTGCTACAGCCTGAGCTTCACTGTTTTATCTAGAGCATGATAGACTCTTTGCACGCATATCAGTACATCAGCAGTTAATCTGGAGAAATGAAAACCATATTGCTTGTCCGAGAAGGCACACTGTGATGAGAGATTACAAACCAATTCAGCATTGATTAGGGCCTCTATGAGTTTCCCAATAAGAGGCAGAAGGCTAATAATTGTTAAAAATTGGAACAACAGATGATGACTTCCAGCAAGTAGGAAAGCAGGAGACAGCAAGGCATTTATTATACAGTTTAGAGAGAACAGGAGCTAGTTTGGGAGCATATTTCTTAATGACTGTTACAGAGATGCCATCAGGTCCCCATGCTTTGTGGGGTTCAAGGTTAGAGATGATAGCAGAAACCATGGAAGGGGTTATATGCATATCACTCAACAGAGACTCAGTTCTAAGTGGGAAGTTAATCAGAGATACTCCAGATGAGTTAAGAGTAATTTGAGAAGAATTTATGGGCACAGCATTCAGCTTTATCAGCAGAGGATGATAACACCTGAAATCAATTGAAGAGGGGGAGAATGGAGACCTTGCACTTATTTAGTACCCTATAACAAGAGCTGTCACACTAGTATAGCCAGAAATAGTGCTTCCTGTGTGCTATGGCGGCCAAGCATGACGGTGTGAATCATGGTGTGGATTGCAGTTTCGTCTGGTATTTCCATAAAGGGATGAAAGCGTCCATACCAATTTCAATCCAAAAAGAAACCTTAGTGGTGCAATTTTCAATTGGAAGGTTGAAGATGTCAGCCCAGGGTGTGTCACAATGAAAATCCCAGAATGAGTCCGAATCCACACACACATACATATAGTTTTAGAGTAGTTTTGTGGTTTGTTTTTTTTCTCTACTAGCTCGTATATCACATTGTACTTCAGTGATATTATGTATAGTCCTGGCCTTAAGTTACGGATGCTCTTTGAAAATCAACATGAGATAACACTTGCTGAAAAGGTTTTGACATCAATTCAGTTTTTATTAAATTTTGTGCTTTTAAAATGAAAAAAAAAAAGCTACAGAAAATTCTGACATAAAAACTATCTGTATTTTATAAGAGATAACCAGCATTAGTGTTTATTATTATTACTATTAATATTTGGAAAAGCTCTTTATTATTACTTTTCGATTGTTTAAATTTAAGTCCCACTTTCCATTTAAAGGCAAAGTCATAATTTGCTAATTGGTAACCAGGCAATGAAGATCAAAAGAAAGTTGTAAAAACTTCCTTTTTTAAGACCATGGATTCATGTACAGTTTCAGAGTAGATTTGAAATAAACACAATGATTTTGAGAGAAATTAATTAAGTTCCTTTTGATATAATTTGTGTGTGTCTAATTTATGTCACCTTTCCTTCACCTTTTTGATATTTGACTCGAGGTGACAATGCAAGTGACTTCTACTGTGAAAAAAATGTCTTTGTCATGATATTTTCATATTGAACATCTTTTTTTCCTTCGGTTCACTTAACTACTTCTTATCAAATAATGTCCTTCTAAGAGGTACTTTATTTTTTATAGATAAAGTTTTAAAATTCTGGTTTGAAATCACAGAAATTAATGTTTTTATGAAGAATAAATACCCAATTTTTAATATGCATTTAAATTAAACTGACATCTCAAAAACTAAACATATACACAAATGTCATGTTATATCTAGATAATCAATGAAGACAAAGCAAACCTAGAATTTAAAACACTAGCATCAATAAAAAACAAATATAATTCCAAATCCTTCAACTTAGAAAAAATTATTTTCATTAGGCTATATAGTGAAACATGAAAAATTTATAAATATTTCCTATTTGTTCCTTATTTAATTATTTAATATATATTTATTCGAAAATTATAACATAAATATGTTATAAAATCACTACAGAAATAGCCGTTTTGTTTCAACATTTCTGGTGTCTTATCAAGTGATGATGTTGAATGTAGAATAAAGGGTTTTAAAAGGTTCAAATCAATCAAAGACCCCTCACTAGGGGAAATGCTGTTACATAAGCTGGAATGATCAATCAAAATACAAGTATATGAAAATTCAAAAAACTTGACAACAAACCTTGGTTATATTCATTAATTAATGCTCTAATGTTAGGGTTAGACTAAAATAGAATTCATTCTAACTAATATTAAATTTTACTATAAAATTCAAAATTACCAATTTTAAATTTAATCTGTATTAAGTTTAAAAATTTATAAAATTATTTAAAGAAGAAACTGAGGAAAAAATATATGTTTTGTTAATTAACCATGGACTGCCTCAAACAATTCACAGCCAAGGCTTTCATGCTCAAAGATTTATCTTCTTTTCACATTTAAAGAACCAATTGGAGAAGAGCAGTCCATGACAAAACAGCATCCTTTGAAAACACCAGAAGTCAAATAGAAGAGGAAAATAGGCCAAAGAAAAGCCAAAGCTCTCCATTACCTGAAGCCTTTTACGCTACCATGCAGTGGCTGCAGATGTCTCTTCAGATCCAAATAGGACTCATTTCACACAGAAGGAAATGTCAATGAGTACTCCAAATTCTCGGCAACAAATTCCGCCAACAACAGCAACAAGATATATATGGGATAACAATATTTAAAAAATGATATACAAAATGCATTGGTAATGAATGTAATGAAACTGATCACAATTTTCACAAAGATAATGGTACTCGAATTAAAAGATAAAATAATTCACTAAGACAAAAATGTCTAGAAAGTGTAATCACTAGTTCATCCACAGTAAATTTACGTCCCGGGTCTTACAACATTTCACTATTCTTGGCAGATTCTTTGTTATCTCAATGTGGGATATTTAAAATGAAGGAAAGAAAAAAAAATATGGATGAATTTGGCTAGATTACAAAGAAAAAAAATTCTTTCAAAAATTTTAAAACTACCAGCAACAACAACATCAACAAACCCAGCCCAATGAAGTCCTAATTGATGAAATGCGTCACAAAAACCTTTTTCCAATTTCTCGTATATCTTTTGTTTAAAAAAAAAAAAAAATAAAAAGAACAAACTTTTTGTATCTACTTATTTTAATGATAAATTTTTCCAAATTACGAATAAATTCTGTCAAATGTTTGACAAAATTTCCTCCTTGTCTAAAAAGGATTATTTGTAATTTAGAAACGTTGATCATTAAAATGAACTGGCACAAAATGTCTTGTTTTTAATAATATTTACTTTAAAGAACATTTGTTACCTAAATAGACAATACATATTATCTGTCTGAAGTGTTACTGCATGAAACTAAGTTGTGGATTTTGATATTATTGTGTTAATGATATTATTACCAATCAATCAAGGCTGACCATAGTTGGGATCTTAGCCATTGTAAACTCCATGATCCTTTCATTAGCTGCATAGTTTGTGCTTTGTCAGGGCTACATACAGTTTTGAATTCAATGTTGTCTTTCTTCTAGACTAGTTCGAACCAAGGCTGAAGAGCTTAGTCTGCCTTACTATTTACCCATAGTTAGAGGTTTTGAATTCAGAGTTGTCCTTCTCTTAAACCAGTTGCCACCCAAGGCTATATGACCCAGTTTGTCCTGCTATTTATCTATAGTCGGGGAGAGAAGAGATGAATTCATACAATGGTATTTGCATACAAGTACTGCATAACTCGACTGGAATTCAAACTTGGCTCTCTTGATTCCTCAATCCATGCTACTACCTATTACTAAACCATGCCTCCAATATTATTGTAATATATTTAAACTCTGCCAACTTTGACATTCACCACTCACTTATATATATATATATATATATATATATATATATATATATATATATATGGTACAAGTACAGGCAGTACTAAAATATTTTTGATTCAATTTCTCTGACTAATTAGAATTTCATATATCATTTATATATGTAATTATTACAGCATATGAAAGTTTTGCCATGTTTGTTTAATAATTCCTACTCATAATATAGGTTACATAAATAGCTAATTTAATAAAACGCTTGTATAAGCATTTGAGACTCAAGATTTTAGTGTATGTGTAACATAAAGAGAGTAAAGTCATGTTTGCTATGATAAATAATTTGAGAATCGTTTATCTCCTAAGAATTACTGAATTATTCTAATTAATTTGATATGGGAATGTTTCCAAGTTGTATATCACCAAACATAATTTCTGTTGCTATAACACAATTTTCTTTTATTTTTGAAAACCCATTTATTGCTTCTCAAAATTGATGATAATTAAAATAATCAATAATTAAGAAGCATCTTTTTGATAAAAAAAACAACAATTTTTAAAGCTCTTTTTTGCATGAGTAATTAAAGGAGTGCATGTATTCTGTATACTCCCAAACATTATCTAACAGGATAGTGAAGTGATGGTCTTAATTTTATGAGTATAGTTTACGCTTCTGATGCTACAAGAAGTTGTAATCGGAATCAAATTCTTCCAAGTGTTTCTTCCAACTCAAATCCTATAACAGTTGACTATAAATGGGATACTGTAAGCAATTGGGGGGTGAACTCCAATAAAAAAAATACCACTTTTGGAATGTGGAGATGTGGTAAAAAGATGTCTGTAAAAGGTAACAAAAGTAGCAAACAAAAGACTTGTTTTTTTTATCAACATTTACATTTGTACGGTGGAAGAATATAACTGTCAATGGCAAGGACATATTGTCTCTAAAAAATGACACTGAAACCTTTAGTAGGAGTTATGTGTTGTTCAAAGTTCATTTGGATTGCAACTGGAAAACATGATTATGTAATCTAACCATTCAACATACTGTCTGTTCGAGGGTGAATCAAGGGGGAGAGGTAGGCTTTTACAAGACAAAAAAGATCAACTTTCTTAGATTCAAAATCATCTATGTATATTTTATTAAGCTTTTACTGACTTTTCTTTATCTGACATATACTTATCTCCAGGATATTTTACAGACAGGTTAAAGCATGCTTGATTTTATTCTAAAAGTAATTGAATAATTTTAGATAATTTAAAATAAAAACTAAGCACTGATAAACTCCAGTGCTATCTTTTTTGTGTGGCCCATCTCAAACAGTTATTCTAATTTTAGAAATACTCTTCCTCACATGACAATCTAACAAAGCAGAAATTCTAACGCCCAAGGCTTGTATTTACTTAATCCCTAAAAACATGTTGCCCAACAAACCGTCTGGTTGTCAGTTAAGTGGTAACATGATTAGTTTTAAGATTTGGAATTCTGTTTTTCAATCCTGATATATCTGGTTTGTTACACAAAATTTGGAGAAAGAAGTAAAGACTAGAGTTGAGACTTTCTAGGAAGTAATCACTTGTTACCTAAGAACAATGTCTGTGCTAAAAATGTCTGTAGACATTTGTGTTGTAAAGATTATATAAACAGGTAGTTAATAATAGAAGGTCAGAAAAGTATTCTGAATAAGTAGGAATGTAGAAAGCTGAACTATGTTGTATTAAGGGTCACATAGATTAGTAATCATTTTTAAAAATTTAATAATAAACTATTAAATATAAAATTATTTATTGTCATATTATAGAAAAGACATTTTCACTTTTTGTTTGTTAGCTGATTTTGTCACCCTAAAGCAAATAAAAATATAAAATTAAGTGAAACTTTGCTACAAGTTAAACATCTAATCAGGAGATAAGCAGACAAATAACATATCCATTATGAATGCAATCTTATTTAAAAAAAAAGATTAAATTTTTGAATTTTCATCACAGGTCATTCACTTATTACGACTACTTTGAGATTACTGCTTCTCAAACTGTTGTTAAACCTTTCTCATGGCTAACAAATAGTTAATTTTATTTGATAATGAATTAAGAGTTTTCTTTTAAAGAATATTATAATTATTTGAATATTTCTTTTTTTCCAAATTATTCTATTGCATTAAACTTCTTTAAAACAATGAAAATTAAATTTGACATTTTCTTTGAATTTTTAATAACAGTTTAACAAGACTTTCATTGATTTTGAGTTTAAAAGTTGTCATTGTATTTCTTTTTTGTTCTTTTTTTTTTTTTTTTTTTTTACATCTATTATTTCATTTTATTATGTTGGTGTTTCACATTTCGTAGTTATTGGGAATTCAGCACATTGTCAATAAGAACTTTTCAGAGAATACTTGCAGAGTAAATCATGGAAGTTTTCTGGAAAGTCAGCAATCTTGGTCTCCATTCCAATTTTCCCAAATCACTATTTCAATTTTCTAGGTGGTGTTCCAACTGAACATGTTACTACAGGAATTACTTCAACAGTCATATTCCATAGCTTTTTCACCTCTTTAGCCAAATCCTGGTATTTTTCAAACTTTTCAGTTTCTTTGGAGTTCATTCTTGTATTGTATGGAACAGCAAAGTCAATAATTTAACACTTGCTACACTCCTTATGTATAATAATAAAGTCAGGTGTTCGTGCTTCAATGACACAATCTGTCTGGACTGAGAAATCCCATAATATCTTGTGACTGTCATTTTTTACCAATACCTCTGGCTGATATTCATACCAGTTCTCTTTTACACTGAAGCCAGATTTATGGCAGACTTCTCAATGGATTCTCTTACCAATTCAATCATGTTGTTGCTTATATTCTTTTTGTGCCAACATTATTATTATTACTACTATTTGCAATTTTCAAAAAAGATAGGATTATAATTAAAAAAATCATTTTAAATCTCTCTCAGGGTATAATACAATGAACATTTGAACAGTGTGACTTTTCTGCTTTTCTTTGTATATTGCACTCAGCAGCGGGATGGATGAAAAAATTGATATTAAAGTTGAAGAAAATCATAGTAATGTATATATAAAAAAAATTGTTAGAGACCTATGGTAAATATGTGTAAATATTATTTCATTTTTTATTTTTTTTACAATAATGTTCACCTTAAGAGTGACTTAAATTCTAAAAAAAAATGATCTCAGAAATTAAAAAATATATGTAAATGTTTTTTTCATGGCTCAAGACCTCTACATTAATTTTTAGTCAGTTAACTTTTGTAACTGCTTTATTCATATGAATAAAGTTTTTTTGGTGGGTGGGGGTTCTTTCATAAAAGCAAAAACCAATGTCAATTTTTGGCCCTGTTTGTTGGTTCATCATAAAGCAAGCAGTATAAAATAAATATATAAAATTCAGTGAGC
Source organism: Acanthosepion esculentum (assembly GCA_964036315.1). NCBI lineage: Eukaryota > Metazoa > Mollusca > Cephalopoda > Sepiida > Sepiidae > Acanthosepion > Acanthosepion esculentum. The sequence goes on along the minus strand of OZ038507.1, from coordinate 41,217,477 downwards.
CTTGTCCTGATTTGAACCTCTAACCTGGAATTAAGTAGGTAAGCAACATTTCAATACACCAGTATATCACAGCTGGAATTTATGGGTAAAATTGGCTTTGAAATATTAACTTAGGACTTTTTAAATTTTTAAAATTTTTGTTTTTATTTGAAATTATTTCAATGAGTTTCATATGTTTCTTTCTTTTTTTTCCAAATAATATTCAGGTTAAATTTAATCTTTGAATTTTTATATAAATCTACAGCAAAGATCAATAAATTAATCAAATTTGTGGAATTTCATGGTTTTATCCAAAATTTTATTTAATGAAAATTAATCTCCTTCACACACAAATAAGCCCTTTGAAAAATTGGAAAAAATTAAAACTTCATATAGAAGATTAATGAAGGTTGTTGGGGAAACTCTTGCAATCCTCATTCTTGAATAAAAGAAGTTGTCTTCAACGAATTATTGCTATAAAGGCATTGACTAAACATTAAACTGTATCTGGTATTGAAAGTCCAGCTCTGGAAATTTGGGTAGTTTAATTAGTTGCCATTACTCTCATATTCACTTTCAGCTAATACCTGTTTAGTTTCTATTTTAGCTCATTGGGAGGGGTGAACTTCCCTTTTTGTTAAGTTATCTATCTGGAAGAAAGCATTCTGATATAAAACCTGTGATTTCAATTGCATTCAGTGATATAGACTAGTTCATTTTTTTTTTTTGAGTAAATGCTGTCATTGTTCAGAGAGTGACTCCATTTAAAAACTCCAAGCACAGGCATTGTTTGCTAAAATTATCATCACTAGAGGATCTGGTGTTTTTTTTTTTTTTTTTTTTTTTTTTTTTTTTTTTTTTTTTGAAAATAGGCACTCAAATTCAATGAAAATTAATAACAATATGGCAGAGAATCCTTGGCTTGGTTGGGATTAAAGGCTGCATTCGTATTAGGCACTGGTGCAACTCTGAAATTGTGAGATATCAAACCATGGCTATATTCGAAAGTGAGATAACAGCAGCCATCATATATATTACAAATGCCTGTATATCTCTGTTCAGAAAGGATTATAATTATTTATATCTTAAATTTATTCCCGTGCTTCTGGTAGAACTTAGATTATATATTTGATTTTGATTTTCTCATCTCTATATCATTGATCATTGAATATTGTATATAATATCAGTTGTAATATCTAAATGGAAAACTGGAAACGGATAGGAGTAAAAAGAACCAGTTGGAACATTGTTACAGTGAATGGATAGAATTATAAAAAATGGATAGGATAAGTGTGAATATAATTGGAAGATAAAGGTAGGAGGGGCCAAACTTGGGAAGTATTTCTAGAGAAGAGGTTGAATGAAGAGTGATGATTGCTCACAAGATAAATTCAGATTTTTATCTGTCAAGATCCAAGTTGATGTTAGAGGAAGAGAACAATGTTCTTTAGCTGTATACTCATTGAAAATGTCATTTCCATTCATAATATTCTGAATCTGGATATGAATAGACATCAAAATATTAACACAATCATTCATGACTCTTGTTTGTTAATTGAATATTGATTATTGATTAAAATTATGTATTACAAGTTGCCTTTATCCTTTAAACATCAGAATGGACACTGAACAAAAAAGTTCTCTTTGGTTGACTGTTAATGATCTTCACTTAGCTCTATTAATTGAATAGCTGATCTTGCAAATGTCTTTTGATAAAGAATTATTTCATTGTACATAATACATTCCACATTTTTTTTTTTTTTTTTTTTACAAAAGAGCCACTCGAGGTAGAGAGTTATAGAGTAGGAGGCATAGTTTATGAGGATATGTTGGTAAGGTAATGGTTGATCTTAAAGTTAAACAGCTTAATATTGTAGTGATTAAGGAAGCATCCTCTTGGGAGTTGATTCTACAAAGCAGTAGTTTGTTTAAAGAAGTTGCTCAAATGGAATTTACATCTTGCCAATGGAAGACAAAGGGAATGAAGGTAGTTTGCTGCAATGTGTATGGTATGGTAGGTCTTAGCTGTAAAGGTTGGAACTAAGGAAATTAAATACTCAAATCAATAATGAAAGTACATATGGCAATTTTGGCCTCAGGTCCTTGAGTAGAAAATCTTTTTCTTTCATAGGCAATTATTTTTTTACTGCACATCTTACAGTCTAAAACCTTTCCCAGAAGAACAAATAAAAAATTTCTAATATTTTGTAAAGGTGTCAGCTTGATTTCTGCTTTTGTATATTCCCAATTACATTTTATGACTGAAGTAAATTTTGATCACTTTATAACAATGTACTTGGGAAAGGTCTAAAACCACTTGTGCCTCTGTCTCATCAACTGATAGCTCAAAATAAAAATTTTATCACTGGCATGCCACAGTAGCTAATGCAGAAAAGAGTGGCTGAGTGAGAACTTGAGAAACCACTTTCACATCGTGAAGCTTAATAAAATGTTGTTACACCTGTAGACAAACTTGGGAAAATAATCAGTTTGAACACTGTTGGTATATAATTTAACATATTTATTTTTATCACATTCAATAAAACTAAGACATTATTTAATTAGAAAATCTTTTAATTGCTTTTATGAATAAGGCATATTATAGACACTACTGTCTTAAGAAAAACAATTGTCAATAACTAATGAATATTTACAAGAATTGTTTTCATTTTTTTTTTAAAATGTTAATTATAATAATTTATAAAGTTTTAAATCTTTTAAAATTCTGTATTAATTTTTAGTGATTAGGTGATACTGTTATTAAGTAAAAGCTGTATTTACTAATTATAAATGGAAAAGTTCATGACAGTTCTGCATTCTCCCTTCACTACTGAATTTCTTTTGTGTGTGTATAAACGTCCCAATTTTTGTAAATATGAACATCCATACATGACATTATCAGAAAATCAAAGTGGTTCATATAGTAAAGATATTACTTAGAATATTTTCCTAAATTTTAAAGATTATTGAGTAGTTAAAAATTATATAAAAACGTGCTCATGTTATATTTGTCAAGTAATTTTTATGGATATGCCCCCATAGAAAAAAATTAGTTAAATTTACAAATCATCAGGTTGTCAAGAAAGAGATCAACATCTCATAAAAAAACACCTACCTCCATGTTAAAAAGATGCTTTTCTGTGATATTTTAAACCAAAAGTAAATAATATTTGTTTCAAATCAAATTGATCAAACTTTAAATCAGCTAATGTTCCTCAAATAAAGTTCCACTCATTCCAATCAATTTTATTTTGAAATACAGCAAAGTATTTTGCTTACTGAAAATATTATTAGCTTGAAGTTAAAGCTAAAGTAAAGGCTTTAAGAAAGAGATTTCATTTTTAAAAATTGCTTTTCTTTGGAAATATATAAAATTATTATGTGCTTTCATAAATGAAATTTTTAGCAACCCATCTTACATAGCCATATCATTTTTAAGTCTTTTCTGTAACAATTGTATCAGTTGTCACAACAGAGCTGTATTCTGTGGATTAAGTGTTAGGCTAGTAACTGGATTTTGAGATGTCTCTACATGCATCAGATTTCTAAACTACATGCAAGATTGATGTTTCTGAGCATGTATGATTGTGTTTGTGTGTACATACTTTTGTGTTGATTTCAAGATATATAAGGTCAGTCATAATCTGATTGTTGATGGATGGATTGAATATACCTGATGTCTTAGTTGGCTTAACCCTGTGGGGTATGTGAACTTTGACAGGGATTTTTTTTACTTTGTTTAGTGGGGGTAGTTGGCTTAAAGCATGAGTCATTATCTGGTATCATTTAAGTTCATGTTTGTAATTTGTTTTAAAAAAACCCAACTTTTTTTTCATCTTTGTTTTTATGAACCAATGTTGATACTTGAGTGTGCATATATGAGGAGGTGCTGAAAAGTTCTTGATTTTGTGTGATTTTGGGAAGAAGGTTAAACTGAACTTTTCAGCATACCTTTGTATATGTTAGCTTGTACTCTAAGCCAACTGGCAACTTGTTTTCTTACCTTTTTAAGAAAAATGATAAAAGTAGCTAAGCTAAAAGATTAAAAAGAAACCTTTCTCAATAAGGTATATTTGTATGTAAATGTGTTTACCTTCTCGTGCTTTAAATCCCATTGATTTGCAAACTAGTTTTGTAAATAAATGTCTTGGTAAAAGGTTAATAATCATAGTCTGTTTTATAGTGACTTGCAATTGAGCCTCATAGATTTAAAGATTATAAATCTATTTAATGTTCTTGTATATATTATAGCTACCAACATTTATTTTGGTTTTTCACACTTTGTTTATATTTCCATTCTTAGATTTTTTTTTAGTTTTGCATTTCATCTCTGTTTACTATCAAGTCTGGAATTCACATAAAAATTCCAAAGAACAGAAAAATAATTTTTGTTTTGGCAGACTTCATTCTTTCTGTATTTGGTATCCAAATGTTTTTGTATTTCCTATTTTGTGTTAGAATGTAGAATAAACCAAAAAGCAGGAAATTCTTGTGTTTTTAGGAGATTCCTCTTAACCCCTAATGAACTTGTTCAGTTAAAGTAATTACTGCTCAGTTTTTTTAAGATCAACAAATCAGAATCTAGTGACAAAACATATCATCTTTGTAAATCTGTTGAATAGCTATGCATGTATCTACATATTGATTTCTTTTAAGTCTGTTCATACCTTTAAATAAACAAGCTATATATGTCTGTCTATCTGTTTATATCAAATTAGAAACCTTTGAAAATATTTACTTTTATTACAATGACTCTGAGGCATAAACACACCTGCAATAAAATCACCAGTAGTTATTGCAAACATCAAAGAAAGCTTTGATTTGATCTTTCTTGTGGATAATTTAAGTAATATATATTATTCACCTAGTAGTAAATTCTTTTTCTGATTTCTGTGATTCCTGAAGTAAATTTGGGCTAGTTTTGCTGCGATAATGCAAAACATTTTGGAAGCCCACCAGTGATATCAATAGTTACAAGAAAATTGTCTTATTGCAGCAGAAAGTTACCAGACAGTAATATTAGATGTTGCTTATACTTGCAAAACTTGATAAGAGCAGAAGGTTATGCTGTTTATCTTCAAAACAATTTTAAAAACATTAAAACTTTATGTTTATAAAATTTACAAGAAAATTTCAGAGAATAAGCTATTTTATTTTGACAGACAGAAATGTCTGTCAAGAGCTGCCCTGCCCATTTCATATCTTTAAGCATGAACCTCAAAAATATCAGTTGTGTGTACATATACATTCATATAACCAGTTGCATGTACATATATTCATATAAAAATGAACAAATTTGATAGTTTCAAATCTTGTCTATTGATGAAGATTCAAGGAGCTGTTGTATCAACAACAATTAATAATGATCAATCAATCAAATAATTAGTCTGTTAGTCATATATATATATATATATATATATATATATATATATATATATATATATATATATATTGTGTATTTTGGCAGCATGTTTTCATTGAGGCAAGAGTCATTGAATAATTTAGACAAGTTCTGTCTGCTTATTTTCAACAGGATCTGTTCATGTTCTCGGACAAGCTTTTTGGTGTCAGTATTAAAAGAGAGAAAATTACCATGTTGATACATATTCTTTTATTCCAAGTACTTTCAACATTTAACACACTGTCATCCTCAGGGTGTGTTTTTAAGACAAAAATTTAGTGTTCATTATTTACAAAAACAAAATTGCTATGTTAATCTGAAAGTTATAATTTTATGTGTGACTGCTAATTTTTGTGCCATGCGGTGTATGTTTATGATCTAGGGGAAGTAACTAATTATGATGTGTGAAGAGATCTTTTTGAAAAAGAAGAAAATAGTATGAGAAGCTATTTATATAGACCTTGATATTTTAGTCTGTCTATTGTAAACATTTTAGAACATTTGTACAGTATTCACATTTAATTTTGTTAAGGTTTGGTTTCAATTTTTTATATATAAAAGCTTCAAGGATTTTTAGTTTGTTTATTATTTTCATGAAAAATATGGATGTATTTTCAACAAGACAAGCATGCTGTTGTAAGTTTTTAGAGATGTTAGACATGTCATTCAAATGAAAATTCAACCACCAAGACAATGTGGTCATAGTATGGCTAACATAAATATTATTTTTTCTGTTGGAGATGCAATTTCCCAGAGGACATTTAAATTTATATACCATGTTGGTTTTCTGCAACACATTGGTTGGCAGGGAAGAGTTGTTATGAATGATTAAATAGATATACTGGATTTAGTGCCGTATATAATTAATATAATTTTTTACTAGCATCTGTGATGGATATGTTGGTATTTGTTAATTTTTTTAGGATTATTTTAATACTGACATCAAAAAGCTCATCCAAGAATATGAATGGAGATATATGTATATATATATATATATATATATATATATATATATATATATATATATATATATATATGAAGAAATATAGTCTTAAAGTGTGCTATATTTATGGGATAAAGTGCTCAATATCAGAGATAGAGCATGTGTAAATATAAAAGTGGACATGGAAGTCAGCACTTAGAGGCGACAGTCTGTTTCATGCTAGTGCAATCGTCAGGCGACTAGTCCTGATGATTGCACTAGCATGAAACAGACTGTCGCCTCTAAGTGCTGACTTCCATGTCCACTTTTATTTATATATATATATATATATATATATATATATATATATATATATATATATTTGTAACAGAGAAACTGTTAACTGTTTTCTACCTGCAGAGTGGATAGCATCATAAAGATTTTCAAATTATTTTCAAAGTAAAAATTTCTTTACATTTATAATTTTTGAAATCACTTCATTTATCACAATTAACATTTTTTTTTAAAAATCAAGTAAGGCAATAATGTCACTAAGATGTGATGGGCTACTGTGAGTGAAAGAGAATGAGGAGACTTTAGAAGGAACCAGAAACCCAATATTAAGCAGGAAACAAAAATAAACCTCTACTCCTGTTCAAAAGATTGGGGAGGAGTGTGAACTGAATGATAGACATATTTTGAAAGTAGGCGGTAATTTTATATAGAGTATAATTATAAATAATAAAATTAAAAGAATACATTATTGGTAGTGTTATTAGTGTAGTAATATTTGTTAAGAGAGAGAAAAATAAAAAGGGTTGGTTACAATATGTACCACTCACCATTTTTAAGTTGATCATTTACTATGTTTTTTGTTTTTTTTGTCTGTTATTAAAGAAATACAAAATGAAATGCTGTCTGTATTTTACCTTATTCTGTTCATTTGTATTAATTAGAAAAAATATGAAGTTGAAGAATTCCTCAGATCCATTTGATGGTATTTTTTATCTAGAAATGCTGCTTCAAATTTATAAGTTATTAAAGAAACACAAATTTTTAAAGTAAAGCCTTTGTATAAAATAATTATCTGTACTTAACTGTAGTGTGTAACTATACCCAGGGCAGCAACTAGGTGCAGACTATATTGAGAGACTATCAGCGAAAAAGATGACACTCAACATCTGGGTAGCAAAAACATAAAGAAGACACTACTGATCTCCCTGAATCCATGGATATTGATCATTAATCAAAGCCATCCACATTCATTCTCACAGCTAAAGCACCAAATACTACAACAACCAGTTTTAAAAATCTTTAAATATTCTTGTGATAGATATATTTATTAGAATGCAATTGTTATAAATGAATTACAGCTTTTTAGCACAATATTTAAAAAATTGAAGAAAGATTAGTGATTCTCTATTATCACAAAGGCTTTATTTAGAAGTTTTTTTTCTTTTGTTTATTAGTAAATAAATGCAACTTATTGTTATTACAAGCATTTGCATTCAGATTAGTATACCGATCTTTGTTGTTACACTCACAATGCTTTGGCTGTTGTATGCTCTGGCCTTCTATTGGTGCTTGTTATACACAGTTAACTTATTAGAATAATAGACAGAGAACAACATTTGAAGCTGACTGGAAGAATCAGTATATTTGTTAGGCTCTGACAACCTCCTCAGTTGACCTAGTATAGATATGAATGCCATCTGAGTATTTGACTAAGAAAGAAAGGGTATTACAAATTTCACCACCTGAATACAGACATATTGGATTATTCAAGAGTCACATAGCCAAGTAGATTAACATGTTCTTTAAAGCATATCTGATTTCCTGAATACAATCACTGTGTTGAGTAGTGTGGAAAATTCACATACTTTGGTTCAGTTTTAGATACAAATGAGGAAGAACTGAATTAACTTTCTAGGCACAGAAAGCAGAATGAAAAAATCTGTTCCTATGGATTGAATAAAGAGTTTTGTTCAAAATTCCATGACAACTACCAAGTGTGATAGCCACCTGAAGTAGGGTGGAGGTTACAATGACTGAAATATTGGGAGTATGACAATGAAGATGAGTATACTAGGAATATGAATGTAAATGTATATGATAATAAATTACTCATCTAAAAAATTGATATCAAATAACCTATTGTAGATACTTTATGTAGCTCTGTTTGATAAAACATTAACAGTATATTTATCCTAAATTAAAATAGAGTAGATAGTAAGAAAAGAAGTTTACATCTATGTACATAAAAAGCTATAATTCATCATAAGCACTTGATGTTGTTTATTACAAATGATACTTTGCTTTCTAGGATCCACATTATTAAAATGAAGAACAAGATTTGTTGCAATAGTGCTTAACTTTTTATTGCTTATCTTTAACAGCCAACTGCTGGGGGTGTTTCCAGTGGCTCTAGACATACATTTTTGGGGTCAACTCTCTTGACCTTTATCTTAGATTCACAAGGGTTAGTTCCTGAGGTTAGTTCAATAGTCTAAAGAGAAGCAACTGAAAATGCTATGCAAGAAATTTGGGCTTGCCAAAAAATGAATTCTGTGTTTGTTGTTAGCATTAAGAATAATATACTTGTATATATGTGTACTTTTAATTAAACTTTAACATAAAAAAGATCAATTTGTGACAACTGTCATATCAGTATGCATATAAAAAATGAATGTGCAGTTTATAAAATGTATCAAAAGTAGTTTGCAAAGTTTTGTGCTGGACATTCTCATTGCATGAGGCTCCATATGTAGATTGTGGTTGAAGTGACCAAATCAAGAAAGGAGAATAATCAATGTTATACAACACAGAATATATTCAAAGTATCCAAATAAAATATTTCAAATAATTTGCACCAGTTTGATTATATTAGTCACATTGATGTGTGGCTTCCATTTGCACTATGTTACATAAAGATAACAAAAATCTACCTACCTAATTTCTTATGTAGGGTATGTATCATGCTACAAAGGAAAAAAAAAACTTAAAACTTCACCCATGTTAAAAGGGTAAAGGAGTAATAAAGCCAGCTTTTTTTTACCTCCTCTTTTATCTTTCTTATCTTTTATTTTTCCTTCTTTCTCCTCCCTTTTTACCAGTCCTATTGTAATATGGATAAGAACAGATGGACTGTTGATCTTGTATAACATTTAATGGATTGTATACAAAAGCATAAAATAATTAAACTCTATTTTAAAGAATAATTTCTTTTAATATCTCAAGTGGTAATACTCATATCCAAATAATGATTTTGGTGGTTAGAGCATTGATTCTATTAAATGTAGAATTCAACACGAAATGATTTCAAGATTCAGATTACTTCAAAATGTCTTGAAACACATTGCTAATAAAAGCAGGAATCAGAAACTGCTCAAAGCTTCTACTTTTAGAACAATGGAAAATACAGTCTGGGGAACAGGTCTTCCCTGCTGTAGTTATTATTGATAATAATTATTTATTTATTAATAATAAACATGATTATTATAGAGTGAATGGTATGCTATTTAAAAAGCTTCAGCAAATATCAGTCATAACTTCTTTTATATGCAGTGTCCCTTCAGGATGTGGGTGATCATGGCTCTCCACAATTTCTTGTCCTTTGTAGTCATAAATTAGGAGAACGAAATCTCAACTAGCGTAAACAGGTCTTTAATAATGTTTGAATATTATTGACAATTTTTATATCCATTCAAGTTTTTCAAAATAATTGAAAGCAAATATAAAAACGTATTCATGATACTCATGATTGTCTTTATCCTACAAAAAAATTGGCAAATATTGACTATGCAGATGCCTTAGCTATCACTGCAGGCACCATTACCAATGCCAAGGTACTTCTACATCACCTAGAAAATGCTACCAATAATATTGGACTCTGTCAGAGGCTTCAACCAGCAAGGTTCAATACAAACTATCTCTCGTGAATCAATAAAATCTGTCAAATCTTTTACATACCTAGGAAGCAAGATAAATTTTACTGAAAAGGATGTGAAAATTTGCATAGCTAAAGCCTGGGCCACATGAGTAAAATGATTGTAAGCTGATCTATCAGTTAACCTTAAGCAAAGATTCTTTTGAGCCACTGTAAATGTGGTGTTAATGTGTGGTGCCACTGCCTGGACATTAAGTAAAACCCTACAGACTAGACTTGATGGAACCTACACTTGGATACTGAGAGATATACTTAACATTTCCTGGAGACAACATCCAATTAAATGACAGCTCTGTAAACCCATCCCTAATATCTCTACAATCTTACACGAATGCAGAAATGTGCTTTTCAGGACACTACTGGCAAGCAAAACACAAACTCGTGAGTGATCTACTGTTCTGGACACCTAACTATAGAGCAAGATGAATTGGTTGCCCAGCAACCACCTACATTGGCCAACTATATTATAACACAATATGTCCCTATTGAACTTTTGATCTTGAATCAGGACCGTGATGATTGGTGTGATACTCATGAATGGCTGAGCTAACTTGACTGAATAAAAAATAATAATAAAAAATTTAATTATTTAAAAATTTCATAGGTAAACTAATGAAAGATTTTTTTAACAATCTTTAAAAACTTCTATCTTCACTGATTTCTTTAGTTAATTATAATAACTATTAAATATTTTTCTATTACACATTTTTGACTTTAACCACTTTTGTGTACTGTATAGCATAAGTAGTCTTACAAAGAAAATTCTGCTTGAATTTATTAGATTCATTATTTAAGAAGTAAAAATTTCATGAAGCATTTGATTTTGTTATGTATATGGAGTTGAGAATATAGTAGAATGTTAAATTTGCTTTTTCAAAGTTGTAAAGAATTATGAAAGAAATATAAGTATATGTTGAAATAAAATGACTGAACTAATCTGTGTAAAAGAATTGTTGCGAAGAACTACAATTTGATTTGAAAAATACAGTTTTTTAACATTCTCATAAAGAACAGAATACAGAATGTGTGTTTTTTAAATTGTATTTTCAAGAAAAATGAAGCATTGTTTATAATGCAGAATAGCTTTGACTGAAAGAAAATAAATTTCTTATTGATGACAGTTAAAACATGTGGTCTGTCTTTACTTACTCTTGATGCCAGTAATTTTATTACAATGCAGAGATCAAAATATGAAATTATTATATATTGTCTGATTTAATTTAGTGAATTTATTTTTATTTTTTGTTTTAGTTTTTTGAAATTTCAAATTAGAGTTAAAATGATAATCAAAGATGGCTTTTTATAGGATTTACAGATTTACAGTAATGACCATCTGTTTGCTTTATGATGTGCAATAGTTTGATTATATATACATATATATTAGCTTAAAAGCTGCCCTTTCGTATGGCATTTAAGCTAGCTCCTGCAGAGGATTCTTCATTGGGCCTTTGGCTTGTTCAAGAGTTTGAAAGCCCCTAAGTCTTTGCATATTCACACTGTTGGAACCTTTCTTGGCTGCCATTTTATGTGGGTTTTCATTTCCATGTGACTTTCTTTTCCTCACTGCAGCCTTGGCTCTCTTGATTGCAATCTGGTCGTCTGTTGGCAGAAATTTCTTTTTGAGATGTATACTGCTGCCATATGTGATAGGCAACAATAAACTACAGAAGAACCCAAAATTGATCGCTGCAATTGCATTAATATTTAAGCTTATCTTTTAAAAGTTCAATGATAATTCTTCTGCCACCACTTAATTTAAAAAATATTTGATATATGTAGGTCTTTACTTTCTGCACAAACAATTATTTTTATTTCATGGGTCACTTTTGCTGGATTTTGCAATTTCAATTATTGCCAAATTTATTTCCAAGTTATAAAAATTGTTATCATACAAAAAAATTTATTGCAAAAAATCATGTAAAAAAAAAAAAAAAAAAATTGCTGAAAACAATCACAGTAATGAAAACTTGTGAATCAAAGATTTCAGAATCACAGGTCCAGATCTAGTCTGTAATGTTTTCAATTTGCTCATGAAGTTGGCCTGATTCCAAAATGGTGTTTGTTGGGCTACGGCCTCTAGGAGTAAAGTTGAAAAGATGTCACACACACACACACACACACACGCACATATATATGACAAAGTAGAAAAAGTTTTCTTGTGACACGTTTTGTCCTTAGGACAGCATTAGACTAAATTTGTTAAAATTTAGTCCAATGAAGTCTTAAAGGTTGAAACGTGTCACAAGAAAACTTTTTCCACTTTGTTATACATTTTTACCCAATATTGTTCTTGATATATAAAAATATATATTGTTATCTCATGACATGACCTGAAGATTATCTTCAAGCATGAAACAGGCTGTTGCTGCTTGGTGTTGACCTCAGTATTCACACACACACACACACACATATATTATTTTTTATTTATTTTTTTTCTGAATAAAGAGATTAGTTTTAAATTGTGTTACACCAGTGTACCTGTTATCAATTGTGGAATAGTAAGACAATAATGAAATTACTTATTGTTTATATGGATGCATTTGTTCTCTCCCATTCACAAAATCAAGTCCATTATAATGTGCATGCACTTAAACTGCATTTTAGAAATGCAATGCATTCATATAAATATTTGCAAAACATTCTGATGATTAATTTAGAACAAGATCCCTTTTTACCTACATTGTTGATATTTACACGTAGCAGACATACTGCAACACTTCATGATATTGATTGTCAGTGAGTCTCTTTTGTAACCTACTTGAATTGTAAAGACATGGAGTTTATGATGTTCAGCTTGCTTTTTTGTCGTTAACTAGCAATAGTTATTTAAAGACAATTTGTGTGAAGGAACTGTTGAATAAATTAGCAAAATGTTTCCTTTCATCACTAATCATATTATCTCAGCTTGTTAATCTTGTACAATATATAATATTTATAAAACTAATTAGATTTCTTTCTCATTAATCATGCTTTAGTTCTTGCTGTATTGAATTGCTGACATTCAGGAAAGAAATTGTTTTTATATAGTGAGTTGGACAAAATGTTCATTCAATTTATTAAGTAGAAAATAAGAGGAATTAAAAATTTAAAAAATATTTTTGACATTAACACAGTGGAACAATATATTTACTATTTTGTTCTATGATTTTCAGATAATTTTCTGGCAACTTCATAATTCCATCCGCTTAAGGCATTTTATTTTTCTGAGCAAAGAATTGCTCCATGTAGCTTTTGTACTTTCCCAGAAAAGTGAAGTCAAAGACTGAAATAGATGGCAATGCAAAAAATAAACATAAAAATAAACTGCAAAAGGAATTCTAAAAAATGTCTTGGCCTCCTTTTAGATTTGTAAAGTTTATTCTATTATATTGAAACGTACATCTAAAAAAAAAAAATTGCTTGCAAAAATTAAAAATAAGATATAGATCAGCAAATAAAAATAATCCAGACTAGTATGAAAGTGTACCCCATAAAAAAGAAATGACCTGGGAGTCTACTCCACTGCACCATTTACTTGGCCATAAAATTCTCATTCCGAACTCTATATGGAATTTACATAAAGCAATGGGAAATATGTCTTATTGCTGGCTTGTTTTTGTTTTTTTTCCTGACACGTTTTTAATGGCCTTAACATTAGCAAGTTTGAATGTGAACGGAAACGGATCTAATTGTTGAAAGCTTTAGTTTCTCTTGGTATTTTGTTTGAGGAAGATGTTCATGTATTATCAAGCTTTTCACTACATATAATTTTCCAAAGGAAATTTAATGAAAGTTTCATATGTCAGATATACTTGAATGTGAGTGTTATCATCAGATCCAGGTGAAAGGCTGGTCATGATTAATATTACTGTTTCACTCTGTGTCTCATTAGTTTTTATATGCAGAATAGTCAAATTGGAGGGTTTTCTTTTCAAAGATTCTTTTCTTTGAAACATATGTCAGTTAGCAAGATAATGGAATTCTATCTGGGATAGATTATTGCGATGATAAAAGGAGGACTAAAATTAAGGGTGATACAAATTTTGCTAATAACAGTAGGGACTTAGTGATATTAAATGGTTTTAAGTCAAATGAAATATAAACTTGGACCTATAGTAAATGTTCTCAGTCAACAGAAAACTACTTGCATTGATGGTTAACACAGTTGATATGTTATATCTCCAAGTTTCAATAGATAGTGCTTGAATTAAAATAAATGAGCTCTGGAAATGAAGCATGTCTATATTGACTAAATGGGATTTCTCTGCATAACTTTGCCTACTCGTTCAAAAAGAGTTAATGTTGTAGCCACTGTCTGTTTGTTATTAAAATACTGCTAGTCTGCTTGCAGATAGTGTTTATGTTTATATGTTGATTTATCATAAGAGGTCAATCCATCCATAACAAACCGTATTTATTAATGCAAAATTTGTAGCTCATTCATGCACCATATGGATAAGTTTAAACCACTTTAAAAAAACTTAATAGGGATTGACTATCAAATTTGTAGAAGCAAGTCTGTTATTTGCTGGTTATTTTGAAATGTAGCTCTCTTCTTCCAAGTCTTTGAGTGAAGACATGTTATCTTTCAGCATATGGCAGTAAGCTGGCGCTGTTCAGGGGATATTTGATTATTGTAATAGAAACATTCATGGCAAACACTTCTTTGACTTCATTAGCAACATCTGCAGCTGATTTTTATTGTCACCATCAACCAATTTCCTGGTAAAATGAATAGATCATGTTGTCAACTTGAATTTTTAACCTCGTTGTTTATGAAAATTTTTACTTTTTTTGTGATTTCTTTCCTATGGGAAAATTAAATTAAATTATTAAATTAAATATCTGTATTCAGAAAGCTATCACTTAACAACCATTATTGTATATGTATTGTTTAATAATGTGTATTCTATTTATATTTAAATCTATTACAAGAATAATAACAGTTTAAAAATATAAAATAAGAACTTTTGTCATTGACGTCTCATTTTTGGCAGATTCTGTCAACTTTAAAATTGTTTTGTAGATGATGAGGCAGTGGTTCACTGTTTCTATATCTAACTTTGACATTTTGGGAGTTTGTTCATGACATGATTTCTGGCTAACACTTTTCCCTGTATTTTAAGTACATATGCAGCAGGAATTGTGATATGTGATAAGACAGTTTAAATGTATACTGCATGCCAAATTATTATCTAGATAGCTTTTTTCTAATATTTAAAAAACCGTCCAATCAATTCACACAAAATTTTTACACAATGCTGACAACACTAACCTGCACAATCACTGAAATTTTTGTACTGATCTGCGCAATGTAAACAAACTGGTGCCATATTTGTTATCAGCACGGTGATTTGAGCGTGCCAAATTATTAGAAATGTTTAGTAAAATTCACAGAATTGAGCAAACAAAACGTTTATTAATGTTGCACGTGAATGCTTATGATCAAAAGAAGCTAATTAATAAGATAATCAAACAAATAATAACCGATACAAACAAAGGCACAGTTTTAAACAAATTAATAGGGAATGTGCTTTCCTTGTTTTGAAATTACTTGAAGAAGTCGACGACCCATAGAATTTGTTAATTGTAGGATGTCATCTGCTGTAATGCCACGAGATATGTCAAGAATTGCTTCCCACAACTCAGCATTGCTCCTGAATTGTCGTCCGTTGGCGTAGTCTTCGCTTCATGATGCTCCAAAGGTTTTCGATTGGGTTCAAATCCGGAGAATTTGCTGGCCACTTCATTTTTCTTAACTGTTTCAAATATTCAGTAGTCTTGTGAGCAGCATGTGAGGGAGCATTATCTGGCATAAAAACAATGGCCCTTCTGAAGGCAACTCTTTGCCTTTTCATCCAAGGTTCAAGATGCTCCTTCATAAACGCTATGTAGTATGCATCAGCAGTCATTTTGATGCCACCTGGTACTCTCCATGGGCCCACTAATGTTTTTCCAATAATACCACCCAGGACAATTATGCCTCCACCGCCTTGTTGGCATCTCAAACGCTGATGGCGATTCTGTCCGTTCATTACCCAGCCTTTGCACCATCTATCTGGCCCATCAAGTGTTGCTCGAGTTTCGTCTGTGAACAAAACTTTAGAGAAGTCAATCTTCATATTGACTTTGGCCCATTTCAATCGATTTTTAATGTGATTTCTCAACGGAGGCTTCGATACAGGTTTGACTGCTGTTGCTATTTCCCTCAGATACCGACACCGAGTACTTTTAGACACAGTAGGATCCCTAATATGACTGAAAAGCTCTTGACTGGTAAGTCCAGGGTTCTTCGTGGCCTCTCGTTTAAGTCGTGACATGAGACGATGTGAAATAACCCTCGGCTTGCCTTTATCTGCCCTTTTGCGTACTTGTGTAGGGTCAGCGGTGAACTTTTTCACTGTTTGATGACACCTCCCTATCATTTTAGAAATTTCTAGGGTAGATTTACCTTTTGAGTTCTGAGGTGATAGTTTTCTTTTCAACATCACTTAAACTGCTTTTACGGCCAATCTTTTCACTAAATTCTTACACTTTTCTAATAATTTGGCACACTCAAATCACCGTGCTGATAACAAATATGGTGCCAGTTTGTTTACATTGCGCAGATCAGTACAGAAATTTCAGTGATTGCGCAGGTCAGTGTTGGCAACATTGTGTGAAAATTTTTGTGAATTGCTTGGATGGTTTTTGAAATATTAGAAAAAAAGTTATCTTGATAATAATTTGGCACAGTGTATATCTTCTTTGGCTTTTAGTTTATAGTCAGAATTTAATGTAACTTCTCATTCAGCAAAAGGGGAACATATGCATGTAAATGGAGTTAGCGTTGAGTAGCACTTTTTTTTAATTATCATAATCATGACTTGGAGGTGAACTATTTTAGACTCTCTTCTAATTGCAAGTTATTTTAGTTAGCTTTTCTTTGTTCTGTTTCATGGTTTACTTTTGTTATCTTAATGTATTTTATGTAAATAGAACAAAGAAAGTATCTGGTATTTTATGAGGAGGTGCTGAAAGGTTCTCAGCCTGGTTAGGTACACACAAAGTTACTAATAGACCCAGGCCCGATGGGAAATGTAGATCTGATTTCAAACTGCTCATTACGTATTTTTGTAATCAGTGTTAAATACATATAATTCATATATAGCTCCATACATATAGTATATATATATAATGTACTTACCAGTAAAAGAGAGTCCTCCTTTGCATCTGTCAATTAGAGTAGATCTTAGAATCATAAGCCCACCTGGTTTCACTTCTGTTCTGGCCTGTCACCACCACCTCAAAATATGGTTGTTTTTAAAAAATTTTATCTTAGCTGGGACAAGTACATTTCAGATTGAGGGGAGAGTGTCATTTTGGGTGTTGTTTATATAGTTTTTTTCATTTAAGTTTTTACATGAAACAGATACCTGAAATGTTTGAAGCCTGAAAAAGACAACAGAGACAAAACAAATTGGTTTCAATGAATAAATAATTTTGGTGAAAGGGTCTGTAAATGAATTTAAGTCTCACACACTGTCTTGACCTTTAACAAACCACTATAAATAGATTGAAGGGAACTGTTTATTTATCTCTCTCTCCATATTGTAATTTAATTATCAGATATCTGTCTCGCTGAGTCAAAGGCAAAGTATTTTACCTACACTTCTCCAGAAGTTTTGGTTGGTGAATGTCTATAGAAGAATAAAAGAGAAACTATCAATATCTACTGTTTTAATCTGTTAATTACAAGGAGTATTTTCAAAAGTTAAAATCTATACATATGGAATAAAAGAGAAATGTGGCTTTGGCATAAATAGTGTGGTATGCTCTGCTGTCTATAATGAACAAAGTTGTGGCTTTCAGTTGAAGACCAGGATCAGTTCTGCTTGTTTGCTTTGCAGGGCAGGCAATAACATTGTGCCACAGTGCCGTGGAGTTGTTGGATCAGCAGAGGGTGTGTTTGGATGGTGTAATGGATAGTGGTTCAGAATGAAAAATCAGAGATGGTCTACATCATGTTGAAACACTGGTTATCATATGGGAACCAAAGTTAAGCAACCTCAAGTCTGATCAGTACCTAGGTAGGTGACTGCTTGGGAATACCAGGTGCTATGGATGGGTGTGTGGCGCAATAGATAATGACTTGGAACTGGTAATCAGAGAGCTGAGTTTCAATTTTAGTTGAGTTTATTATATTTACTTATGAGCAAATACCCTTGGGAAAGATACATCACTTCTCCAATCTCCAAGCTATGGGTTAATTACTAAGATTTGTATCAGTAAAATCATTATTATCTCTAAAAAAAAATTCTTACAATCTAAAAATATTTTCTCTAAACGGGCAAAAAGGTTGATAAGCTGTAAAAAATGGATCAATCAAGAAATCAATTGAGTTTGAATTCCAGTTGGGTTTGTCACATTCATTTATGTGTAAATACATTTGGGAAAGTTATGAATCCATCTCCTCCTCCAGCCATGGGCTAAACAGTAGGACTTGTATCTGGGGAAAAATCATTGTTATTCTATAATGCAATATTCACTCACCCCCACCAAAAAAAAAAAGGATTATTCTTACAATCTGCAATGTGTTTCAGATTTTAACTCAAAAATGGTTGATAAGCCATAAAAACAAATCAAGATCAAATTCTTGGGTGAGCAACCTCTTAGGCATCAATAGACAGTAATAAGTTCTATTAGATCATAATGTCTTTAATGGACAGAGCTGTAATCCCCAGTAAAATATCAATGTTAATTTAAGTCATTCACTCTGTAAAACATGCAGCACTATTGTGTCTTAAGTAATGTGGATTCCTTTGACCTGCAGATTTCAAGTGTCTAGATCATTAATAGAGTTTCTTTATATGGAGATTCTAGACAAAGGAAATTATATACTGTCTGGCTTTCCCACCATCCCCTGATGCTTCACCTTCCCCAATCTGTACTCTCCGAGATATTCACAACTTTTCCAAAATTTTCACTTGAATTTAGCATTCTTATATTTTTGGCTTCTATTTCACCTATGTTGTTAACCCAATTTAGCTTGTTTGATATAACTTGTAGGTCAGTAATTCTTTCCTCAAAAAAGATGCTATCTTCACCTATGGCAGATGACTTTTAGTTATTGTGTGTCCTTATGGGTTGACATTAGTGGCCCAGGATAGGAGTTTTTATCAAGTTACCATCTCTAGATAGATTGTCAACAAAAACTGAATAGTTTCTAGCTGACCATGAAGCGGATGACTTCCAAACAGCCATTTCACCAGTTTACCTAGTCTTACAAGGCTTGGGTTAAAATAGGGTGTGGTTTTCAGGCACAATGGTGCTGCGTACTGAGATCATATCCCCCATGACAATATTGTCAAGAAACCAACTACTTTACTAATCAACTACTGTGAAATTTGATGTTTAAGCCTCATAGTCAAAACACCTTAACCACTTAGCCATGTAGCTACTTATTCCTAACGGCTTTTAATTATGATATAATTTCCTATAGTTTGAAAATTTCTTTGAATTGAAATTTTTCATGTTTTCTTTTTTTTCTCATTTCACTCTGCCAGCCTTACTCACCCAAATCATGGCTGATTTTGCTTTTGGCTTATTTAATACTTACCTTAATCTATTGGATAACATTGTTTTAAAAATAATAACTTGTAGTTGTCTATATTTTATTTTAAAAATGTAATAAAATATTAAATAAATTTTCTTAAAGTAGCTCATTGCATGTTACTAAAGTTAAACTTAATTTACATTTATTGTATTTATAAATTTAAAATATAACTTCTAACAAATATCAAAAACTTAAGATCATTTACACTATTTACATTGTTCAGACTGCTGTCCGCCTCTTTGTTGTTATATTCACAACATTTTGGCTGTTGTATACACCGACCTTCTTCAGGTGATTGTAATTTCAAACTGAACCCTTTTTCATCCACCACTTCTGTACACAAACAGCACACTTTAGCATGGGATCGGACCTATAATGACAGGATGAAGGCTTAGCAATAAGCTTGCCATTATTACCAGCAATGGCAAACATATACATGGAATACTTCAAAGAAATGGCACTAGAATCCACATCACTAAAGCCAATACCTCAATTTCAACTCCCACCCACCCAAACAGTGTAAAGAAAGGGATTGTTTACTACTTACTACATCAAGCAAAAGTCATAATTGGCAACCCATAGATATATGAACAAGGAATGGCCAGTATAAGCAGTAGCCTACAATGTAACAACTACTCTGGGTATATGGCAGCAAATAGAAGGGTACAAGAGGATAACAACACTCAGAAAACAGCTTTGGTCTGCCTACCCTATATGAAGGGATCATCGGAAAAAATACAAAAGATCGGTGATCCATATAACATCAGGACGACCTTCAAAAGTGGTTCAACACTTCGCAGACACCTCTTCTGAGTAAGACCCCCACAAAGAGGAGAATATGACTAAAGACTGTGTGTATACCATTCCATGCAGCTGTGGTAAGAAATATAAAGGAGAAACAAGCTACCCCCCTTAAGGTAAAACTGCAAGAACTTTGTAAAGCTGTCACACAAGGGGAAATAGACAAATTAGTCATAAAGGGAGATCATCACCTTCTGTGGGTTGAGGTTGAAATAATAGGCAGAAAACATCAGTGGAAAATACAAAAACTTAAGGAATCACCACATACACTTGGCCACAAAAATCTAAGCTAGCTAAGCAGAGAAATGAATACAATATGGGAACCAGTAATATGGAATGCTAGATAAAAGCAATAATAAAAACAAAAATTTAATCTGAAAGTGATCTTGAAACTAGATAGTAGTGTAGTTGATATTCTTAGAGAAATTGAAATAGTCAATATGTGGCCACTGATAGTATCTACTAAATTGCTATTGATCAGTTTTACCAAGATAAATTTTATAAAGACTAATTAGGTAATATAAACTGATAAAATTAAGCACAATTAAGCCACAAAATTATGCATATCTTTTTATTTTATTCTATTTATTGATTTATTAATGTGGTTAATTTATTTGTTTGAATTTCACTGTTTGTCTACAGTCTAATACTTATGTAAAGATGCTGGCCATAAAATATTTGAAAATATAAATCTTGTGTACATTGGTAACATCATTGAATTTAACCTTTATCTCTGTTAGTATATATCTATCAGTTTTTGCAATATATATATATATATATATATATATATATATATATATATTATATGAGAAAGCTTTACCAGGTTTTATCATTTGAAGTTTCATCTTATTACTGCTAAATGATGCTGTGGAAATATGAATTGATCTAAAGGTCAGAATGTTACTAGTGTTTCAAAATAATTCTTATTTCAATATATTCATTTTGATAACTGTTTGTATAGTTTTATTATTAAATATATTATAATTAAAGAACAGGTATTAATTGCAAATAAGAAATATCTTGCTATATATATATATATATATATATATATATATATATATATATATATATATATATATATATATATATATATATAGAGAGAGAGAGAGAGAAAGAAGTTCTTTAAGTTTGAATTCAAAGAAAGATGGCAATGCTATGTAATGTTTTAGGCGAGTGTTTATAGTTGGTAATGTTATTATTGTTATTCAGTGTATTTTCTCCTTAAAGAATTATGTGCTTTTTTTTAATTAGGGTGGCATTAGTGAAATCAAATTTTGATTTCACCAATTCCACTCTAAATGAAAAAAAACATAATTCTTTAAAGAGAAAATACATTGAAAATTTAATAACATTATTACCAACTATAAACACATGCCTAAAGCATTGTATTACTAACATATCTGTCTAATACAAAGAAAATATATATATATATATATATATATATATATATATATATATATACATATATATGTGTGTGTGTTTAGACATAATACTCTACCCAAGATGCTCCTTCAAGGTATCAGGAAAGGTGTTAGATGCAAGGGGGGGGGCAGTTCAAAATCTGAATGGACAATATCAAAGAATGGACCTGGATGGACACTCCAACACTATTTCATGAGGCAGAAAACAGATCTGGTTGGCAGTGACTGGCTGCATCATCATTGCTCATGTCTCCTTTAGATTGGCTTGGTCATAAGATAAGAATATATATATATATATATATATATATATATATATATATATATATACACGCACACACAAATAGTAAGAATAACAGCTAAAGCTTAAAACAAAATAAACTGAGGGCTTAATGGCAAAGTCGACAGAGCCTAAATATAATAATAATATGAACACCAAAATCCGCCAGTCAGTTTCATGCAACAAAAATCATCAGGCAGAATCCTGAGATTCTGCCTGATGATTGTTCTTACATGAAACTCTGAGTAGCAGATTTTGGTATTGATATGCAAATTAATGTTTATTAACTCAATAGATTCATTTTTTTCTTAGATAATATACAAGTTGCAATGGGTAAATTGTTGCCATTTTATATTTTTAAATTTGAGCATGTGCATTGTTTTTGTTTTTTTTTTATTTTGTCAACTGTACAGTATAGTAGAGTCAGTTGGGCACCATGTGAGAGAAAAAGAGCACCATGATGCAATTCACCCTGCCATAAATTTGGAAACTGCATACTATCCTGCTTGGCATTCATGCTGGAAGCTCTAATACAAATATTACAGTATGTTTGAGTGTCAGTCTGAGGACAGTGCAGCTGATCTGGAAACTCCCTTGATTATTATGTGTGGGGTTCAGTTGAGCAAGAGACCAAGAAAACTCCTTGTAGCACCAAAGATGAACTGAAGGCAAGGATTATGGCAACATTCACCAACTTAAACAAGGAGACTGCCCAGAAGAGATGCAGGAGATTCTGAAGTCATCTGGAGGCCGAGGTTGAAGGCAATGGCGATTTTATTGAATAAATTTACTCTTTAGTATTTCAAGATACTTTTATGTAATTTTGATAAATATATCTGTTAAAATGAGATGTAATTTTTGTGTAATTTAGAGGACAATTTATCCATCGCACCCTGTATAAGAGAGAAGTTATGATCAGTGTTTTGTGAGTTATTTCTGATATTACTCTTTCAGGTCTACTCTGAATGTAAATATGTAAAGTTTGTTTTGCAAGAAGTAAACTTTTTATGGCCTTTTGATTTCATCTGGATAACCTGTTTTGATATCTATTCAATCATTCCTACCATGCATATCTCATTGCTTGGTTTCACAAAGATTTTGGAAGGTTTTGCATAATTGTTAAAGGGCCCTCCCACATTAGTTAACACATATACACACACACACACACACACACACACATATATATACATACATAAGAAAAAACGTTTACACCATTGAACATATTCATTGCTAGTCTGACAACCTTCATCAATCAGAATCTATGGTCATAGTGTTTTGGGAGAATAACTCTTATAACACATGTACCCTCTGTCATGTAATACATTATAAAAATGTCAGAATGTCCATAGAGATGTAACAAACTTTCTGTGACCTACATCAAATCAAATATCTCTGCCTTGTTATTATTTTAGCACAGGATATAATAAAATAAAAACAATAAGAAAGTATACTGTTCTTGTTATGATGTTTCATAAAGCTATGCTGTACTGTAAAGTCTGAAAAATGCACTTTGTATATAATATCAATTCATATTCTAGTACCCACATGATGTCGATAGTGATAGTTGAGCAAGTCCTATATTTTTTCATTACAGTCATTATGAAATACATAAAATATTTGCTGAAAATTCTGTTTAAAACTTTATAGTTGCTACCTGTTTATGTGATGAGATATTAGTAGCGCTTTGTTTGGTAAAAATTCAGTCCTTTTTTTTTGAGCAGCATCTGAAGTGGATTAATAGTCTGGTCTTTTCATGTCAATTTCTTCTGCAGGTGTGGCAGATGAAGTTGAAATGTGGAATGAATGTCTGAGGTTGCTCTCACTGCTTCCTGCATCATCGTTTGACCTCCAATTGTTGGTTTCACTTTTTCTCACCCTTCATGAATCCCCCTTAAACAAAAATTATATTTAAATATTATTTATCGAAAAGAATTTTGGTTCTGCATGCTACGCAAACTTAAAAATAACTTTTAATATATCCTCCTCTGCATCATCAATCATTAAGAATCCGCTGCTGGATAAAGGCCTTTCTTAACCCCTTCTAACATGATAAGCACGACAGTGCTAATGTCTTTCCATTAAACCCCTTTTGTCTCCTCCCTCTATCTTTTGGTTTTCATTGTTTATAAGATTTTTTATTAGATTTCTGTCTGGATGAATAAACTTTATATATTTTCAATGAAAACTAACCTTAATAAGCAGAAAGTTGTATCAATTGTAATAGTTGTTTTTTTACAATGATATTCACCCTGTACAAGGCCCAAGAGCCACTCGAGGTAGAGGGTTACAAAGTAAAGGTACCACCCCAAGCAAAGTGATAATTACATTCATAATTCTTTTAAAACATTTCACCCCTAAGCCACTAAGAGACAAAGTGTTACTGAGTCTGAAAGAATAAAAAGAAAAAAAAATTAAAAAGCAAGAACAATAAAACAAGAGGAATGAAGAAGACAGAAGATAATGATTGACATTGCATTTATTTCTTTATTAGATTGTTTATTTACAAGAATAATTTTATATTTACAAGATTATAAAAATATGCAAGCCAAGTGTAAAAGAATAAGAAAAAGAAAACACTATTAAGGAGAGAGAACAATAAAAGAGGAATCAAGAAGACAGCAGATAATTATTGATATTGCATTTAAAGTTTTGAAGATCAAAGTTGGCTGGAAAGCAGCAAGCCAGAAGAGGTGAGAAGAGTGAGAAAAGAAACTGTTAGCAATGAGCTTACAATGACATTTAGCCAATTCAACTGCAGAATATGATGAGACCTTGTTTCCAATCTAATACTGTGTGCTTAAATTCATAAAGTAATAAAGAGCTTGGTGAACAGAAGGTATCATTTTGTTTCTGTCAGATTGCAAAGAGTTGAATCAGATGTGGAATTTTTAGCATTGTATCAATTCATCCAGTCACCATCCTATAGTATATCATTTTCATTAAGCATATATGCCACTTCTTTATAAGCAAGAATTTCTTTTATCAGGATAAAAGTGAACGAGACTTTAATGAGTTGATAATCTCTTTGAGTGAAGAATCTTTTTGGAAAAAGTGTTGATGACTTGCTGCAAAGGTGAAATGAAAGGTATAGCAACATTTTGATTTCAATAAATATTTTTTCTGTGCATCTTTATTTTTTGTTTAAATACTCTAAATAATTTATAAATAATTTACAAATAATTTACTCTAAATAGACCTAAAAAAATTTATTGTATTATGAAATAAAAAAACACTTTGTAAAATTACAGGTCAGAGAACATGAGTTCTCCTTTTGCACTGATCAAAAGAACATATCTCCCTTTTCCCATTATATTTAAGTATTATTATAGCTTTATTACATACAACTATATCTATTACTTTTGTCTTATTATTTACATTCAGACTAATATGAACAAAGATAAAGATATTAGTCCAAATATCAGTAATATAAGTAATGATATTTCTTCATCCCAGAAATTACAAAAAATAACAATAAAATAAAATACTTTCAGCTATTGGATAATGTAGGAAGAAAGCCAGATCAGGCCAAAAATTGAGTACTGTTGTCATATTTGGGTGAGAGCTGACAAGTCCTCACTTTCCAGCATTAATAGAGTTCAAAAGTGTCTCTGAGTCCTTGTTGGAGACAAATTAGTTTCCACCTTCCAACCCCTCTCTCTCTCTCACACATGTGCGATGTGGCATGCCTCTCATTGCTCTACTGCTACTTCCATGGAAACTGCTTGGATGAACTACATTCCTTGCCAGGGATAACCTTCATGTCTAGGACCTACCATGCCATTTACATTGTAGCAAAACATCCACATTCCCTCTGTATTCCATTGGTGAGAAGTAAGTTTTCTTCTAACAGAATCTTCCTACAAACCACTGCTTTGTGGAACAGACTCCCAAGAATCGTAACCTGTTATCTTCTCCTCCTATCCATAGAAACTAACCCTTAATGTAACCTTCTACTTTGAGTGACTCCCAGACCTTGAACCTTACTGGAAAAAAAAATATGTTAAATGCTCATGAGTCATCTTCTCAACTTTTTAGTAGAATGTATTGATAGGACAGTGTACAATGGCATTCCTGTTCAATGGGGGTTAAATATAATTTTTTTTTTGCTTTTAAGATGTTAATATTTTTACTTAAAAGAAATACAAGGTAACCAAAAAAGTTCTGTCCATTTTTAAAGGAAAAAAAGAAAGCGCTTCACAGTATATGTAACTTATATTTAGTCTTCGAAGTAATCGCCATTGGCATCCAGCACCTTCTGCCAATGTGTCTCCAGCTGTTCAATGCCCTTGCGATAGAACTGGGGGGGGGGTGATGAAGTCTGTGAGGGATTTGCGCAAGTCTGCTTCATTGGTGAAGGATTTCCCACGAAGATGATTATCCAGGGAGTGGAAGAGGTGGTAATCGGATGGCGCAAGGTCAGGTGAATAAGGTGCATGGCACAGTCTCCCACCCAAGTTGCTGTATGGTATCCCTGACACACCTTTGCGATTCACCAGTGCTGGCTCCTTCTGGCGCAATGCCTGTTGCGCACGTTTCAATTGCTGCGAGTATAGGTCTCCAGTGACCGTTTGGCCCCAGTTCATAATGAACCACTTGACGACCTGTCCACCAGACACAAAGCATAATCTTGCATGGGTGCATAGGCGGTCTTGCGGTGTGAGGGACAGCATCCTGAGGAGACAACCAATGTTTGGAACGCTTGGGAGTTTCGTACAGAATCCACTTTTCATCACTGGTAAGCACTCAATTGAATAAGGATGCGGTACGGTGGCAAGAAAGCCACGATACGCAGGCTGCTACTCGTCGTTCCTAGTGGACCTCCAACAGCATTTGCGGAACCCACTTGCTCAGTTTGTACGTCTTACCTAGGCGGTGCAGGTGAAGTCTGTTTCATCAGAAACGTTGAACTGTCTTGCAAGTTCACCACACGTTAGACTACTGTCATTTTCAATGGCCGCCTTTAGGACTCCGTCATTCAAGACCTGTGGTCGTCCACTGCAAGGCTCATCATGGAGAGACAAATCTCTCGACTTGAATTTTCAAAACCAACACCTTGCAGTACGTTCATCCATTGATGCAGCTGCTGATAAGCCCACTTTGAAGTCGTAAAGCAAACAGCTCTGAACGAGATCTCTAGACACTTCCATCCTTCTCACAGCTGTCCGGCTTATAACTGATGGCCGGGCACAGTGCGCGTGTTTTTTATAACGTCTGATGTTCCTACTTCCGGCTGTCTGAATTTGAAAACAATTGCTACATGCATTAAGTATATATTTCAACTTCATTCAATGACTAATCAAAAAACGGACAGAACTTTTTTGCTTACTTTGTATTAGTGGTTTAATGATAACATTAATGTCTCATTTGAGAATTGATACAACTTTCTCCACATTTAAATGTACCTGGATATTTATACATTGTTTCTCACAATCTCTTCCTATCTAATTTTTATCATATCCATCTACTTGTTTGTCTATTGATACTCATATTTTTATACATCTACTTATCAAAATCTTTACTTTTTATCTTTCTAATATTGAAAGTATGACTATATTTTTATACGTTTTATTATAATTTTATCCTCTAATTAAACTAGGTTCTGTTTGAAATTTGCAAAGTGAATATGTTCAAGTCTTGTTAATATTAAATACAAGTAATCAACATTTGCCCAATTTTTAGCAATAATCATTTCACATGTGTAATTGAGATTCTAATGTTAATAATATGCACCATTAGGTAAATTAATGACAAAGTGGAAACAATTAATTTAATGCCATTGTTTTGATATATAAAAATTTATATATCACATTCACTCAATCTGCACAGTATTTCAAACGCAGAAATGTTTTATTATGTAAGGTAATATTTAAGCAATTATATTTTTTTTTTATTCCATATGATTAATTATGGTGTCATATTTTTATGATAATTTATACATTTATATTTTGCTATTACTATAGAATTGCATTATGCCATTGCAATTTTTATTAAACTTTACATAATTTAAATTATACTGTTACAGTTACACTATAATAAATTATAATACTAATATAATATCATGCTATATTACTATATTAATATTATGCTATGTTCATTGTTAGATTCATATACATTTTAAAAAATTAGAGTGAGTTATAAGTAGTTGCACAATGAATGCTTTTAAATGAAAATCTTTATGAACATATTGAATGGTTTTCATTCAGTCAATTCTATATATTGAATTTCAACAGTAAAAGCAGACAAAATAAACTGCTTTATAGTGGTAGACATTGGCATTACAATAGATTAGAATAAGGATAAGAATTTCATTGTTAAGACACATGCTCTAATTCTACTTGATTCTTGTTGAAGGGTTTCTTTTTTTTATTTATTTAAATAGCACGCTTGAATTATTGCACTAAAACTCTTTGGAAGACATTTACTTATCTATTTTTTAAATTTTTCATGTTCCAATGAGCATTTGCCATACCCTGAAAGTCTCTTGTCTATAATTATGAAAGACTTGCTTGTTAGTTAGTGATGAAATAGTGAGGGGTTCTATGGTTACTTGATATTGATAAGCTGTGACAGCCAGGCAACTAGAGATCCTTTGTGCTATTAAAAAAGGTCAGTCATTTCCTTTTAGTTAAATTTTCTTGCTTGCATGGTTCTTAATTCATAAAGTGAAAACAGTTATTCAGGTTAGTCTTCTTTTAATTACTGTGTATCAGTAACAAAATTAAATCCTATAAGTTCATAAAATGTCTGATAAAAATATCACATAAAATTAGAATTAAATTAACTTAGAAATATGAAAAGTTCTTTTTATGTTTGTAAATACTTGAATTGGTCACTTTTTTTCTTTCTTCATGTAATACGCGTGTGTTTATTACTCTTTTCAAACAAGAAAAACTAAATCTGACATTTTTTATTTTTGCTTATGCAAGGAATCCAGCCTGTTCTTATCCCAAAAGTGGATAAAAACCCAGTCCATAAATAAGTCTCCTAAATAAACTAAGAAAAACAAATTAACATTGAAAATTCAAGTAACTTTTAATTCAATTTTTAATGTCAATTTGAGACATAATGAAAGAAAGGTCTATTTCTCTCAGCTACTTCACTAGTTTATGTGTTTGCTCTGTTGCTATAGAAATTCATTGTAAATTGATTCAAAAAAATATTTGTTAACAATGCTACAGTCATATATTCGATGCATTTTTCATAGTTAGGGTGTCCTGGTATCCCATAAAGAGAACCAACTTTATGTGAAGAAAGCCTTAAGAAGGGTGTTTTTTTTTTTGTGGGGGGGGGGGGTAAATTTCTGCCAAAACATAAACAAATCATGGAAATCACATACAAATATAATTTTAATATTATGGCAATGTTCAATAATTTGCCCAAAAAACAGCATAGCATGATGAAAAAAAGCACTAAACTTAATAAAGTTTTATTTTGAAAATGTTTGTTATTAATAAGAGGAAAATCAAAGTACTTTTTAATTATTTTTTAAAATTTTTTATTACTTTCTTGCACATTTGAAATTTTGGTTGAAAATCTTGTTTTGTTTTTTTATGTCAGCACTTTTTTAGCACTTTTTTTTTCAGTTGAAAAACACATTAATTTAGAAGTTCTTGCAAAAATCAAATAATTGTCGGATTTAATGAAATTTATTAAAATGTGAATGAAATTATTTTAGAAATGTGTTTTTTTTTTTTTTTTTTTTTAGAAAGTCATAGTAAAAACACTTTATTTTTTTTTTTTTACATCTATTACCCCTCCTTAATTTTATGAAAACTAGAGAACTCAAATATGTGTATTTTTGTAATTTTTTAATTAAATTAGACTTTGAAGAATATAAATCATCGATTTTTTTTTTTTTTTTTTTTTTTTTTTTTAATTGTAAATCAAGGAACATTTCTACCCAAATTTTATCTCTGAATTGTAAGATACAAAACCCAATAAAACTAAAACATTATTTAATTAAAAAAGCTTTTAATGGCTTTTATGAATAATATACATTAAGGAAATTATTGTCTGAAGCCAAAATATTTTTTTGATGAAAAATGAATTTTTACAAGAATTGTTTTCTTTTTAATTTTAAATACAAAATGTAATAAAGTTGTTAAATATTTTAAAATTAAGTTTGAATATGTGTATCTCTGGAAATGCTTTTATTAAAAGATCTATTTTTACAGATCTTGAATTTGAAAGTTTATTACAATCTGCGAAGTGTTTCTATTTTTATAATAATTTTTTAATATGCCAAAAAATGTATTAAAAACATTTCTGGCAAAACTACGGAGACACAATTCAGAAATAATGTCCCATGTTTTAAGAATTGTTTCTCTTGATAGCAAGGACCCAGCCTCATAAATTGTGTTGAATTTGTGTCAAATTCTCTGAGTGTATGACCATCATCGTTGTATTTTCAACATTTTTAATTTTCTTTTTTTTACATACTTTACTAAATAGTTTCTTTTCAGTGAGTGACATTCAGTGAGCATTTATTAATTTTTTTTCTTTTTTAGATTCAATTTTAGGGATGGAAACAGTGCAGGCTTTGCACAGATCTTTGTTAAAAAAGTACTTAAATAAAAAATAAAATATTAGACTTTTGAAAGTATTTAATTTTTAAGAATTACTTTATAGTTAAATAAGCTGATTCACTTAAAATTTGAAAATACTGTCACTTCTGCCCTTCTGTCTGATAAATTGCCCTGACATTAGTTGCCGATACATTGACATAAACTGCTAAATTAACGGCTTAAAAATAAAGATTTTATTTGTGAATTAACTTTCTTGTACATATAAGTTAAAGTAAGTGTATATTTTTTATTGTCTCAATTTGATAATGTAATTTGAATTCAAATTTTGTTGTCCTGAAAGAATTATTATAATAAATATCTTTTAATATTTGTACATTTTATCCATACATGAATTCTCATCATTTTTGACAAGTACTACACTGAAGTATAGTAGATAAGTCTATTCTGAAAGTAGTTCTCTCTCTCTCTCGATCAGGGTTTTCTTTTTGGATTATTAACTTTTCCAAGTTATTTTATAACATAATATGACAGCAATATCAGATTTTAATTAAATCATAATAAGATGGAAGTATTTAGATATGTAATTGTGTGCATGCATACACACACATACATTATATATATTATGTAATAGCATATTCTTTGTGTATGTATATATATATATATATATATATATATATATATATATATATATATATATATATATATATATATATACACACACACTAAGAATATGCTATTAAAATATATAATAGGCATTCAGTAATCAATACAATTTTTCTCATTGGAAATCCTGACAAGTGAGAGATTACAAAACTCTGAGTTGATTGCAATAAGTATTGAACTTTTCTTATTCAATGATATATGTATATGCTGGAACATATTTTTAATATTTAATTTTTTTTTTTTTGTTGCATTTCTTAAATAGGATATTTGAGCTTTGCTTTGTCTTCTTCTTTTGTATTTGTCAGTATTTTTGTTTCTACAAAAGTTTAAAAAAACACCCAGGTTAAATTCTTTTCTTTGTGCAAATAAAAGTAATGAAAAGTAAGTTTCAGTTTTTAGAAAACGCTGAATGCTGAAATCATTTTATACAATATGAAATTGATTCAAAATTGATTTTTTGACAGTCCAGACAGAGTTGTGTATTTTTATGATTTAAGAAGAATAATTGATAGTGATACAAAATATAGGATGAAACTTTCAATTTCAACTATTGAATCTACTTAAGTAGACGGAGAAACTTGACAACTTTTGATGTATGTGCACTTTGCACAACTTTGTGCACCAAAGTTTCATCTTGGCCATCTTCTGTGTTGGTCATGCTTCACACTTGACTAACCTTGTTTTCCCTGATGCACCTGTTCTTGTGCTTCATTTAGCATTTGGATTGAAATTATTGCTAAAACGTAAAACACTGTTTTAAAAATAAGAACAATGAGAAGTGACTTTACCTTGGCGCATAGGCTTGACATGGAAGAATCTATCTCCCTTCTTCACTGCAAGATCTCTTGTCAGCTCCTCTTTTATATGCTTATTGAGAGGGCCTCACAATTTGTCTCTTTCTCTACCAGATATCTTCTATGTGCCATGTCTCTTCAGGATATGGATGATCATGGCTCTCCATGACTTTCTATCCTTTGTTGCTCTTAGTAAGGTTTGTCTTATCACTCCTCCCAGTGTTCTGACATCCAGTTATACAAGCTCATTAGGTAGACTACTTGCTGCTTTTCTTTGTCTCTCTTGTCTTCAGTATGTCCTGTGAGTATCAAATTCTCCAAACCCTATTTCTTCATAATATGTCCTAGAAATTTCAAGTCTTTCTGATTATAAGTATAAACACCTTTTTTGTTTCTATTACCATAACTTCCTCATTATACACATTATACACATGTTCAGTCTAGGGTATTTTCAGCATCCTTCTCTGGAGACTTGAGCATTACCAAAGGCAGACTAATGATTAATATGAAAATTCAAAAAACTGTAAGAGAGAGATACAGGGGTCAACTGAAAAGCTCATAGTTTAACCATGATACTTCCATGGAGTGCAACCAATTGATGTTTATTTTTCAACTTGCAGTCCTCCTTGCTGTTCACACAATTCTTCCATTGGTGTTGCAGTGCTTGGATCCCATTGATGAAGAAACTTTTGTCTTGTTGGTCAAAAAAGTTCTCAACAGCAAATATGACATCATCATCACTGTGATACTGGTTCCCATCCAATTGTTGTTGTTTTTTTTTGTTTTTTTTTGTTTTTTTTTTAATGTTTATGATATTGAGCTGGGACTAAATCAGGAGAAGAGGTAGGGTGGTCAACCATTTCAAAGCCACAGTCATGCACAACAGCCATTGAAACAAAGGACTTGTATGCTGGAGCATCTGTGAAACAAGACCCCTTTGTCAGTTTTCTTGGGCATTTGGTCTTGATAGCTTTTCATAACTGCCTCAACAAGTTGGCATAGTACTCTCCATTAATGGTGTGGGCCTTTTGAGGATAGTCAATAAACACAGTTTTTTTGATGCAAAAGGTACTGAGTCCATCAACTTCTCTGCAAATTAAATGACATTGGCCTTTATTGGAGCAGGTAAAGAGGGATGTTTCCACTGCATCATCTCTGTTTCTGGCTCAAAGTGATGAACCAAACACTCATCCTAGGGTAGGAAATGTTCAAAGAAACCAGCTGCATCTGTCGCAAACAATGTCAGATTTTCCCATGATGCAATCAGCCTGGTGCGCTTGAGCAGGAACCTTTGTCATGCCAAGTTCATTGTGCAGTATATTCTCAACTCTCTCACATGGTTATTTGATTTGTAGTTAATCACCTGTCATCCATCATCAAGTGGTGAACACAATGTTTTCCTCAGTGGTGGCAGTTGCAGGATATCCAGATGTTGGGTCATCTTCAAGACTTTCTCTTCCACACTTAATTTCACCTGCCCACTTCTGCACTGTTGATAAAGCTGGAATGTCATCTCCTAATGTAAAAAAAAAAACATGTCAGCATGAATGTCATTAGGGTCTAAACACTTTTTCTACTGGAACTTGATAACACCACAATGCCAAATTTTGTCTATTTTCTAGAGAAGTTGGTATTAATTATTTTTGAAGTCTTTGAACAGTCAGATGTCAGTTTACCAGGAAATAAACAATGCAGTTATTTAATAAGATTTAACAGCTCTAGCATCACTCCTTTATAGTAAGCCTATGGACTTTTCAGTCTATCCTTGTAAATAGAAGATAAAAACTGCAAAAGAAGATATATTGAATAAATTGCTAGGTCTGCAGCTAAGAAAGTTAGTTTGTGTCGTGCTAGACAATTTTTCTCACCAGAATCAGTCTTACATATTTATAAGTCTACCATTCATCCATGCATTGAATATTGCTGCTACATCTTGTTTGGTGCTTCTGCTATATATTTAGAGATTCTTGATAAAATACAAAGTAGAATCTGCAATGTTATTTGTCCTGACCTGGCATTTCAACTTCAGTCACTTTTCTACTGTAGTAACATAGAAAGAAAAAATAATTTCAAGAGACAAACAAATGTAAATGAAACCTGGTCATAGTAATGAAAATGACATTTCAAGATAGAAACTGGATAAGAACTAATTATATTAAGGCTAAGATAGGTCAATGCAAAATATTTAATGGCAACTATGCATAGAGATGAGTGGGCCAATGATATAAATGAATTCAGGAAGTTGGTATACAAATAAACAAAAAAATACATATGACAGGATGGGAAAGATAATCTATGAAAAACTGCAAACAATTGGAAATTGATTATACAAGTCAATAGTATATGCACAAGATAGAATTGGTCCTATAGAATAAAAACATGAAATTCTCCAAGATCACTTACTCCAGACAATATGAGTAGACCAAATTGAATGAGATGGAAACCTGTTAGTGAATATCACTGTTTCAGTAGAACACACAATGGAATTGCAAGAAAATGAAAATAAATATGGGAAAAAATATTAGGATCTTACAAGAGAAGTGGTTAAATTGTAAAACATGAAGATTACAGTATTTTTGGTCTGCTTGAGAAAGTACTAAAGAACCTTGCAAAGAGATTGGAAGAACTGAAAAATCTGAGGAGGAATTTCAGTCTTCCATAAAACAGGATTAGTAAAATCAGCCAGAATACCGAAGAGAGTGCCGGACTGTTGAGGAGATTTGCTGTCTCTTAATCTTCAGTGAAAACCAACAGTTTTACTACTGATATAAAAATGTAATAAATGTAAAATGTTCTATGATTTATGAAGAATTCTTCCTTCTAAATTTCTTATATTGTATGACAGATATCCTTTTTTGAAATGGGAAGGGATTTTTTTTTTTTTTTTTCATGAAATATAATTGTATTTCAACATTGGCATTATCATTTATATGCAGAATTAAAAAAAATAAATAAAATAACATGAAGCATAAAATTTTACAACAAATTGATGTTAAGAAATTGATATTATTTTTTATTTTATTTCTTGGTATATGAAACCAAATATTTAAAATAAGAAATCAGTATCAAACAAAGAATTTATTTATATATTTATATATATATATATATATATATATATATATATATATATATATATATATATATATATATATATATGTATATATGTATATATGGTTTGTCACTGAGCTGATTTATGTTACTTTCATCATCCCAACTCCAAAGTCTCATAGCCAGACCCTCCAGGAATCACTCTGTCCATTCATCAGGATATATAAGCAATTGACTGCTTATACTTCTTGAATTTTCTTTTTTATATACACTTTTCATTGATGCAAGTTTTTTTTTTTTTATAGTGTATGTGTATATCTGCTTGCATGCATGTGCCCATGCATTTGTATAAAATGTCATGATTATTTGTCTTTTACATAGTTTTTTCCATTTTACACTCACTTAACCTTTTCTCCTTTTCCTCTTTACTTTCAATTGTTGCCATTTTGAGTTCTGATTTTTTAAATTTCAGCTCTGTAATAGTGTGTTAAATAAAAGTAAGTTTTCAATCTCTCCTCTCTTCACTCAATTTGAGGTTATCTATATAACTTCAAGAATTTTTAGTTTTTGTTTGTTGTTTTCATGTTTAAGTATAGTTGTGTTGAAACCTAACCTGAACAAAATAAACTATGAAATCTCCACAAATATTCTTAAATGCCTATAATTGCTAACAGAAGCCATTGGTTTATATCAATGGCTTCCCATACTTAATACTTCTCAAATTCACTCTCGCGTGGTCATGTGTGACGTCATGAGCTGCAGTGCGATTTTTGCTTCCAGCGTCTTATATGCACAAGTTTATTATTGCTTGGAAATCTTCCATGTAAACAGAAACGGACTACCATCACTGTCTTGTCCGTGTATTGCTTAATATATTGTACTGTAATTGTCATCTTTGATAATGGCTTATGTAAGCCAAAAGCTTAGATAGGATTAAAAAATATATATCAATATTGTGATTTTCTTTCTTCGTTTAATGATAATGTTATTAAGCTTATCAGACGATATGAAAAGAATTTACATAAAATAAATAGACAACACTTGTCTATATTATTTAATGAAACATGCATGAATATATATATATATATATATATATATATATATATAATCTGCATTTCCTCAGACTTGCATATATATATATATATATATATATATATGTAAAATGTGTATTTAGGCAGCAATCCCTCTTTTATACAAGTTTTGTTAAAGACAACTGACAAGGTACTATGATTAAGCTTTTTGTTTAATTTTTCTTGTGTTTATACAAGTGTTTTCTTTTCTGAACACAAAGTGTGTAAAAACTGTTCTAATGTTCTATGTTTCTGAGTGCTTTTGGCTATACTTTTAGCCATTATCAAGGATGATTTTATTTTTACTTTTTAAGTGAATGTATGGGTTGTGTGCATGTATATAGTTATAGGAATGTTTTATTTTCCAAACACGGTCATCACATTATGGCCATTTTCATAGTTAATTTTTATTGAGTATTGACTTTTTCTTTATTATTAGGGCTTCTATTATTTTTAATCTTTTTTTTTTTCACATGTGGATGAGGTTATTATGCTTGTATTTTCTAGCAGTATGTTTTAGATAGTCTGGTAGGTTTGTGTGTGTGTTTCAATGAGTTAATGGAGCTGTAGTCAGATAGGTGTAACATAAGTTGTCTGGATAGGCATGTAGTAGTGTTATCAATGTAATTATTTAGGAGTTTGGTTTTATCAGGAACACAGTTCCTTAAGGGGCATTTGATCTTGTAAATAATTTTGGTTATTTGTAGTTTTTGATTTTGGAGGTGTGTTGTTAGCTGTTTTAATCTTTTTTGCAATAGATAATTAATTTAATTATTTTGTTGATCAACTGGGTAATGCATTTCTTTGATATTTCTAAGTGAAGATTCATCTTGCTTATAGTTGACCTGCATTTGGCTTTTGTAGAAGATATTTATGTTATTGTTTTTGTCTGTGTGTTCAGTATTATTTACTTTGGAAAGAAATAGTCTAATCTGGTGGTTGATGAGGTAATTAGGAAAACCATTGTTAACTAGTGTCAGCTTTGCATTGTTGAATTCCTTAAGGAAAAGTAGATGAGAGGATGAATTCTTGTGTGTTTTCTTTAGGATATTTTGTATCTAAGTGGGCATTCACTCTTAAAATTAAGGTGGCAAAAGTTTCTGCTATTTGTTTTTTTAACTGGCAAGTTTTTTTAACTGTCAAAAGTTGAATATTGGTATTATGATGGGGTGTGTTATCTCTCCATTATCTTTCGTGTTGTTAATGGAAATAATATTCCGCAGTGCTGAATATAACACCAATAAGAAAACCGTCCCATCTATGAAGGCTTTCATGGATGATGTAACTCTAATTGCAGAAACTCTTCAAATGGGCAGCGATGAAGATAAAGACTTCTAAATGCTGCAGTCTATCCATCATCAAAGGAAGTTGCAAAGAAATAAAGTTCAACGGTCAATGGGAATGAAATCCCCATAATTTATGAAAAAAGCATTAAGAGTCTCAGTCGCTTTTACTCCCTACCTCTTACTGATCGACATAACTGGCAAGATCTAGCAAAACAACTAAAGGATGGCTTATGTTCCATGGATAAATATGACCTTCTTGATAAAGACAAATTGTGATGCATTTATTTGGGGTTAATTCCTAAACTATCATGGCCAATAAAGACAGCTGTTAAAGGTATCACTAACAAAAGTTGAAACAATGGAGCATTTAATCAGTAAGTATCTGAAAAAAATGTTTGGGAGTACCTAAGTCCTTAACAAATGTGGCACTATACAGCTTGTCATTGAAGCTGAAACTGCAAATGTCATCACTTTTTGAGGAATATAAATTGGGTAAATCACAACATTTCCAGATGTGCGACTCTTGTGACCCACTAGTGTAAATACCCTACCTTCTGTAATAACTGGTCAGAAATGGAAGGCGAAATAAGCTGTAGAGAATGCAGAATTGGTCCTCAAGATGAAAGAACTAATTAGCATTGTGTCAATTGGAAGAGCAGGTTTAGGTCTTCATCCACAGAATTGGTGGTCCAAAGAATCCACATTAAATAGAGGGTAAATGGTTTCAGAAGAAATTCATCATCTTGAGGAAGACAAACGTTTTGCTGCAGCTGTAGGACAATGTAAACAGGGGTCATGGACCAAGTGGGAGAATGCAAAAGACAACTGTCACATGGAGTGACCTCAAACAAATGAAGCCTAAAAAATTAAGTTTCCTCATAAAGGCAGTCTACAACATCTTACCAACACCAATCAACCTACATTGCTGGGGATTACCTACATCCAAACTATGCAGAGCATGTGACAAAACTACCAGCCTCAAACATATTCTCACAGGATGTGAGTATTCTCTAAGAAGCTACACGTGTAGACACAATAAAGTCCTGGGGATTATTGTCAATGCTACAAAAAGATGTTGTGAGACTACCAATTAAGCTTTGATTAATAACAGCAATATATTTCATTAAAGAAGGAAACAGTTTGAAATGTGAGCATAGGCACAAATCATTGTTTGATGGTTGCATGGACTGGCTGGTTGTAACTGATTTGGGACATAAAGTCACATTCCCAACAGAAATAATGTTAACGGCCCAGCATCCAGATATTGTCATCTGGTCTGTTAAGATGAAGAGAGTTTTCGTTGTTGAATTAATAGTCCCTTTTTAAGAAAATTTCAACTGGGCACATCAGCATAAGTTGGAAAAATATAAAGATCTATGAGAACATTGTGTCAGAAATGGCTGGATAACAAATATATTTCCTATTGAGGTTGGATGCCGAGATTTTATTGCAATACATGACCTGCATACCTGACTAATCTTGTCTTACACCATCAGACAAAAAGAAATACATAAAAAAATATACAGAGTAAGGCCCTAACAGAATCAGCATGGATATGACAGTTCCACAGAGTGACAACAATCCAACAAAGCCTGGTGGTATCATGAGCTACTGCTGGGGAAAATGATGCTTTAGCACAGAAACAATGCCTGAACCCAGAGTCATCATCTTATGAAGACTTTGTGGGAAGCAACACTTTTGTGAAAACAGCAGTCATTGTATAAATTTATTATTTTATAATATATATACATTCAAATTCATAACATATGCATGTTATCAAATCACTACAAAATTTGTAATTTTGTTTCGAGACTTCTGGTGTCTTGTCAAGTGATGTTGTTGAATCAACATCATCATGTGACAAGACACCAGAAACGTCAAAACAAAATTGCAAATTTTGTAGTGATTTTGATCTCTCTCTCTCTCTCTCTCTCTCTCTCTCTCTCTCTCTCTCTCTCTCTCTCTCTCTCTCTCTCTCTCTCTCTCTCTCTCTCTCGCACATGTACACAATTGTAAGAGGTTTGTGCTGTCTATTTGAATATGTACTTAATTTTAAAGTGTTTTTCTCTTGTTGATTTTGATTAACTAATTTTTTTTTTCAGTTTAACGTTTCCTATATTTAAGATTTTTAATGAATTGTTTCTTTAGTCATCTTTCAGAATATTTTTGGTGGTTGCTGATTTTTCTGTAATTCCTTTTTTTCTTAAGAAATTTCTCTTACATATAATTAAAAAAAATTAACTAATTAAAAATTAAAGAAAATAGTTACAAATTAGTTAGAACTGAGTATTTAAAAACAAATATTTAATATAGATAATAAATAGGAAAATAATTTTTATAAGAATTTAATTTTAAATAATTAAAATAAGCTGAAATTTATTTTCAATTAATGATTATCTTTTACTTTTAATTGTATATTACATGTTAGTCTACCTAATCAATGATTTTTATTTTCTTTAGGTGATTTTTATAAAAAGTGTTTTGCTGTATTTTAAATGAAACCTTCTGCAGCAGACTTATAAAATTTCTAACGTATTATTTTCCATTTCATAGATTAAAAATGATGGACAAAAATCTTAATTGCATATTAGCTGTTTATTTATTTAATCATAAATAATCAGAATAGTATAAATGCAGAAACCTTAAAATGGATCTAATGTTAAATAATTGCCTGGATGTGTGATTTGAATTGGTTATTGGCAGTAATTTTATTTAGACATTAATATTCTCTGTCTGGTCTTGACTGAATCCACCTTCATTAATAATGATTATTTGACAAAGGAATGATTGATTCATAACTGTATTTTTAATGGAAATTCTATGTTCTGTATTTGAACAAGTCCTAAGTGAAATTATTATTGTTATTTTGTTTTTTTGTTTGTTTTTTTTTGGTTTTTTTACTGGTGAATGTAGTTCTGTGAATTTCTTTTTCCTATTGGATAATAATACTTGCATTCTGAGAGGGAAATTATCTGTTACTAATGACTTAGGTTTAAAAAAGTAATTATTTTATCTTTCATTCTAATGAAGTGCAAAATGTACAACTTGTGCAAAAAAAATTATTTGACTTTGAAATTTTTGTTTCTTGAAAACTTTGAAATTTTGATAGGAGTCTGTATCATACAATGTGATGGGTAAATTGTTGCCATTTTATATTCTTAATTACGTGAATACATGTTGTTTGTTTTTTATGTTGTCAACTGCACAGTATAGTAGGGTCAGTTGGACACCGACTGTGAGAAAAAAAACATGATGATGCAATTCACTCCGACAGAAATTTGGAAATAGCATGCTGTACTGCTTGGCATTCACACTGGAAGCTCCAATGTGAACATTTCAGAATGTATGGGTGTCAATCTGAGGACAGTGCAGAGGATTCAGCAAGAGTTGGAGGAGTCTAATGGTGATTGCAAAGGTATGGCAGCTCAGAAAACTCACTCTGATCATTCTGATAAGAAAAGAATTCCTGAATTTGTTGGTGGGATGCAGCCCATGATTGACAACGATCCCTCCAAGTCAATCAGGTACATCGCCAGGGACACAGGGTCTGAGTTTCTTATCAGGTAGGTAGTGCATGGAGACATTCAGTATTTCTCATACAAGATGAGAAAGGGCCAATTTTTATCCCAAGCCATGAAGGACAAGAGGAAAGTCTGTGCTACAAAGCTTTTGAACAAACTCAAGCATCCCCCTCCAACTGAACATGCTTTGGTTTTTCTTAGATGAGAAAAATTTCTGTTAGGATAAGTTGGTGAACACACAGAACAACCGTTGCTATGTCCTCCAAAAGATCTATTGAGAGTGATGAAAACCAAATATCCAGTCAACATCATGGTGTTTGGAGTGATCACCAGTGATGACGACGTTATGCCTTCATTCATCTTCCCACAGGGCCTCAGACTCAACACGGAGGCCTACATCAAGTGTCTTGAGAAGGTAGTGCTGCCCTGGGTCAAG
This sequence comes from Acanthosepion esculentum, assembly GCA_964036315.1. Lineage (NCBI taxonomy): Eukaryota > Metazoa > Mollusca > Cephalopoda > Sepiida > Sepiidae > Acanthosepion > Acanthosepion esculentum. The sequence goes on along the minus strand of OZ038507.1, from coordinate 41,175,813 downwards.
AGGATCGCTGGTAACAGGACTCTGCACCATGCCACACAAGCAGGAGAACCCAGTTATGGCTATCAGATAATTTCTGCCACCACATCACCAATTACATCTGGCCACCTAACTCCACAGATTCTTGTTCAATTACAGAAGCTAAGCAATGTTAAGACTGGTCAGTACTTAGATGGAGACACTGGGTACTGTAATAGACCTTCTACACTCCAAAATATGTTTCAGTTTTAAATAACTAATAAAAGGTTGATAAGCTATAAAATAAATAACAAAAACAAACAAATCAAACACTTATAGTTAGCAGAATGGCATAATGTTTTTCATTATCTTTCTCTCATTTCTTTTGTGTTGCTTTCTGATATAATCACCAATATATTTTCATGTTTAGTTCAAGTGAAAGAAAATAACTAAAGCAACCCAATAAATCCTTTTCTTCTAATGCCACGGAATCCTATAAGAAGATCCCTTGTAAAATTCTATAATATATACATAACATCAGATTACATCCATTTGAAATCTTTTTTTTTTTTAAGGTATCTGTAACTCTCACATTTATTTGTTACTGAACAAGCAGAGGCTATTTATTAATTCATTGTTCATGATCATGCTTTCAGCACAGCATTTGTTTATTGCTAATCAGTGTAAAATTTACAGTTTTCATTTTGTCCACTATTAATCAAGATTTTAAGGTCATGTGAGTGTTACATAAGTAGATTACAACCAAATTAGAATCCTTAAATCCTATTTTAAATGAATTTAAATGAGACCAAATTTAACCATTGCATCATTACTTTAACTGGATGCAATAGGTTTATTTCATCAAGAGGTGAAGGTCTTTATTTTGCTCAACAAATCTGTGAATTTTAATAAATACAGAGACAAATACAAATTGAGAAATAAAAGTTGCTGTTTTGGGAAAACTTAATACAACAAAAATTATAATATTTCATAAATTGTTTTGAGATTTTTATTATTATTATTATTATTACACATCAGTTTTAGTAATTTTGATCAGTTTATCCTTTTTTATCATTGTTTTTTACACAATACTTTCTAATGTACAAGATTTAAACCTGCATAGGGTTTGAATTGAGCAGCTGAAGAATTGATCAGCTAAGCAACAAAAGCCATTGTGATAAAAAGTCAAAAATGACTAAGAAACTAATTAAAATTAGTAATAAAATATATGCAGTATAATAATTGTAATAGCTAATTTAACTTTGTATTTTTTAAATAAAAAAATAGCAGTTATATGTATCCTAAAAAATGTATATTTTTCACTGCATTCTTAATATGCTTAATAAAAATCTAAGAACTTTCTGTTACTTTAGGGGGTTATTCAAAATGAGAGGGAAATCTTGTTGGAAAGCACTCATGAACTAGCTATCTGTTTTAGTTTTCTTGTATATTTTATAATGATAATGAAATGGTTTACTTGCTTCAGTATGAAAACTACTTTATATATAAGGAATTTGAGAGAGAGAGTTCTTTGTAGTTATCCATTTATTATGAAGATTGTGTACAAGATGAGTGTATGATGCAGCAAAACTGCTTATCGAAGGCACCCATTGACCCATCAAACATTTTGGGACATTCTTTTTTTCAATGAACAAGATTAACCAAAGTAAATGTATTATTCAATAACATGGATTTTTACGAGGCCAACTTTGAATGAAATTACATAAAAATGTCAGTTATAAAAGCAGGTATATCTGAAGCCAGGAGGAGCCTTTTACTTTAAATTTCAAAATTGAAAGTAAACCATTTACATTTCCAAACAGAATTGTTTCATCATGGATCTTTATTAGCTGCAAAAAAAAAACAAAAAAAAAACAAACTGAAAATGACTCAAATAGATTAAATTTGATATTTTTAATAAGCAAAATAATTTGCTCTATTTGAAAAATAATTTAAATTGACTGGAAGGAATTATTATTTTTTGAAATCAATAAATGATGCAAAAAAAAAAAAGTTTTAAAATTTCATTCATTTGTGAATAAATCCTGATAGTTTGATTTAATATCTGACAATTATTTGATTTTTACAAAAATTTCCAAATCAATGTATTTTTCACCACAACAAAAAGATGTTAAAATTTCCTATATTAATCTTCAGTCTATCCACTAATGCAAGAAAAACAAAAAAAGTTCTAAAAAGGATCAAAAAATATAATTTAATAATCAAAAAATTCTTTGGTCTTTCCTCTTAATAATAATATAAAGATTTTGATGATAAGACTTTGTTTTTTATTAAGTTTGGGGCATTTTTTCATCATGTATGCTCATTTTTAGTGAATTTGTGGAGGTACCTACTTAAGATTGTTCATTTTAGTAGATTCTAATGAAGAAAAATGTGAATATTAGTCTCAGAGTCTGAAAGAGTCATGAAATTTCTACTGTTGACTTGGTGATCTTATTACCAGTGAATATTGTATTAAGAGTAGAATTGCAGCAAAATCAATTTAACAGCTTTCTACAAAATTGCTTTATTGGAATTGCCTTTGGTTGACCCCCGTTCTGGGAAGTGTTAATGAGTCCCCAGTTCCAGGGTTTAAAGTGTTACAGCTAATCATCTTTAAATGGCCGAGTATTAACTCTTTATACGAAGAGAAGGCTTAATTACTAAAATGAGTTCTTTTGACTATTGCTTTCCATATAATGCAAAAATATTCACTTAGCTTGCCTAAGCTTTTATTTTTTGACAAACTTATATGTAGAACATCTTTTCTCTAATAGTCTTATTTTGATCTTATTCAAGAGGTCAATTTGTATTGTTTACCACAGCTGTGCAGAATATTATATATCTAGCTTTTCTCTGATGGGAAACTGACCTTTGTAAGGATGATGTGTAATATAATTTTAGCTGTACTCACCACAGTTGGCTATTTAACCCATAGTTGGAGGTTTTGAATTCTGTTCTCCATCTCCTAGACTGGTTGCCACCCAAGGCTATAGAACCCAGTCTGTCCTGCTATTTACCCATAGCTGCATAGGGTCACACCTAAAAAATGTGAAAGATCTCTACAATAATATGATAGAATATTGAGAAAAATATTTTATTGAAGCAGTAAGAAATCTAACTGCATTTATGTCCTATAGACCTGTTGCTGTATGAAAAAACTCTTGGCTATCCTACTTTTTAGCATTCTTTCAAGTATTCCTTTTTAACTACTTATTTGTACTCATTATTTAATACACTATCAGGTAAATGGAGTGTCTATAAATTATTTGACAATGATATTTTAAGTCGATAAAACTGTTTGGAAGCTGTTAATGGTTGTGCAGAGCAGAAAGTGACTAGTCATCGTAACTGAGAGTTTCAACATACTGGTCTTGTTTAACTATTAATCATACCAAATTATGTACTGTCTCTCAGAAACTGGAACTAAGGTCTTCTTGGCATAGATGAGTATAAACCACAGGTTTGTTCTGGAGGTGTTGAAGAAATACAAATATGTCTGAGTAGACATCTGCATTAGTAATTCGGTAACCACCATTGTAGATGGACATATTTGTAAATATTGTGCTTAATCATTCATGTTAAAATACATATCAGTATGTTCATGCTTGATATTTAATAAAGTAGCAGATAATTTGAGTGTCTCTAAACTGTTTGAACATGATATTTTTGACATGTTAGTGTTATATTACTGGGCTTAATCAAGTAAGTTAAAAGTAAAAAATATGCTTTATTCTATGCATAATAAAGAGGATATATAAATGAAATCTGATGAAATAATATCTAAAGCCGAATATATTTGTAATACAGTACTATATGAGAGAAATACATGTGTATTCATAAATCTTAAATATATATTCCTAATTTGATATTTGATAACAAATGGAGAACTGTATTTTCAGTTATGGGCCAGATGTATTTTTAATCATTTCAGCACAAGAAGAGTTGTCTGTAGTTGGCATCATTGAATCTATGCGAACAATCCTTTCCTTAGCTGCATAGTATGTGTTTTGCTAGGGCTACATATAGTTTTGAATTCAGAGTTTTCCTTCTCTGAGACCGGTTGCCACTCAGGGCTATAGAACCCAGTCTTTCCAACTATTTACCTATAGCTAGCAGAGACTGAGGAAGAGTTTGATTCATACCTTTCAAAATGGTATTAGCACGTAAGTGAATGTAATGAACTTGACTGGAATTCAAACTTTGCTCTCCAATTCTTCAATCTGAGCCATTATCAATTACTCTACTGTGCCTCCTAGGTAAGGTAATAAATTCACTAAGATGCAAGGGGTTACTGAGTGTGAAAGAATATGAGAGAAGGAAAACATTAAGGAGAGAAAACAATAAAAAAAGAACAGTAATTAAGATGACAGAAGATAATGATTGACATTACATTTAAATTTTTAAAGATCAAAGTTAACTGGGAAGCAAGAAGTCGGAAGAGAGTTCCACAGGCAGGAAGTGCGAGAGAAGAAACTTATGGTTACATCTAGCAGCCATTTCAGCTGTAAGATGATGAGACCTTATTGCTAATCTGGTACTGTGCTTAAATTCATAAAGTCTAGGTACCAAAAAAGAAAGCTCATAAGAACAATTACCATGAAAATATTTATAGAAAAGACACAAGGAAGCTAAGTTACAACAGTGGGAGAATGACTGAAGGTGATATGCCAGGTCAGGACCAATATTCTTCTTTGTATTTTATCAAAAATCTCTAAATACATAGCATATTATTACTCTTTTTGTAAATGCTATGTCATATTAGGAGGTAGGCAGTTAGTTCTCTTTTTCTTTTATGTACTGTGTCCCTTCAGGATATAGGTGATCATGGCTCTCCACTTCCTCCTATACATTGTAGTTCTCAATAAGTTTTGTTTTTTTGCTACTTCTCCCAGACCCTGTTCTGCCATCCATTTGTTTAAGCCCATTAAGTATGTCACGCATTGCTTCCCCTTGTCCCTCTTTCCCTCTATTTGCCATGTGAGTATCAGATTTTCCAAGCCTTCTTTTCTCATTACGTGTCCCAGGAATTTCAGCTGCATCTTCCTGATGTTAAGTATAAGTTTCCTCTTTGCTTGCATTCTCTCTAAAACCTCATTGCTGCTCACATGTTCAGTCCATAGCATCCTTCTGTAGAACCATACCTCCATTACCCTGAGTCTTTTTCTTCATCTTTGAGGAGACTGTTCCTCCTTTACAGCAGCAAATGTTGGACAGTTTCTTTTTCTTTAATGTCTGTAAATTGCTATAACTTCTTGGGAAGGATACTCTAGTGACTTTCTGTTGCAACGCAGAGAAGCAATTGGATAGAAGTAATGAGGAGAACCAAGAACGGAGTCCAATAGAGGATTGATGTCAATGGCCTCCCCTGGGAGTCAATTGATTTCTCTGGGAGTAAAAGGGACTTAATAATAAAAATAGTAAGCTTGTTCATCATGTACAAAATGGTTAAAATTTCTTTGAGTATAGTCATCTATCTATTTTGTTATGTGCCTACACATTATTTCTATCAAATATATAAAAGAGAAGGAAAGGTAATGTTTAAATTTGGTAAAGGTTGTGCTTATTTGAACTGTCACTTGTGTTACTCAGTCCTGGTCACTGATGATTAGACTTAAAAGTACTGAGTGGCACTATACAAGTTACAATTACTTTTAATGGAGATAAGGAAATCATTATACATTTTCATGACAAAAGCAGCATACTTCATTCATTTTTATTTTATTTCCATTATCAGCCACATTATTTTGATACTTTTCAGTATATTATGCTTCTTTTTTTTTTCATTATTTAAAAAAAGGTAAAGCTATAACTAACAAGCAAAAAAGATTTCCACAATTTATGGAGAAAGTTCAGTGACTGCATTAAATCCATGAGTGGTTTGTGAGGTTTCATATTGCAGATTTTGTACTCTCGGTCACACAAAGTGAGGTTAATCAAATCAAGGTATGAAGATAAACAATATTATATGTTGTAGCAGATAACAAACATTCTCAAAATATGCAACTGTCTCAATTTATGTTAGTCACTTTAGTGTGTAGCTTACACATAAGTTTAAAAAAAGAACTAATAGACCATATTTCCAGATTCAATTTGCTATTTAAATGTATAAAAAATGTTCCTGTTTTTTTAAATTTTATTTTATTTTTTTTTTAAACAAAATGTGATGTGAGTACTTGAACAACAACTTGAAATGTAAGAAATCATGAGGTAGCCAAAACAAACTATCACAAATCATTTTTTTTATGTTGTGCATTATGAAAATTGAGCATTTTATAACAATTTGGAATACAAGGGGTCATGGAGCAAATGATCCACCACTAGTTGTGCTAAACATTATTCTTATCAACAGCAAGTGATGAGGTGTATATAATGGTATTGGAAGAATGTTCACTTAGTCAGATTCATTGAAAGCAGCTGTTGCAGAATGTTTGAAATTAATTAATAGTAGAGGCATAACATATCAAGATAACGACAAAATACATGGTTATTGGGTGACCAGGCAAAAATGGCTATAAATGGGCTGCAAAATGTTCACTCATCCACTGTATTCAGCATATATTGTATCCCTGAATTACTATTTATTTCAGTTTTATAGAATTCTCAGTTTCCTGAAGACTAAAAAAAGTAGCTTCAACAATTCTTTGCTGAGAATGATAAAAAAAAGTTCTGATAGAATGGCACCATAAAGTTGCTTGTAATTTGGTAGAAGATAGAACCAAACACTATATTGATCAATAAAGTTAATGTCAAAAATAAATCCTTTTATTTTTCACTTTGTAAACCTGAACATTCAAGGGTATGTAAAATACTTTTCATAAAGTTGTTTTTGCATAATATTTGAAAATTAACTGGGAGTATTTCAATTTTAAAAGGGTTAAGCTATTATAAGTAATGCTAATAGTTCCTAGAGTATTGCATGGGATAATCTGTAGAATTTTGCAACTTAATGAAATAGATGAAGGGATTATAAAAAATATCTAACAATAAAACTAACCTTTTTATCCACTTGAATCTCATTTCATCAGATGCAACATTCATTTCATAAAAGCTAGAAATCTGATCACCCAAAACAGTGATAAAGATGAGGATATTAATTCAAATCAAATTAAGATTGTTTCATTTTGAAAGCTTTGCTTTACTTTTCTCTCACTTATCATTTTCTATATTTGCAATCCCATGGAACACATTTCACACTGTATCAAATGTGCTTGTATTATGGATAGGAGGCTGTGTATCAAAGGTTCAAGTAAGAATCTGGATTTGTTTTGAGCATGAGTAGTCCAAACAAAGAACCCTGTAAAACAGGCAAATATACCAGTGATTACATTGGCAAAATGCTTTTAAATATTATTGTTAGTGCAATCTAATAACTCAAGAGCCAAAATCTAATGTTAGCTGTGGTATCATTCATATATCTCAAAATCATTTATTCTTATATTGACAATGATACTCAGATAAGTGTTAGATATTTTGTGTGTATTCTTTTAGTTTTATATTTGTTTTGCAAACTGACCCCAGTTAAAGATTGCTAATATTTAAACCAATCAATTTTCTTCTTTGACAGGTGATTTGAAAATAAAGCTGGTATGTATTTTCATTTATTTTTACACACACACACACACACACACACACACACACATATATATTCACAAGACAATTTCATGTCATTTATTACTCTTTTATCATTATTTACTTAATAAAATTTTCAAGAGTGAATAATTTTATTCTAACAAAAGGAGCATATGTTTCTTAGTGCATATACATGCCATGTGCCAACCCTGTGCTTAAAGTTTTTTTTTAAATAAAAAATAAAACAAATCTTTCAGTTATCTGAAAGAATTCCAAATGCTGTTCTTTGATTTTAGTAAAAAAAAAAATGTCTGGAAGGAATTTTTATGTTTTGAAAATTTATATGTTTCTTGCTTTCTAGATAGCATTTAATTTTCACTATACCATATTAAAATGAACAAACCATTTCAGCATCATTTCTATGTTTTTATCAAGCTGAAATCATTCATTAGTTTCATTGAATTAAAATATACGAATCAATAATTATTTCTTTATGCATTTGTATTTCATGACACACCTTTATAATTAACATACTTAGCTTTCTAAAAGTAAATAATTGTTTATTAGGTTGAGTCACTTTTAGCATATGGTCACATTCATAGAATATACAGTGAATAACAAACTCACAAGCTGTTAGGACTGTCAGGCTATAAAAGGTTTTCTTTTAATGGTAAATAATAGCCACCACATTTTTGTGGTGTTCAAATGAAGATGATTTCTAGAAGATATTGATCACTTTTTTTAGCTTTATTCAAACATGATGAAGATACAACAGATTGCAGTAGATAGTTTTGCTTACTTCCAAGATTCAGTCACTGCTTAAATTGAGATTTCATATTAAATTTTAGGTTTTATTTTGAATGTGTTGGTAACTTATCAAAATTTTCAGAATTTGTATATGAAAAAATTGATTTACTAGTGTTTCTAATGTGTTAAACCTTTGGGAGAAGCCTGAACAATTATTCTGATATAGTCCTTCACCTGCCAAAATTTTACTTGCTATTCTATATTCTAAATCTGTAAGTTCTTTTTCTTCTTGTTTTTTTGTTGCTTTTTTATTGGTACTAAAATAAAAATATATTATTATTTTTATTTTTTATTTTTACTGTACATAAAGACATATTTGCAAGATTTGGCTGCATAAACTGGAAGAAATCATGACCAAGAACTCTCTATATAACATTCAATGCAATTGTAGCAGAGAGTACAAGGACAAGACCAGCTACATTCTGAAAATAAGAATTGAGGAATATTGAAAAGCTGTGATTTGTGAAGACACTTTAAAATCTTATATGACTGACTGTACATAGACAAAGAAAGAATGCACCAATTTTTATGGAATGAAGTCAAAGTAGACAGATTAGCATTTGAGAATAAGTCGGTTGAAAGAATCTGTTCACACTCTATGCTCAGATAACTCTTATCAGTAGAGAAAGCATAGACATGAATGTTACCCAAAGTTATTAATCAGGAATTTGACATTAATCAAGATTTGACAACATTTTAGAATGTACACAGCAAAAATGCTGGGGAAAATGAAAAGTCAAGGAATGTTTACACTATTAACATCGTTTGGACTGTTTTCCTCATCTTTATTGCTATATTTGCAACATTTTGGCCATTGTATGCTCTGACCTTCTTCAGGTGATATATGAGGGTCATTCAATAAATAAGGTGAATTTTTCGGTATAAAGACTTCTAATACAGATAGAAGCTTACTTTCTTTTTTTTTTTTTTTCAACATAGTCTCCCAGCACTGTCACACACTTTTCCCATCTGTGCACAAGCTTCCGTATTCCCTCAGCATAAAAATCTTTGGACTGATGTCTCAGCCAGTCGCTCACAACACTTTTGACTTCATCGTCACTTTTAAACTTTGTGCCTCTCGTGAATGCTTTCAAGGGACCAAACAGGTGAAAGTCTGAAGGGGCAAGGTCTGGGCTGTAAGGGGGATGAGGGAGCAGTTCCCAGCCCAGCTCGTTGATGGTCTGCACCGTTGTCATGATGCAAGATGACCCCTTCTGACTGATGACCCCTGCGTTTGTCCCAACAGATAAGCTCAAATTCCTTGCAATGTCATCCACTGTCACCCTTCTGTCAGACTGAATGAGGTCATTGACCTCAGGAGACCTCACTTCTGTAGGCCTCCCAGGCCTGTCTTCATCCTCAACACTGCTCTGTCCTTCTTTAAACAATTTAGCCCACTTGTAGACATTTTTTTGGCTGAAACATGTGGTACCATACACAGTTGACATTCTCCTATGAATTTCAACTGGTTTGCACCCTTCAGCAACCAAAAACTTGATAACTGACCGCTGTTCAATCCTGGAGCATGCTTCTTGGTCGGCCGTCTTTGTTAATCGCCAAAACTCTCAAAGTTTTTTTTTTTAATCTGCAAAAGAAATTAAATCCATGTGAAAAAGAAGTAAAATAAAAAAAATTAAAAGTAAGCTTCTATCTGTATTAGAAGTCCTTATACCGAAAAATTCACCTTATTTATTGAATGACCCTCGTACATTGGAATTCTGAACTGAACATTTTATTTAGTCCACATGGGTAAGTTGTTCTAATTCCATGTGCCATGCCTTTTTGGTATATCCCAAAGATACATGGCCCAGTGGATAAGTGTTGGTTGAGTAATCCAAAAAGTAGCTTGACCAAAGAGTTGTGAGTACAATACCTGGCCACAGGAAAGGGGAAAAAAAACTTGGAGAGTTACTAAAGGGAATTAATTGAAACTGAGATATAAAAAAAAAAGGCATGATGTGTGGAATTAGAACAATTTACCCCTGTGGACTAAATAAGGAGTTCAGTTTGAAATTCTAACGTATACAACTTGAAGAAGTTCAGAGCATACAATAGCCAAAACATTGTGAATATGGTAATAAAGATGAGGACAACAGTCCAAATGATGAAAATAGTATAAATAGTTACAATATCTCATCTCAGAAATATAGACAGATTAAGTCAAGGAAATTAATCCAAAACTACTATATAAATTGATCTTTATCCTTTCTTTTTTCATACTAAAGTTTACCCACAAGGTAGAAAGCTACTGTTAAAATGGTTATAATGAATGAGTGTTATATGAATGAAAGAGGATGTGGTAGGAAGTGATGTTAAAAAAAAAAAAAAAAAAAAGGTTAAGATTGTAGAGTTCAGAGAAGTATCTAAACAGAAGTCTTTTTTTTCCATGAATTACTTTTCCCCCCAAAAACTGCTATCTGATTGGAACTTTCTCTTTACATTTGGGATACAGAGAAAAAAAGGTTGCTTTGATTCTCTGGAAGTAGCATGGCCTGTCCTGACCATAAAGGTTTGAACTGGTGGAACTAAAGAATGATGGTCATTTGAATATTTGGCATGGAAATACTGATAGTAGGAATGTTGTATTTTTGGGGAAAGAGGCTGCAGGGTGGTGAAGAAAACTTCCCACACAAGACTATATAAACAATTTTGAGCTCTTTCAAGGCTGGAAAGTGGAGATTGAACTGCTCAAGCCCAGACAGGGCAGAAATATTACACTTTTGGTCTAAACTGACTCCTACAAAGATAAAGCATGGCAGATGGGGTCAAGTATTTCATGGAATGAGCTGACTGTTTTTCCGTTGTCTTTAGCAATAGTTTATATATGTTCCATTTGAAGTCTGAAATGAACTTGAAACAATAAAATTTGGTAACATAATGAAATATAAACCTTCCTTAAGAACTGAACTCCATACCCTGAAAGTGGTTCACATTTTCCAATTATTGTAAAGGGAAAATCTTTTTTTCTGGTGTTAGAATTTTTTTTTTTTTTTAAAAAGGAGAATTATCAAAAGGGATGCTCCTTTAATTTAATTCTAATGATAGAGAATGTTGCTGAATTTCATTGTGAAATGATATAATTTGATCAGAAACTTCTTGATAATATTTTATAGTATTAGGAAATATTGAAAATAGCAGAGAAAAAGCTCAGATATGTTTTTGTTATATTATCTATTTTTCAAAATTATTTTAGACTGACAGAAAAAACTTAACTATTTCTCCTTCATAAGTTACATTTTAAGAATTAATGACAATATAAGGTTGAAGAGGAACATTATGATTTTGTTGACAGAAGATAATGTACTGTAAAAATAAAAATTAAGAAAATAATATTATCACAACTATCATAGCAAAAACAGCAATAATCACAGTTATAGTAATAAAACCCCTTTGATAACTCCTACAAAAGTGGCAATTATAGTAGTTGAGAAATAAATTTAATAATTACAATAATAATACTCATGATATCAGTAAAAATGATAGTTGCCATAAATTCCTGTCTTTTCAGTATTTTTTCTAATCTTGAAACAAAGCAATCTGTTATTCACTGTTAAGCATATTTGCTTAATAACTGGTTGGGAGAAAGTTAATATCAGTTCAAAGTAGATTCATTATAAGGTATAATCAAGGGAGAGACCAGTTAGTGGAAAGTTTGATTTAGTTTTTTATTAAATAAAAATTTGACAAGAAAAATGTTTGAATTGAGTTCTATTGAAGAATGCTGAATATAGCAATTAAAAAGGATAAAAAAACCTGGATCCCATTGAATGAAATAAGTTCTTTTAAAAACAAAATGAATGAACATGTGCCTGAGAAAAGAAAACTCTACTTGAAATACTGTGAAAAAAGAAAGAGGAGGATGTTGAACTGAATAAATTAAGTCAATCATTATCACCTTCAGTTGTACCAGCAATATCAATATTATTTTCAGGGAGTGTTGGAAGAAAAAAGTACATTGTAGGGAAGAAAACAGGTGTCAACTCAGTACCTCCACAGAAATGTGATAGGTTTAATATGAATTTTTAAAAATAAAATATCTTTCTTGAAGTGTTTACTTTAGGTTTAATTTCAAGCTAATAGATAAAATTTAGTATCTGTCTATATTTATGAGATGAGGTATTATGTACGCTATTTACATTATTTGGAATATTGTCCTCATCTTTGTTGCTATGTTTATAACAATGAAAATTGCAATATGAGCTCTGATAAAATATGGCAATGATAATAGCAAAAATTGCAATATGAGCACTGGTAAAAAATAAATGCTGAAGACATTAAGTTTATAAGTCCCAGAAATTTGTTCACAGATGTCCTTAAGGACACGTGTCACAGTGGATAAAGGCATTGGTTAGATTCAGTGACAGTGTGAGTTCAATACCTATTTAAGGCAGTGGAAAATTAACAGGAGATGGCTGATAACACATCCATTAGACATGGCATGTAGAACTAGAACAGTTTATCCCAGCAAGTGAAAAAAAGGATTCAGTTCGACATTCTAACCACCTGAAGAAGGCCGGAGCATACAACGGCCGAAACATTGTAATAAATATGGCAACAAAGATGAGGACAATAGTCCGAATAATGTAAATTGTGTAGATAAAATTTAATATTTCCAATAAGCAAAATAATTTTCTATATTACAAAATTAATTTAAATTAACTGGAAATAGTTTTCATTTTGAAATCACTAAATATTGTGGATTTAGTGCCATTTTTTAGTTGTCATCACAATGTAATTCTCTTGATTAAAAAATGAAATATACTTTTCTGAAACTTTATTTAATTATATTATTACCTGATTTAAAGTTTAATTAACCTGATTGGAAACATATTACTTATTTTTAGTTTAAAATATCACATAAATGCATTTTTTAACACAGATGTAGTTGTTTGTTTAAGGTGTTCAGCTTGACTGATAGACAAAATTTTATCTAATTTTTTGCTATCGTGGACATATCTGTAAAAATTACTTGACAAATATAAATTTTTAACTACCCAGTAATCTTAAAAATTTAGGAAAATATTCTCTGTAATCTAATCTTTTATTGAACTTTAGGTACTTTTCTTTTAAATTTGCCATAGTTATCACTTTTATTTTCTGATAATATCATGGGCGTCTGTATTTACAAAAAGTAGCACATGCAAAAAAAACAAAATTCTTTTTAAAATATTAGGTGTTAATGAATTGTAGTAATCATTTACGATTAGTAAATATATTTTTTTTTACTTAATAACAATATCACCTAATTGGTACAAATTAATACAGAAATTTAAAACTATTATTCTAATTAAATTTAAAAAAAAAAATGAAAACAATTGTAAAAATTCATTATTCATTGAAATTTTTTTTCTGAAGACTATAGTGTCCATAATATATTTTATTCATAAAAGCAATTAAAAGCTTTTCTGTCTTATTTTTATTGCATTTTTTATTTTACAATTCAGAGCAGATTTTTGGTAACTGGTGGTCCTGTTTTACAAAAAAGAAATTGATGATTTAAATTCTCCAAGGATTTCTGCTTTTAACTAATACAAACATTAAGAAATATAAAATTTAATTTCTCGAAATTTCATAAATTAAATGTGGGAGATAAGTTAAAAAAAGAAAATATTTTTTAGGAAGATTTTCTAAAAATAAATTTCTAAAATAATTTAATTCATTTGTGAATAAGTCTGGAAAGTTTCATTAAAGTCTGACAATTATTTGATTTTTGCAAGAATTTCCAAATCAATGTGTTTTTCACTGCAAAAAAAGACGCTACCCCCCCCCCCCCCATGACACAAGAAAAACAAGATTTTTAACCAAAATTTCTAACGTTCTAAAAAGGATAAAAAAAATTATAATTTAATAATAAAAAAATCCTGTGTTTTTTTTTTCTTAATAATAACAAAGATTTTGATGATAAAATTTAGTTTTTATTAAATTTGGGCCATTTTTTTCATCATGGTATGCTCATTTCTTAGCGAATTATTGGTGATACCTAGTGCTAAAATAGATAATTATTAATGTGATTTTTTTTAATGTATTCTTTCCCCTTGTTCCTATAATATCCTAAACCTGACCAATTATTTTTCATATTCCAATTGTTTTTATAAATAGTTAAAACTACTATGGAAATCTTTATTAGTTACTAGTTACCTATTCTGTTTCCTATTGTTTATGCAAAAAATGTTTAGTAACTATTTTAAAATTATTTTCTGTAGCACAGTGATATTTTAGTTGTCATGAAGGAAAGAGGATCTGCTACATTTTGTTCTTTCTCTGACTTATCGTGCCTACTATAACAATAGAAGCCTTAAAGGTTATACATTATTGAATTTAAGAATATTTTTGTACTAACTGCCATGTATATGATTTTATATATTTCTGTTAGGGGGTGTAGTAAAGGTCACAATACTTCAGATGCACTGTGAGTATTAATAAAAATGAAATTGAAATAATATATGCAGGGTGTGATGGATAAATTGTCTAAATTATGCAAAAATGAAAATAACACTGACATCTCATTTTTCCAAAATTACACAAAAATATCTTTAAATATTAAAGAGTAAACTTATTCAATAAAATCGCCATTGGCTTCAACTATGGCTTCCAGACAACTTTGGAATCTTGTGCATCTTTTCTGGACAGACTCCTTGGTGTATACTGCTAAAATCCTTGCCTTCAGTTCATCTTTGGTATTACAAGGAGTTTTGTTAGTCTCTTGCTCAACTGCACCCCACACATAATAATCAAGGGGATTAGAGTCTGTGGAGTTAGGTGGCCAGATGTAAGGGGTGATGTGGCTGCAGAAATTGTCTAACAGCCATTTCTGGATTCTCTTGTTTGTATGGTATGGTGCAGAGTCTTGTTGCCAGATATAGTCTTCCAGCAACCACCTTCTTGACCCAGGGAACTTATTGTAGGCCTCTGTATTGAGTCTGAGGCACTGTGGGAAGATGAATGGAGGCATAATGTCACCATTACTAGTGATCACTAAGCACCATAATGTTGACTGGATATTTGGTTTTCATCACTCTTGGTACATGTTTTGGAGGACACAGCATCCTCTGCACTGTCCTCAGATTGACACCCAAACACTCTGAAACGTTCGTATTGGAGCTTCCAGTGCAAATGCCACGCAGGACAGCATGCCGTTTCCAAATTTCTGGTGAAGTGACTTATGTCATGGTGTTCTTTTTCTCACAGATGGTGCCCAACTGACCCTACTATACTGTGCAGTCAGCAAAATCAAAAACAAACATGCATGCATGATATTAAAAATATAAAATAGCGACAATTTATCCATTGCACCCCTGTACATGTTTTGATAAAGTCATTCTATAAAATACATGCTGATTTACCATGATATGTTTTTTGCATATACGGTATTGTACAAAAATCTTAAGTTAATCCAAAATGTATTATTCATCAAAGTTAGAAATGGATACAAGTTATTCTTAGTTTATTCTTTAAAATATGTTTAGCAAATTGACACAATCATAAATACAATATGGAAATATAGATTATTTTTAGTTGTTGAGGCTGAAATCAACATTTACACTGTCAGGTTCTATGATGTAAATCCATGCTTTCATCATAAAACTGATATTAACCAAATAATGTTGGTAAACTTTTCAGGATGCACTTATATGATAAATATGCCATGTGAATTTCAGGTCATAATATCTGTTTTTGATGGTGTGAGATTTTATTATGCAATTCAAGGGTTTCTCACCATATTGGGAATATATACATATATATATATATATATATATATATATATAATAGTACAGGCATTGATATTTATCTTTTAATTTCAGATATATAAAGATTGCCATGGATCATAAGAAAGATATAAGCTCAAAAGAGAAACCAAATTATTGAGTTATTGAGTGATAGGAACATTAAAAGTTGTAAAAAAGCTGAACAGAGAACAATAAAAAAGATCACATTGAAAATATTGGCAAGAAAATATGGCTTTAAAAATGTCACAAAAAGAAATTTAAGTAACAATTAAAAGTTTAATTATTAATAAGAGGATTGACCAGCTATTTGAAAAAAGTGATGTTAATTTAAACAGAGAGAAAAGATGCAGGGTATGAAGAAAATTGGTGAAAGACATGGAAGCAACCAGATTACCAACAACTTCAAGTAAACATCACAAAAATGTAAGTTGGGTGAAGATGTACATGAAAACTGATTTCATAACAGTAAGTTTTAGTTATGAATGCCAAGCGATGTAGAAAGGACCTGATAGGTGGCTTATGAAAATAGTCAACCAATATGATTTATAAGACAACAGGGGAGAGATGGAGAATATTTTTGGATTAGAATGCATTGTAGGTAATAAAATTGTAGGTCCCCTTGAGGCTGATGAAGGTTCAAGATAAATGCAAAGGATTATTGTTAGCTTTTGGACATTTTTTGTGCAGTACAGTTCAAGAAACTTTAAGCTAAAGAAAATATTTATAAAAAAGGCAATGTTTCTTCACATTCTGCAGAGTTGACACCTTGGCAAAAAAAATCTTTCAAAGCTACCGAATTAATGGACTGATCTCCAACTTCCGCGGATATTAATCCAATAGAAAAGTCGGAGTTCATCATTAAAGAAGATGTAGCTGAGTGGAATACAAAATTCACACAAAGAAAATCTCTGGGAAGCAATAAAAGCTGCTGCAAGTAAATTCTAAAGCTGAAACAATAGAAAGGTTAACACCAATAGATGAAAAACTGATAAATGTTATAGAATATCAAGAAATACATAATTTATTCAAATATATAGAATAACGTGTTCATGGAAGAGCCAGATCAGGCTGAAAATGGAGTACTGTTGTCATAGTTTGGGCGGGAGCTGCCCAGTCCTCACTTTCCAGTTTTGATAGAATTCAAAAGTGTCTCTGAATCCTTTTTGGAGAAGAATTATTATCCACGTTCCAACCTCTCTCTCTCACAGGCGGGATGTGGTGAGTCTCTCACTGTTCTGTCACTGCTACCATGGAAAGTGCTTGGACAAACTACATTCCCTGGTTCCACCAGGTCTAACCTACGTGGCTAGGACCCGCCATGCCACTTACATAGTAGCAAACCAACCACATTCCCTCTATATTCCATCAGCAAGAAGTAAGTTCTACTCAAACAACCTCTTCCTGTGAACCACTGCCCTGTGAAACATCTCTCAAGTGCATGTTTTCCCGATCACTACAATCTTAACTTGTTTCTGTCTAGAGTTCACTGTTATCTTTCCCTTCTATCCATATGAACTACCCTTTAATGTATCCCTCTACCTTGAGTGGCCTTGTGCATGGTTAACATTACCGTAAAAAAAAAAATTAAATATGATCTTATAGCTTATATATTTTGGATTTGTTTATGAATAAATTATTTTGCACTTAATTAGTTTGCACAATAAAACTTGACACTACCAAAAGAAGTTATCAATATATTATTCCGAATAAGGATTTTATAAGCTGAAACTCACAATATATTGCTTATATAAATATATCCTAAAAATGATCAGTTTAATTGCAATTTTATTGTGTAAAATTAACTTGCTTTATAAAATCTTATGTAGTACAGTATAAGCATTTACCATTTGTCACCTTGGATTGTTTCTATAATATTTACAGTGGAGCATTGTGAAGGCTTCTTTGATCCAAAATAACTTCATTAATGGTGTTTTTGTGATCATTTGCCATACTGAGAAGTGAAGCTATTCCCCATAAGTCACTTTCCAGAAGGAATGACATGATGAATGCAGATCTGCTTGGATTGAGTTGGCCAAAAGTGTTGCTATTATTGTTGATATATGGCATTAGGAGCATTTCATTTTAACTAACTTCAAAAAAGTTGCTTTTGATTGTTTTGTTATGGCTGTCTGATCAGCATATTATAAAAAAAATTACTAATTAATTTTAGGTCTGGTCAGGCTAGTACAACCTACCACAAGGACAGGTGTTTGGCATCTAAACCAGCTCCCCCACTAGCTTCTCTGCTGGTAAGGATGGTGACATGTCACCACACAGGAGAAAAACAAGACCTATCAAAGGGTGGATGAAATTCTTATAGGAACCAATGGCCAACATATGTGAGATTATGATGAGATCTCGTTTTAAATGGCAACCTTCCTAGAGATAGTGTTGCGTTAAAAAACACTTGGTGTACTTGAACTACCATGAGTATCTTGGGCATCAGGAATAGCATACAGTTTTGTAAAACCTTGCTTCAATTTATTATGACAATTCTCAGTATGTTGACATGCTTATGTGGAGAGGTCCTGTGTCAAGTAGGAACCACTTTGAGCAAGATTAATCTGGGTGCTGCCTCAACAAAAACTCAGCTATAATAATAATAATGATGATGATGAATATATATTTTTGTTTATTGAAGATGTAGAAAAAATGGGCAACATTGGAATATTATACTTTTAAAAGAAAAGGTAAAAATGTGACTCCGATCCCCAGAATATTTGTGCAGTTATGGATTAAGTAAAGAATAATGACACCAATTATGGTTGATCAAATAAAGACATGTGGGAAATGCTGAAAATATCCAAATCAAAATCAGTTATATTTGACATTTTGTTGTATGGCTTCCACATGAATTCAAAAAGAAAAACTGCTGGAACATATTTCTATATATGATTTAGTATTTAAATTTATTGACAAGAAAAATGAACTATCATTAACTGGTGCAAAATCTAGTCTTCATCCAAAGATGTTTCTATCTGTCTGTTCATATCTGTCTATTGCTCTATCTATCTTAGTCTGTCCATATCTATCCCTTGCTCTATCTGGATTTAGAATAAAGTCCTTTAAATATGTTTGTTCTAAGCCATTGATTTGATCAAGTTCTTCTCCGAAATAGACAAAGATGGCAACTGACGGAAAGCTGTCTGGAATGAAAGAGTGCACCATTTCATCAGGATAACATTAAGCATGTTTGCATCAGTTATGTTAGTCATTTTTGTGACAGAGAGAGTTGGGAAACACACACACACACACACACACACACACACACATGTATAATTTTTTTTATTGAAATTGAAGTGGATCTGAGTAGCGAAATTAGATGAGAGCATTTTGTTTACTAATGGGAAATCTGATCTAGAGCAGGCCTTTAGGAAGACAATGAAAATGGTCGAAATAATTTTTATCGGTTAAAATTTGAAATAGCGCTTAGTAAGCTATGAGGAACCTTGGAATTCACATGATTTTGGTTGACGCAGCCAGAACCCGTGATAATCGTGGATGAAGTAGTAGGGCCAAGGGTCAGTTATAACCAGCCGGCTTTTTCTATATAAACGCATAGTTATGCTGAAGAAGAGGCAGACGGAAGAGAGAGACGGGAGAGGCTGCGATCGGTCGGCATGTCGTCATTGCCTGCATGCCACCCGCGTCAACCGTTACGGGTTGTGCTACAGGAAAGATGGCAGAGCCAGATGCAAGGTAGTTTTTGGCTCATCTGTCTTCGAGTGCAGTTGAGCTCAGTGGAGAGATGTCGGAGATTGAAAGTGAGCAGAGTTGAATTGAAGGCTTGAAGAAGTACGAATGTGATGTCAGAGATTGGAACGAAACGCCCACTAACATGTGCTGTTGATATAAGAACGAAGAAGCGAATTACTCCTCCAACATCTAAGACTACTACTGCTACTATTATTACTACCACTGGGAACAGAAACGTCAAACAAGCCACCCCTCTTTTTTAACGAAATTACACAAGGTATTTTCTTTTATTTTGTTTTGTTCATATATGAGAGACTGGAGATCATTCTTGAAGAGACAATTTGGCTTCAGCAAGATGAATTATTCTCTCCATCTCCTTGAAGATGGAAGAGAGAGACAGTGGATAGTCGAGTTGGAGATTCGAGGAAGAAGTAAGAAAGTGACATCAGAGATTGGAACGAAGTGTCCACTAACATATACTGTTGATATAAGTACCACTACTTCTGCTACCACGAATATTACTACTACTGTTACTACTGCCGAGGAGGAATGCAACTATAAACTTTAAGCTGCACACAGAAATCTTTATCTCTCCATCGCAAGAGTCGTATATCATTCTGAGACGATTTAACAACAAGTTAATCACAACCCACTCTCTCTCTCTGTCTAGAATCCAGTGTATGAGTTTTTACGTCAATTACTTTTCTTTTCTGTAACCCCTTTCTTTTCTATACTATTCTTTTCTGCTATATAAAAGACATTAACAATTCAACCATTGAATAGTTGTTTGGCCGGCTTTCTGCAGATATATATATATTTTTTTTTTTTTGGTGCATTCTAAATTTCTTAGCACAGACTCTCCTGCTGTGTCTACATCTTTAGTCGACTGTGAATGGATTAACATCACTTCTGCTTTTTGGATCAAACCAAACACAACGTGGGCAGGAAGCAGGATTAAACCAGTGAACTGGTTGAATGATCTACGGATGCTCAGGGGACCTACAGCCACTCCCTTAAGTTCGGTTAAGACCGAGTAGAAACCTCAACCCAGAGAGTAAGACGTCAGAGCTTGAGGGGTTGGGGCGAAAGTGTTAGATTTTGTTGT
Organism: Acanthosepion esculentum; assembly: GCA_964036315.1. Taxonomy (NCBI): domain Eukaryota; kingdom Metazoa; phylum Mollusca; class Cephalopoda; order Sepiida; family Sepiidae; genus Acanthosepion; species Acanthosepion esculentum. The sequence goes on along the minus strand of OZ038507.1, from coordinate 41,154,951 downwards.
ATAGCTTCCACATGAATTCAAAAAGAAAAATTGCAAGAACATATTTCTATATATGATTTAGTATTTAAATTTAATGACAAGAAAATGAACCATCATTAACTCAAGTAAAGTCTACTCTTCATCCAATCTTTTGGGATTAACATTTCAATTTTGAACCGAATTCTTTTAATGAATAAAATAAACTCAATTTCTTAGACAACTGGAAAAGATTCTCGGAGCCATTTTTTTTGGTAAGAAAGACAGACCCATAATATTTTTAGTCTTCATCTTCCCATTTAATTCCCTGTCATCCTTGACTGCACGTCATAAGAGGACCTTCTCCATGCATTACTGAAGACTAAAAATTTGTTCTTATTCAGAACTCTTTTAAATACTGTTGATGATTAGACACTAATGTTTTAAACTCATCTTGCCAAAATTTTTTATTTAAAAATTTATTATTTTTTTTTCCATTGATCCTCACTTCAATCTTTGTGGTTGTGTAACTAAGAAGGCTATGGTCTGTCTATATTTCTGAGATGAGGTATTATGTACAGTATTTACATTAGTCGGACTATTGTCCTCATCTTTGTCGCCATATTTGTCACAACGTTTCGGCCGTTGTACGCTCCGGCCTTGTTCTTCCTCAAGGACACATGGCACAGTGGATGAAGGCGTTGGTTAGATCCAGTGACAGACCCAAAGAGTGTGAGTTCAATACCCGGTTCAGGCAGTGGAGAACTTTCAGAGGGAAAATTACCAGGAGATAACTGATAACTGACATCCATCAAACATGGCACGTGGAACTGGAACAGTCTACCCCAGTGATCGAAATAAAGGGTTTGGTTCGAAATTCCAACCACCTGAAGAAGGCTGGAGCATACAACGGCCGAAATGTTGTGACAAATATGGCGACAAAGATGAGGACAATAGTCCGACTAATGTAAATACTGTAAGAAGGCTATGGTAGAAAGATTTATTCTCCCATTTGTATTTCTCTTGTTATGGGCATTATTATATCCATGATATAATAAAACAGTACTTCATGGATGGAACAGAATGGCTGAAAGGAAAACATGCTTTGTTTTCAGAGAGACTTTTACATCACTATGACATACACAAAATTATATATATATATATATATATATATATATATATATATATATATACACACACACACACACGTGATCCATGCAGAGAATAATATATCGCATATATCTACACAGCAGAGTGTAAGGAGAAACAAAAAAGAAGGGTCTTAAATATAATATGGAGATACTCCTGGGTTTGGAGAAGACGTGTCTAGGACTCCAGATTCAAATGGGCCGGATTCATCTATGTTTCAGGTGAGGATATATTACATAAATTGGAAACAGTCTTGAGTTTTCCCAAATTGAGGACTATGAGCTGGAGTTTCTTTCTATATCTGGGAAAGATATATTTCTAAAGAGAAACAGCACCATGGACTTGTAAACTGCTGGGAGGCAGATTTAGTCTCTGCCCAGGCTAATGAAAGTGACCTCTTCATTTGGCTGCTGTAAAATAACTGAATTTTGACTGCTACTATTGTCACTGTATAGAGTGATGTCACTAAGTGGCTGTCATGTGACTTATCTCCACTGAATAGAGATAAGTGTCTTCTGTATCCCTACAGTTGCATATTTTAGCCTCATAACCCTACTTTCTCAAGAAATTGGTTCTTAGTTTTTACCCTTCCATGAAGTCTTTGAATTGTATATGAATCTAGTTTGGGTTCAGCTGAATTTGACAGATGCTGAGCAAGGTTTTACTTGATTATTTTTTTCCCTGCCTCTGAACAAAGTAACTCTGAGAAACTACTCCTCAAATGCCAATATCTTTGTAGGCTTTCAACTTCTTTGTTCTCCACCTGCCCCAGATTCTTGAAATTTCTTAACAACTGCTTGAATTCAATTGAGAATCCAGACTTTCTGATTATTTCCCTGAAAGTTGACTTATTGCTACAAAAATGATAATTTTATACCTATCTACGTATGAAACTGAATTTCAACAGGAAAATGCAGAGTAATGTAAAGTTTTTAAAATTTATAATAATTTATAAGTATAAAGCGGTTATAAAATTACTTTTTGATGGCATAGCTAAAGTACACATTTATGAGTATAGTAGCAGAAAAAAGAAAATGTTTTATTTATGGATAAATTATGCATGCATGCGTGCACACACATAAAAACAATATATAGCCATATATATATATATATATATATATATATATATATATATGAAGAAATATAGTCTTAAAGTGTGCTATATTTATGGGATAAAGTGCTCAATATCAGAGATAGAGCGTGTGTAAATATAAAAGTGAACATAGAAGTCAACACTTAGTTTCATGCTAGTGCAATCGTCAGGCAACTCCTGTTGCCTGACGATTGCACTAGCATGAAACAGACTGTCGCCTCTAAGTGTTGACTTCTATGTTCACTTATATATATATATATATATATATATATATTTTGTATAACAACTTTTACAAAGTGCACAGATACTACAGTTTAATCTTGGACAGGAAATGAATAAGGGATACTCAGATTACAGGCATAACTGGAAGTTAAGAAATTTTAAGGTTTTAAAAATGGACATTTTAAAAGTATATATAAATATATACAAAAATATATAAAACAAAAGGGTGGAAGATTGCAAATAATAAGAAAGATTACTCACTGTAAAGTATTTGATTGGAAATTATAGCAATAAAATCAAAGCTAATCAGTTATTGCTCCTTTTGTTCTTCAGAGACAATCAAGGACAAAAACATATAAATATAAGCACAGTGACTAAAAAGAAAGTGGAGAAAAAAAAATATTAACCAGCGAAGGCTCTGAAATTTGAGGAGCGATAACTTGTGTTATTTCTTTTTTATTATATTTTCCAATCTACGACTTGATGGCAAGTAATTTCTTTTCTTATCCTTGGCCTTCCTCCCACCTTTGTTTTATATATACTTTAAAAAATTTTTAAAGTCCTAATAAAATTTTGTGCTTGACTTACAAATTATGTACATTTTAAAAAACAGCACATAAAATGCATTGGTTGTTCACTGTAACAAAACGGACCACAATTTTGACATAAAAAATGCTACTCTAATTAAAAGAGAAAATAAATTTACCGATGTTTAGAAATTGCTAGTTCATCCACAGTAAATTTACATCCAGTTTCTTACAATGTTGCACAATTCTTAGCCGATATTCTGTTACCACAATGTGGGATAGCTAATAACAAAGGTGATGGAAACACAAAGAAAAAAAATCTAGGTGAATTTGGCTAAATTGAAAGAAAAAAAAATTCTCTTTAAAACTTCTTTCTAAATTTTGAAACTCCCAGCATCTCTTATTTGTGCACATATGTATTGTGAAGTCACAACAACGTAAACAAACCCAGTTCAATGACGTCCTAACAGATGAAACGTGTCACAAAAACCTTTTCCAATTTATCATAAATCTTTTCTTCCAAAACTGTTCTTGATATATAAAAAATTTACATATTGTTATCAAATATATATATATATATATATATATATATATATATATATAAAATCATAAGCTTGCTAGAAAATTGTTCCTGAAGAAAAAGAATGAGTTATGAAAATATAAAAAGAATTCTTTTGCAGAATATGAATATGCACCAATTCACAAAAGGATGTTCTTTTGAGCCATTATGAAAGAATAGATAAACCACACGTCCTGAAAGTGAACTTTCACAAACTGTAAGAAGTAGAAAATTTAATTCAAAAAGCAGAACCTTGGAAGTGCCTATAGAAAAATGAAAAATATCGAGATATTTGAAAAGTACTTATGAGATTTTCAATTCAGAATATTCTATGCAATAGCAAAAGCTAGAAATCAGTGTTGTGTCATATTAGACTTGCGCTTCATGCAGGTAATAAAAATGTTTCCCTGTGAATGACCATTTTATAATTGAAGAAGGGAGAAAATTTATTCTTCATATGAAAGCTTTTATGGATGATATAAGTCATCTTGATTTGGGAGTTTGTACAAAATTGTATCCTGTGAAATGAATTAAAAGGCCTCCTCTTTGCTTGCGTAATAATTTGATTGATATTTTATTTTTTATTTATCAGAACTTGATGAGGATGTGAATATCCAGATGAAACGTATTAATTTTGATGTTATAAAAATTAAATGCATTGAGGAAATAATTCTGTTGATAATCTCTATAAACTCCAATTTATACTACCTGAAAAAAAAAAAGCCAAACTCCAAAACACTTACAACAATTCATTTGTTTGAAAGACAGAGAATAGTTGTTCTTGTGAACTTTTATCCTATACTTTTACTGCTGATATAGTACATGAATTTGTTCAACAAGATTCTATCCATAGCTGGAGGTAATTGTTTAAATGGTTTAGCTTGAAGAACCTTTCTTACATTATGTCTAAAAAGGGTAATACTTCATGGACTAGACTTATAATGTAGTACTTTTGAGTTTGCCAAAGTTACTTTAGTTCAGTAAAGGTAAACACACATGCATCTGTTTTCAATCAGACATTTTTGATAATGCATAGGAAAAACACAAAGCAAATCTTAATTTATTGAGTCTAAAATTTATAAAGGTTTATTTCTTAAAATTTTTTTCCTTTATGTGGGTGGTGGGAAGTTTGGAAAATGCCAATTTTCACCCCTTGACTACAAAATACTTGCTTAACAAACCCTTGTGAAAGATAACAGCAATAAATGAAGCTCTAGTTGCAAAATGTCATGTTGAATATATTTGGAGTTGAGTTAAACTGATTTTGTTAACTTCTGGGTTTTTGATGAAAAATTTTTTTTTTTTTTTTCAATGATTTATACCAGGGTTTTTTTATATTTGCTGAACTTTAACATAAAACCACCTTAATGGAACTTTCAGTGATAAAGGAGCATACTGATTGGCTTGTTTTTATTCTTGTATTCTACCAGTAAATAAGTTGTCCTGTAAGAGTCTGCCATATTCCTTACATCTTTAATATTTACTAATATTGTATTAGATACAAAGAATGTCCTTTTATGATGGACTTGAAATGAAATTGAAGGGTTTCATTTATTTAACTGAAATTTTAGACTTTTAAATGCAGTATGGATCCAAATATTGAGTACTCGGCATCTAAGTGATTAATAAAGAATTAATTTCATATAAAGCTTATTCCAGACTTAATGTTCTATGTGTCATGTCCCTTTTTTTTGCTTACTTAATGTTAGAATCAGTTTTAACATCATGTACGATATTTTCTTTCTCCATTTTGTATGTTTTTTTTCATTGATATCTGTCAACTTTATATTTTATCTAACTACACAGTCTGAATTTACTATGCAAGTCAATGTTTTCAAAATAAATTACTATTAATCAACTGATACTGCTAAAGTTTATAAGATAAATGTACCATATGGATTTCAGATTAAAATATCTGTTTTTATTACAAATATTCACTATAACTTATTTGGTGGTTTGAGATTTTATACAACTCTCAGGTTCATCATATTGTAAGATATATATGATAGTTATATTCTTGGGGGGGGGGGGTCATTGTATTTTAAGATATATATGATAGAGTTATTCCTTCACATCTAGAAAACTGACTTGTCCACCATATCCAAAATGTTTCCAAGATAACAAAAATAATGGCATGACCTCCAACCTAAGTAGATATTAATCCATTAAAAAATTTGTGATCCATCATTAAAAGAGATGGATCTGAGAATGAAAAACAGTATTCCAATAAAGATCTCTGGGAAGCAATAAAAACTGCTATATAATAATGTTAAATTTGATTTTTCATCATAGTGAATTGTTTTCTCCTTTAATCAGAGTAGCATTTTTTATGTCAGAATTGTAGTCAGTCTCATTACATTGGGCGACCAATGGATTCGATGTATTGTTTTGAAAATCTCACATTTGTGTTCATATAATCTTTTATTTAAATTACTTGAATTTAAAATTCGCAGTATCCCTTGTTTATGCGCATGTGTAGTCGCACTAATGTAACAAATTTAGTCCAATGAACTTTTCTCACTTTGTCATACATTTTTCCCCAATATTGTTCTTGATATATAAAAATATAGCATTATCTCATTTATTTATAAATAAACTTTTATGTTGAACTTAGTTTGCATAATAATGCATGACATCTGTTATCATCAGTATTTTTTAATAAGGATAGATATTGTCAGCTGAAACTCAGTATATTGCTCAAATATAAGTATATAGTGAACATTTTTATCAACTACTGTTTTTAACACTAAATTCATTGTCTATATAATTATCTACATATCCCTCTTTTATATATTTTTATCTGAGGTATTTTTAGTACAGATTTTTCTGAAATTTTATCTTTCATTTCTTCTTTTATCTAGATTCTTTTACAATAATCAGCCTTTTTGTTTGGTTTTGTGCTCCATTTCCTAAACAATGATTGTCTCTTTTCATACAGAATTTGTTATCTCGTACTGACATCTTTCTTCTTATAGAAAATTAATACCATTCAATTTTAATTGTTTTTATAGAAAATTTCTCTTAAGTATATAAGAGCAGTGCTATCAAGAATAAATGGTATTATCTCAGAGCTCTTAGATTTCATACATTGAACATAAATGCAAAGTGAAAAAAACAAAAAAATACCTTCACTAGCAACTAATTCCATATTTTTCTCAGTGCACTTATAGAAAAAAATCACAGATTCTGCTTGATAAGTTTCCATGAGAAAATAAGTGGGTTGTGTACTATTTTCCATAAACCACTTATTCGGGTATTTTTGTCAGAACAATTCAATAAGTGGTATAGAGAAATTTAAGAATTATTCAATTTGTGTGATAAATATCTAAAGTAGTTGAAATATAAGACACTTTCAGATACTGGTCAAAGGGTGTAATCCACTTTGATATATAGGAAAAATGGGTAGAGAATTTAATTTTTAAATCAATTTTTATTAACATGCTTGCATATATGTAAATTTGGAAAAGTTATATGTATCCAAGGTAGAAATAAATGTAAAAATTATTTTTCTACCTCATCCCCCACACTCTAAGTTTCTGGGACTTTCTATTGATGTAACTTTGAAGTTATCCTAGAAGTGCCAGTTGTCATTTGAGCACTGAATTTTCCTCAGATTTTCAAGATATCAAGAACAAGCTTTAACAAAGAAAAAATGAATATCTTCTGAAGAGAAAAATGATGTTACTGCTATTGCACAAAAATTGAACCAATATAAAACTGCCATTAGAAATCTTTTGAAGAATTCAGATATGTATAGACCTCAAGAATGACCAGGCAGGCCATCTCAATTGACTGCTGCAGGTTGTTGTCACCTTCTTCAAGAGGCATCAAGAAAGGAATTGTGCTCTAGAGGCATTCAAAATAAACCTAATAAATCTTAATATCTATCATTCTGGTAGTACATTTCTTCAAAATGCAAGTCACACAGTTGAAAAAAATCTGATACAAAGTGTATATCATTTGATTTCATTTTTGCAGGTTTCCTTTTGTTTATTTTTCCTTAACCAATGTTACCAGTTTACAGCCATGCCTATTGCTATTGCTTACCCTACAAAATGTTTGCTTTTATCCAACATAATCTGATGAATATTTATGAGGACGCCCTTCTACACATTCAGGTTTCTTGCTAATAATATACCCAATTCATGAATGTTTTGCTATTGACTGCTAAGTACTGCATATTCTGTATTCCTGTGACAATGTCACTGTAAGAAGAGTCCAGTAAGTTCTCCATGAATTGGTCAACCTTTTGTTTCTGTTTAGAAAGGCAGCTTCCATTTTGACTTGTACCAATTCACAAGGAAAGAAAATAATATTCTCTGTCCACCAGCTCAATTTAGATAAACCCAATGCAATGCTGTTGCCATAATCTTCAGTTAAGAAGAGAAAGTTTTTTTGTTAAACATCCATTTTGTGTTGGGAGATGTTTTAGTCAAAACTAAAACTGAATTGAAAGCAAGTGAAAATGTTCAGTGTTATGTAAAAGCGTTAGAGAAGAGTTTTGCCAGCTTCCATTATAAAAGAGATTTTCTATTTCAGTGCTTAGACCACCAAGAATGATTTAAATGCAAGTTCATTGTAGTTATAGACTGGTCTGCAAACTTTTCAGATTGCAATTCAATTGAGAACTTATGAAGCATTCTTTCAAGACATGTCTTTGAACAAAAGAAGACAATTTGAAAGGAGAAACAAATTAATCTATTGCATAAAATGTTGCTGGAAAGAAATTCCACTTGAAATCTTGTAAAGTCTTGTGCTCTCTGTAAAACAGGTACACACAAGTTTAGAATCAAAAGGGAAATTTTAAAATTTTGATAATTTTTACATGTGCTTTTTAAAAATTTGCATATAGCTAAGCACTGAGAGCACTTAAACAATTTGATTTTTGAATTAATTTTATCTATTTTCTCATATAGAACAAAGTGGATTATACTCTTTAACCAACATTCAAAATTTAACATTTATATTTGTGGGCTGTCTTCTAAATATTTCCATCACTATATATATATATATATATATATATATATATATATATATATATATATATATATATATATAAGCTTAAAAGCTGCTCTATTGGGCAGCATTTAAGCTAGTTTCTGTGGAAGGCTCTTGATTGGGCCTTCATCATAATAGATAGGGAGAAGTAGATGCAATAAACTATAGAAGAACTCAAAATTGATCCCTGATTTAAGTATTGCATTAATATTTAAGCTTACCTTTTAAAAGTTCTATGATAAGTCTTCTGCCACCACTTACTTTAAAGATGATTTGATGTACATAGGTTCTTACTTTCTGTACAAACAGTTATTTTTATTTCATGGGTGAATTTTGCTGGATTTCGCAATTAATTTCAATTATCCCCAAATTTATTTCCAAGTTATAAAAATTGTTATTGTACAAAAAAATTTGTCACAAAAAATCACATAAAAAAATCACCAAGAACAATCGCAGTAATGAAAACTTGGGAATCCAAAATTTCAGGATTGGGGGTCCAGATCTGGCCCAGAATCTTTTTAATTTGCTCATGGAGTCAGCCTGATTCCAAAATGGTATGATATGTTGGGCTACCACCTCTAGAAGTAAAGTTGAAAAAGTGTGACACAGTGACATTCACATTTAAAATATATGGGCAGCAATCCCTCTTTTATGCAAGTTCCATTGAAAACAACTGACAAGGTGCTGTGGTTGAGTTTTTTTATATAATTTCTCATATGCTTGTATAGTTTTTTTTCTTTCCAGGATATAAATTCTATAAAAATTGTCTGAATGTTTTCCAAGTGCATTTGGCTATACTTTTAGTCATTATCAAGGATGAATTTTATTTTACTTTTAACTGAATATATGGATTGTTTTATGTGTGTATCTAGAGTTATAGGAATGTTTTATCTTCCAAACATGGTTAGCAAATTTTTGGCCGTGTTCATAATTGATATTGTTGGGTGTTGGCTTTTTAAAAAAATTTTTTTTTTTAATAATGCTTCATTATTTTTAGCCTTTTTGTACATGTGGATGATACTATTATGTTTGTATTATCAATGAGTATGTTACGGATAGAATTTAGTAGGTCTCTATGTGTGTTTAAATGAGACCTTACTCCATTAGTTTGAGTAAATTTTGCTGTTATGGTCATAGAAGGGGACTTCAGTAGTGCATGCATGCAATAATTTTTCAGAATATTGGGTTTGATGGATGGAGGTGGAATTAAATTATTGTTATATACAGAGTTAAGGATTATATTGATGGTTTCATCAACAAGGACATTTGTAAATAAATTTTCTACATCAAGTGATGCTAGAATGGTTTGGTTTTGTAGTTTGAAGGATTTGGAGAAATTCATGGGTTGATTTAATGCTATAATTGGTAGGTAGATATGAAGTAATAATATCATTGAGATATATATATATATATATATATATATATATATATATATATAACTTCATCTTTCACAAGGCCCAAGAACCACTCAAGTTAGAGTATTACAAGGCTGAAGAGCCACTTAAGGGGCCTCTTTGAGAGAACACCCATTTATTACAATAGTAAAAAATTGAGAGTCAGTTCAGTGATGATGGAATGTATTGAGCTGTTAAAGCTAGATCAGAGGAGAGATCAGCTGCCAGGGTTTAGTCACCTAGATATTTGGTTGTGCATCCGTATACCATTGTATTATCTGCATAGATATTCACTAAAGATCGGAATATACTCTTCATCAGATCAGTAATTTAAAGTAGAAAGAAGGTAGAGTCAAGACGTGAGCTTTGAGGGATGCCTGCATTGATCGCCTGAAACTCAGTGGACTGGCCATTAATGACAACTTTCATGGACCTAACCTGTTAGAAAGGACTTGATAATTGAAAAAATTCTTGTCCTTCTTAAGGGGATCAACAATTTATTTATAATAGCCACAAAGTGTTTGCTGATGATGGGCCAATATTTTATTTGAGGATAGGTTCTCACCCACATTCTTGAAAACAAGGCATACACCTGACATTTTCAACAGACTTGGGAAGGATTTTTCTTCAGGCAGCAGTTATGATGGGATCTATTGAAGTATTTGCTTCCAAATGACTTTCTCTTAAATTATTTTTATGTTTACCTTTTTCAAAATTGGTGCAAAGTTCTGGGATATTAAATGTTCTATTATTTTTAGCTGTAAATCCTAAGTTGTGAGGTTGTTTTATTCTATTTAGATGTCTTACAATGTTTGAATTGTGTATCTGTATTTAATATGTTGCTAGGTGCTGGCTGTATTGGTAGAGTGTACTACAGAGTGAGACAGAGAGGACAGACGTTTTTGAAAAATTCATTAATTTTAGCTTCAAAAAATTTTATTGATATCAATATGTTCATATTGAATTAGCATTTGACAAAATCAAGTGTGGAAAACAATATCTTTCGTGTGATGTCTATTTTCATTGATGCATTTCTGAAGGCATTCTTGGAAGTTGGCTTCCACACTTTCCAGCATTGCTTTGTTGATTTGGGCAGAGCTTCCATGTGAATAGTTTACTTCAAATCATCCAATGTGCAGAGTTTATGCTCATTCATACATACCTTGAAGTTTCCCACAAAAAATAATTACACATGGACAAATTAGGAGACCGAGGGGGCCAAGCAAACCTGGAAATGAGGCAGTCACCAATGTGAGGGCAAAGAACGTCCATTGATGTGGCTGTGTGGCTCATCTTACTGAAACCACGCGCATCAGATAGGAATACATTTTCATCGTAATTCAGGCTCAAAGTAGTTTTTTTATCATCTTGATGTAACACTTGGAGTTCATAGTAATAGCATTTCCATTATGGTCTTCAAAAAAGTAAGGACCAACGACGCCAACTTTTCCAACAGTACACCAAACCATCAATTTAGGGCTGTGCAGTGATCTTTTGTGCAGTTCTCTTGGATTTTCAAGAGCCCAATAACAACAATTCTGTTGCTTCACCATGCCAGTGAGATGAAAATGAGCTTAATCACTCGTTAACAAAATGAGGTTGTCATTTGCCTCAAAAAATTCTTCCATATTACATGCAAACTTAAGCCACTGTGCATAGACCCCTGCTCTCAACTGTTGCCCAATAATCAATTTGTAGGGGTGGAAATGCAGTTCTCATACAAAATATGCCTTACCAAATGATTATTGATGCCAAGTTCAGTATCATGCCTCTGAGCAGTGTGATTCGGACTGCGCAGCAAAGCTTGTTTGACATGTTCCACATTTTCTGGGATACATACTATTTGTAGGGTCCCTACCAGTCTGCTGTTCATTAGTGTACCTCATATACGAAGTGCATGAACCCAATGTAAGATTGTGTTACAAGTGGGAACAACCTGATTTCGGTGAATTTTGAATCGGCGATGAAACTCACACTGAACTGCTGGGACAGACTTGTTATTCTTCATGAAACTGTTGTATACAAACACTCAGTGCTCTATCGTCCACATCGTCATGGTTTCAATTGAAAAGAGAAAAAAAACTGCTCAGGCACCATGTACCAAATGGTACCTGTCAGACATATGCCCCTCCACTAGAGGCTGAGTAATAGCCATTTCAAAAACATCCATCCTCTATACCTCATCCTGTAGGTTAAAAATCCCAGGTGTCCACTTTGTTACTCTCATTACTCTAAGTTGATGTAAATGAAAAATTTCAGTAATATAATTTTGTATTAAAAGAATCTAGAATAGTGAAAAAGTTCGCTTTCTGAAAGATGGAGTAATTGGATTTGGCTTTGAGTTCTATAAGTCTTCAGATTCTAGCCTTGAAATGATCAGTAGAAAAAGAAAGCTAAGCACATTTTAATATAGCTGGAATTGTTAACACCCTTCAACAACACTTCTATAGATTGGTTCTCTCAACAAGAATGTTGACATGGAATGTTATTTTCATAACATTTGTATTGGTCTTTGTAACAATAAATGTCCTTTGCTTTGTAATTGCAATTCTGTGACCAACAGGATGTCCTAGAAGTCATCTTGGGATTTAAAACACTAGCAATTTAAAAAAATTAAAATAATAAAAAAAATGTTGATTTTTTTAAAAATTTTTTTTATTATTATTCAAAAATAGTTTTATATAGAAAGAAAACACAAACACTGGAAATGTGTCTCCATTTAATCATGAAAAATGATACAATGTTAATATCTTTCATTTTCTATATCATACAGATGTGGTTTCTTGTTTAATAACTCAGGCTGCAACCCTTGAATTTCTCTACAGATGTTATCCTTTAGTTGCTGAATTGTCTGCAATTAATTAATGTAAGCACCCTCCCTAAGGTATCCCCAAAGAGAATAATCAGGAAGAGTATGACCATAAGAAAATTGTAGTTATAAAATTTCAAAATTTCACATAATTATCTGGTAAACAAAAATTTGATTAAATTCAAAATAAAATTCCAAATTTTGGTTTTGTTCAGTTGTGAATTTTTTCAAGGATGATTTTCTGTTGTTAATCTAAGTTGTGAAAAAAAGTAAAACTTATAAAAAATATGATATTTTAAAATAAGTACATGACTTTTGGGGCACTCTGGATATGAACTAAATTTTTGTTGCTGTAATCTGGTATTTCCCAAATAGCCTCAATAATAATGTTGTACATTACTTAGAAATAAATTTATTTTCCTTGGGGAAACTGATGTCTCTGATTATTCCATATTGTTGATTCTCTTCATTCTGTATGAACATGTAGTATTGATCAAACACCAAGCATAAATTTTAGGGTCTGTAGTTTTCTATTTCAATAAATGAAATAGATCTGCTTTTGTTCTTTTCATGAATGATAACTAAACTTACTCAGGAAATAGAATCTTGAATTTTATCAATCACTATTGAAACCAATCTAACCAACTTAAAAATAATAATCAACTATTTTATTTTTCTTTGTTATTTAATTGTTTTTTCTCTATTTTTTTTGCTTTGCTGTAGTTTGTTGTAATAAAACTATTTTTGGTTTTATAGTTTGTTGTAAACCTATTCTGAATTGTTGTTATTCAAGATTCTCTTTTAAAGTGCCGAGTCAATTCCCTTTTCTAAAATCATTAACAGCAATGACTCACCTGATTTTGTTAATAGAAATTTAATACCACTTAGCTAAATTAGGGAATCCATTTTGATTGATGGTTTCTGCTATTTTTGTATTGACTGCAAAGTTTACCGTTTAAAAAGATTTCTTAGTTTACTATTCTATAAAAGCTCAGTAAAATTACATGTATTGACTTATCTAATTGTTTGCTTAAAAGAAAAAAAAAAATTCTCATGACAGTTTAGATATGAAATTGAAGAGAATATTTATAAAGTATGGATCTTGTTTTATATAAAAATATTTTACAGGGCAATGCTAAATTTTCTGACTTTTATTAAATACTAAATGCAGTTTAAATTCAATTAAGCATACATGAAAAAAATCCAAAAAAATCTTTAGAGTTATCACCCATTTAAAGAATTTGTCAAAATTATTTACTTATCGATTTTCTTTGTTGGATTTTCCATGAGAAAATTGCAAACCTTAAAATTAACTGTTTCATCTGGAAACTTCTTTTCTGTGGATTTTGTTTTTTTTAGTTGTTAAACCAAAGTTTTATATTTTACTGAAGTATATTGAATACAGTTTCTTGTGTTTTTGTTCAATTATTTTATCTGCATCTATTTTCCCTATTGTCAGAGTTTTCTGACAGAGCTTTCCATCAAATATAATGAGATTCTGACAAGAAATTGTTGAAACCATCGTTTTTTCCTATGTCTATTTTGTATCTGAAGTAACTGAGAAATATATATATATATATATATATATATATATATATATATATATATATATATATATTTGTGTGTAGGTGGAACTAGAAACTGCCAACTGTCCCAAAGACACTTTCACTGATGACAACAATCTGCTATTCAGCAGAGTTAAAAAAACTAAACTTGGCTTCACTATAAGGAAAAGCCATGACTGGTTTGATAACAACAAGCATAGAATTATAAATTTTGAAACTAGCCTGTCTTTTTAGGAAAATTACTTATTCACTGGGAATATACTGTCACTAAACAAAATGAAAAGTGGACCAATTTTGATGATTTTGGTCACTCCAAGGGATTTTATCAAACTCATATATAAGCCTTCTTATCAGGTTCAGAGTCTCTTGTATAGTGCTGATAGGTCTCAATCTTAAATTGCTGGTCTGAGGATATCCACATGCCATTTAGCATAGATTGCTTAGTCTGAGGAACTGTAATTGCATTCCACAACAGGCAGCAAAACGAGAACTAATAGCACCAGAATCTGTGAAAGCAATCAAGCAACAAGATGGTAAAGATGCAGATGTTGATTGGAAATTCTGTGTTCCTGCTCTGCATGCAATGCTCTATGAAGTTCTTTTCTGCTACTGATAACAAGGCAAACCATCTCAGTATTTCAAAAACTTATTATAACCCTTTACGAAAGATTAAAGTCAGATGACCAAAGCATCACTCTTCTTTTATTTATAGACAACATCCTTGCAAAGATTAGTAGATTAATAGCACAAAAGTATTGGACAAATTTGATTTGCTCACCAAATTTTCTCAGCCTGATTATCCGATTCCATGTGAGTAGTGTAACAGTTATCTGCATGGAAAATGGAATTGGTGAACTGAGTTCAAATTCTAACCTACTCTGTTATGTTCAATTTTGCACTAATGTTTTTGGGAAAGGTATGAATCTATCTCTTCACCCCCACAGCTATAGATTGAATAGCAGAATAGACTGGACTCTCTTAAGAGTGGAAGTCAATCTAGGACAACAGTGACTTCAAAACCATGAAGAAGGTAATGAGAAACCACCCGACAACCTTTCCCAAGAAGTCATGAAAATTCATAGTTAATAAAGTAAAGGAATGCATGAAGATTTATGATCAGCCCTTTCTTTAAAGGACATGACATTAAAAAAACCAAAAAAACCCAACCTCATCAAAAGTCAGAACAGCAACTCTTCAGATCCCTTTCTAACTGCATATCTCAGCAAACAAAGTTGGATTTTGTTTTCAATAGTTTTAGTATGATGTTGAAACAAGCTCCAGTGGAGACTATTGACAAAAGCTGTGTGTACATCCTCCCCACACACACACAGCAACCTGTTAATTCATTTAGAAGTTACATTAGGTGCACACTAAGATTATGATAGTTGGTTATCGATCTTCTGTTTCTAAATGACACAGGTTTAGTTTTTCAGAATCAGTTCTCTGCAAAAACCACAGAACTCTTCAGCTTAAAAGTTGGCCTGAAGAAAATGGTCCTCCTCTGCCAATCTACACCAGGAAGCAATCCAGGTTTTCACTTACCTTGCCTGTATCATAATCTGAGATGTCAATTTGGACAAAAAGACTAGCTAAAGCAGTCCAAACTGGGCATTTGTGCCTGAAGTAAAAAGAACTTGAAAAAGACTTAGATATGAGAGCCTACCAAGCCATGGTGTTTGTCACTCCTTTATGGAACTGTATCATGGGTCATAATATCTACTGCTTGGAAAAGACTCTCATCACAATTGCCTTTCTATCATTTTCAACATGACTTAATCATGAACACTTAATTGTTTAAAACAGCACTACAAGCATTGAAATCTTGCTGCATTTTTATTATATATGTGTGTGTGAGAGTGTGTGTGTCTCTGTATGTATATATATATATATATATATATATGAAGAAATATAGTCTTAAAGTGTGCTATATTTATGGGATAAAGTGCTCAATATCAGAGATAGAGCGTGTGTAAATATAAAAGTGGACATGGAAGTCAGCACTTAGAGGCGACAGTCTGTTTCATGCTAGTGCAATCATCAGGCAACTATATATATATAGTGTGTGTGTATGACATATAAACTGCAACCAGTGATGTGGTTCTAAATTTACCATTTGGAGCCTTGGGGAATGTGGAATTACCTCTTAAATGCCATTAGTCCCAGGTCAACTCTGGCCTAGAGTGGTAGTACTTGTCAGGGTCTCATCTATGGGTCAAATATTTTGCGTGACGTGCAGAGACATAGAAATATCTGGAATGGTGCCCAGGCCCATGGTAAGTTCCCTGGGAGTGAGAGGCCCCTTAGATGCAGCTGCACTATCTCTCTAAAAGAAGGACACTCTGATATAATGTCTGTGGCCTCTCTCATTGTTCAGTTATCTTGCCATTGGCTTGTCATTGAATATTTGTTGGTGGAGGAAGAGAGGGTACTATGTCTGCAGCACAAGGATGTAGAATTAACAGCAATCATGTGCAGATGTCTCTTCTATCTAAGTTTTATGGTGATGGGAGCATGGCAACGTGGGCAGGTCTAACAAACTGGAACTCCACAGTCACAACTGTGCACATGGGCGGCCCAAAACTTATAACATCATCACTTGTTGATTGGACAGCAACTTGTTTTGGTGGGGTCTTGGGTGACTGAGCAGCCCATTTTAGGGAGTACACTGCTCACCCTTTTTGGGGAGAGGTCTAGAAAAGGTGACCTAAAAATTGTCTGTTCATTCTTTTTACTGGTCAGTTTCCTGCAGCTGACAGTTGTTCATGTGTGCAGAGCAAATACAAAAAGTTTACACTCTTGAAAATATTTTTCAAAAAACTGTGAAATAAATTTGTGCTGTTGGAATGTAAGAACACTTCTTGATCCTCACAATTCAAATTGTCCTGAAAGGTGTACTGCTCTTGTTGCTAAAGAGTTAGCTTGTTATCAAATTGATATTGCTGCTCTTTCTGAAACCCGCTTAAGTGAGGAAGACCATGTGATTGAAAAAGGTGCTGGATACACATTCTTCTGGAAAGGAAAAGCTGAGGGTATAAAGCATGAGGCAGGTGTTGCATTTGCTATCAGATCTGAGTTGACAAAGTACTTGGAGCAGCCTCAAGGTATTAGTAACTGTATCATAGTATTGAGGCTTCTTTTGCCTCATAAGCATTTTATGACTGTCATCTCTGTCTATACGCCCACTCTAACAAATACGGAAGAAACTGTGATGGCTTTCTACCAAGATCTCAAATGTGTTGACAAAAATTCCAATGGCCAATAAGATTGTCTTGCTTGGTGATTTTAATGCCAGGATAGATAAAGATAATTACACCTGGGATGCTCTTGGTAAAATGAACATTAATGGTCTTTGTCTTCTTCAGTTATGTACTGAATTTGAATTTGCATTTGGCAATACTTTCTTTCAGCATGAATTGGTTCATAAAGTCACTTGGATACATCCTCACTCAAAACATGGTCATATTCTTGACTATGTTATTTGTTGTAAATGTGGCCTACAGAATGTTTGTAACATCAGAGTAATGTGCGGGGCTGAATGTGATAATTATCATATGATGGTTAGAGGAAAATTAAAATTACGCATTCGCTAAAAATGAGAGCAAATGGGGTGTCTGTACCAAAATGTATAAATGTTTCTAAGTTATGTGATTCAAATTTGTGTGAAGATTTGCAAAATGCTTTTGAGAATTCTGTATTTGATGGTACATAGAATCTATTTAAAGAAACAGTTTATAATACCAGTGCCCAAGTATTCTGATTGTGGAAACGCAAACATCAAGACTGGTTTGACAAAGGTGATGCAGCAATTAATGAACTGCTAAATAGGCAAAATGAAGCTCAGTCATCTCTGTTGCAGTCTTTTTTTTTTTTTGCAACGTAATCTTCGTCAAATGAAGAATGAATGGTGGTCTAAACATTCTGGCTAAATTCAAACAGCTTTTGATCAGAAAGACTCAAAATCATTATATCACTTGATAAGAAAGGTGTTTGTTCCCAAATCTTCATCTCTGGTGCCTTTGAAATCAAAAGATGGAAATAGTATTTTAAAAAATCTAGAAGATATCATGAAATGGTGAAATGAATATTTTACTGACCTGTTCTACAACCCATCCAGTGTCGATGACTCTGTTATTTACAGTCTCCCACAGAATGACTTTATTCAAGAAATGTTAGACCTTCCATTTTTGGATGAAGTTCAAAAGGCTTTAAAACAAATAATTACTGGAAAGGCACCTGGTCTAGATGGCATACCCGTAGAAGTATTGCACTGTGGGGGTGCTTACCTTCATGGAGATATCCATAAGCTTATTATAGATGTGTGGTTGGGTGGATCTGTTTATCAAGACTGGATTGACGCAATCATTATATCTCTTTATAAAGAGAAGGGCTTTAAGTACATCTGTCCCTTGATAGTCTCAGAAAGTCAAAGTGGATTCCAAACAGGTTGTGGCACCATAGATATGATTTTCTCAGCACATCAATTACAAGCAAAATGCATAGAACATCAGATTCCTCTCTATCAGTTTTTCATTGATCTCACCAGAGCATTTGACACTGTGAATAGGGAGGCTCTTTGGACCATTCTTGACAAATTAAGTCCTTTTGGCTTTGTCCGAATGTTTCATGATTTACATGAAGGGTAGTTTAAATTTCAACAGCATTTTACCAGAACCTTTTGCAATTGATAATGGGGCAAAGCAGGGAGATATTCCCACCTCTTTCTTGTTCTCCATTTATTTTGCTGTGACACTTTTGTATGCTTTTCAGAATTGTGGTATGGGTAGGTGTCTACCTGCACTTTAGGACATCTGGAAAGATTTTTGATCTCTGGAGATTCAATACAAGATGCTGACCTGGTGTCTCACATTAAGGAAGATATGCAAGCTGTCATGGACCTGTTCTCTAAGGCATGTTCACCTTTTGGTCTTTCTATAAACTTAAAGAAAAACAAAGGTCATGTATAGACCATCACACTCTCAGCATTATGGTGAACTAGATATCTTTGTTAATGGACATAGATTAGAAGTTGTTGATACTTTTATCTCAGCAGTGTTCTTTCAAGAAATGGCTCACATGATGCCAAAATAAGTCATTGTGTACAAAAAGCAAGTAAATCTTTTGGAATGTTAGAATCTTGCATATGCTCAGATAGAGGTATTTCAGTCAAAACTAAGTTAAATATGTATGAGATGTGCATTTTAACTGCTCTACTAAACTCCTCAGAGATATGGGCCACTTACTGACGACACATCCAAACTTTGGAATGTTTTCATCAAAAATGCCTCATAGGATTCTAGATATTAAGTGGCAATCATTTGTGCCAGACACAGCAACTTTAGAAAGGGCAAATATGTTTAGTATTGAAAAAATGCAAACACATAACCAGATGTGTTTGATCATAAGGATGGAGGATAGTCACCTCCCGAAACAGTTCTATGGTGAATTGACAAGCTGCAAATGTCCTTCACACAAACCAAAAAAGTGCTTCAAAGATGTCATTAAAAACAACCTTAAAAATCTTAGGACAAGTACAAACAGTTGGGAGAAGAAGGTAGGTGATAGGTCTAACTGGCAGAAACTTGTTTATGATGCTTGTAACAGTTTTGAAGAGAAAAGGATTGAGCATGAAAAAGTGAAACAGCATGGTTTAAAATGATAACGAGGAAAACCATACTGATAATGGCCTAAAAGTAAGTGTCCATTGCAAACCAACTAATTAAATAAACTAATAAAAATGACCTCATAAATTTCTATTTAAGAGCACTCGGAATTTACATGGTGAAGAGAAATACATTGAAAATACTTTTAAGCTCCTCCAATACCTTAATTATTTCATGGTCAATGTAAAACAGAAGGCTTGTCAACTATTTCAAAATAAAACAATGAATTATTCCTGCATGCACACACACACACACACACACACATATATATATATATATATATATATATATAAGAAATGATGGCATATTAATCTGACAGATTTTATTACTTAAAAACGTTACTTTTATTGGCTACTCATATTTGAGTAGATGGTCTGTTTATTTATTAAACGGTATATTTTTGTCTCTGCTTGAATGTTTGGGAAATCCTATTAAAGAAAAAATATATGCTCTCCAGCAGGATTTGAACCTATGTTCCCCTTGGCAGGAGGAACTGACATTTGCTTGATTATTGATGCACTTTCTGGCTCAGATGATTAAAGCACATCGGATCTAACAAGGGCTCATCCTGCCAAAGGGTATGCTGGTTCAAATCCTGCTGGAGAGCATGCATATTTTTCTTTAATAAGCTTTCTTGAACATTCAGTTCAGTAAACGAAATTAAATATACTGTTTAATAAAGTAACAGAGTAGCTACTCAAATATGGGTACTGACTAAAATTAAAGTTTAAATAAAAATATATATATATATATATATATATATATATATATATATATATATATATATAAGTAGGAAGAATTTATTCAAACAAATTTAATTAACATTGGCCAACAAGGTCTGTTTAATTCTTTACTACATTTTCCAGTTTGCATATAAGTTGTTGCACTTGTACATTATATTTGTAGTGTTCAAAGTTCATAATATTTTATTAAATCACTTTTGGCCATATCTAATCATTATTAGAGTTCTAGCATTGTAAGAATGTTACACTTTACACTAAGAAATTCCTACTATTCAGCAGTGCCAGAAAATACTAAACAAGCTATCAAATGCAAAAAATTTCAACAAGGCCAAAAACAATTGAGACTGCACTAAAAACACTGGTTTTCAGCAAAACTGGCATTCACACCAAATAGAAAAAAGGCAACAAGAAAAAGCAATATGATTCAACAGTATTGTCCAATAAAATGTAAAAATATATATACATAAAATATTCATGAAGCATATCAACAAATACTTCCCTAAATGAAGCAAATTGCATAAAATATTCAATAGAAATATTATAAACCTTAACTTAAGCTACACTGCAAATCTGCAAAAAAGTTCTAAAAAACATACCAGAAACATCACCAGTTCACCACATACCTACAAAACTCACCTGTAACAATAGAACAAAGTCTGAATGCTCACTAATTACTAACTCCATACAAACTAGTGTAATATACCAAGCTATTGCAAGATTCAAATGAAATCCAGAAAAAATATATATAGGAATAGTAAAAGGTTCCTGGAAAGTAGCTTTCACATCAGTAAAAAAAATGGAAATAGCACAACACCCTCAAATAAAAACCTTAAAAACATGAAAACCTACCCAAAAGTAACATGGAAAATATTAAAAACGATACCATTTTACAAAAACACCTCAAAGCAATGTAACCTTTGCTTGGAAAAGAAAATAGCAATAATCACCATTCCAGAACAATATAAATGACTAAACAAAAGATTAATTTTCCCTTGAAAATGCAAAAACAAATTCTTATTCCATTACCTGAAACCACATGCCTCAAAAGACTAAACAACTAAGTCTTTTTTTTTTTTCAAATACCAAAACTTTATAATGCCAACTCAAAAAAGTAAATGAAAATAAAATATAATAAAATAAATAATTAAAATAATCAAATATCAGGAATATCAATAATCTGTAACATTAGTGTTAAACAAAAAATTGGGGAAAACAGTTTCCCCTGCTTCACATAAGCACCCAGTTGCCTATCTATCTATCTATCTATCTCTATATAATCCACACAGAGAATAGTAATGCGTGTTCTGATGGTTGCTTAAAGTGTGAAACTGATAGTCACCATGATTTCTACATCCACACTGTTTATGCACACGCACACAAGAATGGTTCATTAAGTCCCTAGCCTAACACAGTTAATTAAATTTTGATCTGAAATTTCCACTGACTTATAGTTGGTCTTCTGAGAAGTGTTGGGTTAATGTATTAAAGAAGATTATGTTTAAAAAATAAATATTTGTTGTGTAAAATAAAATGCAACTCCCATCATTAAGAAATTAATTATTAATGAACCTATATAATGTAAAAATTGATGCTTGAAGTTGTGTAAAAATAATTACCCAAAAGTAATGCCTTATTTACTTTATTATGTTGGCACCAGAGATGAATGATGATGATATGGTATTAGTGTTTGACTCTTGATACCAAATTTATTTGCCTTTTTATAGATAACTGAGCACCAATCTGGCTAAAATAGTGTCTAACCAGAAATATTATATGAAGTATAGGTGGGTCATTAAAAAACTGTATGGATTTAGCAGCTTTTCTTATTTGTTCGAAGCCAATGTAAGATGACTATGAGGATAACATTTTCCTGGCAATGATATTGTAATGATCACTGCCATGAAAAGTGAGTTGGCTCTACTGATGCAAATTCTTCTGTGTGGCATTCAAGTTTTTGTTTATCACTGCAAAATATATATAACCAGTTATGGTAACTATATGCAAAACTAGTGTTTTGTACCAGACAACTGGCTCTATCCAACAATGTTATTGTACTCCCTAAATCTATTGTAGTTTCTATGGAAACAAAAGAGACATTGCCTTTGGAGCATCCCTGCTAATATGGTGATTTGAAAGTTGCAATAATTTAACTGTCTTGTTCTTTTGTTTATTCTTGAAGTGTCTTTGTCTAGAAGAACCATCGTGATGATCATTGTGATATGGATAGAAATTACAGTTGCATTGAAGCTATAGATGAATTATTTCTTTTATAGTTTAAGTATGTACCTGTTACTCTGTAACCTTCTACCTTGAGTGGATCTTGAACAAGAGTGATCATTATAACAATAAAAATTCAAAGATTAATGCTGTATTTTGCTTTATCTACCAAGAAAAAAGAAAAAAGAAATTTTAATATTATTAGTAAAAAAAAAAACCCCCCAAAAAACGACTGCCATAAAAACCTGTTATTCTGATCTTCAAAACCTCTAATTTTTCCCTAAAAGTCAAATATTTGATAAATGCCTTGTTGTGCGTTTTTTCATTCCATGTTTCTATCAGATGGCAAAGTAGCTTTTGTCGATTTCTTTTTTTTTTTTCTTTATTTTTCTTTTTTTTTATGTTTAATCTAATTCTAAATGCAATATCCTATTCACAAATGTGATTTATTGTTTTATTTTCTAGCTCAAATTTCTGTAAAGGAGCTTAAATGTGAACATTACAATGTGGGATAGAAAGGTTCTTAGCCTGCCCAGAAAGGATTAAAAAAAACAAAAAAACAATTGATGTTTGGTTATTTGGTTATATCTTGGTTAGCAGGTCAAGATGAGAACTTATCAAGACACTTTTGTCATTTAGACTTCACGGATTGCTTATTTGATATCATTTCAGGATTCAGAATTGAAAAGATAAACTGTCATTGGTATAATTATTTGCCTTTATTTGTTTGTTCATCATTTCAACTATCATTAAGAGATTGATAATCTATATATTCACTGTGTATATATTTTTACCTGGAAAATTTTTTACACACGTATTATTGATATTTCATGCTTTTTCAGTTGTTGCTATTTTATCTTTTATTAAAAGATTATTAAAATTCATATTCACTATTTTATCTGTTGAACAAAATTGTCTCTCTCTCTCTGTACAATAGATGTATAATGATAATATTTTAACCGTATATATTTATTTAAGCCTAAAATAGGACAATAATATTTTTCAATTTTCAGAAGGTTCTTGTGTGATGATTGAATATTTTTCTCATCTTTTAATATCTATCTTTTAAATCGCAAATATTAAAAACTATATATTGCTAAAGATATGCCCTGTTTATTATAGTTTTTAATGATTAAAAATGAAATGCTTTTTAAAAATGTCTACCACACGTAGATGCTGCTACTAGTTGTGACTTAAGCAACTGAGACTAATTTTGTTGTCCGATATTGTTTATAAAATTTTGGTTTATTTTCTGAGGGATCTGAAGAGCTAAGAGAATTTTATAATTAGTCACATATAGGTAAACCTGTTTCATTAGCAGTCTACATCGCATACTTTTGGGTAGTTACCTAAAGGTCAAAGTTCAAATAGCAAATAAATTTTTAGTAAGTCTCAAGTACTATCAACAATTCCCCTTAATGAATATTTTAATTACAAAATTGCATATTCAATACTGATTTGTAAAAAATTAAATTCATAAAAAATTCCATAAATTGTTGTTCACATAACAGATATTCAATGTTGGCAAGAAAGTTTTCTTAATCATAAAGAAAGGATTTAGCTTCACATGGCTGTTTATAATTAATCATGTTTATATAAATTCTGTGTAAGAGCATTGAAGTTATTTTTATCATAAATATTATTTTTTGTATTCATCTGGAGATTCTATAAACTTAAAATTGTCATGGATCTTAGACAAAA
Organism: Acanthosepion esculentum; assembly: GCA_964036315.1. Lineage (NCBI taxonomy): Eukaryota > Metazoa > Mollusca > Cephalopoda > Sepiida > Sepiidae > Acanthosepion > Acanthosepion esculentum. The sequence goes on along the minus strand of OZ038507.1, from coordinate 41,130,359 downwards.
AGATGCATCAAGTAGTATTTGCTTTTTGTCAACTTAAATGCTTATTTGTTTAGATTCTTTGTATTAGATTGTAGATTTTTCTCTGTTAACATGACAGCATGACTGTTTGGCACCATCGAGTTATCATTAAAGGCAAGAAAAAACCTCCTACACATATGTAAATATATAGATGCTAGCCTGTCAATTATTACCTGACAGGAAAAAGAACATATTTTAAAAAAAATTAAATTTACTGTGTATATGATCAGGAAAATATTGCCTTCTTTTTAATGGATTGTTTTAAGGCAATTTGATCCATTTTTTCCCCCTTTATACTTTGATTTTGATGTAAAAATAATGTTCTATTTGGCTTTAACACTGTACCAATTTTCCGTGTGTGTGTGTGTAAGATATATATATATATATATATATATACACACACACACACGTTCATGTACACAGAAGCGTCTTTTAAAATTTTTGAATTTCAGATAAACAAAGGCAATAATAATTGATAAAGTGGAATGACAGAGTGTGGCAGTATGGACTATTTTGTAATTGTCTATTTTATTCAATTTGTCTTCTCTACAGATATAATCTGAGAACTTTAACACACACACACACACATACACATTGTGTATATTTTAGCAGTGTGTGTATATATATATGTATGTGTGTACATATTTATATGTAAGTGTGTACATATTTATATGTATGTATGTGTGTACATATTTATATGTATGTGTGTACATATTTATATGTAAGTGTGTACATATTTATATGTATGTATGTATGTGTGTACATATTTATATGTAAGTGTGTACATATTTATATGTATGTATGTATGTATGTGTGTACATATTTATATGTAAGTGTGTACATATTTATATGTATGTATGTAAGTGTGTACATATTTATATGTATGTATGTAAGTGTGTACATATTTATATGTATGTATGTATGTGTGTACATATTTATATGTATGTATGTATGTGTGTACATATTTATATGTATGTATGTATGTGTGTACATATTTATATGTATGTATGTATGTGTGTACATATTTATATGTATGTATGTATGTGTGTACATATTTATATGTATGTATGTATGTGTGTACATATTTATATGTATGTATGTATGTGTGTACATATTTATATGTATGTATGTATGTGTGTACATATTTATATGTATGTATGTATGTGTGTACATATTTATATGTATGTATGTATGTGTGTACATATTTATATGTATGTATGTATGTGTGTACATATTTATATGTATGTATGTATGTGTGTACATATTTATATGTATGTATGTATGTGTGTACATATTTATATGTATGTATGTATGTGTGTACATATTTATATGTATGTATGTGTGTACATATTTATATGTATGTATGTGTGTACATATTTATATGTATGTATGTGTGTACATATTTATATGTATGTATGTGTGTACATATTTATATGTATGTATGTGTGTACATATTTATATGTATGTATGTGTGTACATATTTATATGTATGTATGTGTGTACATATTTATATGTATGTATGTGTGTACATATTTATATGTATGTATGTGTGTACATATTTATATGTATGTATGTGTGTACATATTTATATGTATGTATGTATGTGTGTACATATTTGTATGTATGTATGTATGTGTGTACATATTTGTATGTATGTATGTATGTGTGTACATATTTGTATGTATGTATGTATGTGTGTACATATTTATTTGTATGTATGTATGTGTGTACATATTTATTTGTATGTATGTATGTGTGTACATATTTATTTATATGTATGTATGTATGTGTGTACATATTTATTTATATGTATGTATGTATGTGTGTACATATTTATTTATATGTATGTATGTATGTGTGTACATATTTATTTATATGTATGTATGTATGTGTGTACATATTTATTTATATGTATGTATGTATGTGTGTACATATTTATTTATATGTATGTATGTATGTGTGTACATATTTATTTATATGTATGTATGTATGTGTGTACATATTTATTTATATGTATGTATGTATGTGTGTACATATTTATTTATATGTATGTATGTATGTGTGTACATATTTATTTATATGTATGTATGTATGTGTGTACATATTTATTTATATGTATGTATGTATGTGTGTACATATTTATTTATATGTATGTATGTATGTGTGTACATATTTATTTATATGTATGTATGTATGTGTGTACATATTTATTTATATGTATGTATGTATGTGTGTACATATTTATTTATATGTATGTATGTATGTGTGTACATATTTATTTATATGTATGTATGTATGTGTGTACATATTTATTTATATGTATGTATGTATGTGTGTACATATTTATTTATATGTATGTATGTATGTGTGTACATATTTATTTATATGTATGTATGTATGTGTGTACATATTTATTTATATGTATGTATGTATGTGTGTACATATTTATTTATATGTATGTATGTATGTGTGTACATATTTATTTATATGTATGTATGTATGTGTGTACATATTTATTTATATGTATGTATGTATGTGTGTACATATTTATATATATGTATGTATGCGTGTATATATTTATATATATGTATGGATATATTTATATATATGTATGTATGTATGCGTGTACATATTTATATGTATGTATGTGTGTATATATTTATATATATATGTATGTATATATTTATATATATGTATGTATATATTTATATATATATGTATATATTTATATATATATGTATGTATATATTTATATATATATGTATATATTTATATATATATGTATGTATATATTTATATATATATGTATGTATATATTTATATATATATGTATGTATATATTTATATATATATGTATGTATATATTTATATATATATGTATGTATATATTTATATATATATGTATGTATATATTTATATATATATGTATGTATATATTTATATATATATGTATGTATATATTTATATATATATGTATGTATATATTTATATATATATGTATGTATATATTTATATATATATGTATGTATATATTTATATATATATGTATGTATATATTTATATATATATGTATGTATATATTTATATATATATGTATGTATATATTTATATATATATGTATGTATATATTTATATATATATGTATGTATATATTTATATATGTATGTATATATTTATATATATATGTATGTATATATTTATATATATATGTATGTATATATTTATATATATATGTATGTATATATTTATATATATATGTATGTATATATTTATATGTATGTATATATTTATATATATATGTATGTATATATTTATATGTATGTATATATTTATATATATATGTATGTATATATTTATATGTATGTATATATTTATATATATATGTATATATTTATATATATATATGTGTGTGTCTGTGTGTGTATATATATATGTGTCTGTGTGTGTATATATATATATGTGTGTGTGTATATATTTATATATATATATATATATGTGTGTGTGTGTGTATATATATTTATATATATATATATATGTGTGTGTGTGTGTATATATATGTGTGTGTCTATGTGAACTCATAAATAATGTTTGTTCTTTGTAACTTTGATTTTGCTGGTGTGTTGTTATTTTTGAGGATAAGTTTGGCTTTTTAAAATCTTTTGTACTAGATAATTAATGTATACACACACACACACACACACACACACACACACACATATATATATATAAGGGAAGAGCTTATATTTGTTCCAATGAGAGAAAAGTGTATATATTAAAAAGAAGAGACACCGCAAACATTTTTGGTTGTAATGTGGATTTTTTTTTAAAAATATATATTATACTTTACTTTCCATAATTTTGGAACATAAGTTTCGGGTGTTATGACCTTCTTCAGGCTAAAAGTGGATATTTCCACATATTATTAAAATGAATTAATTTTGATGTTTAACATTCTTTTTTTGTGTGGTAGTGACACAAATGTCTTTCTTGAACTGTCAGTGAGAAAGTTTTTTTTTCCTTGAAGAGTAATAAAGCAATTAAGATTGGTCCGAGAAAGGGTAAGGAAAGATATCTGTATGTTTATCTTTTAATGACCCCTCTGTGTTCTTAGATCTATTTCCATTTTTTGCATTGTGTGTGTTTCTGTTAGTATGTGTATGTACAAACCCCACATCTTTTTTTGTTGCAGTTTGTGACTCCCTGTATTGTGTGTTGGTTAAATTTTGATGAGGTTAATGTGTTTCAGGTTTTTAGATTGGCATTTGCTTTTAATTATTTTGATTGTTTTTAATCTATTTTTCAGTTTGTCATTTTTGCTAAGTAGGTCTAGATTTTTTGTAAATAGTTCTGGATTGTTCTTGTATGTTGAGACATATGCTAGAGTTTGTTCAACATTATGTTTCTTTGGATTTGGTAATTGGTCTAATGTAATTTTTTTTTCAATTTCAAAACCTTTGTTTATTAATGTTGTGGGGTAGCCTCATTTTTTTTTAGAATTCTATGTAGTTCTAGGCAGGTTTTTCGGTGTTTGTCAGTCACTATAGTACAAACTCTACATGCTAGAGAATAGGGGATGGATATCAGGCAGTTTTTTTCGGTGATGGCTCTTGAAATGAAGATATTGTTGGGTGTCTGTAGGTTTGTGGTAGATATCTGTGATTATGTGGTTGTTTTTTGTGACATCATTATAGAAGGAAACTCTTACACTTTTGAAAATCCCAAAATGACATTCATGATTAATAAAAATTTAAAGTGCAGATGTGATTTATGCACAAAATGCAAGAAGTCATATATAGGTATCAGCCAACAACTAAACAACAAAGTTTCCCTCCACAAAAGCAACATTGAATTACCAGTTTGTAGTTTAGAGGCAAAAAGAACTACATCTGCATTAGATCAAATATTTATTTAACTCATTAACTGAATATGTGTACCTGAATTTATCGAGAAATAGATCAATTGAATAGTTTCTCCACTAACTGTTTATTTGACACAAAGTTGCTTAAAACCTATTTATTTTTTATCCAGAGATATCAATAAATACTTCCTAATCTTTCTAAAAGAATTACCTGGGTTTTGAAAATGAATTAGACAACTATGTGAATGTCAGTTTGCCAACATGACTCCTGAAGCATCTTGACAAGAAAGATAAAAAAAGGTTAAGCTATTCTGCAGTATAAACATTTTACAAACATTTGTATTTCTGAAGGAAGCTTCTTCTTGTATGTGCCATGTCCCTTCAGGATTTAGGCGATCACGGCTCTCCACAATTTCCTGTCTATTGTAGCAGTTAATAAATTTTCTCTTTTTGCTATCTCTCCTAAATTTTGCTCTGTCATCCATTTACTTACTCTTGCTAGATAGATTATTCATTGTTTTCCTCTGTCACTCTTGCCTTCAATCTGTCCTGTGAGTATTAAATTTTCCAAGCCCTCTTTCCTCATTATGTGCCTTAGAAATTTCAACAGACTTTTCATGATGTTAAGTAAACATATCCCTTTTGTTTTATTTTCTCTAAAACTTTGTTGTTGCTCACATGTTCAGTCCATGTTATTCTCAGCATTCTTCTGTAGAATAACACCAAATGAATAAAAGTAGGCACTTTTAATGCATTGGGATTTTTTAAAAAAAGTAAGAATTTCACGAGATAAGAATTGTGAAAATTAGTTATTTCCTCCTCTTTTTATTTTTTTACATCTTTTGTTCAGCATTTTTCTACTTTGATATTTTTTTTATTGTAATATAATAATGTTCAATATTTAATGTTGATATTTGTGTTCCAAAAGAAAGACTGTATAGAGTAAATAAAGAGATAGTTTTAAAAATATAAACTAGCAGTAAGCAATAATATATAACTGTTCTAGTAAAAAAGAAACATAATACAGCCATCAGAATAAAAAAGGAAGTAGATTGAGGTTCAGCTCAGTTTGAAGTCAAAATTGATGCATACAGAGAACAAATTTCTGTTATCAGTAGAAAAATTGAATAAATACTTAAATTCATTCATTGTAATTTCAGACAGTTTTGCAGTCTTTTCAGTGTTGAATGATTTTCTGGTAGTATCTCCAGCACAAATATTTCCTGCATTATGACTTAAATGCTAATGTATAACTTGCTGTTTTCTTTGTTAGCATGATAATTAAGATAATTTTTTAAATGCTCAAGTTACAGTCAACTAATATTAATACTGATACATCCATGTTATTTTTTATACAATTTATTGATTTTTTGATATTGCTTGAATAGTTTTTCTCTGATATTTTTTCATTATAATATAAAATTCAGTTTTGTACTTGAAAACAAAGTTACAATGTATAGCTTGAACAAATTTAGACTCAAAGGAATGTTTGTATTGCATATGATAATGCAAAGAACTATATGTGCATACAGACAACTGTTTGTACATACATGTGTATGTGTGCATGTACTTTGTGTGTGTAAATACAAATACAAATGTATGAATACACTCTCATATTATAAGTTATTTAAAATGATTTTAATTTTTAGAAAATTAATGAAGGGATTTATAGAAACATTTGCCCATTTGGTATGCAGGACATATCACATAATAAAATAAAATAGGCTGCATGTCATGCTTATGTTTTATGGAATTTTCCCAGATTTTCCAAGTTTTAAATTACAAACCAGATTACTGACACTCCAAGTAACATGATGTTGTAATTCAAAAAGTGATTATTACAGATAGTGTGAAATGTTTTAAAAGACAAATTGAAATCTTGTATCGTTCTAATGACTACAAAGCTATAAAGATGACATTAATGTGCAATGTATGCTCCGTGTTCTGAAACTAGTTTTAGAGGTCATCCATTCACTGATTTTGGGAACTGTTGTATTTCTTCATATGAAACAATAGCATTTCAGAATTCACTTTTGCTATTAAATTGTCATCTAATGTAAACTTACTTCATCAAAATACTCCACTTGTTTTCATTTGGGTTATGGTATAGTGAACAATCTGGCCACTTTATCAAATAAGTGTTTTGGAAACCAATTTTTAAGCAGATATTCATTAGTTTTCTTTGTCAAATGTGATGTAGTATTATAGTCCATAAAAAACATCTTTCTAATAGTATTTAGCTTCTTGAACCATGGCTTTGTGTGTCTTCCAAAAATCAATTTATACCTTAGCAGTAAACATCATCTGGAATTTTCCATGAACTCACCATGGACTCACCAGTTCATGACTGACAATATCACACTATCTCCACTTTGTTAATGTTTCAACTAGTGAGTGCAGTTTCCAGAATAGCTATCAACCTTTTTGTTTTTTTTCTGTTTGGCCCATCAAGAAGAATGTTTGGAAAATCAGACTTTTTCTATTCTGTTGCCCATTTCATTCAATTTGCCTGATGGTTGTCTTTTAATGAAGGCCTTTTATATTGGTCTCATGTTTTGCTACATTTTCAACATATTTGTGTTACCACAATGCTTAGAAATTTCATTCCTTTTTATAAACCTTTTTAAAGCTCAAGTTTACAATGTAGCCATGAATTTAAGGTTTCAAAATTCAGGCTATTTTATACAAATGGCTGCTGTTTGTTTACATCTGTGCAGAACAAACCAACTTTCATCCTAGCTGCACAGATCAATGTTGCCACCATTTGGCAAATAAGCATTTAGATTGCAGTAAGTATTTATTTTATATATTGATAAAACATGAAGTGGGTAATAATGAAATACAATGTACATAAATGTATATATACATTATATAAATATGTTTGTGCGTGCACACACACAATCAAGTACAGTTTGAAATATATTAAGTACACATGATGATTTCTCTCTCTCTCTCACATACATGTTATGTGCTTTAAGATTCCCTTTGCTACTTTCTGGCATCTGTCCATGCAATTTAGGTTCTTTTTGGCAGTGAAACCCTTTGATTGTAAGCCTTTTATTATGCACCCAATCCTGCTACATAAAAAAAAATCACTTGACTATTTAAATGATTTGACATTTGGCTCAAAATGATACTTTTACTGTTTCATCAGTACAATTCAAAAACTTCTTGTTTATTTTAGAGAAAAGAGGAATAAAAAACTTTCAAAGTTTCTCTTGGACCCTTGACAAACTGGTAATTTAACATGAGACTAAAATAATTTGGTCTTTTATTTTTTCTTTCATCCTTTGTTTTTTTGCTACTTGTTCTTTGAACATCATCTTTAGCTTGCCTTTTAAAAAAAAAATTATATATATATATATATATATATATATATGATGGGTGAATGGTTTTCCTAACTTTGCTGTCTTTTCTTGACATTCATAAAAAATTGATTTACAGACTTTCATAAAATCTTCAACTTTCTTGATTTATTTATATTTTGTAATTTACTTTAAAATTTTTTATTTTCTTGTATCATTTTCTTTTTCATTTTGTTTTCTTTTTCTTTTATCACATATTTACACACACATATATACCTGATATATGGAGATGCATAATATTTTAACAATTGTACAAACCTACACATTTATATATTCATTAATATGTGCATATATATATATATATATATATATATAAAATGTTACTTCTTTTATTGAATATGGCGCCAACAAGGAAGATTGAATTAATTTTTTAAGTTTTTTCCAGCATCCTAACATTTTTTCCGTTTTGTAAAAGTTAAGGAATATAAAAATTCTCCATCATTTTTATCGTCCCAAGCACTTTTGGTCACTTTTATAGCCCTTTTCAAGGGTGTTTTGTCTCTGGTCTTATTTTTTTCTCATGTTTTGATTGTTACATTGTAAATTATATTTGTGTGTTTTTTTTAAAAAAGGACTGTTCATTTCAAGCTCTGACGTGCCATGTGCTACTGGAATTCGCATGGGCATCTTTCTATTTTTTATTTTTAAAAACCTTTCAACACTCTATTTCCACTATTAAATAATGTAAAGTTGATGGTAGGAGAGAATTGTTTGATATATTGGGACTCTCGAATAGTAAGATGTTTCTGATAATGTGATTTATATAGAATTCTTGTGTTTTTGACCAGAATTTTCCTTAAGGGTTCTTGTAAATTATAGATTAATAAATGTTTTTTTTCTATCAGACAATTCTCTCTTACCACCAGACTTACATTAGTGGAAATGGAGTGTTGAAAATTTTTAAAAATAGAAAGTTGCTCACATGAATTCCACTTGCGCGTGGCATGTGAGAACTTGGAATGAATGATCTTTTTCCAAAAACGACACAAACACAATTTCCAATGTAACCGTCAAAACATGAGGAAAAAATAACAAAACCAGAGACAAAACACACTTGAAAATGGCTACAGAAGTAGCCGAAAGTGCTTGGGACAATGAAAATTATGGACAATTTTTATGTCCCTTAACTCCTACAAAATGGAAAATTGTTAGGATGCTGGAAAAACTTAATAAAAAATTAATCCAATCTTCCTTGTTGGCCATATTCAATGAAAGATGTTTGAAAGAAAGGTTGCTGCCAATATATATATATATACATATACATATATATATATATATATATATATATATATATATATATATATATATATATATATATATGAGAGAGAGAAAATTTGTCAAATATTATGTTGTGTGTGCATATATATATATATATATATATATATATATATATATATATATATATATATATATACACACACACACAATATGTATACGTGCCCACATTTTTTGTATCTATTTCCATGCATATGGCTATGGTGCTGTTTTGAAGTAAAACCATGTGTCATACACATGATTTCACTAATATGCATATGAATGAACATACATACACAAATATGACCATATTCCTTTGTTGGTAGTAGTTTTTCCCTACATTAATGCCTAAGGTAGATGTCCTGTCAGCGCTATAGAATAGGTTCCATAATATAGTACATTATTTTACTGATTTTTTTATTATGAAACGCTTAAGAGATATGAAATATAGTACATAGCCATAAACACGTACATAAATATATACAAAGAAAAAATAAATAAGTGCAAATAGTTTTCTTGTTTTACTGATTTGCATTCTTGAATCTATAACTCTTCTCCCTTTCCAGATAATTCCATTCTTATCACTGTCATTGTTTTTTTTTTCTCTTTTGAAACTCCTGCTCACTGAAAGTGTTCTTTATTTGATATTTTTGCCTAGTCTAAATGTTTTGACTAAATTGGAAAATACAAAAAAAACAGGTTGGCATCTCTAGGGTTTTATTATATTTCATTATTCAAGATCTTTCCAATTTTAGAATTTGATTTTTGGAAACATTTTGGTGCATGCAGAATAGATTTTCCTCTATTAAAGACAATTTATTGTCCTATTGTTTTGACTGCTTCAGCACTATATATCAGACATCTTGTTATTTAATGTGCAAATTGAGGAACTAAGATTTGTTGTCATAAATGAACAATATTTAATTAACAAACAGGAATATTTGTTAAATTTAGTTAATGTTTTTTATATATCAGAATTTGAATTTTTTCTTTTGAAGTAATTCTGAATAAATTTTCAAATATTTAAATCTGTTTTTTTTATAAGTCCATTTACTATACAACCTCCACACTTATTTGTGTGTGAATATAAAATATATATATATATATATATATATATATATATATATATATATATATATAATAGGATTAATATAAATAAAAATTGGCACTTGTCACAAATTTGTCAATTGTTCAGTCAACTCATCAGGATGTTTCATCCATTAATGTTCGTTTTTTTCATTTTTCCTTATCTTTATGTTAAGTTTGATGTTATTAATTTATCTGTAGTTATTGGTATTAGATTGATTTCCCCCCCTGTTTTTGTGCATATGTGTGTCTGTACATGTGTGTATGTGGGAAATGTTGTGTTTACTTATATATAAAAGAGACACAGCTGCAATTAGCATGCATTTATGGTGGCATTTGGTGGAAATAGCGGATAAGTATTCAATGGCATCTCTCTGTTGTCCATACAAATGACTTTGCTGTACTTAAACTAAGTACAATATAGAGTTTCTCCGTTCATTTGTGGACTTTCTAGAGTGAAAGATGCATTCACTTGGTGGATTTAAAATGGTATGATTTGTGTTCTAAGTTCATGTTTCAACATGTGATGGTGCAATTTGCAACGTTCAGGTCTCTTGTTATGACCTGGTTCAATTCCTGGTGATTCTAAGGTTGTATCATAGCATGACGTAACAGTTGAGGTTAATATTGAAGGTTGAATTATGACATTTTTAAACTGTGTTTACAGTGGTTCATGCAAACTTTTAAAACAATATATGAAATGAATAATGTCTTTTTACATTTTTGTACGCACACACACTTCTAAAGGCATATACCTATGTAATATAGAAATATAATATTCTTTGTTCACAAGATAAATCTTCACCATTTTTTTCTTTGCTAACATCATCTGCAAAAGACATAAAAGTCATGGATGCTTTTCCATCTATTTTGCCATTCAAGTGTATTTTCTAATCTGTTTCTATTTTTCATTTTATGTATTTCATTTCAGCTTCAACACTTGAATAGTTTTATTTTCTTTTTCTGCATTTTCTTTTCAACTCTGTCTTTCACTGCAGACATTTCATTTATTTATTCACAAGAACAGGAAAATATACAAGTTATCTTACAGCATGTGGCCTTTTAATCAAAGTGTAAAGAAAATATAAAAAAAAAGAACTTACAACATTTTGTCAGCTTAGATTTTTCTTGATTACTTTTTTTTATAATTCAAAGCAAGCATCTTCTTTAGTAAAATTACATGTTTCCAACAGGTTCATTATTTAAGAAATGTACTTTTTATTTAACCAGTGTACATTAAGTTTCTCTCTCTCTCTGATTTGCGTGTATTCTGAAAAGTCTTCTCTAATCAGTTCTAATGCAAAGATTTTCATAGCTGCTCTGTTGTACAATTTCATGCATTACAAGGATGTTCCTGGAGGCAATACAAAGACATTTAAAGATAATCTCTTATAGCACTTTGAATTCTTAGTACAAGGTACTATATAGTCCAGTTTCACCAGTTCTTTTATTTTTATATTTACAATTCTATGACTCACAACACTGGAAACTATCAATATTTTCCATGATGGATCAGCCAAAGAACATTATGCTTTCCCAGCTTTCTTGTTTTCATTTGGTTTTTATTGAACTGAAATGTTCAAATTGAAAAGAATGAAGAAAATTCAAGAGTCCTCAACAAATTCTAATGACCAGATATAATATTCACTGTATTTAATCCATAGTTGGAGGTTTGGGATTTAGAGTTGTCCTTCTCCTAGGCTGGTTGCCACCCAAGCCCATAGGATCCAGTCAATCCTACTATTTTATCCATAGCAGGAGGCGAAGAGATGGTTACATTCACTTATGTGCAAATACCCTTGGGAAAGGTATGGATACTGAATATGAAACTAAAATTAAATAAAAATAATAATTGAGCCACTACCTTGTCCAAATGCTGTAAATGAAAATAACTATCATAAAAAACACATTTTTTATACATATAGGTATTTAAAATAACTCGCTTAAAAGATTTATGTATTTAAAGAGGTGATTTAAGTATTCCTTTAACAGATTTCTAGATAAGCTTGTTGTGACAATAGAACACATTAGAATTTCAGAATCAAAATAAAAAAATTATTTAAAAATAAAATAACAGAACAATTCTATTTCTACTATATCATCAAAAGAGTTAAAGATGAATTTGCTTATTTATCAATTGCTTTATCAAGTTTAATATGACATAAGATAATATTTTTATATCCCTAGAAGAGTTTATCACTTCATAGTGGATTCTTCTGGTGATCTGGAAGAGTGTTACACACAAAAATATGTATGTGGGTTCAGATTGTGTTTTATATATGTTGGTATTTCTGTTTACCTTGTATACAAAATATTCAGTGTTTTTGCATGCCCGTGTGTATGAAAATGATTAGTCAAAAAATGAAACAGGTGAAAAGGATATTGAAAACTGATTCCACAAATTGCTTACCTGCATTCCTTCAGAAAACTATGACTTCAAGTTGCTTCACTACTCACGGATCTATTAATGATTCTATTAAGATGGAAAAAACCTATCAATCCAGTTCAAGTTTGACTTCATAACATATTCAACACATAATTGCTGTGAACTGTGTTTATGCTGCATTTTCAATAGTGATAGTTGAGCAATGTGAATTCATAACACACACACACACACACACACACACACACACACACACACACACAATGTAGTATGCTTTTTGTGCATCAGTGTATATTTTAATATTTTGACAGGATAGAATATAACCAAAGTAAATAAGAGAATAGCTGCACACTTGTAAAGACTGGCATCAGAGGATACTCTAACTCACTTCATGTGATGAAAGTGTTTAGACTTGCCAGCAAATCCTCATGAATAAGTATAGACCTCATTGTAGGGCAAGAGCTAGAAATTGTTTAGTAATAAACTCTGTCAAAGCCAAACTATTTTGGCAGATTATCTTATGTTTATCCTTCAGTAAATGGTACAATTATTAGGAAATATAACATTTTAAAAAAGTAAATTTAAAAACATGTTCTAATGAACAAGATTTTGTTTCAAAAAGCTGCTAGTAGTAAATTTGTTGATACGTGTTGTATAGAAAGTGTAAAGAATTCAACACACGAAAGAGCTTTGATTTTTGCTTGTTTCATAGTGCAATTATCTTTAAAAGACTCTGTCAAAAACTTTTGCTGACTATATACTGAATGTTTCTTGAATTTGAGATCACACCATTAGGTGATATTCAGTGAATTGATGGGTTTGTATTAGAAAATGATAATTTACAACCACATAAGATTTATTGTCATATCTGTGCCAGTTCAATAATAAGTCTTGTTTATTAATCAGATTTTGCTGATGAAATGTGTATGCACATAACTTGCAGAGAGCTAACTGATTTTAATCACAGTTTTTCATTTATTACATTCTGTATTTGATTAGTTGTTTTGCTTGATCTTCTGCCTCTTCATTTCATCAATGTAAATGGAGATATTTTCTATTCAGCTTCCATGACTGATACACTGCCATTCCAGCCTCATTTCTTCTAGAATGTTGACTTGTCAGTCCTCTGTGACATGATCCATTATCAAATCATATTTAGGCAAAGCCATGAATAGCTATAACTATTATTGAATTGTAATATAAACTTTGAGGTTTGTCTAAACATGATGTAATATAAAACGACAGGATCTGCTGGACTTAAACTTTCTTTTTATGTTTTGTTTTTTAGTCAGTTTTCATTACATTCCTTTATCTTTCTCCTCAGATTGATTTAATTTTTCTGTTATTTTTCTTTCAATTTTTAAAAATTTATTTCTCAATTCATTTATTTCTTTTGGCTAATTTTTCATATTTAATTATCTTTTTCCTTGCATTTTGCAATTCAAAATATATTTTTTCCTGTTTCAGTCATTAATTTTTTTCTTTAGAAACCATTTTTATTTTCTCCTCCACTCTTTTCATGTTATCTTTTTCATTCTTCTTGTTTCTTATTCCTTTCCTACATTTTTCTCTTTTATATTCTTTTTCTTTTCCTTGGCTTACTTCAAATGTAATCAAAAGTGGTAAACCCATAACCATTACAGAAACACACTTTGAATGCATAGAAGTGCTAACCTTTAAATCATTTGGTCACATCATGAATAACATTGTAAGAATAAGATTGCAAGATAAATGTCTTGTCCACTATTCATTCTACTATTGGAATATTTTGCCATCATGACACATTACTGCCTTTACAAATTACTTGAAATTACACAACCAAACTCCATGAAGCCTCCTATAAGCTTTTCAGTAAAGTTGTTTTTCCTATTCTTCATAATTATTTCTTTTAGTGTTAAGTTGAACTCAGCAGCCCTAATTTATTTGGTATTCACCTGAAATGCAAGGATATAAATCAAAATTGAAGGTAAACTATTTCTTAGGGCTAGTATTTATAAATGCGTATCTGGCTATTTTCAAAAATACAAGCAGCTAACAAAATATATTGAAATTTGCTTAGGTTGGTTTAATGATTTGCAGCCATAAAGACAAAATTGGAGCCATGAGATAGGATTGAATTTTATTTTCTTCAATTCTCAACACTTTTAGAACCAGGCGTTTTTTTTTTCTTTTCTTTTTAATGATATCAACAAAATTCTTTTCCTCTAGCAAATAGAAAAGATTCTACTTTAGTGATCTCTTAGTCTGGCCTGCAGTTAGGAATAGGAGATGTATATTTACTTGGTTTGTCCTAGACTTGAATATTTAGATATGGTCCCTAAATCCACAATTCCTTAAAGTACAATTGGTCCAACCTTATCTTATTACAACTAGGCTTTCAACTTAAGGCATTTTCATTCCATTTATAAATTAATCATTATATCATGTTGGGTTTCTTTTGCTTTATCTACAATGAAATAATCAAACTTTTGTATAAATTAATCCCCCCCCCCGTCAATATAGTATGATGTCATTGTTCTATGTCTATTGTCAATCAGTTTTTATTTTGCTTGTAAAAAAACCTTTTTAACTATTCAATTAGGTGTGAATTTATCTGTCTTTCCCATTGGTTCCTTCATTCTTTCAATCACATTTAAGTTTTTAAATGATCTCAGCATGACAAATGATCCTAGATTAATTGGAGTTTACAAAGTTTAGATTATTTTAGAAACACAACCAAAGTAAAGAAAAATATTGCAATATATTTTAGCAGGGAAACATCTGCACAATGTATTTTAAAAGATAAAACTTGAATATTATGTATATATGTTACAATCTATCAGTATTTAGAAATGTTTATTACAAATTAGAATCCCTTTGTATGATTTCTAGACTAGAATGGTGTTTTTTTTATTTTTTTATTAAATGATGAGCATAGGATAATTTTTTTTTCACATCATATGGGAATCATTAAGTATTATGACTTAACTGATTTTATGACAAACACAAACTGATGTAATCCTTTAATCTGCCTAATTTTTTGTTTGTTTTTTATGAAAAGTAACATTTTTTGTTTTTATTTTTACAATAATTGTTATAATCTTATAAAAAACAAAATTTCTCACCACTCTCAAAGTTGAAACATGATTCTTAATTTATTTATACTATTTATATTGTTTGAACTGTTATCCTTATCCAATATATATTACTGAAGAAGGTCAGAGCATGTAACAGTTGGAATGTCATGAATATGGCAATATAGATGAGGACAACATCCAAATGATGTAAATAGTGTAAATAGTTACAATATCTCGTCTCAGATATATAGACAAATGATTCTTGATGTGTTTATATATTATTTGTGTTATTTAAGTTTAACACATTAGACATTCCAGTTAAGTTTAATATTAAAATTGCAGTTATTAAGCTCTGATCACCAAAAACTGTTAAACATATGAAAATCTGACTTGCGCTATTATTAATTAAAATTAAATCCTAGTTAACCTCGCCAAGGTTTTAAGACAAAATACAATTAATGTAATATATCCAAAAATCTTTCAAACAATATCAACTTTGTTTACATTTTTCATGTCTTGGGAATAAATATTTCAATTTGTTAGTACTGGATTATTGAATGGGAAGCCAAAATGTCAAATAAAATTTTGTCAAAAGTTATCAAATAAAAAAGATGTTTATTTAAAGACTTGTTTCATTTATGGTAAATTTTTAGAATAAATAAATAAACGGACTGACTGAAATGACAAGTAGAATTAAATTTATTAAAACATTTTGATGTATGCTTTGTCCAATCAATTTTAGAGAAAGGATTTTTTTTTACATCATGAAAGATGTCATTAAGCTTTTCAATGGGTATTCTTACTATTAGCAAATATTTTTTTTAATCATTTCCCCCTAAGCAAAGCAATAAAGCCACTAAGATGCAAGGGTATACTGAGTGTGAGAGAATATGAGAAAAGAAAACATTATTAAGGAGAGAGAACAATAAAAGAACATGAATTAAGAAGGCAGAAAATAACAGTTGAACTGGAAAGCAAGAAGCCAGAAGAGTGTTACACAAGCAAGAAGGCTGATAGAAGAAACAGTCAGCATAGAACTTATGGTTACATCTGGTCATTTTAACTATAAAATGATGAGACCTTACTGCCAATCAAGTACTGCGCTTAAATTCATATGTCTAATACCAAACATATTTTGATGATAGCAAACTAATAATAATTGAGTAAATATAAAAAAAACCCTAGATATATTTTTTCAGGCTTACATGCTATCAAATGCTTTTTTCCATCATTATGCTATTGGACTTTGGATTTATTGATTTACTGATGTCCTTATATAAATATGTGTCTATTATATATTTTATATATATGCATGCACACATAAACCCACCTGATAAAATTTTGGACTTTGGAGGAAAGACAAATTAGTGTCTTCCTTATTTCAGAAACTTGAAAAACATGACAATTGCTTGAAACAAATGACACTCCAAAAGGCCCAATGAGTATTGATGATCAGATAAGACATTACATCCTAATGAATTTTTGCTGACTTTGTTTTGAGTGAAACTCTGCATTGTCATG
Organism: Acanthosepion esculentum; assembly: GCA_964036315.1. Lineage (NCBI taxonomy): Eukaryota > Metazoa > Mollusca > Cephalopoda > Sepiida > Sepiidae > Acanthosepion > Acanthosepion esculentum. The sequence goes on along the minus strand of OZ038507.1, from coordinate 41,112,818 downwards.
ATGGAGGATGACACTGTCTTGGTTTGCATTTCTGGGTATAATACACCATTGCACAAGATGTTGGCTTCACCAGGATCCAGTAGCTTAAGAGAGCAATACCAGATATGTAGCAAATTTTTCTGTAGGTGAAGCCCTGATTTTTTAGTGTTGGAATTGCTTTGACATAGGGGGATAACCACTACTTTCTATAATTGTTATTTTGTTTATTTTTTTTATTTTTTAATAAATAATATCAGAATCATCTCTTATTTCCAGTAGCAATATAGTGATATTTTCATCCCCTACCAACAAAATGGTTGAATGTTGTACTTTTGGTGACAATTTGTGACCTAAGTTTCTTTACATTTTGATTGTAATGTCCATATAGAGTTGCATATGATGCATTGTGCTGTTTTTGATAGAATTCTTTGTTTTTGATAAGGATCTACTTCAAAAGATCAGTATCCAAAATGGCTGGCTAACCAGGGCAAAGATTACTCAAAGGATTGTAGTCACCCTTCTTGAAGTTGCTAACATTACGAAAAGTTACTGTACCTGGGTACATAGCATAAATATTTTTCTTTATTGCTTTTATGAAATTCATACAGTATATAATGACAAACACATTACTTGCTAGTCTTGGATACAACAATAAACTACATCCAGTAGCAAGGCCTTTTTTGATTAGGAGATTGGAGGTTTTCAGCAGTGTGAAACAACCTTTTACATGCTGTTGTTCCCAGGCCCACTCTGACCAAGGGTAGTAGTACCTATTAGTGTCCCAGCTATGAGCAAACAGTAAACCTCCAAGCAAAAGCTATACACTATCAAAGTATAAAAAAAATAGTAAAAATAATAGCAATAAATTCTATGAAAAAATGACCAATAATAGATTTTTAAAGTAAAATGACCAGCAATACATTTTATAGCAAAATCATCAACAATACATTTTATTTGTAGTTGAAGGCATATATTTGCATTCATTTAGTTGAAGCCATAAAATTGTGTTCAAAATATTTATTTTTAGGCATTAAATAACCCATAGAAGTTTGTGAAACAAAATAAAACCAACCAATGTAACTTTCAGAATATTTTTTCCTTCCATGGGGTTAAGCCTTATAAACTGTAAATGACAGCTTGATATAAGGGATATTCAACTAAATCTAAGTCACTTTGTTTCTTGTAAAATTAAGGTTAAACATATTGAAGGCAAGAGGAAAGCAGTGCATAATCTACCTAACAAACTTGTGTAAATGGTTGGCAGAAAAGAGATTAGGTGATATAGCAAAAAAGGTAAACTTTACTAAGAGCTACAAAGGAGAGAAAGTTGTGGAGAGCCATGATTGCCTAATATCCTGAAGGGACATGGCACAAAGAAGAAGGTTTTTCCTGATATTGTTGTAAAATATATAAATTTAATATTTTCCAATTAATTATCTAAGTGGTCAGTAGATAAATTGCTGTTGTATGATTAAAATTTCATTCAAACATTAAACAACTTTTTCCCTTTTTCAACTTTTGATAAAAGCCAATATACAGGGAGTGAACAATGCAGTAGAATGGGCCCCAAAAAGATGAAAAATGTCTCAGTGTCAAAGAAATATTTTATGAGAGTGGACCTTAGTTTTTTGTTTTATCCATACATCTTTTCTGCTTTTATTTCCTTCTTTGAAGACACTGAAATTATTTCTGCATCATCAACAGACAAAATCCAAAAAGCTATTTCTCCCTTCATGTGTCCCACTTCTTCTTTTTCTATATAATCATTTTTTACTCTATAATTTCTTGTTATCTTCATTTTTTCATTATCTTCATTTTTCTCCTGTTTTATTTTCTTCTCTCATATTATTTCGCCTCAAACATCAGAAATAATTTTCAATATTTTCTGTTTGTTTATGTTAATTATGTTTTACTTGTTTCCTATGTTTTTTTTCTTCAGTTGGTTGGTTATGCACACATGGTCATTCAAAACTCTCTTTAGATAGTCAAATCTGCTTTTATGATTTATCACTGTATCCATCTATAATAAGATTTCTTATTGATACTATCAGCACTTTCCAAGCCAGGATCTCTATTTTCCTTTACTTTTTATTTTTTCAATTTTCTATTGAGATCTTTTTTTAAAACCTTTTTCTTACTTTCTCATCACCAATAACTATAGATTGAGTTTTTAAATTTTTTCATCTTTTTCAGTATTTTGATGCATTTGGGGAATAATTTGTTTATTTTTTCCTCACCAGATTCAGCATTGTTAAATTTTGTCTATCCTAAATTCTCATTTCAAGGTTTCTCAAGTCATTCTGTATATATGTGTCTGTGGTCATGAAAGAGAAAAAAAAAAGATCATGCATGTGAATGTGAGAGGAGAGAGTTAGTTATGCAACTTGGTAAACATTAATATCTCTCTCTCTCTCTCTCTCTCTGGATACTTCCCCATATTTTTGTACTTTTTAAAAAAAAAAAGAAAAAAGTTTTTTATCAACTATTGTTAGGGTTGGTACCAATTTTTGCATTTGCTATTATGCAAAAATATACAAATGTTTCAAACTAGAATATTGGTATTTCTATCTTGATCTCTCTTGTGTCATTATGCAGAATCTTGTTTCAGCTGGTCTTGAAAAAAATGATCAATGCAAATATATATGTACAAAGATAATTTCTGTATAAATATAGAAATAGAAATATTAATTTATATGCATCGATATGTATGTATCTATAGTGATTACTATTTAAATCATAAAAGTTTCTTGTATATTTATGTATAGTTTGAATTATGTGCATATGTGTGTACATATTCAAACTTACCTATTCTTTTCTATATTGAGAGATTATTTTTGTTTCCTTTGTTTCTTTCAATCTCTTTATACATCTTCATTTCAATTTCTCACTTTAATTGTCTTAATGAAATTCAATTTCTAATTCATCCATGCACATTTGTGTCTACACATTTCTTAGAAGTATTTGCCAGGATCTGTTTTCTTGACAAGTGTTCAGAAAAGTTGCTTACTTTGTGCCTTGTCCTTACTCAAATCTCACTAATTGGATTTAAATAAAAAATGGATGAACATTCTTCTTTAATGATTGTGATGATGATGATAACAATAACAACAATAATAATGGTAGATTTTTCTTTATCAATTCTTTTAATAAATGTTATAGATTGGGTCATGTGTTTCACCTCAAATTTATTGACCTACAGTATATAAGTTTGTTTGCAATGGCCCAAAGATTTCCTAATTAGATCATCTTGACAAAAAATGGATAGAAGCTTATAATTTCATTAAAAAAAAATGTTTTCAACATAATCATATTTTACTTTTTATGATAAGTGAAGCATTCGGCAGTTATCCAATTTGCCCAAATTAAAGCATTTCTTGAATGAGTTCAAATAGAAAATTTCAGAGTCTACAAAGAAACATTTTATGCAAGCCTCCATTATTGTTGTGTCACATATACTGAGCTTGTCTTTTCAGCACACTTGCAAGACATGGGAGATGCTCTTTTTATCAGTTGTACTGGTCCCTGTGTAAGTTTTTTCCCTTTATTATATATAGGTGCCCATTTCATGTGAACCTCTATGCTGGCTTGTACAACCTATTGTCAGACTTGTATCAGCAGCAGCTTTCTTCATCCTTTGCATTCTCCACTGAGATTACATCTCATCATCTGAGTGCTACTTTTGCTCTCCAGATATATTCACTCAACCTGATTTCATATTGTTCTGGATTATAGATTCCCTTGTGTTTTTAAAGCCTAATTTTTAGGGATCAGCTTGTTTCTTCTTTACATGTCCAACTATATGCACAGTTTTTAATCATATTTATCTTATATGAAGGTCTAGTTTTTGTGCGGAGATTATACAGAATAATTTTAATGAAAACTACCTTGATAGTGGTTATAAACTTTTCAAATCATTTCTGCCCTTGTCATTTAAAGTAGTCCTACTGTATAGTTTTTCTTCTAATTCACAAATTCTGGTGTTATTTGGCATGGAGAGCTGTTCCTTAGAAGGAAATCATATATATGATTTCATTCATATTGTAGAGTATAAAGATTACAACTTGTAACTTTTGTTTGATGTTAGAGGAAACAAATATTACTTTCTTTACACAGATGGAGTATCTTTTATTTAAAAATCAAAATCTAACATCAGATGTGTTGGTTTTCCAATAAACAGATGAGATAGATAAATATCTAGAAAATTATATATAGATACTAAATATCATTAGTAATAGTGGTGGCCTCATAGCCAAGTGTTCTACCTATCAATATATATTGGATCCTAACGAGAAATGTGCACAGAATATGAACATTTCCATCAGGTTATTTGTTGAGATGCAGGTACATTTTCCTAAGGAAGAATCATTTTCCAACATGTCTTAAATGATGAACAATGTTTTATACAGAGGGAACAAAAACTTATCAAGGGGAATTAATTGAAACTGAGATATCCAAAGGCATGTCATGTGGAATTAGAACAATCTATCCCCATGGACTAAATAAATGGTTACATTCAAAATTCCACCTAATATCATCTGAAGAAGGCTGGAGCATACAATGGCCAAAACATTGTGAATATGGCAATAAAGATGCAAACTACAGTTTGAACAATGTAAATAGTATAAATAATATGTTTTTATGTCTGGACATTTATGAATAGGTTCATTATATTCAGTCTTACTGTTTGTAATTGAAAGATGAGTGCTTTCTTAATGAGTTAATTAGTTTTTAGCAGATTAATTATATTAACTATATAATGGCTCGAAAAATAAGCAAAACATTAAGACATATGAAAATGTTGTTAGAAACAAAGAAAATAGTGCTGAATTGCTATTTAATATCTTCTATGTGGTAATGAATGCTGGACAATCTCCTGACAGATGAAGAAGAAACTTTAAGTGACAAAGATTGACAAATGTTAAGAATATCATAGACAGAACATGTGAGCAATGAAAACGTCTTAAGGAAAATAGAAAATACAAGGAAACTTATACTTACAATCAGAAAAAGACATTTGAGATTTCTGGGGCACATAATGGGGAAAGAGGGCATGGAGACTTTAACACTTACAGCTCATATTGGAAGCAGGTGGGACAGAGGGAAACCATGGATAACCTACTTAACAGAATAGACAAAGAAGAATGGTAAAGCATCAAAATTTACTTAAAGCAACGAAAGACATGTGGAGAGTCATTATTGCCCTACATCCTTAAATGACTTGGAACATAAAAGAAATGGCTCACTGCATAGCATAAAAACTCCATGGTTGATTATGGTTGATTTCTTGGAAAGGTAACTTCTTGTTATTGGCCTAGTGAGCTGATACTGGCATGCAGCACCATTGGAAAGTGCTTGAAAATCATGTGTTGGCCCAAGTCTTGTAAGTGAAATTGGGTTGATGGAATTGTTTGTCAATAGTTGTGAGAGCATGAAGTCACAAATCATTGTGATTGATGGTTTTTAATGAACTGGCCTTGTTCAAACTGTTCATCATGCCAGATGATGTGTTCTCTCTCAGAAACAACCACAGGTGGACTCTGTAGGTGTTTGAAAAACACAAATGTGCCATACATATGTCTATAACAGGGAGTGACTTGCTGCCCCAGCAGACAGGCATACTTGGATACAAGAGGCCAGCCATTCTATCGATCTACCTCTGTCTCTGTCTCTGTCTCTCTCTCTCTCTCTCTCTCTCTATATATATATATATATATATATATATATATATATATATATATCCCTTTATATTTCTTTCTATTTATATCACTCTCAATCTATCCATCCATCTATCATATATATATGTGTGTGTGTGTGTGTATGAGTATTTTTTCTCACTTCATAATTAGCAGAACCTTTCAAAACATTTTCTTATAATCTTTTGAATACCATCAAATCAAATAAACCCATAAAGATAAAAAAAATAAAATAGAGGCATAGTGTGTCACTGTACAATTGATTTCCATTTAAGTTTTCATGGGTCAGTCAGCCAAAAGACTCTACATCAAGAGTAAAATCTTTGCTTATCCATGGAAAAATTCCCATAATGCAGCACTAGGTTTTCTAAGTCCAAAATTAATGATGAGATAAATTTTACTTGCAAAATTTTACTCTTTGATGTCACTTTATCATTATTCTGAGACATGAACAAAAGAATCATTCAACATGTTGAAGAAAATTTTGTTTACTTTTTATCTTTTATTTAATTTTGTTGGTTAAGATTGTTTATAAGATATTGGTAAATTTGATTGTATATGTTGATTATCATTTTGTTTATTCCCCAATTTGACAAATAATTAAGTTATTTCATAGCTTTTTCCTTTGGCTAAAGACGTCTCTCAGCTTGAATAACTGCTTTAATGAACTTGGCAAGGAATGCATACAAATTCTTCAGTATCTGTACAAGATGTTATTCTTTATAACTGAACTACTACTCTTCAAGTGTATATAGATTTTTTTTATTTTTTTTATTTTAGACAAGCTCTGTTCTTTAGTTCTGTGCACATTTGATCAATGATGTTTCAGTCAGGATTTGGGGCTGGCCAATCTTTCAAGATGGTGACACATTCATTGGCCAAACCTTATTGCATTGTACATGTATTTGTGGCATGAAGTTTCATTATGCTGAAAAATGTTTCATTCAAGATTTTTTTTTTTTTAAATGGTCCATCAGCAAATAAATATATTTGGTACTATTCAAACTACCCTCTAGTTTAATAAGCTTTTTAGAGCCATCAGTGCTTATTTATCCCTAAAATATCACTCATTTTTTATAAAACTTTTAATGTTTTTATCATATAACATAGGTTATTTTGGTTTCCTGGATGTTTTCTGATAATTCTTTTTTATTAGAATCATTCTTCTTTTTTTTTTTTTTTTAACAATGAAGTTCACCCTTTACAAGGCCAGTGGTGGGGGCACTCATGGTAGAGGGTTAAGTTTGGAGGCCATTTGTATTTTTAGGAGTGAAAGATAACAGTTAACCCTAACCTTGAACAAATTAACATTGTTGTGATCAGGAAAACATTCAGTTGGGGATCGCTTTCACAGGTCAGTGGTTCATGGGAAGTGAGAGACTTGCCATATCCTACCTGTGGGAGAGAGGTTGAAGGTTGGAGAATAATTTGTTAGCCACAAGATTTTGGAGAAGCTTTTGAAATCTATCAAGGCTGGAGAGTGAGGTCTGGGCAGCTCCCACCCAAATATGACAACAGTACTCCAATTTTGGCTTAATTTGGCTCTTATAAAGGTAGAGGATAGCAGAAGGAGTCAGGTACTTACTGGAGTGGTCCATAGATCCAACCATTTTACCTGCATCCTTAACAGTGGATTGTATGTAAGAGTTCCACTTGAGGTCAGGTGTGAGTGTGAAGCCCAACAGTCTTTCAAGGCATGGTGCTTCCCCTGAGAAGACTTTCGTTCATCCTGATTGGTGGCAGTTCGGGGTCAGATTGGCAATGATGGAATGTAACTAGTTTGGTCTTTGAGGCATTGAATGTAATCAGCCACTTTTTACCCCATTGGGTAGTTGTGCAAGATTGGAAGAGAAATCACATGCCAATCTCTGACCATTGAGAGTTTTAGAGGTGCTTCTGTATATAGTTGTATCATTGACATAGATGTTTACAAATAATCTGAATATATTCTCAGGCAGATCATTTATGTAAATCAAAAAAAGGGTTGGTCCAAGGAGGGACACCTGGGGGACACCTAGGGCTCCAGAGGACTGGCCATTGATAACTACCTTCATGGACCTACCTGTTAGGAAAGATTTTGTGATAGAGAAGATCCTTTATAAGTTAACTCTTTGTGTCATTGTTGAATATGAGTCTGTTCGAAGTGTCTGCATTCTATAGTTCATTCTTTTTAGACCAAATTAATGTTACCTTCAAATGCTTTTTGATTACTATTACTTCATTACCATTACCTGTTCTATCTCTTCAGTCCATTTTTTGCCTTACTTTGCTATTTTTTTAATTTTTTTAAATTTTGTTAACCTAATTTCAATTTCTCTCTCATAAGCTGTATTTGTCAAATGTAATAGCATCTTTGTTAATCCCAAAACACTCCCAATATTTTATAACTTCAAGAGGATTTCTGAGATTTTATTTCTTGAAATTCTGAGTTCCTTTCCAATTGCTCACTGTCTCATCTTCTCAGCCATTCCTATTCTTTCATCATTTTGATTTCTTTAGAGAGTTTTTATCCATGATTTCAAGCAATGAAAAAATGCAAAGTCAGGCTTTTAAGTATATTTCTAATCAGTGTTGTGAAAAACCTTCATATGTTAGAAATGGAATAATTAAGCAGATAAACAAAGATTTGAGATAGCTAAAAATTTTGTATGGTCATTTCTAGGTTTGTCTTGTAAAAACAATGATAATTAGATATGGAAATTACTCAGAAAAAAAACAATAATTTGACTGTAAAGAAACATGATGGTGAATTCCTTCTTCTTTGACTCCTCCAAAATGAGCAAAACCTATTTTACTGTTAACTGTATTAAGTGATGACATTTCAGCTGCTGTACACTCTGACCTTCTTCAGGTGATTGGAATTTTGAACTGAACCCTTTATTTTGTCCACTGGGAGGTAGATTGTTCTAGTTCCACATGCCATGCCTCTTCCATATATTTCAGTATCAGTTATGGCCCAGTGGATAAAAGTGTTGGCTGAAGTAATCCTAATCCAGTGACTTGACACAAAGAGTTGTGAGTTTGGCTACAGTAGAAGTGAACAATAACTTCAACAGTTGAGTTAAAGGGAAATAACCGTTGCTGAGATATCTAGAAGAGGCATGGTATGCAGAACAAGAACAGTCTACCCCAGTGGACGAATTAAAGGGTTTAGTTCAAAATTCCAATCACCTGAAGATGTAAATAGTGTAAATAATTACAATACCTCATTTCAGAAATATAGACAGATGTATTAAGTGAGCAGTTAACTGTAGGATTAAACCTTATCCAACAATGAAAACTGTTTAACTTATTAAATTTACTGTCCATAATTTTGTGAGATATCATTATCTTTTTGAAGGATGTTTTGACTATTCTTTAACTCCTTTGCGTTGCTTTATTTTGTCATCATAAGATTTTAGTCATTCCATTCTGCAGTCTTCTACATGTGTATAATCCATAAGGCAATATAGAGTCCTCTCTTCTTCAGATATTAGTGATGAACAACAACAAAACAAAAACAAACAAAAAAAATGATGTATAATATGCCAACTGACTTGGCTTGTTTCCACCCGTGTCCCTTATAAAAATGACATCATTCTCAGCAACATATTAAAGACAGGTGATTCCATGTTTATATAGAGGAATGCACTCCAATTTCCTTGTTGAGGGACAAAGAAAATTACACCACACTGAAATCCACATCTGTCTGACAAGTTAATGTATGTTACAATTTTTTCACGTTCTGGAAATGTTCCTTATTTATTATTTGAACCTCATCTCAGAGAGTGTAATGTAAGCCATCCAGGTATGATTTGCTATACCAGACTTTTACTGCTTCATCAATGAATTCCAAATGTTTCCTTACAAGGAAATTGCTACTATTAGTACTACTGTTAAATCTATTTTTATTTTCCATGTCATGTAGGCATCTATTTTTAGGAGGAGAGGTGTGATTTGTAATATTCTGTTAAATATTTAGCCAAATACTTGTAAAATCCTAACTAGTCTGAGAGTTGGGGGGTTGCTTTGTTAAGGTGCTCAAGATAAATGTTATTCATGTACTTAAACCAAAATGAAAGCTTTGAGTGAAAGATAAAGTAATATTGCTGATAATATTAGTCTTTATTTTTATAAGGAATCAATCAGTAGTAGCCAGTACTACTTTTGGTTGAAATTTATGAAATCTTGCTTTTAAAATAATTCTTCAGGAATATAGGTTTTGTAATTCCACTGTTATTGCTCTTTCCAGTATTGATATGGGGTTTCCTTCCTAACATTTTGTTTAAAGTGGTATGTCTTTGATTTACATATGCTATCCATTTTAGTTGTTGCTGCATTTTGTAGTACTAAAGGGATATGTTTTTTGTTATTTAATACAATTCTTTGTTTGGAGACTTACGGCAACATCACGTTGACCCCCTAGTTCCCATATGATCACCAAAATAAGTAATGTTGAACTTGGTCAGTACCTAGATAGGTGACTGCTTGGGAATCAGGTGCTGTTAGCTTGGATGTGCAGGTGATGTAATGGATAATTGTTTGGAATTGTTAATTGGAGAGCCAGATTCCAATTCCAGGTGGGGTCATTATATTCAGTTATGCGCAAATACCCATTGCAAAGGTATGAATCCACCTATTCTTCCCACAGCTAGGTGTTAATTAATAAGACTTGTATCACTAAAACCATTATTATCTCCTGAAAAAAAAAATAAATTTGTGTACAAAATATTTAGATTTTGACATTAAATAATTCATAGAGGTCAATATACCACTAAACAAAACCAACCAACCAAGTTCTTTGGAATTCTGTAGCGCCAGTCTACAAAGTTCAAAGGAATATGGTCCTTGCTAAGATCTACAGGCTTCATTTGCTCAAAACCATTTTTAACCATTGAGAAAGTGGTTGTATGCACCTGACAGTTTAGATATTTCTGAACAAGTTTGGTGCCATCCATATGAAAGTCTTGATCTGATGAAGCTATTTAAGAACATGACTTGAGTTTTTAAGGTATTTTTTTTGTTTTTTTAACAACTTGCAGTATTGGGAACAAATACCTCTAGTGCAGTCGATTCTACGTCCAATTTCCTTATCTCTTATACTAAATTTCTTTTTTTTATTTAGTTCCCCCAATACAAGGCTTAAGAGTCACTCAAGGTAGAGGGTTACTGAGTGGAATGTTGTAAGGGAGGAGGAAGCAGGAAGTGTGTGTTTAGTATTTATTAAGATCTTCAAAAACTCTATGCAGATGTTAAAAATCACAGGAAAATGAAAACCCCATAGATATACCATCTTCCTCTTGAAATATATATAAGATATTGCACATTGAATGCAGGTGTTAATAAAATAGTTTAAAAATCTGTTTAATATAATAAAGCTATTAAGTATATATTAATAAATATGCATTTTTTCCCCTCACCATTAGCGTGAATTGGAGTTTCATGTACAATGCAATCTTCAGGTGTTGAGTAGAGACTGATTGTTACATAATTTAAATTTCAATAAAAATATCTGGTTAACACAATGTTTTTATTATAATTTTAATTATGTCATAGTCAGTCTCTACTCAGCACCTGAAGGGATAAATAAGCACTGATGGCTCTAAAAAGCTTATTAAACTAGAGGGTAGTTTGAATAGTACCAAATATATTTATTTGATGATGGACCATTTAATAAAAAAAAAATCTTGAATGAAACATTTTTCAGCATAATGAAACTTCATGCCACAAATACATGTACAATGCAATAAGGTTTGGCCAATGAATGTGTCACCATCTTGAAAGATTGGCCAGCCCCAAATCCTGACTGAAACATCATTGATCAAATGTGCACAGAACTAAAGAACAGAGCTTGTCTAAAATAAAAAAAATAAAAAAAATCTATATACACTTGAAGAGTAGTAGTTCAGTTATAAAGAATAACATCTTGTGCAGATACTGAAGAAATTGTATGCATTCCTTGCCAAGTTAAAAATCTCAGAGTTCTGCTACCATTGAAGAAAATATATATATATATATATATATATATATATATATATATATATATATATATATGAAACCATAATTGAAAATATATTGTCTGTTCTGAAAATATTGATATTTATGATAAATTGTTAATGGAGTTGCTGTTATACTTCATAAGTAATATAAAGAATGTGTTCAGTTATCTGAACTGCACTTGGTCTAATTAAATAAATTTGGTTTCATATTGTGTAATTTAAAGCTAGGATTAAATAAACTATGAACAAAACACAGTAATTTATTTAATTACTACCCACAAATAATAAAAACTATGAACAAAACACAGTAATTTATTTAATTACTACCCACAAATAATAAAAACTATGAACAAAACACAGTAATTTATTTAATTACTACCCACAAATAATAAAAACTATGAACAAAACACAGTAATTTATTTAATTACTACCCACAAATAATAAAAATATAATTAAATAATATAGTATAATACAACCATATGGCTTTCTTATAGTTTATTTGTTATCTCATGATGCAGCATAGGCACAGTGCAATGGGTATATGATATTTATTTAAACTGCTATTTATATGTTAGTAAATAAATGGTCTGATATTTTCTCAAGATATGAGAGCTTGGTTTAAAAATTTAGAAGTTAAAAAGAATAGAAATATTTTAAAAATATTTAATTTTTATATTTGGTCTTTCAGTAAAAAAAACAAAAAAAGTCCATTTATATGTTTAATGTTTTCATGGTAATTGCTCTGATGAACTTTCCTCTATGGTTCCTAGACTAGGTTTCTTCATTTTACAGTTGAAATGGCTGCTAGATGTAATCATAAGTTCTGTGCTAACAGTTTCTTCTCCCGCGTTTCTTACTTCTCATCTGGTTTCTTGTTTTCCAATCAACTTTGATCTTCAAAATTGTAAATGTAATGTCAATCATTAACTTCTGTCTAAATATGTTTTATTTTTCTCTTGCCTTAATAAAGTTTTTATTTTTATCATAGTCTTTCACTTTCAGTAGCCCCCTTGCATCATAGTGGCTTTATTACCTTGCTTGGAGTGAAATGATTAAAAAATATAAAAAATAAGATTTAACCTTAGATAGACAGAGCATTTTGAAATTTTAAGTAATTTATATTCCTTACCAAATTAGCTATAGTTATTTAAAACAAAATGATGTATTAATCATCAACTGAAACACACTGTCATTGTTTTTAAATTTGCTGTTGCAGTAATTTTGCCATTGGCTATTCCTCAAAGTACTAGCAGTCTAAATAATCAGGATAATTTTAAGATTAATCAATATTAGATGTAATAATAAAATATATTAATCTGCACTTCAGAAAAGAATATCATGTCTGTTTGTGTGGTTATGTGTGCATGTTATTGGTGTAGAGCAGTGTTTCTCAACCTTTTTTAAGCAATGGCACATCTAAGAACAAATGAAAATATCACAGCACACTTAGCAAAATTTTTAAAGCATATACATTTAAATATTATGAAATAAAACCATAGGTTAAAAAAAAATACACACACCAAATATGAAATTACTTTATTTCAATGTTTCTATTCAACTATTTGTGCAGCTTATTTAGTGTGAAACCTTTGCCTGGTGTTTTTTCACGATTTCTTCAATGTTTGGTTGAATGTGCGATAAGAAGACCCACATTTCTTCTTCAGTTGAGTGTAATCTTTCTCGCTTCTTATTTTTGATGTTGTTTAGGATTGAGAAGCCTTATTCACATGAATAAGAAGTAGAAAATTGCAATAAAACTGATAAAGCCTTTTTAGCTAATGTGGGATATTCCTTTTGTATTAAAATTCAAAATATGTCAATGGGTACAATCGGATGTTTTATTTTGAGCCCTTGATCACTGGAAATGGCGGCCAATTCTTCACATAACTGAAGTCCAATATTAGAAGGAACATTTTTGAAGAGATTTTGAATCCAGTTATAATTTTCTGTGCTCATTGATCAAAAATAATAGTTGATGTTTTCATTATGTGCTTTCAGATGGGTGACCATAATAGGGATTAACCATTAATATTAAAACAAAGTATTTAAAATAACATAATCAAAAAATAGTGAAAAGAATTATTTGAAAATAAAGTTTAATACTTATTCATTTATTCAAATACTAACGCTGCACCATTACTACTTCCGCACACATGTATATATGTATGCTGTGACAATATTTTGCGGCACGCTTAAGTGGATCACATGGCACAGCAGTTGAGAATAAGTGGCTTAGAGAATAATATTTAATTAATTTTGTTCTCAGCCTGATCTGAAGTAAAATCCACCATTTTTAACTTTTTGAGATGATAATATTAATGACACAAATTTTTTTTTTTTTTTTTCCCCAGGTTCTTCTAGATATGCTATTCTGCAGACTAACCATTGGGCATTGTCCTTTGTTGTTATCTGCTGCCCGTCCTTCCCTCAATCCTACCACTGGATATTGTGAACATTGATGACGTGGCCATTGTCCACCAATGTCCAGCTTTTACCAGCTGAAATACCATAGTGCAGTTATTTGTGTCTATTGTGGCCAACTCCATGAGCAGAATGGCACTCATCTTTATGACTATTACCAACCAGTCGATGAAGACATGACATGCCACATTTGTCTTCAGCCTCTGGTCAATCCTATAGACACGAAATGTGGTCATACCTTCTGCTCTCGATGCCTGAAAAACTACCTCAAGGTACAACATATGTGTCCTGTTGACCGACAACCACTTACTCTCAAAGACTGTCAACAGTCCAGTGTGCTAGTCCGAAGGTAATGTTTCTTTTAATTATTTCTTCCTTTGCTGTTTTGTTTTTCATGTTTTTCTTATTACTTTACAATTTTATTTTTAATCTTATTTTATTGATTTTTTTTTTTCCTTTTGTGAATTTTTTTTATATTTTATTTTATAATTCTATTTTTAACTTATTCTTTTTTTATTTCATTATACTTTTATTCATTTTCAGTTTTCATTTATATTTTATTGTTATAAACTAAAACTTTTCAATTTTTATTATTATTTTTCTGATAATTTGCAAATAAAATAACTTGATACTTTGGTTATAATTACAAGAAAATGCCTAAGTTATATACAAATTAAAGCAAAACCCATGTCATTACAAAACTTATGTTGTCTCAAGTAAGCATTTTAATTAATAAATGAAGGGCAGAAGGTTGCTTTGCGGAAATTTTCTTTTTTTTTTTTTTTTTTGAGGACAATTGAAAGGTTTTGATAGAGACTTTCTGGTTCATAAACACAACAACATAGTGTACCAAACATTTGTTGAGTCTAAATTATTTTTACTTTTCTGAAATCAACAAATGTTAATTTCTACTTTCTCAAGTAATTTGAACAAAGAAATTTTGCAACAAAATACATAGTTGTAATTTATTTCATTTAAGAGAAATGTACTTTGGATGAACCTATTGCTTCTGATTGCACTTGGAAGAATACATTTCAAGCAATTAACCTCCAATATTATAAATTGATTCTTTAAAGATACACAGACAGTTATTTTTTTTTTCTCAGGTACTTTGCTGTTCATTGTTGTATTGGGGAAATGGGTTTATCTTTCTGAATCTTGATTTTATACAGGAATAATGAATAAAGAGTAATTGTTTTCAAAAATCATTATTTATTTTCAATAAAGTAACCTTTATTTGAGTCAAGTTCTTTTTGTAGATAATAAAATGATATTAGAAGTTAAAATTGTGACTTGTAAAAATTACCATTAGAATTAAGTACGATTGACAGTCTAGATATAAAAGACAAGTGCAGTGAAAAATGTAATCCATTTTTAACTCTGCTTTATAACTGCACATTGAAATGGTTCCTTTTTAATATGCTGAATATGATTTAAGAAATGAATGAAAAAGATCATGAATTTAGCTGATTTTTTTCCCCTCATTTACTAAGATTCTGAAGGCATTCTATAACAGACACACATGTCAACAGCTTTACTCTAATTTTTACAGCCAATTATTTCTTCTTATATAACTGAATAAAGAAAAAAAAATTAGTATTTTAAAATTTTTTTCACAAACATGAATTTTTAGTCTCTTAGTATTTTAAAAAATAAAATGGTGTTAAAAATGTTGGCCCCATTTTTCTGTAGTGTTCACTTACTCTATTAGTTTTAAATGTATAATGTCTTTTCTCATGTAAATATGAAATTCTTGTTGATAATCAAGTATAGTTTTGGTATGCATCCATACTTTTCATATTTTATGAGTTTGCCTGATTTAGGGGAAATTGTCTGATATAGTTTAGAGAGAAATATATTCTTGCTTAAAATTTGGTTATGTTGTGATAATAAAGACACCCATATAGAAAGTGTGGGGTTGGTTTTATCTTGGTCTCAAGCATTTCTGTTTGATAGACCTGGGGATGTTTCCTTTTGAAGTTTGGTTTTCTAAAGGGCATTCACTATAAATGCTTTATAACTTCCTGGAAATAACTGGTTTAAGAAACCACAAGTTGTGTACATACATCCATAGAGATCACATTTTATGTTTACTTGATTATTATGCATAAATTGGACATATCCTTGGGTTTTAACTTGTTAGTTTTTTTAGTCATATTTTATAAATTTTCAGTGCCATTCATGAGACAGGAATGGATAGTCTTGAATGCCACATCCAGAAAAAAAAGGGAAGTTTTTAATAATTACCTTTATGTTGTGGAAGGTTGTATTATCCTGCTGGAATATCTGTCACACAATGAAATTATCCATGGACAGTTTAATATATCTGGTGCTGTTCACAGATTTTCATTTTTCACTAAGAAGCTAGTTCCAGAAACTGAACTCCTACTATCTTAGTAAACATGGCTGATCTCCTGCCATATTTAACAGTGAAGAAATTACAGCAAGAATCATGTTCCTCTCTCTTTTCAAGCACCAGAACAAAAATTATTATTGGATCTAACTAAGCTGAATTTACTTTCATTTGAAAATAAGACATTGTTTCACCTTTCTGATGCTCAGGTCAGATGGTTTGCACACTTCAATTGACATTTACATTTCTTCAATGAGATTAAACATATTTTATGGGCTATACATCTTTGAAGCCCAGTAGCTTGTAGCCACCTTCAGTTGATCTCCATAGACATTTTGTCATTGGACAACTTTCTTCTGTTCTTATAATCAGATTTTGATGTTCCCATTATTATCTGATTCTGCCCCACATCCATTTTAAGTAGTTCAGTTGGATAGTCAGTATTGGTTGATAGTTTCCATATAGGAACCAATGCTTGTATGAATCAAGCATGCAACTACAGCTGTGTGTGCATGTACATTTTTTGTTTTAGCAGTAAGGTTCACCCTGTACAAAGCCCAGGTGCCACTCAAGGTAGAGGGTTACATTAGGGAGTAGTTTGTATGGATAGGAGGGGAAGATAATGGTTAACTCTAGACTTGAACAGGTTAAGATTGTAGTGATCAGGGAAACATCCTCTTAGGAGTCGGTTCCACAGAGCAGTGGTTTGCAGGAAGAAGCTGCTTGAGTGGAACTTACTTCTCACCAATGGAATATGGAGGGAATGTGGGTGGTCTGCTAAAATGTGAGTGTCATGGCGGGCCTTGGCCATGAAGGTTGGACCTGGTGGAATCAAAGAATGTAGTTTGTCTGAGCACTTTCCATGGAAGTAGCAGTACAGCAGTGAGAGATTCACCACATCCTGCCTGTGAGAGAGAGGTTGGAGGGTTGAAAATAGTGTGTGTGTGTGTGTGTGTGTGTGTATATATATATACATATATACACACACACACACACACACACACACACACCCTGGCCCCATAGGTATATATAGAATGAAACCATTTGTTTTGATTGTCAGTATGCCTATAGCTATTTTGGTGTAATATTGCATTATGCTGGTAAAAAAAATCGTCAAATACTTTGCAAGAGCAACTAATTCCATTCATCGGTCATCTAGCATTTTGTAATCTTTAATGACTAAAGGCAAGAATAATGGCAGCAAAATGCCTATTTAACTTCTAGAGTATTAAGATGACTAGCACAGTCCCTGTCAAATCTGACAGGATTATTTATGTGTGGATTAGAACTTGTGTCTAGGGACAGAGTATCTATATGCTCTGCCTCCAATCAGGGTCTTTCCCTAACCCTCTACCTTTGATTAGTGTAATATCTGTACACACTGTGCAAAGTGTTTTATATATATATATATATATATATATATATATATATATGTATGTATGTTGCTATATATTTCCTTATTTATGTTTTATACTTTCCAAATATTAAACTAAGCAAATAACAACCTAGTGGCTATTGTAAAAATGATGGTATTTAATTTAATAGATATTGTAGTTGAAAAATTCCCTGTACATTTGAGATGGTGGCATCAGTTGTGGTAGTAGGTTGAGAATGCAGGAGGAAAGAAAGAAAAATTAAATTGACAAAGACATACAGAACCTAGGAAAAATACCTTATATTTTTCTATAAGATTTTCTTTTCTTTTTCAATGAGAGAAACTAAACTAAAATATTTATATATATTTACTGTAGGGTGTTTTAAATAAATAATAAACAGTCATTCCCTCTAAATAAAATCTCTGGTTGTAGGGAATTTTTGCCAGTTATTTAGCATTTTTATTCTGCATTTAAATTATTAAACTGAAAACTATTAAAAGAAAACAATGAATCCACAATCTGGTCTCATTGTTCTGCTAACAAAAGCTAAATCAGTGGCTTGTGTCTGTTTCCATAACAATGGAAATGTCTCAAATAGGGGAGATCAGAATGTCTAACTAGAAGGATATATAATTAAAACGAAAGATGGCCCATGTATGCTGCTTATAATATGTAGATTTAATATGCCTGTTAATAAAATTTGAGGAATAAAAAGACAACAAAATGATAGCAATATTGAAATAAGATTGATGATATTTATTATATCTTTTGACTAAATTGAAGCACAAAGATATATTATGATGTAATAAATATCATTAATTTTATTGCTTATATCATTTTATTGGCTTTTTATTCCTTAAATTTTATTAACTAGCCTATTAAATCTACATACTGTATATTTTTGTGTGACCATAAAATCTTAAAAAATTAACCCCCAAAATAGGGGTTCATCTAATACAAAAGTTGTGAAAAGCTAAGCTTAAATCTTGTGGTGTATCGGCACTGGTAAGTAGGCTATTATGCTTGCAACATGGATTGCGGCAGGCTAACAACTGCTGCCCTATGGTAACCAACAATGTAAATATTTCTAGTTGAAACAATTAAAATTATAATGCTGTGCTACAGTTATAAATGTAATAAAACTACTTTTACTTGATTCCAAATTAATATTCAATAATAAAGAGATGATTACACAACAATTTGCAAAACTTCTGCTGAGCAACACACAAAATTAACAAGTAACGTAAACAAATAAGATCAGCTTTATTTTATACTTGTAGGAATCATTATGATAAGCCTAACTGCTACTGGATGAGTTGATTGTACATAGGCTAGCCTATGTTTTTGGTCATCTTGTACTACAGATATCAGATAAAATCATGAAACTTTACCATAAATAAACTCCAACCCCAGACTGCTTCACCCAGGATAAGATATCTTACACCCCCCACCAATCGCTAACACAAACCCATTCTCATTAACAAGGCACCTACCAGAGGAGGACTGACATTGAAAATAAATGTAAAACAATACTCAGAGACACAGACACTTAGGGACTGATGATAACCGCACAAAGAACGGCTTGAAATAGACTATCTGTATGTTGAGGTAATTTTTGTTTTTTTGCTGTAAAAAAATATATGTTCTGTGAAAATAAAAACATTAATCTCTCTGTGGATCAGTTTTAATAATTAATATTACTAGGATCTACTTGGATTATATACCAACGGATCGATTACTTGTACTATATATATATATATATATATATATATATATATATTTATCAAAATAAAAAGAAAGAACATATTTATAATCCAGAGTTCTTTTGCATTTATTTTTAAAAATAGTGCTTGATACACAGTAGAGCATAATATTATGATTAATTTTTAAAAACATGTATTCATTGTGACACAGAAATTAGCATGTTTCGAAACCAAAATGTAAATCTTATATTAAACTTAAAATTTGAAGTTCAGTTCCATTTTCAAGCGATGCTGAATAACTTTTGAAAAAAATTGATTTACTCTATTCATAAGCCAAATAGTATTATATATTTTAAATTGGTGGGGGAATGAGAATTCAAATGTTTTTAAGAGGGTGTTGGCTTTTTTTTGATGAATCAAGATACAGTATTTTTTTTTTTTTTATGTGGCAAAGTGAAAATTGGTTAAGGTTAGGTGGGGGTTTGAAATACATATTTTTTTATAAAATTAATTTATTTATATATATATATATATATATATATATATATATATATATATATATATATAGCCACATTGTGTTTTCTATTATAGAATAGAATTAGATGAAGTTAAAATTGTGTTTTTTTTTTTTTTTTTTTTAATCGTATCAACCCAAGCAAGGCCGGAGGCCACTATCACACAAGGGGTTAAAGAAGGGTTGGAGGAAGAGCAGATAGGAGTGGTAAGGGAGGGGATGTGGTGAAAGAGAAAGACAGTGGGTCGATCAAGGCAAGGGGGCCACAGAAGATCCGGAGCGAGAGCAGATAGGAATAAGAAATGAAAGGATGTGGAGAAGGGAAGTGGATAGATCAAGGCAACTGGAGATGTCGATTGACGCTACACTTAAACCGTTGGAGATTGTATTTGTCAGGGAAACAGTAATAGGGAAGGGAGTTCCATAGGCGAGATGTGCGAGACATGAAGCTATTGGAGTAGAAGAGACGTCTACATCTAACAGTTTCCACAGTGTAGGGGTGGGAGTGGGATGCCAGCCTTGTGGGGCGTTTAAATTCACGAGGCCTGGGGACAAGCGAACGCAACTCCTCAGAGCAATTACCGAGGAAGTACTTGTAAAAAAGGCAGAGCGAGGCAACATCGCGTCTGTGAGAGAGCGACTGCAGATGAGATGACAGATCAGGGCCAATCACGTTGCCTATCCGTCTCTGGATCTTATCAAGAACCCTGAGGCAAACAGCAGGGACTCCAGATCATATATGGCAGCAATACTCCATGCAAGGGCGTTTTCCTCATTTGATACTAATATTCTTTTTTCTGTCTGTTTTTAGTCAGTTTAAAGTGGTTATCTAGATTTTGTGAGACAGACTTGGATTACTATTTAATTGTCACTGAATTTTTCAAGAGGCTCCAGCTATAATGATGGCATTATGAGTTATAATGGAATGAATGAAAGTATTTAAAAAAAAAAAAACATCAATATTTGTTTAGCAAATAAGAAAATATAATTTATTAATATTTAAATTAATGATTTTAGAATACTAACATTATTAGAATAACATTGACAACTGATGATAATTCCTAATTCTAATAAATTTAAAGCAACAGTGTTTGCTTTGATTGACAGGAAAATTATAAAGTTTGGAAATTAGCATCGTCAGACCACTTCTGCCAGGATGAAATATTATTGCAGAGTTTTAAATGAGTAGTAACTGTTAATGTTCAGTGGAGATAAACTCACTGCGGGTCTCCTTAATACTACATGATTTATTATTCATTCTAACTGATTTTAGTATTGCTACTGTCTAGATAGTTTTGATTCTCCCTTGGATTTGCCTGTTTATGTCACAGCACAGTTCCTATTTGATCTCTTTTCCTGTTTGATCGCTTTTCCTATCCAGTCATGCCTTAACTATTATTGTTTTGTTTTTTACTCGTTTTGATCTTGTTTTTTATATTCACTTATGATTTATGGCTTCATTGCTATGTCTGGGTAGACCAGTTGCCATCCAAGGCTATAGAACCTGGTCTGTCCTGCTATTTACCCTTAGCTGGGGAGAGAAGAAGAGGGTTCATACCTTTCTCAAGGGTATTAGCACATATGCGAATGTAATGGATTCGACTAGAATTCGAATGGCTCTCCGATTCCTCAATCCAAGCCGCTATCCATTACTCCAACATATTTATGATTTGGCTGTGTTTTATCTATCCTGTTCTTAACATATTTTGGTCCCGCTTCAAATTTCCTCGTTCCAATCATGTCAATGTCAGCAGCTGAACTCTTCCTGCTTCATTTAATCAAATATTAATTACCTACCTTATTTTTTAAAAATTAAGTTGTTCACATTTTCCTGCAATATTAACTAACTTCCAAAATTTTCTCCAACTGATACAAAATACAACAAAAAAACCCAAAAAACTAAAATCTTACTTCTATATTCAGATGTTATGAGTTGTTTGATTAACAATCAAATGTTAAGTTTTATTTGGTTGCAGTTATAGTATTTTTTTTATTATTCATTCAAGAAATATGTTACAATGAGTTACTGTAATGCATAGTAAATGATTTTACTATAGAAATGCATTACTAATGACTTATATTAAAATATGTTATTCTTTGTATGTGTATTATAAATAATTTTACTATAAAGATATATTGAAAATAAATTACTATAGGAATATATTTGCAAGTAATATTCTGTAGAACTTAGTGCTAATGAATGACAATAAAAATAGCAAGTTAGTAATTTAACTATATTTATTATATCTAGCATTTATTTCTCTAAGGTAAATTCATTTAACAGCCATTCTCTGGGGCAAATTCAGGGGCAAATTCAGTAAGCAGCCATTTTGAGCTTAATTTTGAGATGATAGCTACTATCATCCTTGTGGAATAATAGAACCCCTCTATTCAGGCTATCTTGGATTTTAGAAGCTAGCTGCAGAAAACTGTTTGGATTGGTTAGCGATTGGTTCAGAGAACAACATATTATACATCTTGCCTCTCCCCATCCTAGAGAAATCTCTAACCAGATAAAGCCAGATGTGACAAAATTTTATTCAGGTAAAAAGCTAAAAACTCACCAGAGTAGCTGATTGAAAACAAATCTATCATAAAATAAAGAAATACAGTTTTGATAGGAACCAAGGACCCACCTAGCTTGTAAGGCTGAGTGATATGATTGAACAGTCAGTCTTAGTAAGATTTGGGTAAAATAAAATTGGCATCAAAATCCCAAGAAACAATAGGTCACTAAATGTGAACAGTGAAAGGGTGAGTTGTCCAGAAAAGGAAAAATCATACCCAAATAAAAGACAATACACTGGATGTCAGAATTTGATTTGTCAACCCATTGTTAGTAAGGTACACCTTTGCTGAGGAGGGGTGAACTCAGCTGTTGAGAGTTGAATAATTGGTCCATTGTTAAGATGCCTCATATAAATCCATGGTTTTAATCAGTCATGTGGTTGATGTTTTGGAGCATCAGTGTTAAGGGCTGTGCTTTTTGCCAATTGATGGGTTGAATGAGTCACAATACAATTTTTCTCTCAGGGAGGTATTGACCAACAATAACCTGAACTCCATATTTTTAGTCAAGGGATGTTAAATGGATCAGATTGATAATTGCCACATCAAAAAATTGAGGCCACATTCAATCCTCCTTGGATTGCAAAAGCAAACACTTATCAACAACTTGTAACAAAGAAAAACATTACCTGATGTGAATTATAACTGTCAAAATGTTGTTCTTTTCAGTAGCCATGAAAAAAGAAGAGAATAAAGCATGTGTTTGAGCAGAGAAAGAATGGGAGATAGAGCAAGTAACTTGGTTGGTAAAGTGATCTGCTTGCTGGATTGACAGGACATGAGTGGGCATGATAGCAAACTGCTTCACAGCTGACAATCTCTCCTAATCTAGCTGATTACCTTCATTAACCATTAGTGAACCTTTATCTGGGCTGTGTTGTGGCACTCTGAGTGACTACAGCTGATGTATCTGGTACTGATATGACTAGATAGAAGGAAAAGCATGTGATATCAAAGGTTTTCAAGTAAACTGTTTCCAATTTGTATCATTATACATTAATATAACCAATTAATAAATTGAAGAAATCAACAATAATTTTATGATTATGTGGAACACATAAGTAAAATGAGTATCTTTTTGGATTAATAATTACTACATTGATGCAGTCATATGTTAACTACAGTCAAGATTATAGAGGCATTATGAACTTCATGATCATGTTGATGGCTTCATACTATGTGCTACATTAAGGCTACATACAGTTTGAATTCAGAGTTGTTTTTCTCTTAAACTGGTTGCCAACTACAGCTAGAGAGCCCAGTCTGCTCTGCTGCTTAATCCTTAGCTGGGGAGAGAATAGATGGATTCATTCCTTTCTTTCCCAAGAGTATTTGCATGAAAGTGAATGTAAAGAACTAAGTTGAAATTTGAACTTGGATTGCTGATTTCTCATTCTGAACCACTAAACATTGCACTACCTGGACATCTATAGCTTTGGGTATTTCAATGCATAGACAACTTAATAAAGCAATCATTCTAATAAAATGCAAAAAAAAAAAAAAAGAAAGAAAAGAAAGTGATTAATATATTAAAAAATAAAGTGGATAAATTAAACATCATATATTACTATTTTTTATTAATCTAAGTATAAGTTTCCTTCAAAGTAATTAAAATCTGACTGAAGATTGTCCCAATTATATTTTCTGGGAAGTTTCTAAAAAGTATCCTCCCTACTAGATTAAGCAAACTATAATTTAGTCACTTCTAGTCATGGTCAATATTTAGATTTAATTTTGAGATAAGGTATTTATTCAATATTTTTCTTATACCTGCTTTTTTAAAGATTTAAAATAGAAATCATTTTGTTGTAAGGAAAAAGACCCAGTAATGGGACACTATCTTTTATATCTATATGACCCTCACTTTTCAATCTTACTCTTTCCCACCTTCATTTGGGACTGGTTCCCTTCCTTTCCTCCTTTTGTTTGTTAGATCACAACCACAGGTATTGTCTCTTTTCCCCATCTCCATTTTTTTGTCAGATGAATACCACAGGTGACGCCACTCGTACAAATAGAAGAATATTTACATCACAAAGTATTTGCTGGATTTTAACCTTTATCACTCTGTAGGTGACTATATATAAAACACTATATTTTGAGTGGATTCCATATACAGTAAAAGGGGAAGTAATATTTATAAATGATGCCGAGTGCTAAATGTTAAACTGATTTCATGTTTACACTATTGTTTGTCATTTTTCCTTGGGCAAAATGTCTAATGCTGTTGATATCCTTCCTGTGTTCATTTATGAAAAAGATGTTTTTGTTCAGAATGAATCTATCAAGAATTTATAATGGAGTAATTAAGATAACTTTCTTAAAATCTGCCTTAAAAATATATCTGCATACAAATTTGTCTCTCCTCTCCTAAAGTAGAGCACTCCTACAAAATATTTAATCAGCCGAAATGGCATTATGTAATTACCATTCATTTTTTGAGTGTTCCCCAATAACAAAAATAGCATTCATACTTCAAAAAGAAAATTGTTCTTAATAAATATACATATTATTCTTCACGGGTAACAAGGCTTTGAGTTTCATGCACAAATCAACACCTGAGGATTGCACTGTGCATGAAACTCTGAGTTATGCTACTGGTGAGGAATAATATATATATATTTATTAATATATACTTAATAGCCCTGTTATATTACATCAAGCACTATTTTATTAACACCAGCACTCAATGTGCAATATCTTATATATTTATGCACATGTGCACAGATGTGCATAACATGTTTTTTTCTGGTTTATATATCCCCAAAGGCAAAATACCTGAAAATTTAATTATAGCAGTATTTGTTTCAAAGCCTCAAAATTTATCAGATGGTTTGTAACAATTTGCATTTCGCATATTTAATTTTGAATAAAT
This sequence comes from Acanthosepion esculentum, assembly GCA_964036315.1. Taxonomy (NCBI): domain Eukaryota; kingdom Metazoa; phylum Mollusca; class Cephalopoda; order Sepiida; family Sepiidae; genus Acanthosepion; species Acanthosepion esculentum. Next base: position 41,087,358 of record OZ038507.1, on the reverse strand, counting down.
TTCTGTTGCTATTATTTCTTTTCACTCATTATTCACACATCGTTCCTATTTCTGTGTCTCTGATGATTTCTCCTTCTTCACTTCTAGGCATCTATCCTCAATGTTCCACTTTACAAATCTCTTTTTAAGAAACCTTTCTTTATTCATGTTTGATTTTGATTTCACTTACATTATTGCATAATGATAACTTGATCACAGAAATTAGCAAAACTTCATGATACATTTTAAAATTTAGAAATTTAGAATTTAGAAATAAAGTACAAATGTATATTTTAATGTCTAAAAATCATGGTATGAAATCTTGATATAGAAACTATTATTTGCATTATTTACATTACTTGAACTGTTACCTCATCTTCATTGCCATATTCACAACGTTTTGGTCATTATACGCACAAGCCTTCATCAGAATTAGAATTTTGAACTGATCCCTTTATTTCGTCCACATGCCATGCCTCTTGCAGATGTCTCAGTTATTTCCCTTTAACTCAAATGTTCAAGTTTTGGTTTAACACTGCTGTGGCCTGGTATTGAACTCACTGTCTAGTCACTGGATCTAACCAACGTGTTTATCCCTGGGCCATGTGTCCTTTAGGACATCTATGAATTAGTAGGACATATAAACCTAATGTCTCAGTAACCATTTTTTACCAGTACTCATATTGCAATTTTTTCTGTTATTATTATTGCATTTTTAACAGAGCTTATATTGCAATTTTTGTTGTTATTCATTGCTTTTCTCTAGCACTCTTTATTACTGGTTCTCATATTGTAATCATTTCTATGCTTCGTCAACTCACTAGATTTTTGTAGCCTAGCATATGTGCTGATTCCTTAAGTTTTTGTATTTTCCAGTGATGTTCTCTGTTTATTATTTCACCCTCATCCCATGGGGGGGGGGGTAGTGATTTCCCTTTTCCTTCCATATGTAGTCAGCTACACCTGATTTTTCTATTTCCCCTCATGTTACTGTTTTACAATGTTCTTCTAGTCTTACATTAAGTGGGTGGACTGTTTCTCCTTTGTATTTCTTACCACAGCTGCATGGGTTTGCATACATGCAGTCCTTAGTCATGTTCTCCTCTATGGGAGGATCTTACTTTGAAGATGTGTCTGCAAAATAGATTTTCAATAATTTGAACCACTTTTGAAGGTTGTCCTGATGTTATATGGACCACAGATCTTTTGTATTTTCTCCGATATTCCCTTCACATAGGGTAGGCAGACTGAAGCTGTTTTCTGAGTGCTTTCATCTTCTTGTACCCTTCTATATCTATATATGATTGACGTAAATATAAGATTATTCTTAATTTTTTAACGAACCTTGCAAAAGATCTTCAATTATTTTATTTTATTTTTTTTAGATACCCATATTCCCAATTTTTCATCCATTTTATTTCTAAAACTTTACTCTTTTCACTGTCAGTGGTAGGTTCTCACAATGTATTTTGTGTTAGCAACAGGTTGCCAAATTATTACTTTTAATATTATAATTTTCCCCTTGCATATTGCTTGTAGCTATTGAATAAAGGTGTGATGATCAAAAATTGTAAACTATGTTAATATTCATAATTATAAAGGAAAATAAAAATATTAATTGCCTGCAGACAAGTTGAATCCTGTGGATTATCTAATTTTATCTTCTTCTCCGCCTCCTTCATCTTTTTGTTCTCCCTCTTTTTTTTTTTTACTGCTTCTTTTTACTCCACATCTTCCTTCTTCATTCTTTTTGTTTTTCTATTTTTTGCTATTCCCTATATTGTCACTTTTGCTCTCATTTCTGTCCTTTTTTCTCCTTTCAGAACATTCATAAGATTAATAAATGTATATGGCTTCTTACTTCAGTGATGCAAGAATTAATGAAAGAATTAATTAATACACACCAGTGACGAATAGTGATCTTGCCAAAGATTAAATCATGATACATGTACTTTAGTTTAATCTTCAGCCTCCTGTGGCTACTTTAGGTTGATAAGATATTCCTTATGATTTATGATATATAAATGTGTAAACCAAACCTTACTTTAATGCTAGATGTATCTTGAGACTCGGGAATAGCTTTTAACTGTTGATTAAAATTAGAAGAAAATGTCAATAGTGCAGTAGAGGATGCAGGAAGTTGTTGATGTGGCAGCTGGTAAAGCAAGAACTAGAGACCACAAAGAACGGAGGGTGATAGAAGATATACTTTCGCTTTGAATATATTTATAGAACTTTCAAAATAAGGAACATAGACCACGTAAGAAAACATTAAGGGAAAAATCACTGTTATGGTGTAACATCAAATAATTAGATCCAAAGAGAACACATTTCCTGATAAGTTTATGGCAGTCTATTTCCCCTAGTCAGTCTCCAAATGTGGAAGTCAAAAAAGATCTACCTGATTCAATACATGTGAATAGATTTCTAGTCTCATGCACATCCTCACTGGTTGTAAATGTGTCTCTGTATATAATTTCTTAGCTTATAAGAAACTAAATAGGGAGAGACATCTAGTTGTTAGAAGTTCTTGTAAAGCTATAAAACCTCTTTGTGAATGAAGGAAACTTTGCAAGAAATACTTTTAGTGAAAGGTACAAATTATTGTTTGATGGTATAGACAATTAAAATCTCAGAATATTGTTAGAATGTTATTTTACCATTCCAATCACGATCATGTTAAATGGTCAGTGTTCTAACAATTATATCACATTAAAAATAGTTCATTTCATTGAATCTGTGGTTTCTTTTGGGGAAAAGGTCAACTGAACATGTAATTATTCTGTGAAAATAAATGAAGATATGCAAGAGTCCCATCCATTTAACATTCACAGTTATATAGGAAATGAAACAAATATACAGAGACAGAATAGTCAATGATACTCTGAATCACTTTCAGTTCAACCAATGATACTCTGAATCACTTTCAGTTCAACCAGTTTGTAATTATTGTTTGTTGTTTTTGTTTTTTTAATTAAAAAGTAATTTAGCTTTTCTTCATATTTTTAACTGTCTCTATTTTTAGTTGTTTTTTCTTTTGTGCTTTATTAATATAATCTTGCCATGGTTTTGATGACTTTGTTTACTGTTGTGCTCTTGATGCATGAATGTACTACATTTATTTCCTCTATCAATTTCATAACACATCCCAAGAGTCGGAATATACATTTGTTTCTACAGCTGATAGAAGTAAGCATCTCCTGCTGAATTAGTGTAATCTCTAAACCTCTAAGTTTCACTCTTATTTCATCTTTTTTTCTTTTACTCTCTAAATCACAATCCTTTGCCTTTGTTTCCACCAATTCTTTTTTTATTTATCTAGTTATACAATGTTCAGTTATGAGATCAGTGTAACTCTGTCTAAAAATCCAAGGTACATCTCATGGATTCAAATATAAACCCTTAACTTTATCTTTTTTTTCATATAGATCTCAACTTAAAAATCCAGTTTTTTATTATGTTTCATATTGTAAATATATCTTATATATTCAGCTGTATCTTAATCAATAAAACTAGTCATTGTGATGATAGAAAATGGGTATAACAATAAATGTAAAATCTTTTCATCGCAAAAAGGAAAGAATATTTTGAAAATTATTAAAAAGAATTTAAAGAGACTCTTTACTAAAAGTTTTGATTTTATTTTATTTTTTTCAAACAATTTTGTTTATATATTTTTTTGTTATCTTGATCTTAATTAGAATGGTGAAATAACATTCTAACAACATTCTACTATGATCTTAGTATTCTATACCAGGGGTGGCCAAATTGCAGCTTGCGAGCCACATGCAGCTCTTTGACCCTTAATATGTGGCTAGTGGAAATATCTTGGCTGAGCTCCTTTTTTCATCACAGTTAATATAAAAGACAAATTCCCTTCGTTCATTACCGTATTAAATCTGCTCAATATGGTTAAAACAATCATCAGTCAAGATTTTGAAAACATTTGGTATGTGTGTAAACACACACACGCACACACATATATATATATATTTGAAATTATTATATTTAAGTGATTCATCGAGTCTGAAATCTCAACAGAATGCAGAAAGCACTGGACGGCCGTTTCGTCCTATATTTGGGACTCATCAGCAGTGCGCATCCACTACCGAGAATTGAAACCCGGACAGTTAGGTTGTCAAGCAAACACCATACCAACTGTTCCAATGGGCCTCGGTGACGAAGAGGTAGCAAATCAGACTCAATATAGCGCCACTCACTCACATATTCCATGGTGGAACTCTACTGAGATTATCTTAAACCATAGGACTGTGTCCCCTGAGCCACGACTACTATCACCAAGCCACTCACTCCAGAGCATTAGAAGCCGGTTAAAAGCAATGATAGACATTTAAAATTATTAGGAGAATTTGATAATTATATTTAAGTGATTCATCGAGTCTGAAACCTCAACAGAATGCAGAAAGCACTGGACGGCCGTTTCGTCCTCTATTTGGGACTCATCAGCAGTGTGCATCCACTACCGAGAATTGAAGCCTGGACAGTTAGGCTGTCAAGCAAACACCATATGAAACGGCTGTCCAGTGCTTTCTGCATTCTGTTGAGGTTTCAGACTTGATGAATCACTTATATATATGTGTGTGTGTGTACTTTGTGATTACTAAAACCAATACAAATTAAGTTTAAAAAACTATATACATAAATAAATATTATTTCATGCATGCATTTCTTAACATTTATATAAAAATTTTGTGATAAAATGTGTCTGTAGCAAAAACTTTGTTCATGTCTTGCTGCTGTCAAACATTTGAACTTTATTGTATTTGGTTCTTACATTAAGCAAGTTTCTCTGTTCTATACCATTAAACAATGATTTATACCTTTTACTAAAAGTACTTCTTGCAAAGTTTCTTGCATTCACAATGGTCAATACTAATTTGAAGTTTCTGTGATGATTAATGCATTTTATGATGTATTATATTGTGAAATATTTTTAAAAGTATATTTGTATGCAATGCAAATGTATTTGTATGCGTGCATATATTTTTTGCATATATAAGATTTAATGGTTAGTCTGAAGTTGACAAAGACTCATTTAGGAATCTGAATCTTGACTCCCAATTTTGTTGTAAAAGATTTGGCTTTGTTTATTGTTATTCTTGCCCAAATAACAAAATCAATTTGTTTTGTAATGATTCCACATTTGGAGAGATATTGATTTTGAAATTATTTTTTAATTAGGGAAGACATTCTGCTTACTAAGTTTCTCTGAACAATCAAAGTGAAGAGATGATTAAATTTTTGCACTGAAAATGATAAATGCATATAATTATGCATACCCACAATCACAAGTCTCATCATAAAACATTTTACATCTCTGACAGACAGATAAATTTTATTTGATCTCAGCTTTCTCATCTTTGTCTATATCTTCTTATATATTGGCCATAGGTATACATACACATTTATTTAGAGAGATGAAAGTACTTCCAGAAAGATACTTATATATAATCAATATTGATTAACAAACAATAATTTTGATGACTATATTCATCATTTTCAAAGCAAATACTAATGTGATTCACTTTAGTTTCTTATAGTTTGATCAAATATTGCTGTCATCCTTCATATTTCAATTTTTTTAAAAATATTTATTTCTGTCTCTATTTTTGTCTCTCTCTCTCTCTCTTATGCAGTATGTTAACGTACAGTAGTTATCAAGTGAGTCTTGCAGTCCTCAGAGTTCCATTCTCACTAGGTGCATCATGAATATAGTCAGTTATGCTATTAGTCCAAGAATTATTGATCTATTTTCACGAGTACATGCACCCACACATATATATACACACAAGAATGGATCTGTCTGTTCTTAAACATTCTTTGTCATTAAAGGTAATTAGACTGCACTCAAAATCAGTCACTTTCAAGTAATAAATTTTATAAAAGTTTCAGAAGATACATCAGTTACAATTCTGTTAAGATAAAGTATTATTAGTCAGTACTGAAACTAACTTCTTAAATTTCATTAGACACCTACTCACAATACCAAAATACTAGCCAAATCAAATAGTAAAAACAGATTTATAATCCTTGCAGCAATACTCATGCATAAAAAAAACATCCATCAATAAATAAAGACAATTATAACTAAGAGCCTGCATCCTTAAATGTATATAAATAAAAAATAAAAAATAGATATCGCATTTCATTTATATCACAACATTCATTATTTCTACAAAAACAATTCTCTACCTACCCTGATGATGACTTAAGAAAGTTGAAAGCTCAGACCACATTTCTTGTACTTTTATTCTGAAATGAACTTTGGACAATTTCTTCCTTGTCTGAGAAAGATTATTTGTGATTTGGAAAAGTTGATCATTAAAATTAATAGACACAAAATGTCTGTAATTTTTAATTATATTTGCCTTAAAGAACAATTTCTACTTAAATATATGAAAATTTAAGAATGTTGTATTTAAGAGACAGGTAAAAAAAAGTGTGAAATTGAAACAAAAGTAAAAATTCTAATCTTGTAGATATGGTGGTTGGTAGGGAAGTTGTGACCTGAATGACACAGGATTTTGTATTGTTTGGTAAGCTTAATATGTTAATGATGATTAAAGAAAATAGATTCTGTGAAGATATGGTCAGGGGTGCAGCTAAAATATTTTTATCGTCATTTTTTTACCTGAGTAACTTAAATATTTCACTTTTGTGTGGCTTTTCAATAGATGTAATAATCTACCAAACAGATCTATTCAAGTAAAAATATCAACATATCAAACTGCAAAGTGATATCTATTTTCATTTTTCTTATCATTTCACCCCAAGCAAGGCAATAAAAATCACTAAGATGCAAGAGGTTACTGAGAGTGAAACTGAGAGAGGACAATAAAAGAACAAGATTGAAATTTTTGAAGATTGTAGCTAACAGAAAAGCAAGATGCCAGAAGAGAGTTCCACAAGGGAAAAGTGCAGGAGAGGAAACTATTAACATAGAACTTACAATAGTTTTATAAGAACTGTGTATTGACTTCATAATTTTTTCTTTCTTGTTTTCTTATTTATAGATGGTAAGTAAGAAAGGTAAAATAAAAACAATTTCAGAGTTTTATTGTGGGTTTGGAAAAGAAACATTATATTCAAATAACATACTGATACTAAAAGAAGTTGAAGTCTGATACTAAAAGAAGTTGATCATCAGCCATGCTGATAGGAGGCTGGGAGGTTTCTCTATGGTGGGTAAATGAGAGCAGTTTCGTTTTGGAGGCAAGCCATGTCCTGCCTCAGTCAACCACAGATTGGAGGTCCTTTTTGAGACCAACAGCCAGTTTAACTTTGTCAGCAATTCCGGATTTACTATTGAGACATGAGTAAATGGTAGTGTTGTCTGCATAGATGTCTATTTGAGAACTGATCACATCAGGAATATCATTGATGAAGATCAGAAACAGTGTAGGACCCAGGATAGAGCCTTGGGGAACACCATTTGTATGAAAGAAACTGGATGAGAACTCATGTAGGCGACCATCATTTCATGGTTTGACAGGAATGATTGGATTAGACCAAATAATCATCCTGAAGCTTACATAGAAGGCCGGCATGCCAACCCTATCAAACACCTTAGAGATATCTAGAGCCACAGAGCGAGCTTCGCCATTATCATTAGGAGCTTGGTATACAAATTCAGTTATGGCCGTAAGCACATTAGTGCTAGACCAGGCAATGCAGAAACCATATTGTTTATTGGAGAGTAGATCATGGGAGGTAAGGTGCTTAACCACTTTGACATTGATTAAAGCCTTGAAGACTTTGCTTGAAGAGTGGTAGGAGACTGATAGGACCATAGTTAGATGAGTCAGAAGGGTCTCCAGAGTTCTTAAAAACAGGGACAAGAGATGAGGACTTCCAACAGGCTGGAAAGCAAGAGTCAGTAAAGTAATAGTTATATAGTTTGGAGAGAACTGGAGTCAGCTCAAGAGTACATTTCTTTAGGACTACAGCTGGTGTCTTGTCACCACCACATGCTTTATTAGAGTCTAATTTAGAGATGATGTCCAATACCATTGATGGAGTTATGCTCATCTCACTCAATAGAGTCTCAGTTCTAGTGGGAAAATCAGGTGTGGGTACTCCAGATGAGTTGAGTGTTGAATTAGATGAGAATTTCCAAGCAAACCATTCAGCCTTATCAGCTGTGGAAGTTAAGGACTATGAGTTATATTTACGTTAAAAAAGGGCCATGTAAATCTCCACATTATAGTGCAACCTATCTGCGAGTCAACCACAAATAACCACCAAACTAAGGGCGTGACCTATCTATTGGTGAGACCTATATGCAAGTATATACGGTAATCAGAATTTATAGAATGAGCTAGACTGGTTTAGAATACTGAGTTTGTTGGTTTTGTGTTTTGATTCTTCAAGAGTAGTTGTGTCATGTCAAAACAATTGTCTTTGATAAAGTGGACAAACTTTTAAGAAAACCGAGAATAAACTTTGGCAGCCTACAACAAAATAAATTTGATAGTAAAAAACAAATTTTCAAATAAATGGCAAAACAGATTCGGAAAGATTTAATTGTTGGTTATTGCTTCTAAGTAACTCTTTAAAGTGCAAATGAAGTCAGTATTGGTGAAATTAATAAAAAATGAAATAAACTTGGTTATTCTATCTTCTTTGCGTCTCATTTGATTTATATGAGATAAATTGAAAGATATCAAGGGAAAATAATTTGCATTGTTACTTTGTACTGAAGTTGATGATCTGAATATTTATAGAAGAATTATGTTTAGGCAACTCGGATATAGCTACTGCTGTGACTTCACATTACAGAATGATATTTTCTGGTGTTTTGTACTTCTACATTGTGCACTAATGCCCCACCCACATTGCAGAGCACTTGCTATAGCACATTGGTAGTATGTGTAGGCTTGCAAATTATGCGTTGAATAAATAAAAGAATAATTTCATGATATCCATTTAGTATGCTGTATGTGCCATTGTGTTCCTGGGTTAGGAACTTGGTAAGGAGCCATTTTCAATATTACAACCTCCATGCTAACGTTAATCCCTCATGAGAGGAAATAGATGAAAAAAATGCATATACAACATCTGACTCAAATGTGGGAAAGAATATAATGGAGAAACTCTCCTGAGGAATATATGAAAATCATATCCAAAAGGAAAGTCTAGTATAGCGTACCATAAGTAGAGGGAGAAATACTCATGTTCTCTGGCTGGATTGTAAGATTGGGCTACAAATAGTAAATTGTGTGATATTTTAAAGTTTAAAGATATTAGATTTTGATTTTTTTTTTCATTAGTAGTAGCTCAAGTTAGTCTAACTTATTTTAAAAGTAACCCAAAAAGTCATAGTAAAGCACAAAGTGCTGGACTTTCAAATTCTGGTTAAATCTGTTACATTCACTAATGCCTCCTGGGAAAGACATAAATTCATCACTACTTCCCATAACCAAGTGTTAAATAGCAAAGAAGACTGAGCTCCTTAGCCTTGGGTGATAACCATTCTAGGAGAAGGACAACTCTCAATGTAAAACTATGGAGAAGGCAACAGGAAACTATTTCCTTATTTTTTCCAAGAAGTCATGGTAGTGAGATCTAAGGAAGATCCCTTTTGGCAAGATCCACAAGGGAACATCATTTTTGGATGAGACAATTAAGATACATTAGCCTTATGTACAAGTCTGTTCAATGTGGAGTTCTTTTTTTAACATATCAATGTAGAAATCAAATATGGAATTGACTGTGCTGTACTTGTTGTTGGGAATAGGCTGATTCTTATACTGATACATATTTGACACTAGTATTTTTTCTTTGGTAATTTGCACTATTGGAGAGAGAAAGAAACCTGAAGAGAATCATCTCTTTTCCTGCAGATTATACACACCTGAAAAAAGACCATAGAGTGAAGCAGACAAAACATTGTGGTAACAACAAAAGTAAAACAAAAAATGAATATTGGAATGAGAATGACTCTTCTTAAAATTGCTGTATCTTTATTCAGTATACTTATTTTAAAACAAAAAATTTCATATGTTGGGTTCAATTTTTCTTTTGATTTCTTCCTCTTTCAATAACGCACATACACACTCAATCATTCTCCTGTCTACTTGGTTTTGAAATATATGCATCTCTTCCACCCTATATTTTTCAGCCATCACTTTATAAAGGTGACTAAATTTTTTGAATTTACAAAGAAAAATGTTTATATCTGTTATTTTGCTTCTTATCTCATTTGCTTGTTATGAATATTAAAGTTTTTTTTCTTATTTTTTTAGCATTTTGATGTCTTGAAAAGTAGTTTATATAGTTATAACAATTTTTCTTCAAAGCATTTTCAGATAAAAAGGATGGTATTATATTGAAAGACTGATATCTAAAGCGAGATTCTAATTCACGTACATTTACCCTACAGCTCTTCATAGGCATTGTCATTGGCTTTTAATGTTCTACTCTACAAATGTTATTCTACTCTTTTCATACTAATAAATCAAACCAAAATATTTGCTTTTCACTCTCTTTCTCTGCTCTGTTGTTTTATTTCCATTTGATGCACATATTAAGGATGTATCTAGATACCTGGAGAAAATAGCTTTGAAGTGCATACTAACGACTCTCAGACTAAAGTTCAGAATGAGGTGATAAATAGGTGAGGGTGTGTATAGTTTTTCCAGAAATGACCTCTCATGTGTAGCCAGCAAGCACATGTCTTGCTTAAGACCTGTTTATTGCAAAATGGAGAGAGAGAGAGGAAAGAGTTTTCATTATTTTTATTTCCTATATTACATGTTATTGCTAACAATCACTTGCCTAATAATTATTTGATATTTTTAAAAGGATCATAAGTAGTTTGTTATGGAAAATACATTTTGTTTGTAGCATGGCTTTTGGGTTTTGCCAAAGATTTTGAGTGTTTCTTTTGGATTTATAAAAGCTGAAACATTTGTAATGTCACAATTTCTGTCATGTTTAGTTCTCATGGAAGTTACTTCCTAGAATGATACCAAATCTTTCAATGTGTCTTTTGTATTGAAAAATAGCTAACTGGCTGGAATAGTGTCTATTCCAGTCTGATATTTCAGTCAGCAATATGCATGTATGAAATTTAGTGATACTTTATACAGTAGCATCCAATATTAGAGAATGAAAGTTTAAAAATAGAAAAATTCTGATTCTTCAGTTGCAGTAAAAATGGCAATGAATATTCTTAAGAACTTGTTCTGTATGATCGCAAATTTGCAAAAATCCAAGAATAAAGGAAGTGATAGAACAAAACTATTACCAAAAATGTATATCACCCAAAATTAGAGAAAAAAATTGTAAATACACATTAAATTAAATTAACAACATTATTAACTTAACATTTATATAGAATTTTGCTAAGATTTTTACAGAGCATTAATTATGTTTGTACATCTATGACCACAGGATTTCTCTAGTTGTCACATTGTTCAGGTGTGATTTTGTCCCTTTCCTTCTGTAATTTCTGGAAAAAAAAAAAAGCTACCATTGTTAGTTTCCTTACCCTGGCATTATCATCAATGATCTTTCAAAGATTCTCAATTAGATTGAGATCTAGTCTTTGGGCGGTCGATGTCATAGCCTCGACATTGTTATATCATTTTTGTAGAATAACAAAGATCATTATCTTGCATACAGTTAGGTTCAAAATCAGGAGATACTCTCTGAGAAACAACTAATTGCTGTTTTCCATAATATTCTTATACAGCATTTACTTTGCCATGGAACTGAATGAGTGTCGCAACACTTCACACATTTAGGAAAGAATCTCTCACTGTTACCCCATCTGACTTACTACCAACCAAGTTGAATTTACTTTCATCAAATAAAAAAAAAAAATCTTGGCTAATTTTGATTGATCTAAACAAAGACTTTTTTTTTGTTCTTGCTGATTAGGAATTTGACAGCAGGAGAACATGTCCAAACCCTTGGTTCATATAAACAATGTTATGCTTTTATGACAGTCTTCAATTACCTACAGTCAATGATGAAATTATTCATACACTCATCAATTTTGAATATTTTTATCCATTTCTCAGAACCTAATGCCCATATGATGCCAAGTTTATTTTTAATAAGCACCAAGGAAAAAAAAGGAATATAAAACTCAATTTTCAGGTTAAATACAACAAATTTGATCAGCAAATTATGTAAAATAAGAAAAGACAAAATTATTTGTACAGTATGAAAAATAGAAAAAATTGAACAATTTTCACAATATTAATAATAGCATGGCCTCTCATCTTTATAACTTGCTGCAATTGTTTTCTAAAGTTTTTGATGAGAATTGAACAAGTCTTTTCTTGGATTTTCTTCCTTTCTTCAATGGTTACACGTTCTAAGTCTTGAAGGTTTTTTGGTGACCGACGATTTATTTGAACTTTCAATTCTTGCTATAGATTTTCAATAGAATTCAAGTCAGAACTTATTGAAGGCCATGGCAAATTTGTAATCTTCTTTTTCTGAAGCCACACAGTCACTGATTTAGACATATGTTTTGGAAAGTGAATCGCTGACCTAGATGAAGATTTTGGGCTGATAGTTGTTGATTTTTATCCAGAATTTTGATATAGTCTGCAGATTTCATTATTCCTCTTGTTGTAATTAACTGTCCAGTCCCCCTTGAGTTAAAACAACCCCAAAACATCATCGAGCTACCTCCATGTTTTAATGTTGCCACTGTGTTCTTTGGGAGGAAAACCTTACTTTTCTTGCACCAATTCAAAAAGCTAAATTTTTGCTTCATCACTCCATAGTAATTTTCTTTGTCCAAGAACGTTTTGGCAAAATTAAACTGAGCAACAATGTGACTTGCTTTGTGAAGAGGGGTTCATCATGATTGGTTTCCATACAATCCATTTCTATTTAAATAATGTTTTATTCTACAGGCACTCATCATATCCCAATTTTTGCCAATGTATTTCAAAACCAATCTTGGATTTATATTAACCTTGCGACACAGTTTTGGTACATTTCTCTGTGACAATTTGGGCTTTTTTCCATGCCCAGGCAAATTCCCTATCATTCCAAACTGTTTAAACTTCTTTATAATGGACTGTACCATAGATCTAAGGATAGATAACCGGTTTGAAATAGTGCTGTAATTTTTTCCTGACTAGGGCAAGTTAATTATTTCCCCTCTCAAGTCAATGCTAAGGTACTTTGTCTTTCCCATCGTGTTGTTAACGTAAGAATAACAATGGTGACACTCTATGCACCATGAGATGTTCTTTGCTGGAATTATCACAAATATTTGACTGAATAAAAAGTCTAGAAGGCTTCACCAATAAAATAATTATGTAAATTACTTATACTTAGATGAATCAATCAATTTAAAAAAATATTTTCTATTGTAGAATAATTTTGTCTTCATACATTTTGCAAATTTGTTTTATTTAACCTATTATTCTGAAAATTGAGTTTTGTATTCCTTTTTTGTGCTTATTAACATATAAAAAACTGGCAACTTACTGGCATTAGATTCTGAGAAATGGATAAAAATATTCAAAATTGATGTGTGTATGAATAATTTTGTTGTTGACTGTAACAATAGCAAAAATCCTCATACCTTGAGCTTTAAGTGTTACAATTCTGATGCTCAATTGATTCATCAACTTTGTAATGACTTGTCAGTGTTATAACTTGGGAAGCAATGATGCAGATGAATAAAGAATATTTTTTACTTTGCTATGTTATTTTTTTAAAGAAATCACTCATGGATATAAAATTACAATGGTTGTTCTCTAATTTTGGATGTTATTCTTTTGTAATAATTTTTGTTTTCTAACATTTTTTTAATCCTTGCTTCTTTTCTCATACGAATTCTTCATAGGGTAGCACAAGTTTTTAAGAATATTTACTGCAATTTTTATCATGTAGAAAGTCTTGGGAAATTTTCTTCTCTGATGTTGGGCACTACTTTATAATTTAGTTTTTCTCTTGCTTACCTGAGAAAAATGTTAGTTCATCCAGTAGAGTTTAACTATTGCAGACAGTCGAAGTTGATCGTAGCTTTTTTTTGCCCCTGTGTGTAGATAAGGATAGAAATGTAGATGTAGGTATATAACAGTGATGACATGTTTATAGGTAAGTTAATTCACTAGCTTAAGCATTTTGTTGCTTAATTAACTCATTCTAAATCAGGTGTGGAATTAAGCCAGAGGTTTAGTAATATTTTAACTTTTATTGTTTATAGATATTTGTATAGACATAGAAAATAATATGTTAGTAGAATATCAAGGGAGATAAAGCTGGACCAGAACCAAAAAATATAATTGCCATTGGCCAGTGAAGAGGGTTAAGTTGAACATCTGACCTGAAGGAGTATATTCTTCTTCCTCCACTGAATAGAATATCAAGGGAGATAAAGCTGGACCAGAACCAAAAAATATAATTGCCATTGGCCAGTGAAGAGGGTTAAGTTGAAGATCTGACCTGAAGTAGTATGTTCTTCTTCCTCCACTGAATAGAATATCAAGGGAGATAAAGCTGGATCAGAACCAAAAAATATAATTGCCATTGGCCAGTGAAGAGGTTTAAGTTGAAGATCTGACTTGAAGGAGTATCTTCTTCTTCCTCCACTGAATAGAATATCAAGGGAGATAAAGCTGGATCAGAACCAAAAAATATAATTGCCATTGGCCAGTGAAGAGGGTTAAATTGGAGATCTGACCTGAAGTAGTATGTTCTTCTTCCTCCACTGAATAGAATATCAAGGGAGATAAAGCTGGACCAGAACCCAAAAATATAATTGCCATTGGCCAGTGAAGAGGGTTAAGTTGAAGATCTGACCTGAAGTAGTATGTTCTTCTTCCTCCACTGAATAGAATATCAAGGGAGATAAAGCTGGACCAGAACCATAAAATATAATTGCCATTGTCCAGTGAAGAGGTTTAAGTTGAAGATCTGACTTGAAGGAGTATCTTCTTCTTCCTCCACTGAATAGAATATCAAGGGAGATAAAGCTGGACCAGAACCAAAAAATATAATTGCCATTGTCCAGTGAAGAGGTTTAAGTTGAAGATCTGACTTGAAGGAGTATCTTCTTCTTCCTCCACTGAATAGAATATCAAGGGAGATAATGCTGGACCAAACCCAAAAATATAATTGCCATTGGCCAGTGAAGAGGGTTAAGTTGAAGATCTGACCTGAAGTAATATGTTCTTCTTCCTCCACTGAATAGAATATCAAGGGAGATAAAGCTGGACCAGAACCAAAAAATATAATTGCCATTGGCCAGTGAAGAGGGTTAAGTTGAAGATCTGACCTGAAGTAGTATGTTCTTCTTCCTCCACTGAATAGAATATCAAGGGAGATAAAGCTGGATCAGAACCAAAAAATATAATTGCCATTGGCCAGTGAAGAGGGTTAAGTTGAAGATCTGACCCGAAGTAGTATGTTCTTCTTCCTCCACTGAATAGAATATCAAGGGAGATAAAGCTGGACCAGAACCAAAAAATATAATTGCCATTGGCCAGTGAAGAGGGTTAAGTTGAAGATCTGACCCGAAGTAGTATGTTCTTCTTCGTCCACTGAATAGAATATCAAGGGAGATAAAGCTGGACCAGAACCAAAAAATATAATTGCCATTGGCCAGTGAAGAGGGTTAAGTTGAAGATCTGACCTGAAGTAATATGTTCTTCTTCCTCCACTGAATAGAATATCAAGGGAGATAAAGCTGGACCAGAACCAAAAAATATAATTGCCATTGGCCAGTGAAGAGGGTTAAGTTGAAGATCTGACCTGAAGTAGTATGTTCTTCTTCCTCCACTGAATAGAATATCAGGGGAGATAAAGCTGGACCAGAACCAAAAAATATAATTGCCATTGGCCAGTGAAGAGGGTTAAGTTCAAGATCTGACCTGAAGTAGTATGTTCTTCTTCCTCCACTGAATAGAATATCAAGGGAGATAAAGCTGGATCAGAACCAAAAAATATAATTGCCATTGGCCAGTGAAGAGGGTTAAGTTGAAGATCTGACCTGAAGTAGTATGTTCTTCTTCCTCCACTGAATAGAATATCAAGAGAGGTAAGGCTGGACCAGAACCAAAAAATATAATTGCCATTGGCCAGTGAAGAGGGTTAAGTTGAAGATCTGACCTGAAGTAGTATGTTCTTCTTCCTCCACTGAATAGAATATCAAGGGAGATAAAGCTGGACCAGAACCCAAAAATATAATTGCCATTGGCCAGTGAAGAGGTTTAAGTTGAAGATCTGACTTGAAGGAGTATCTTCTTCTTCCTCCACTGAATAGAATATCAAGGGAGATAATGCTGGACCAAACCCAAAAATATAATTGCCATTGGCCAGTGAAGAGGGTTAAATTGGAGATCTGACCTGAAGTAGTATATTCTTCTTCCTCCACTGAATAGAATATCAAGGGAGATAAAGCTGGACCAGAACCCAAAAATATAATTGCCATTGGCCAGTGAAGAGGGTTAAGTTGAAGATCTGACCTGAAGTAGTATGTTCTTCTTCCTCCACTGAATAGAATATCAAGGGAGATAAAGCTGGACCAGAACCAAAAAATATAATTGCCATTGTCCAGTGAAGAGGTTTAAGTTGAAGATCTGACTTGAAGGAGTATCTTCTTCTTCCTCCACTGAATAGAATATCAAGGGAGATAATGCTGGACCAAACCCAAAAATATAATTGCCATTGGCCAGTGAAGAGGGTTAAGTTGAAGATCTGACCTGAAGTAATATGTTCTTCTTCCTCCACTGAATACAATATCAAGGGAGATAAAGCTGGACCAGAACCAAAAAATATAATTGCCATTGGCCAGTGAAGAGGGTTAAGTTGAAGATCTGACCTGAAGTAGTATGTTCTTCTTCCTCCACTGAATAGAATATCAAGGGAGATAAAGCTGGATCAGAACCAAAAAATATAATTGCCATTGGCCAGTGAAGAAGGTTAAGTTGAAGATCTGACCCGAAGTAGTATGTTCTTCTTCATCCACTGAATAGAATATCAAGGGAGATAAAGCTGGACCAGAACCAAAAAATATAATTGCCATTGGCCAGTGAAGAGGGTTAAGTTGAAGATCTGACCCGAAGTAGTATGTTCTTCTTCGTCCACTGAATAGAATATCAAGGGAGATAAAGCTGGACCAGAACCAAAAAATATAATTGCCATTGGCCAGTGAAGAGTGTTAAGTTGAAGATCTGACCTGAAGTAGTATGTTCTTCTTCCTCCACTGAATAGAATATCAGGGGAGATAAAGCTGGACCAGAACCAAAAAATATAATTGCCATTGGCCAGTGAAGAGGGTTAAGTTGAAGATCTGACCTGAAGTAGTATGTTCTTCTTCCTCCACTGAATAGAATATCAAGGGAGATAAAGCTGGATCAGAACCAAAAAATATAATTGCCATTGGCCAGTGAAGAGGGTTAAGTTGAAGATCTGACCTGAAGTAGTATGTTCTTCTTCCTCCAGTGAATAGAATATCAAGAGAGGTAAGGCGGGAACAGAACCAAAAAATATAATTGCCATTGGCCAGTGAAGAGGGTTAAGTTGAAGATCTGACCTGAAGTAGTATGTTCTTCTTCCTCCACTGAATAGAATATCAGGGGAGATAAAGCTGGACCAGAACCAAAAAATATAATTGCCATTGGCCAGTGAAGAGGGTTAAGTTGAAGATCTGACCTGAAGTAGTATGTTCTTCTTCCTCCACTGAATAGAATATCAAGGGAGATAAAGCTGGACCAGAACCAAAAAATATAATTGCCATTGGCCAGTGAAGAGGGTTAAGTTGAAGATCTGACCTGAAGTAGTATGTTCTTCTTCCTCCACTGAATAGAATATCAAGGGAGATAAAGCTGGACCAGAACCAAAAAATATAATTGCCATTGGCCAGTGAAGAGGGTTAAGTTGATGATCTGACCTGAAGTAATATGTTCTTCTTCCTCCACTGAATAGAATATCAAGGGAGATAAAGCTGGATCAGAACCAAAAAATATAATTGCCATTGGCCAGTGAAGAGGGTTAAGTTGAACCTCTGACCTGAAGTAGTATGTTCTTCTTCCTCCACTGAATAGAATATCAAGGGAGATAAAGCTGGACCAGAACCAAAAAATATAATTGCCATTGGCCAGTGAAGAGGGTTAAGTTGAAGATCTGACCTGAAGTAGTATGTTCTTCTTCCTCCACTGAATAGAATATCAGGGGAGATAAAGCTGGACCAGAACCAAAAAATATAATTGCCATTGGCCAGTGAAGAGGGTTAAGTTGAAGATCTGACCTGAAGTAGTATGTTCTTCTTCCTCCACTGAATAGAATATCAAGGGAGATAAAGCTGGACCAGAACCAAAAAATATAATTGCCATTGGCCAGTGAAGAGGGTTAAGTTGAAGATCTGACCTGAAGTAATATGTTCTTCTTCCTCCACTGAATAGAATATCAAGGGAGATAAAGCTGGATCAGAACCAAAAAATATAATTGCCATTGGCCAGTGAAGAGGGTTAAGTTGAACCTCTGACCTGAAGTAGTATGTTCTTCTTCCTCCACTGAATAGAATATCCAGGGTGATAAAGCTGGACCAGAACCAAAAAATATAATTGCCATTGGCCAGTGAAGAGGGTTAAGTTGAAGATCTGACCTGAAGTAGTATGTTCTTCTTCCTCCACTGAATAGAATATCAGGGGAGATAAAGCTGGACCAGAACCAAAAAATATAATTGCCATTGGCCAGTGAAGAGGGTTAAGTTGAAGATCTGACCTGAAGTAGTATGTTCTTCTTCCTCCACTGAATAGAATATCAAGGGAGATAAAGCTGGATCAGAACCAAAAAATATAATTGCCATTGGCCAGTGAAGAGGGTTAAGTTGAAGATCTGACCTGAAGTAGTATGTTCTTCTTCCTCCACTGAATAGAATATCAAGAGAGGTAAGGCTGGACCAGAACCAAAAAATATAATTGCCATTGGCCAGTGAAGAGGGTTAAGTTGAAGATCTGACCTGAAGTAGTATGTTCTTCTTCCTCCACTGAATAGAATATCAGGGGAGATAAAGCTGGACCAGAACCAAAAAATATAATTGCCATTGGCCAGTGAAGAGGGTTAAGTTGAAGATCTGACCTGAAGTAGTATGTTCTTCTTCCTCCACTGAATAGAATATCAAGGGAGATAAAGCTGGACCAGAACCAAAAAATATAATTGCCATTGGCCAGTGAAGAGGGTTAAGTTGAAGATCTGACCTGAAGTAGTATGTTCTTCTTCCTCCACTGAATAGAATATCAAGGGAGATAAAGCTGGACCAGAACCAAAAAATATAATTGCCATTGGCCAGTGAAGAGGGTTAAGTTGAACATCTGACCTGAAGTAATATGTTCTTCTTCCTCCACTGAATAGAATATCAAGGGAGATAAAGCTGGATCAGAACCAAAAAATATAATTGCCATTGGCCAGTGAAGAGGGTTAAGTTGAACCTCTGACCTGAAGTAGTATGTTCTTCTTCCTCCACTGAATAGAATATCAAGGGAGATAAAGCTGGACCAGAACCAAAAAATATAATTGCCATTGGCCAGTGAAGAGGGTTAAGTTGAACATCTGACCTGAAGTAGTATGTTCTTCTTCCTCCACTGAATAGAATATCAAGGGAGATAAAGCTGGACCAGAACCAAAAAATATAATTGCCATTGGCCAGTGAAGAGGGTTAAGTTGAACCTCTGACCTGAAGTAGTATGTTCTTCTTCCTCCACTGAATAGAATATCAAGGGAGATAAAGCTGGACCAGAACCAAAAAATATAATTGCCATTGGCCAGTGAAGAGGGTTAAGTTGAAGATCTGACCTGAAGTAATATGTTCTTCTTCCTCCACTGAATAGAATATCAAGGGAGATAAAGCTGGATCAGAACCAAAAAATATAATTGCCATTGGCCAGTGAAGAGGGTTAAGTTGAACCTCTGACCTGAAGTAGTATGTTCTTCTTCCTCCACTGAATAGAATATCAAGGGAGATAAAGCTGGATCAGAACCAAAAAATATAATTGCCATTGGCCAGTGAAGAGGGTTAAGTTGAAGATCTGACCTGAAGTAGTATGTTTTTCTTCCTCCACTGAATAGAATATCAAGAGAGGTAAGGCTGGACCAGAACCAAAAAATATAATTGCCATTGGCCAGTGAAGAGGGTTAAGTTGAAGATCTGACCTGAAGTAGTATGTTCTTCTTCCTCCACTGAATAGAATATCAAGGGAGATAAAGCTGGACCAGAACCAAAAAATATAATTGCCATTGTCCAGTGAAGAGGTTTAAGTTGAAGATCTGACTTGAAGGAGTATCTTCTTCTTCCTCCACTGAATAGAATATCAAGGGAGATAAAGCTGGACCAGAACCAAAAAATATAATTGCCATTGGCCAGTGAAGAGGGTTAAGTTGAACCTCTGACCTGAAGTAGTATGTTCTTCTTCCTCCACTGAATAGAATATCAAGGGAGATAAAGCTGGACCAGAACCAAAAAATATAATTGCCATTGGCCAGTGAAGAGGGTTAAGTTGAAGATCTGACCTGAAGTAGTATGTTCTTCTTCCTCCACTGAATAGAATATCAGGGGAGATAAAGCTGGACCAGAACCAAAAAATATAATTGCCATTGGCCAGTGAAGAGGGTTAAGTTGAAGATCTGACCTGAAGTAGTATGTTCTTCTTCCTCCACTGAATAGAATATCAAGGGAGATAAAGCTGGACCAGAACCAAAAAATATAATTGCCATTGGCCAGTGAAGAGGGTTAAGTTGAAGATCTGACCTGAAGTAGTATGTTCTTCTTCCTCCACTGAATAGAATATCAAGGGAGATAAAGCTGGACCAGAACCAAAAAATATAATTGCCATTGGCCAGTGAAGAGGGTTAAGTTGAAGATCTGACCTGAAGTAATATGTTCTTCTTCCTCCACTGAATAGAATATCAAGGGAGATAAAGCTGGATCAGAACCAAAAAATATAATTGCCATTGGCCAGTGAAGAGGGTTAAGTTGAACCTCTGACCTGAAGTAGTATGTTCTTCTTCCTCCACTGAATAGAATATCAAGGGAGATAAAGCTGGACCAGAACCAAAAAATATAATTGCCATTGGCCAGTGAAGAGGGTTAAGTTGAACATCTGACCTGAAGTAGTATGTTCTTCTTCCTCCACTGAATAGAATATCAAGGGAGATAAAGCTGGACCAGAACCAAAAAATATAATTGCCATTGGCCAGTGAAGAGGGTTAAGTTGAACCTCTGACCTGAAGTAGTATGTTCTTCTTCCTCCACTGAATAGAATATCAAGGGAGATAAAGCTGGACCAGAACCGAAAAATATAATTGCCATTGGCCAGTGAAGAGGGTTAAGTTGAAGATCTGACCTGAAGTAATATGTTCTTCTTCCTCCACTGAATAGAATATCAAGGGAGATAAAGCTGGATCAGAACCAAAAAATATAATTGCCATTGGCCAGTGAAGAGGGTTAAGTTGAACCTCTGACCTGAAGTAGTATGTTCTTCTTCCTCCACTGAATAGAATATCAAGGGAGATAAAGCTGGATCAGAACCAAAAAATATAATTGCCATTGGCCAGTGAAGAGGGTTAAGTTGAAGATCTGACCTGAAGTAGTATGTTCTTCTTCCTCCACTGAATAGAATATCAAGAGAGGTAAGGCTGGACCAGAACCAAAAAATATAATTGCCATTGGCCAGTGAAGAGGGTTAAGTTGAAGATCTGACCTGAAGTAGTATGTTCTTCTTCCTCCACTGAATAGAATATCAAGGGAGATAAAGCTGGACCAGAACCAAAAAATATAATTGCCATTGGCCAGTGAAGAGGGTTAAGTTGAAGATCTGACCTGAAGTAATATGTTCTTCTTCCTCCACTGAATAGAATATCAAGGGAGATAAAGCTGGATCAGAACCAAAAAATATAATTGCCATTGGCCAGTGAAGAGGGTTAAGTTGAACCTCTGACCTGAAGTAGTATGTTCTTCTTCCTCCACTGAATAGAATATCAAGGGAGATAAAGCTGGACCAGAACCAAAAAATATAATTGCCATTGGCCAGTGAAGAGGGTTAAGTTGAAGATCTGACCTGAAGTAGTATGTTCTTCTTCCTCCACTGAATAGAATATCAGGGGAGATAAAGCTGGACCAGAACCAAAAAATATAATTGCCATTGGCCAGTGAAGAGGGTTAAGTTGAAGATCTGACCTGAAGTAGTATGTTCTTCTTCCTCCACTGAATAGAATATCAAGGGAGATAAAGCTGGACCAGAACCAAAAAATATAATTGCCATTGGCCAGTGAAGAGGGTTAAGTTGAAGATCTGACCTGAAGTAATATGTTCTTCTTCCTCCACTGAATAGAATATCAAGGGAGATAAAGCTGGATCAGAACCAAAAAATATAATTGCCATTGGCCAGTGAAGAGGGTTAAGTTGAACCTCTGACCTGAAGTAGTATGTTCTTCTTCCTCCACTGAATAGAATATCCAGGGTGATAAAGCTGGACCAGAACCAAAAAATATAATTGCCATTGGCCAGTGAAGAGGGTTAAGTTGAAGATCTGACCTGAAGTAGTATGTTCTTCTTCCTCCACTGAATAGAATATCAGGGGAGATAAAGCTGGACCAGAACCAAAAAATATAATTGCCATTGGCCAGTGAAGAGGGTTAAGTTGAAGATCTGACCTGAAGTAGTATGTTCTTCTTCCTCCACTGAATAGAATATCAAGGGAGATAAAGCTGGATCAGAACCAAAAAATATAATTGCCATTGGCCAGTGAAGAGGGTTAAGTTGAAGATCTGACCTGAAGTAGTATGTTCTTCTTCCTCCACTGAATAGAATATCAAGAGAGGTAAGGCTGGACCAGAACCAAAAAATATAATTGCCATTGGCCAGTGAAGAGGGTTAAGTTGAAGATCTGACCTGAAGTAGTATGTTCTTCTTCCTCCACTGAATAGAATATCAGGGGAGATAAAGCTGGACCAGAACCAAAAAATATAATTGCCATTGGCCAGTGAAGAGGGTTAAGTTGAAGATCTGACCTGAAGTAGTATGTTCTTCTTCCTCCACTGAATAGAATATCAAGGGAGATAAAGCTGGACCAGAACCAAAAAATATAATTGCCATTGGCCAGTGAAGAGGGTTAAGTTGAAGATCTGACCTGAAGTAGTATGTTCTTCTTCCTCCACTGAATAGAATATCAAGGGAGATAAAGCTGGACCAGAACCAAAAAATATAATTGCCATTGGCCAGTGAAGAGGGTTAAGTTGAACATCTGACCTGAAGTAATATGTTCTTCTTCCTCCACTGAATAGAATATCAAGGGAGATAAAGCTGGATCAGAACCAAAAAATATAATTGCCATTGGCCAGTGAAGAGGGTTAAGTTGAACCTCTGACCTGAAGTAGTATGTTCTTCTTCCTCCACTGAATAGAATATCAAGGGAGATAAAGCTGGACCAGAACCAAAAAATATAATTGCCATTGGCCAGTGAAGAGGGTTAAGTTGAACATCTGACCTGAAGTAGTATGTTCTTCTTCCTCCACTGAATAGAATATCAAGGGAGATAAAGCTGGACCAGAACCAAAAAATATAATTGCCATTGGCCAGTGAAGAGGGTTAAGTTGAACCTCTGACCTGAAGTAGTATGTTCTTCTTCCTCCACTGAATAGAATATCAAGGGAGATAAAGCTGGACCAGAACCAAAAAATATAATTGCCATTGGCCAGTGAAGAGGGTTAAGTTGAAGATCTGACCTGAAGTAATATGTTCTTCTTCCTCCACTGAATAGAATATCAAGGGAGATAAAGCTGGATCAGAACCAAAAAATATAATTGCCATTGGCCAGTGAAGAGGGTTAAGTTGAACCTCTGACCTGAAGTAGTATGTTCTTCTTCCTCCACTGAATAGAATATCAAGGGAGATAAAGCTGGATCAGAACCAA
The DNA here is from genome assembly GCA_964036315.1 of Acanthosepion esculentum. Lineage (NCBI taxonomy): Eukaryota > Metazoa > Mollusca > Cephalopoda > Sepiida > Sepiidae > Acanthosepion > Acanthosepion esculentum. The sequence continues at coordinate 41,063,470 of OZ038507.1, read as the reverse complement.
AAAATATAATTGCCATTGGCCAGTGAAGAGGGTTAAGTTGAAGATCTGACCTGAAGTAGTATGTTTTTCTTCCTCCACTGAATAGAATATCAAGAGAGGTAAGGCTGGACCAGAACCAAAAAATATAATTGCCATTGGCCAGTGAAGAGGGTTAAGTTGAAGATCTGACCTGAAGTAGTATGTTCTTCTTCCTCCACTGAATAGAATATCAAGGGAGATAAAGCTGGACCAGAACCAAAAAATATAATTGCCATTGTCCAGTGAAGAGGTTTAAGTTGAAGATCTGACTTGAAGGAGTATCTTCTTCTTCCTCCACTGAATAGAATATCAAGGGAGATAAAGCTGGACCAGAACCAAAAAATATAATTGCCATTGGCCAGTGAAGAGGGTTAAGTTGAACCTCTGACCTGAAGTAGTATGTTCTTCTTCCTCCACTGAATAGAATATCAAGGGAGATAAAGCTGGACCAGAACCAAAAAATATAATTGCCATTGGCCAGTGAAGAGGGTTAAGTTGAAGATCTGACCTGAAGTAGTATGTTCTTCTTCCTCCACTGAATAGAATATCAGGGGAGATAAAGCTGGACCAGAACCAAAAAATATAATTGCCATTGGCCAGTGAAGAGGGTTAAGTTGAAGATCTGACCTGAAGTAGTATGTTCTTCTTCCTCCACTGAATAGAATATCAAGGGAGATAAAGCTGGACCAGAACCAAAAAATATAATTGCCATTGGCCAGTGAAGAGGGTTAAGTTGAAGATCTGACCTGAAGTAGTATGTTCTTCTTCCTCCACTGAATAGAATATCAAGGGAGATAAAGCTGGACCAGAACCAAAAAATATAATTGCCATTGGCCAGTGAAGAGGGTTAAGTTGAAGATCTGACCTGAAGTAATATGTTCTTCTTCCTCCACTGAATAGAATATCAAGGGAGATAAAGCTGGATCAGAACCAAAAAATATAATTGCCATTGGCCAGTGAAGAGGGTTAAGTTGAACCTCTGACCTGAAGTAGTATGTTCTTCTTCCTCCACTGAATAGAATATCAAGGGAGATAAAGCTGGACCAGAACCAAAAAATATAATTGCCATTGGCCAGTGAAGAGGGTTAAGTTGAACATCTGACCTGAAGTAGTATGTTCTTCTTCCTCCACTGAATAGAATATCAAGGGAGATAAAGCTGGACCAGAACCAAAAAATATAATTGCCATTGGCCAGTGAAGAGGGTTAAGTTGAACCTCTGACCTGAAGTAGTATGTTCTTCTTCCTCCACTGAATAGAATATCAAGGGAGATAAAGCTGGACCAGAACCGAAAAATATAATTGCCATTGGCCAGTGAAGAGGGTTAAGTTGAAGATCTGACCTGAAGTAATATGTTCTTCTTCCTCCACTGAATAGAATATCAAGGGAGATAAAGCTGGATCAGAACCAAAAAATATAATTGCCATTGGCCAGTGAAGAGGGTTAAGTTGAACCTCTGACCTGAAGTAGTATGTTCTTCTTCCTCCACTGAATAGAATATCAAGGGAGATAAAGCTGGATCAGAACCAAAAAATATAATTGCCATTGGCCAGTGAAGAGGGTTAAGTTGAAGATCTGACCTGAAGTAGTATGTTCTTCTTCCTCCACTGAATAGAATATCAAGAGAGGTAAGGCTGGACCAGAACCAAAAAATATAATTGCCATTGGCCAGTGAAGAGGGTTAAGTTGAAGATCTGACCTGAAGTAGTATGTTCTTCTTCCTCCACTGAATAGAATATCAAGGGAGATAAAGCTGGACCAGAACCAAAAAATATAATTGCCATTGTCCAGTGAAGAGGTTTAAGTTGAAGATCTGACTTGAAGGAGTATCTTCTTCTTCCTCCACTGAATAGAATATCAAGGGAGATAATGCTGGACCAAACCCAAAAATATAATTGCCATTGGCCAGTGAAGAGGGTTAAATTGGAGATCTGACCTGAAGTAGTATGTTCTTCTTCCTCCACTGAATAGAATATCAAGGGAGATAAAGCTGGACCAGAACCCAAAAATATAATTGCCATTGGCCAGTGAAGAGGGTTAAGTTGAAGATCTGACCTGAAGTAGTATGTTCTTCTTCCTCCACTGAATAGAATATCAAGGGAGATAAAGCTGGACCAGAACCAAAAAATATAATTGCCATTGGCCAGTGAAGAGGGTTAAGTTGAAGATCTGACCTGAAGTAGTATGTTCTTCTTCCTCCACTGAATAGAATATCAAGGGAGATAAAGCTGGACCAGAACCAAAAAATATAATTGCCATTGGCCAGTGAAGAGGGTTAAGTTGAAGATCTGACCTGAAGTAATATGTTCTTCTTCCTCCACTGAATAGAATATCAAGGGAGATAAAGCTGGATCAGAACCAAAAAATATAATTGCCATTGGCCAGTGAAGAGGGTTAAGTTGAACCTCTGACCTGAAGTAATATGTTCTTCTTCCTCCACTGAATAGAATATCAAGAGAGGTAAGGCTGGACCAGAACCAAAAAATATAATTGCCATTGGCCAGTGAAGAGGGTTAAGTTGAACCTCTGACCTGAAGTAGTATGTTCTTCTTCCTCCACTGAATAGAATATCAAGGGAGATAAAGCTGGACCAGAACCAAAAAATATAATTGCCATTGGCCAGTGAAGAGGGTTAAGTTGAAGATCTGACCTGAAGTAGTATGTTCTTCTTCCTCCACTGAATAGAATATCAAGAGAGGTAAGGCTGGACCAGAACCAAAAAATATAATTGCCATTGGCCAGTGAAGAGGGTTAAGTTGAAGATCTGACCTGAAGTAGTAAGTTCTTCTTCGTCCACTGAATAGAATATCAAGGGAGATAAAGCTGGATCAGAACCAAAAAATATAATTGCCATTGGCCAGTGAAGAGGGTTAAGTTGAAGATCTGACCTGAAGTAATATGTTCTTCTTCCTCCACTGAATAGAATATCAAGGGAGATAAAGCTGGACCAGAACCAAAAAATATAATTGCCATTGGCCAGTGAAGAGGGTTAAGTTGAAGATCTGACCTGAAGTAATATGTTCTTCTTCCTCCACTGAATAGAATATCAAGGGAGATAAAGCTGGACCAGAACCAAAAAATATAATTGCCATTGGCCAGTGAAGAGGGTTAAGTTGAAGATCTGACCTGAAGTAATATGTTCTTCTTCCTCCACTGAATAGAATATCAAGGGAGATAAAGCTGGATCAGAACCAAAAAATATAATTGCCATTGGCCAGTGAAGAGGGTTAAGTTGAACCTCTGACCTGAAGTAGTATGTTCTTCTTCCTCCACTGAATAGAATATCAAGGGAGATAAAGCTGGACCAGAACCAAAAAATATAATTGCCATTGGCCAGTGAAGAGGGTTAAGTTGAACATCTGACCTGAAGTAGTATGTTCTTCTTCCTCCACTGAATAGAATATCAAGGGAGATAAAGCTGGACCAGAACCAAAAAATATAATTGCCATTGGCCAGTGAAGAGGGTTAAGTTGAACCTCTGACCTGAAGTAGTATGTTCTTCTTCCTCCACTGAATAGAATATCAAGGGAGATAAAGCTGGACCAGAACCAAAAAATATAATTGCCATTGGCCAGTGAAGAGGGTTAAGTTGAACATCTGACCTGAAGTAATATGTTCTTCTTCCTCCACTGAATAGAATATCAAGGGAGATAAAGCTGGATCAGAACCAAAAAATATAATTGCCATTGGCCAGTGAAGAGGGTTAAGTTGAACCTCTGACCTGAAGTAGTATGTTCTTCTTCCTCCACTGAATAGAATATCAAGGGAGATAAAGCTGGATCAGAACCAAAAAATATAATTGCCATTGGCCAGTGAAGAGGGTTAAGTTGAAGATCTGACCTGAAGTAGTATGTTCTTCTTCCTCCACTGAATAGAATATCAAGAGAGGTAAGGCTGGACCAGAACCAAAAAATATAATTGCCATTGGCCAGTGAAGAGGGTTAAGTTGAAGATCTGACCTGAAGTAGTATGTTCTTCTTCCTCCACTGAATAGAATATCAAGGGAGATAAAGCTGGACCAGAACCAAAAAATATAATTGCCATTGTCCAGTGAAGAGGTTTAAGTTGAAGATCTGACTTGAAGGAGTATCTTCTTCTTCCTCCACTGAATAGAATATCAAGAGAGGTAAGGCTGGACCAGAACCAAAAAATATAATTGCCATTGGCCAGTGAAGAGGGTTAAGTTGAACCTCTGACCTGAAGTAGTATGTTCTTCTTCCTCCACTGAATAGAATATCAAGGGAGATAAAGCTGGACCAGAACCAAAAAATATAATTGCCATTGGCCAGTGAAGAGGGTTAAGTTGAACCTCTGACCTGAAGTAGTATGTTCTTCTTCCTCCACTGAATAGAATATCAAGGGAGATAAAGCTGGACCAGAACCAAAAAATATAATTGCCATTGGCCAGTGAAGAGGGTTAAGTTGAAGATCTGACCTGAAGTAGTATGTTCTTCTTCCTCCACTGAATAGAATATCAAGAGAGGTAAGGCTGGACCAGAACCAAAAAATATAATTGCCATTGGCCAGTGAAGAGGGTTAAGTTGAAGATCTGACCTGAAGTAGTAAGTTCTTCTTCGTCCACTGAATAGAATATCAAGGGAGATAAAGCTGGATCAGAACCAAAAAATATAATTGCCATTGGCCAGTGAAGAGGGTTAAGTTGAAGATCTGACCTGAAGTAGTATGTTCTTCTTCCTCCACTGAATAGAATATCAAGAGAGGTAAGGCTGGACCAGAACCAAAAAATATAATTGCCATTGGCCAGTGAAGAGGGTTAAGTTGAAGATCTGACCTGAAGTAGTAAGTTCTTCTTCGTCCACTGAATAGAATATCAAGGGAGATAAAGCTGGATCAGAACCAAAAAATATAATTGCCATTGGCCAGTGAAGAGGGTTAAGTTGAAGATCTGACCTGAAGTAATATGTTCTTCTTCCTCCACTGAATAGAATATCAAGGGAGATAAAGCTGGACCAGAACCAAAAAATATAATTGCCATTGGCCAGTGAAGAGGGTTAAGTTGAAGATCTGACCTGAAGTAATATGTTCTTCTTCCTCCACTGAATAGAATATCAAGGGAGATAAAGCTGGACCAGAACCAAAAAATATAATTGCCATTGGCCAGTGAAGAGGGTTAAGTTGAAGATCTGACCTGAAGTAGTATGTTCTTCTTCCTCCACTGAATAGAATATCAAGAGAGGTAAGGCTGGACCAGAACCAAAAAATATAATTGCCATTGGCCAGTGAAGAGGGTTAAGTTGAAGATCTGACCTGAAGTAGTATGTTCTTCTTCCTCCACTGAATAGAATATCAAGGGAGATAAAGCTGGACCACAACCAAAAAATATAATTGCCATTGGCCAGTGAAGAGGGTTAAGTTGAACCTCTGACCTGAAGTAGTATGTTCTTCTTCCTCCACTGAATAGAATATCAAGGGAGATAAAGCTGGACCAGAACCAAAAAATATAATTGCCATTGGCCAGTGAAGAGGGTTAAGTTGAACATCTGACCTGAAGTAGTATGTTCTTCTTCCTCCACTGAATAGAATATCAAGGGAGATAAAGCTGGACCAGAACCAAAAAATATAATTGCCATTGGCCAGTGAAGAGGGTTAAGTTGAACCTCTGACCTGAAGTAGTATGTTCTTCTTCCTCCACTGAATAGAATATCAAGGGAGATAAAGCTGGACCAGAACCAAAAAATATAATTGCCATTGGCCAGTGAAGAGGGTTAAGTTGAAGATCTGACCTGAAGTAATATGTTCTTCTTCCTCCACTGAATAGAATATCAAGGGAGATAAAGCTGGATCAGAACCAAAAAATATAATTGCCATTGGCCAGTGAAGAGGGTTAAGTTGAACCTCTGACCTGAAGTAGTATGTTCTTCTTCCTCCACTGAATAGAATATCAAGGGAGATAAAGCTGGACCAGAACCAAAAAATATAATTGCCATTGGCCAGTGAAGAGGGTTAAGTTGAAGATCTGACCTGAAGTAATATGTTCTTCTTCCTCCACTGAATAGAATATCAAGGGAGATAAAGCTGAATCAGAACCAAAAAATATAATTGCCATTGGCCAGTGAAGAGGGTTAAGTTGAACCTCTGACCTGAAGTAGTATGTTCTTCTTCCTCCACTGAATAGAATATCAAGGGAGATAAAGCTGGATCAGAACCAAAAAATATAATTGCCATTGGCCAGTGAAGAGGGTTAAGTTGAAGATCTGACCTGAAGTAGTATGTTCTTCTTCCTCCACTGAATAGAATATCAAGAGAGGTAAGGCTGGACCAGAACCAAAAAATATAATTGCCATTGGCCAGTGAAGAGGGTTAAGTTGAAGATCTGACCTGAAGTAGTATGTTCTTCTTCCTCCACTGAATAGAATATCAAGGGAGATAAAGCTGGACCAGAACCAAAAAATATAATTGCCATTGTCCAGTGAAGAGGTTTAAGTTGAAGATCTGACTTGAAGGAGTATCTTCTTCTTCCTCCACTGAATAGAATATCAAGAGAGGTAAGGCTGGACCAGAACCAAAAAATATAATTGCCATTGGCCAGTGAAGAGGGTTAAGTTGAACCTCTGACCTGAAGTAGTATGTTCTTCTTCCTCCACTGAATAGAATATCAAGGGAGATAAAGCTGGACCAGAACCAAAAAATATAATTGCCATTGGCCAGTGAAGAGGGTTAAGTTGAACCTCTGACCTGAAGTAGTATGTTCTTCTTCCTCCACTGAATAGAATATCAAGGGAGATAAAGCTGGACCAGAACCAAAAAATATAATTGCCATTGGCCAGTGAAGAGGGTTAAGTTGAAGATCTGACCTGAAGTAGTATGTTCTTCTTCCTCCACTGAATAGAATATCAAGAGAGGTAAGGCTGGACCAGAACCAAAAAATATAATTGCCATTGGCCAGTGAAGAGGGTTAAGTTGAAGATCTGACCTGAAGTAGTAAGTTCTTCTTCGTCCACTGAATAGAATATCAAGGGAGATAAAGCTGGATCAGAACCAAAAAATATAATTGCCATTGGCCAGTGAAGAGGGTTAAGTTGAAGATCTGACCTGAAGTAGTATGTTCTTCTTCCTCCACTGAATAGAATATCAAGAGAGGTAAGGCTGGACCAGAACCAAAAAATATAATTGCCATTGGCCAGTGAAGAGGGTTAAGTTGAAGATCTGACCTGAAGTAGTAAGTTCTTCTTCGTCCACTGAATAGAATATCAAGGGAGATAAAGCTGGATCAGAACCAAAAAATATAATTGCCATTGGCCAGTGAAGAGGGTTAAGTTGAAGATCTGACCTGAAGTAATATGTTCTTCTTCCTCCACTGAATAGAATATCAAGGGAGATAAAGCTGGACCAGAACCAAAAAATATAATTGCCATTGGCCAGTGAAGAGGGTTAAGTTGAAGATCTGACCTGAAGTAATATGTTCTTCTTCCTCCACTGAATAGAATATCAAGGGAGATAAAGCTGGACCAGAACCAAAAAATATAATTGCCATTGGCCAGTGAAGAGGGTTAAGTTGAAGATCTGACCTGAAGTAATATGTTCTTCTTCCTCCACTGAATAGAATATCAAGGGAGATAAAACTGGATCAGAACCAAAAAATATAATTGCCATTGGCCAGTGAAAAGGGTTAAGTTGAACCTCTGACCTGAAGTAGTATGTTCTTCTTCCTCCACTGAATAGAATATCAAGGGAGATAAAGCTGGATCAGAACCAAAAAATATAATTGCCATTGGCCAGTGAAGAGGGTTAAGTTGAAGATCTGACCTGAAGTAGTATGTTCTTCTTCCTCCACTGAATAGAATATCAAGAGAGGTAAGGCTGGACCAGAACCAAAAAATATAATTGCCATTGGCCAGTGAAGAGGGTTAAGTTGAAGATCTGACCTGAAGTAGTATGTTCTTCTTCCTCCACTGAATAGAATATCAAGGGAGATAAAGCTGGACCAGAACCAAAAAATATAATTGCCATTGTCCAGTGAAGAGGTTTAAGTTGAAGATCTGACTTGAAGGAGTATCTTCTTCTTCCTCCACTGAATAGAATATCAAGGGAGATAATGCTGGACCAAACCCAAAAATATAATTGCCATTGGCCAGTGAAGAGGGTTAAGTTGAACCTCTGACCTGAAGTAGTATGTTCTTCTTCCTCCACTGAATAGAATATCAAGGGAGATAAAGCTGGACCAGAACCAAAAAATATAATTGCCATTGGCCAGTGAAGAGGGTTAAGTTGAAGATCTGACCTGAAGTAGTATGTTCTTCTTCCTCCACTGAATAGAATATCAAGAGAGGTAAGGCTGGACCAGAACCAAAAAATATAATTGCCATTGGCCAGTGAAGAGGGTTAAGTTGAAGATCTGACCTGAAGTAGTAAGTTCTTCTTCGTCCACTGAATAGAATATCAAGGGAGATAAAGCTGGATCAGAACCAAAAAATATAATTGCCATTGGCCAGTGAAGAGGGTTAAGTTGAAGATCTGACCTGAAGTAATATGTTCTTCTTCCTCCACTGAATAGAATATCAAGGGAGATAAAGCTGGACCAGAACCAAAAAATATAATTGCCATTGGCCAGTGAAGAGGGTTAAGTTGAAGATCTGACCTGAAGTAATATGTTCTTCTTCCTCCACTGAATAGAATATCAAGGGAGATAAAGCTGGACCAGAACCAAAAAATATAATTGCCATTGGCCAGTGAAGAGGGTTAAGTTGAAGATCTGACCTGAAGTAATATGTTCTTCTTCCTCCACTGAATAGAATATCAAGGGAGATAAAGCTGGATCAGAACCAAAAAATATAATTGCCATTGGCCAGTGAAGAGGGTTAAGTTGAACCTCTGACCTGAAGTAGTATGTTCTTCTTCCTCCACTGAATAGAATATCAAGGGAGATAAAGCTGGACCAGAACCAAAAAATATAATTGCCATTGGCCAGTGAAGAGGGTTAAGTTGAACATCTGACCTGAAGTAGTATGTTCTTCTTCCTCCACTGAATAGAATATCAAGGGAGATAAAGCTGGACCAGAACCAAAAAATATAATTGCCATTGGCCAGTGAAGAGGGTTAAGTTGAACCTCTGACCTGAAGTAGTATGTTCTTCTTCCTCCACTGAATAGAATATCAAGGGAGATAAAGCTGGACCAGAACCAAAAAATATAATTGCCATTGGCCAGTGAAGAGGGTTAAGTTGAAGATCTGACCTGAAGTAATATGTTCTTCTTCCTCCACTGAATAGAATATCAAGGGAGATAAAACTGGATCAGAACCAAAAAATATAATTGCCATTGGCCAGTGAAAAGGGTTAAGTTGAACCTCTGACCTGAAGTAGTATGTTCTTCTTCCTCCACTGAATAGAATATCAAGGGAGATAAAGCTGGATCAGAACCAAAAAATATAATTGCCATTGGCCAGTGAAGAGGGTTAAGTTGAAGATCTGACCTGAAGTAGTATGTTCTTCTTCCTCCACTGAATAGAATATCAAGAGAGGTAAGGCTGGACCAGAACCAAAAAATATAATTGCCATTGGCCAGTGAAGAGGGTTAAGTTGAAGATCTGACCTGAAGTAGTATGTTCTTCTTCCTCCACTGAATAGAATATCAAGGGAGATAAAGCTGGACCAGAACCAAAAAATATAATTGCCATTGTCCAGTGAAGAGGTTTAAGTTGAAGATCTGACTTGAAGGAGTATCTTCTTCTTCCTCCACTGAATAGAATATCAAGGGAGATAATGCTGGACCAAACCCAAAAATATAATTGCCATTGGCCAGTGAAGAGGGTTAAGTTGAACCTCTGACCTGAAGTAGTATGTTCTTCTTCCTCCACTGAATAGAATATCAAGGGAGATAAAGCTGGACCAGAACCAAAAAATATAATTGCCATTGGCCAGTGAAGAGGGTTAAGTTGAAGATCTGACCTGAAGTAGTATGTTCTTCTTCCTCCACTGAATAGAATATCAAGAGAGGTAAGGCTGGACCAGAACCAAAAAATATAATTGCCATTGGCCAGTGAAGAGGGTTAAGTTGAAGATCTGACCTGAAGTAGTAAGTTCTTCTTCGTCCACTGAATAGAATATCAAGGGAGATAAAGCTGGATCAGAACCAAAAAATATAATTGCCATTGGCCAGTGAAGAGGGTTAAGTTGAAGATCTGACCTGAAGTAGTATGTTCTTCTTCCTCCACTGAATAGAATATCAAGAGAGGTAAGGCTGGACCAGAACCAAAAAATATAATTGCCATTGGCCAGTGAAGAGGGTTAAGTTGAAGATCTGACCTGAAGTAGTAAGTTCTTCTTCGTCCACTGAATAGAATATCAAGGGAGATAAAGCTGGATCAGAACCAAAAAATATAATTGCCATTGGCCAGTGAAGAGGGTTAAGTTGAAGATCTGACCTGAAGTAATATGTTCTTCTTCCTCCACTGAATAGAATATCAAGGGAGATAAAGCTGGACCAGAACCAAAAAATATAATTGCCATTGGCCAGTGAAGAGGGTTAAGTTGAAGATCTGACCTGAAGTAATATGTTCTTCTTCCTCCACTGAATAGAATATCAAGGGAGATAAAGCTGGACCAGAACCAAAAAATATAATTGCCATTGGCCAGTGAAGAGGGTTAAGTTGAAGATCTGACCTGAAGTAATATGTTCTTCTTCCTCCACTGAATAGAATATCAAGGGAGATAAAGCTGGATCAGAACCAAAAAATATAATTGCCATTGGCCAGTGAAGAGGGTTAAGTTGAACCTCTGACCTGAAGTAGTATGTTCTTCTTCCTCCACTGAATAGAATATCAAGGGAGATAAAGCTGGACCAGAACCAAAAAATATAATTGCCATTGGCCAGTGAAGAGGGTTAAGTTGAACATCTGACCTGAAGTAGTATGTTCTTCTTCCTCCACTGAATAGAATATCAAGGGAGATAAAGCTGGACCAGAACCAAAAAATATAATTGCCATTGGCCAGTGAAGAGGGTTAAGTTGAACCTCTGACCTGAAGTAGTATGTTCTTCTTCCTCCACTGAATAGAATATCAAGGGAGATAAAGCTGGACCAGAACCAAAAAATATAATTGCCATTGGCCAGTGAAGAGGGTTAAGTTGAAGATCTGACCTGAAGTAATATGTTCTTCTTCCTCCACTGAATAGAATATCAAGGGAGATAAAACTGGATCAGAACCAAAAAATATAATTGCCATTGGCCAGTGAAGAGGGTTAAGTTGAACCTCTGACCTGAAGTAGTATGTTCTTCTTCCTCCACTGAATAGAATATCAAGGGAGATAAAGCTGGACCAGAACCAAAAAATATAATTGCCATTGGCCAGTGAAGAGGGTTAAGTTGAAGATCTGACCTGAAGTAGTATGTTCTTCTTCCTCCACTGAATAGAATATCAAGAGAGGTAAGGCTGGACCAGAACCAAAAAATATAATTGCCATTGGCCAGTGAAGAGGGTTAAGTTGAAGATCTGACCTGAAGTAGTAAGTTCTTCTTCGTCCACTGAATAGAATATCAAGGGAGATAAAGCTGGATCAGAACCAAAAAATATAATTGCCATTGGCCAGTGAAGAGGGTTAAGTTGAAGATCTGACCTGAAGTAGTATGTTCTTCTTCCTCCACTGAATAGAATATCAAGAGAGGTAAGGCTGGACCAGAACCAAAAAATATAATTGCCATTGGCCAGTGAAGAGGGTTAAGTTGAAGATCTGACCTGAAGTAGTAAGTTCTTCTTCGTCCACTGAATAGAATATCAAGGGAGATAAAGCTGGATCAGAACCAAAAAATATAATTGCCATTGGCCAGTGAAGAGGGTTAAGTTGAAGATCTGACCTGAAGTAATATGTTCTTCTTCCTCCACTGAATAGAATATCAAGGGAGATAAAGCTGGACCAGAACCAAAAAATATAATTGCCATTGGCCAGTGAAGAGGGTTAAGTTGAAGATCTGACCTGAAGTAATATGTTCTTCTTCCTCCACTGAATAGAATATCAAGGGAGATAAAGCTGGACCAGAACCAAAAAATATAATTGCCATTGGCCAGTGAAGAGGGTTAAGTTGAAGATCTGACCTGAAGTAATATGTTCTTCTTCCTCCACTGAATAGAATATCAAGGGAGATAAAGCTGGATCAGAACCAAAAAATATAATTGCCATTGGCCAGTGAAGAGGGTTAAGTTGAACCTCTGACCTGAAGTAGTATGTTCTTCTTCCTCCACTGAATAGAATATCAAGGGAGATAAAGCTGGACCAGAACCAAAAAATATAATTGCCATTGGCCAGTGAAGAGGGTTAAGTTGAACATCTGACCTGAAGTAGTATGTTCTTCTTCCTCCACTGAATAGAATATCAAGGGAGATAAAGCTGGACCAGAACCAAAAAATATAATTGCCATTGGCCAGTGAAGAGGGTTAAGTTGAACCTCTGACCTGAAGTAGTATGTTCTTCTTCCTCCACTGAATAGAATATCAAGGGAGATAAAGCTGGACCAGAACCAAAAAATATAATTGCCATTGGCCAGTGAAGAGGGTTAAGTTGAAGATCTGACCTGAAGTAATATGTTCTTCTTCCTCCACTGAATAGAATATCAAGGGAGATAAAGCTGGATCAGAACCAAAAAATATAATTGCCATTGGCCAGTGAAGAGGGTTAAGTTGAACCTCTGCCCTGAAGTAGTATGTTCTTCTTCCTCCACTGAATAGAATATCAAGAGAGGTAAGGCTGGACCAGAACCAAAAAATATAATTGCCATTGGCCAGTGAAGAGGGTTAAGTTGAAGATCTGACCTGAAGTAGTATGTTCTTCTTCCTCCACTGAATAGAATATCAAGGGAGATAAAGCTGGACCAGAACCAAAAAATATAATTGCCATTGTCCAGTGAAGAGGTTTAAGTTGAAGATCTGACTTGAAGGAGTATCTTCTTCTTCCTCCACTGAATAGAATATCAAGGGAGATAATGCTGGACCAAACCCAAAAATATAATTGCCATTGGCCAGTGAAGAGGGTTAAATTGGAGATCTGACCTGAAGTAGTATGTTCTTCTTCCTCCACTGAATAGAATATCAAGGGAGATAAAGCTGGACCAGAACCAAAAAATATAATTGCCATTGGCCAGTGAAGAGGGTTAAGTTGAAGATCTGACCTGAAGTAGTATGTTCTTCTTCCTCCACTGAATAGAATATCAAGGGAGATAAAGCTGGACCAGAACCAAAAAATATAATTGCCATTGGCCAGTGAAGAGGGTTAAGTTGAAGATCTGACCTGAAGTAATATGTTCTTCTTCCTCCACTGAATAGAATATCAAGGGAGATAAAGCTGGATCAGAACCAAAAAATATAATTGCCATTGGCCAGTGAAGAGGGTTAAGTTGAACCTCTGACCTGAAGTAGTATGTTCTTCTTCCTCCACTGAATAGAATATCAAGAGAGGTAAGGCTGGACCAGAACCAAAAAATATAATTGCCATTGGCCAGTGAAGAGGGTTAAGTTGAACCTCTGACCTGAAGTAGTATTTTCTTCTTCCTCCACTGAATAGAATATCAAGGGAGATAATGCTGGACCAGAACCAAAAAATATAATTGCCATTGGCCAGTGAAGAGGGTTAAGTTGAACCTCTGACCTGAAGTAGTATGTTCTTCTTCCTCCACTGAATAGAATATCAAGGGAGATAAAGCTGGACCAGAACCAAAAAATATAATTGCCATTGGCCAGTGAAGAGGGTTAAGTTGAAGATCTGACCTGAAGTAGTATGTTCTTCTTCCTCCAGTGAATAGAATATCAAGAGAGGTAAGGCTGGACCAGAACCAAAAAATATAATTGCCATTGGCCAGTGAAGAGGGTTAAGTTGAAGATCTGACCTGAAGTAATATGTTCTTCTTCCTCCACTGAATAGAATATCAAGGGAGATAAAGCTGGACCAGAACCAAAAAATATAATTGCCATTGGCCAGTGAAGAGGGTTAAGTTGAAGATCTGACCTGAAGTAATATGTTCTTCTTCCTCCACTGAATAGAATATCAAGGGAGATAAAGCTGGACCAGAACCAAAAAATATAATTGCCATTGGCCAGTGAAGAGGGTTAAGTTGAAGATCTGACCTGAAGTAATATGTTCTTCTTCCTCCACTGAATAGAATATCAAGGGAGATAAAGCTGGATCAGAACCAAAAAATATAATTGCCATTGGCCAGTGAAGAGGGTTAAGTTGAACCTCTGACCTGAAGTAGTATGTTCTTCTTCCTCCACTGAATAGAATATCAAGGGAGATAAAGCTAGACCAGAACCAAAAAATATAATTGCCATTGGCCAGTGAAGAGGGTTAAGTTGAACATCTGACCTGAAGTAGTATGTTCTTCTTCCTTCACTGAATAGAATATCAAGGGAGATAAAGCTGGACCAGAACCAAAAAATATAATTGCCATTGGCCAGTGAAGAGGGTTAAGTTGAACCTCTGACCTGAAGTAGTATGTTCTTCTTCCTCCACTGAATAGAATATCAAGGGAGATAAAGCTGGACCAGAACCAAAAAATATAATTGCCATTGGCCAGTGAAGAGGGTTAAGTTGAAGATCTGACCTGAAGTAATATGTTCTTCTTCCTCCACTGAATAGAATATCAAGGGAGATAAAGCTGGATCAGAACCAAAAAATATAATTGCCATTGGCCAGTGAAGAGGGTTAAGTTGAACCTCTGACCTGAAGTAGTATGTTCTTCTTCCTCCACTGAATAGAATATCAAGAGAGGTAAGGCTGGACCAGAACCAAAAAATATAATTGCCATTGGCCAGTGAAGAGGGTTAAGTTGAACCTCTGACCTGAAGTAGTATTTTCTTCTTCCTCCACTGAATAGAATATCAAGGGAGATAATGCTGGACCAGAACCAAAAAATATAATTACCATTGGCCAGTGAAGAGGGTTAAGTTGAACCTCTGACCTGAAGTAGTATGTTCTTCTTCCTCCACTGAATAGAATATCAAGGGAGATAAAGCTGGACCAGAACCAAAAAATATAATTGCCATTGGCCAGTGAAGAGGGTTAAGTTGAAGATCTGACCTGAAGTAGTATGTTCTTCTTCCTCCACTGAATAGAATATCAAGAGAGGTAAGGCTGGACCAGAACCAAAAAATATAATTGCCATTGGCCAGTGAAGAGGGTTAAGTTGAAGATCTGACCTGAAGTAGTAAGTTCTTCTTCGTCCACTGAATAGAATATCAAGGGAGATAAAGCTGGATCAGAACCAAAAAATATAATTGCCATTGGCCAGTGAAGAGGGTTAAGTTGAAGATCTGACCTGAAGTAATATGTTCTTCTTCCTCCACTGAATAGAATATCAAGGGAGATAAAGCTGGACCAGAACCAAAAAATATAATTGCCATTGGCCAGTGAAGAGGGTTAAGTTGAAGATCTGACCTGAAGTAGTATGTTCTTCTTCCTCCACTGAATAGAATATCAAGGGAGATAAAGCTGGACCAGAACCAAAAAATATAATTGCCATTGGCCAGTGAAGTGGGTTAAGTTGAAGATCTGACCTGAAGTAATATGTTCTTCTTCCTCCACTGAATAGAATATCAAGGGAGATAAAGCTGGACCAGAACCAAGAAATATAATTGCCATTGGCCAGTGAAGAGGGTTAAGTTGAAGATCTGACCTGAAGTAGTATGTTCTTCTTCGTCCACTGAATAGAATATCAAGGGAGATAAAGCTGGACCAGAACCAAAAAATATAATTGCCATTGGCCAGTGAAGAGGGTTAAGTTGAAGATCTGACCTGAAGTAGTATGTTCTTCTTCCTCCACTGAATAGAATATCAAGGGAGATAAAGCTGGATCAGAACCGAAAAATATAATTGCCATTGGCCAGTGAAGAGGGTTAAGTTGAAGATCTGACCTGAAGTAGTATGTTCTTCTTCCTCCACTGAATAGAATATCAAGGGAGATAAAGCTGGATCAGAACCAAAAAATATAATTGCCATTGGCCAGTGAAGAGGGTTAAGTTGAACCTCTGACCTGAAGTAATATGTTCTTCTTCCTCCACTGAATAGAATATCAAGGGAGATAAAGCTGGACCAGAACCAAAAAATATAATTGCCATTGGCCAGTGAAGAGGGTTAAGTTGAAGATCTGACCTGAAGTAATATGTTCTTCTTCCTCCACTGAATAGAATATCAAGGGAGATAAAGCTGGACCAGAACCAAAAAATATAATTGCCATTGGCCAGTGAAGAGGGTTAAGTTGAAGATCTGACCTGAAGTAGTATGTTCTTCTTCCTCCACTGAATAGAATATCAAGGGAGATAAAGCTGGATCAGAACCAAAAAATATAATTGCCATTGGCCAGTGAAGAGGGTTAAGTTGAAGATCTGACCTGAAGTAGTATGTTCTTCTTCCTCCACTGAATAGAATATCAAGGGAGATAAAGCTGGATCAGAACCAAAAAATATAATTGCCATTGGCCAGTGAAGAGGGTTAAGTTGAACCTCTGACCTGAAGTAGTATGTTCTTCTTCCTCCACTGAATAGAATATCAAGGGAGATAAAGCTGGACCAGAACCAAAAAATATAATTGCCATTGGCCAGTGAAGAGGGTTAATTTGAAGATCTGACCTGAAGTAATATGTTCTTCTTCCTCCACTGAATAGAATATCCAGGGAGATAAAGCTGGACCAGAACCAAAAAATATAATTGCCATTGGCCAGTGAAGAGGGTTAAGTTGAAGATCTGACCTGAAGTAATATGTTCTTCTTCCTCCACTGAATAGAATATCAAGGGAGATAAAGCTGGACCAGAACCAAAAAATATAATTGCCATTGGCCAGTGAAGAGGGTTAAGTTGAAGATCTGACCTGAAGTAGTATGTTCTTCTTCCTCCACTGAATAGAATATCAAGGGAGATAAAGCTGGATCAGAACCAAAAAATATAATTGCCATTGGCCAGTGAAGAGGGTTAAGTTGAAGATCTGACCTGAAGTAGTAAGTTCTTCTTCCTCCACTGAATAGAATATCAAGGGAGATAAAGCTGGACAAGGAACAAAGAGTATAATTGCCATTGGCCAGTGAAGAGCCTTTATCTGAAGCTCTGACCTGGTGTAGTATGCTCTCCATCATCCATTGAATAGAATATCAAGGTAGATAATGCTGGACCAGAAACAAAAAATATAATTGCCAGTGAACAGCCTAAAATTCAAGATCTGACTTGAAGTAGTATACTCTCCTTCTTTTACTAAATAGAAAAAGCAAGCCCCTTACATTTTTTAGTTCTTATACGATAGATGGATTCGCCAAAACATTGTGGGAACAAGATCAGTGCAAAGGAGTTCAGTTGTCCAAAAAAAGCTGGGGTGGTTAATGACTCTTCCTGAAATGATAAAGAATATCTTTACATAATCTAGATTGCCAAAATGTAATGGAAATAGTGAGAATTGGTCATGAATAACTTGCTTCTTCAATAGATTAAGTATATTTAGTGAATGAAATATCAGTAAAAAAAATGTCTTTTGTTTTCATTTAACAGTTTAGGATATAAACATGAAGTGCTATTAAATTTCATATATACATTTGTCTATTCTTCGCTCTTCATTTCTCATTCTTGATAATAATTGGGATTGACAAAGTTGATTTTCAAGATAATTTACCTTTATTCTCTGCTGTATTATCTTCCTATTCACTTGCAGTATACACTTAAAATCTGCAAGAAAAATTCTATAAATCTTTTTTCACACACCTTGAACTATATATATCAATTTAAAGTAAGAAAAATGTATTTATTGAGCCAGCATATACAAAACACTTATCAATTGCATTTGATAATTAATATATGTATAATCATAAATGTATCATAATATTAAACAAATGACTTAGATTCTTACATATTTGTGCAATTATATATTACTGAGGAATTTACAATTTTAAAGGTTTACTTAAAAAAATATCAGGTGTGTTTTGTACAATTATTAGCTAAGTAAATGTGTTGGATATTAAAGAGTCATGCATACCACTGACAATTTATTTTTGTAACAATTTCAATTTCTTAGAAAGATAAACTTAACTGCTTTGTGTCAGCCAAATTTTGTTGCTCTCAACTAAGTAATAACAAGGTTGAGAATTTATGTGTACATAAATGCATTGGGGAAAAAAGTGATGAGAGAGACAGAATGGTCACTTCTTTTTATTGAGTCTGGTATAAGCAGAATTAAAAATTTATGAAAACACAATGAATCAATCAACCCAGCTGTAATAATATAATTTTATTTCATTTCTTTCTTGACATTACTTAATTAAAATTTCATTATGTGTCTGATGTTAATTTTAGGTAAGGAACATTCACATAATTATGATTAAAGTAACTCCTGTGTCATGACTAAATACAAGTTAAAACTTATATAAGAAATTAGAAAGACTACACACCATTGTTCAGTACTTCTGAATTGTCTCAATTAGTTTTTGAATTTCATGGTACCTAATTGGATAGCTAACTCTTCAGGTTAACATTGAGCACATGCAGTGATTTGCTGAATATGGAGTTGGTTTCAATTGATAAATGTTTATGCAGGATTGTCCTTTGATTTCCATTGTCTATTAATGGTGAATTGGAAAAGGAAAACTTGAAAATAGTCTCCTGTAGATCAACCTAATAACAACTGCTGTTCTTTCTGTAAAAGTTTTGCTTTTTACTTTGAGATTTTCTAGCTTCATTTAAAAAAACATCATTTCACTCTCAAGCAAGACAGCAAATCCACTAAGATGCATGGGAGTTACTGAGTGTTAGAGAATATGAGAAAAAAACATTATTAGAGAGAGAAAACAATAAAAGAACAGGAATTAAGAAGGCAGAAGATAAAGATTGACATTCCATTTCAATTTTTGAAGATCAAAATTGACTGGAAAGCAAGAAGCCAGAAGAGAGTTCCACTAGCTAGAAGTATGAGAGAAGAAATTGTTAGTATAGAACTTAAGAGTTACATTTTGCCATTTCAATTGTAAGATGATGAAACCTTGCCATCAATCTAGTACTGTGCTTAAATTCATAAAATCTATAGAAAAAAGTTCATCAAAATATTTCTAGAAAAGGTACAGGGAAGCTACATTATGGCAAATTGTGTAAGATAGATTCTGGCGATAAAAATTGTCTAGCACAATACAGTGAACCAACTTTCCTTGTAGCAGACTTAGCAATTAATTCAATATAATCTTTCCACTTCAGGTCAATGGGAAATGTTAGCCTAAAAAAGCATAATGGAGGTTAGCATCAGCCATGCTGATGGAAGGCAGAAAGTGTTCTCTTAGATGATTAAAAGAGAGTAGTTTCCTTTTGGAGGTGTTAAAATTAGCAAGTCATTACTTGCCCCAGTTAACAACAGATTTTAGGTCTTTTTTTTTTTTTTAAAAATCAGCTGCTAATTTGAACTTATCAAACCAATCAGACTTACTATTAAGGCAGGGATGTCATCAGTGTAGATACTGAGTTGAGAAATGATGATATCAGGAAGGTTGTTGATGAAAATTAGAAACAACATACACTACAGTGCAAAAGGTAATTTTTTAAATTTGCACAAAAAGTAGTTGTTTTGTACTTTAAATAAGATAAAATTATTATACATGGTTAAAAAAAGTGTGACATGATTTTTTATTAGAAATTTTATTATGACAAAATGAAAAAAGCATTTTATGATTAAATTTTGCTCTCGTCAAAATATCCTCCTTTAGCTTTGATTACTGCAGCACAAATTATTGTTGCAAAAGTTTTTCAAAGTATAAGTTTGATTCCATAAGAGCTTTTTTTTCATTTTTTGGATGGAAAGGTTTCACTCTTCTGTCAAGTTCATCCTATGCTAATTCTGGAGGTTGCTTCAAACTTTTGCACTGTAGTGTAGGTACAAGGATAGGAGCCCTAGGGGATGCCTGTATAAATGCAAAAAGATCTAGATAAGAAGCCATTCAAATAAACTTTTATTTCGCAATTTGATAAGATTGAATCAGTTCAAAACTTTGTCCAGAAATACCACAATCTTTCAATTCCTGAAGACCAGCATGCCAAACCCTGTTAAATGCCTTTGAGATATCCAAAGCTTCACCATCCTTATTTTATTTTGAACCAGTTTTTCTATTATTTCAACAGATATTCATTTCACATAAATATTATTTTTATATCAATACTTTAATCAAAATTAAGAATTCTGCATTGAAGAGCTTATATATCTATAATACATAGATACCAATAACGTGTTTGTTCTAAAGCCAATATTTTGGCTTCATGCTTCTATTCTTTCAATCAATTTAGAGTTTTCATTTGCAAAACAGCAGGAAACAAGCTAGAAGACAGGAAAGAATTATTTGATTAATATATTGTGGTTCCTAATGAAATATCTACTCCATCCTCATAAAGCCATCCATTAATTTAATGCAGATAACACATTGTGGATTCATGGTGCATTGTAAGCTTTTCTTTCAGCTTCCTTTTCTCTTTTCTCTTTTGCATTAATATACATGTAAAAGCTTTCATTTTGAGTGCAACATGTTTGCAATTATTCTGCAAGAATAAAACAGAAGTGTTGATATTATTAATAAATATTACTGATGAAATTTTGACAACTAGTTTACCAGTGACATAAAAATAAAAAATGATGACAGCATATTTTATTTTTCAATTATTATACTCTGCTTTTTCTTGGACTTTTTACCACCTGGTTTCTAAATATCTCCAAGCAGTTCACTATTTCAGTAACAGACACTGACCCCTGGTGTTGCCAATGCAGGAGAGATGGTGTACTACCTGAAAAAATTACAGAAAATTATGGCACCAATATTCAGAGAACTTAAAACGATTACTTGGTTACTTATTTTAGTGCATCATTTTACTTACAATTATTGCCATGTGAGACACAAACAATAGTCTGTGCATTATTTAAACAAATTAGCTATAAATAATCAACAGTACCTTTTTTTATAGCCATCTGTCCTTATATTATTGCCAACTATGACTGTTTTTACATTTGTATAAGTAATGAAGTAATCATTCTAAGTAATGTGGTTAATTGAAATAAGTGCCATGTGTTGCAAAACATTATATGCATCTACACTTAGCCTATATAATAAGGGAGATGTGCAAATGGCAGAACAGTTATTGGTGTGGAAAGGGATATTGGTGAGTTGAGTTCAAATTCTGATTAAGTCTCTTACATTTATTAGTGCCCCTGAGAAAGGCATGAATCCATCTCTTCTTCCCATAGTTATGTGTTAAATAGCAGAATAGGCTGTGCTCTCTAGCTTTGGATGGTAACCAGTCTAGGAGAAGGATAACTCTGAATCTAAAACTATGGAGAAGGTGACAGGAAACTATTTCCTATTTTTCTCAAGAAGTCATAGCAATTTGTAGATTTTAAAAGTAAAAGGAATGTGTGGAGGGCCATGTTTGTCTGTCCTGAAGTGATATGGCATAATAAAAGAAGATAATTATAGTCAAATGAAAATGTTAAAATGAAAAAGTCATTGGAGTTAAAACTTGTAAAGAGAGTGGCCAGAATTAAATGTAAAATAAATGACTGAACTGTTGAACAAAGTTTGCAATAACAAGAAAAAAAAGGACAAAAAATAATATAAAGCAAGCAAACAATATATTCAACACAAATTAACAACAATTAAGCAACAGTAATATGGCAAAAAGTTCACAAACTATGAATTGGGGTTGACACACAAGAGCAAGTTCGGATAAGTGAACATAGCAGTCTGAGTTAAAGACAAGACAGGCTTGTAATATATTTATTTTATTACTGAAATACTATTTTTTATCTTTATTATTTTTGATATTCCTCTTATAAATTTAAAAGTTCTCAATTTTATTTTAATGTTTTACATATATTTTTTTAATTTTGAAAGCAAAATTTTATTTCTTTTAAAAATTATTTAATATGGATAATTTTCTTATAGGGTTTATTGAAAAATTAGTTTTCAGATGTTTGTCTTTTCATTTAATTTTTCAGTTTCAAAACGAATCTTTTTCATAAATTATAATTAATATTGACAATATTTTAAACTTAGTATTGTAGTAGTGTCTACAAATAATAAAATGATAATCACTATTTTGATTTGTTCCTGGAAAATGTCCAGAATCTTTGGACAAGTTTTTTTTAATTTAATCTTCAGAAATAAATTTTCTTGCATTTTATGATCTTCATAATTTCCAAGTCATTCAATGTACTCATAATTGAATAAATTTATATCACATTAAACATTGATAAAGAAATATGAGTTAATTAAAGAGGTAATTATTGGCAGTTAGAAAAATTAGGAGAAATTTTTTTAAAAAAATGCATAGAATTGGTTGGGAGAAATTCACTGTTAAATTTCTCTCTATCAAATCTAAATTCTTTATTTTGTATTTGAAAAATACTTTGAAGAAAGAATATTTCTTAATTAGTTCAATTAGTTTCTTTTTAAAAATAGCTCTTCTATTTTATACCTTGTAGTTATGATGTATTTTAGTTTACTTTATCTTTATTTTTCCATTTATTGGCTTGTTGATCTTTGACAGATTGTAACTTCAGGCTAATTGTTTTAGACAATAGTACAAAGTCTTCATAACATTTTAGTTGTTTTCTAATAGACACTAAGTCAGGCACAGCACTCTACTTATAGAGCACCTGAAATGACACCAAATCAGAGGGAATTTAAAAAAAAGTTTCCAGGGCAAAGAATCACTTATTTGATGCTTTCAATATTCCAATTACTTCAAAAAACTTTCAATTTTATTGTCAGATGCAACTTTTGAAAGTGGTTACAAAAGCTCAGCATTTGTTATTTAGTATCTATAAAAGGTTTCTGTGTCTTTACTGAAGATTTATCTAGATTAAAAAATGTTGTTTTGTTGCTCCATCACCCATTTATTCTACTTGTTATTTATGATGAACTCTTTAAACTGTCTCTATCATTGATGTCCATCCAAGTGATTATCCTAATTTAATGATATTTGATATTTTCAAAGAATGTAGACAACAAACAAGAATCTTTAATATGATTCCTTTCTTCATGCCAGAAATTATAAAATAGGATTTTATTTTTATAGAACAATGTTTAATCAATATTCAGCCTTCATTGGCATACTAATCTGAATTTATTCTGCCTTTATTGAAAATCTACAGAAATAGTTTTTGTGATATAGCCATGTATATTCTTTGCCATCATCAGAAATGGTTGTCTTTTGAACATTAGCCAACTTATAAGCAAGACTATTCAATGTTATATAAAAAAATGTCTTTCATTTAAAAATATGCAAGCCAGAGAATATAAGACATGCTCACTTATTTGGTCCTTTTCACTTGGCAGATAAATTTAAGATTATTATGACATATCCACGACAGGACATAGACAAACATGGCTGTCCACACATTCCTTTTACTTTTAAAATCTGCAAATTTTCTTGAGAAAAATAGGAAATAGTTTCCTGTTTCCTTTTCCATAGTTTTAAATTTAGAGTTCTCCTTATCTTAGACTGGTTATCATTTGAGGCTAGAGAGCTAAATCAACTCTGCTATTTAAGATATAACTGTGGGGAGAAGAGATACAGGGTCATTAGTGAATGCAAGACACTTAGCTAAAATTTGAACTCAGTTAAAGTTTAATTTGGGCAAATGCTGGACAATCTCCTCAGAGATTAAGAAGAAACTTGAAGCAACAGAAATGTGGTTCTACAGAAAGATGCGTAGGATACTATGGGCCAAACTTGGGAGCAACGATGAGGTTTTGGAGAGGATGCAAACAAGAAGGGAACTTATACTTAACATCAGAAAGAGGCAGCTGGAATTTCTGGGGCACATAATGAGGAAGGAGGGCTTGGTAAACTTGATACTCATGGACAGATTGAAGGAAAGAGGAACAGAGGAAAGCAGCATGTAACATACTTGATGAGCTTAAGTAAATGGATGACAGAACAGGGTTTAGGAGAAATAACAAAAAGACAAAACTTATTAAAAGCTACAAGGGACAGGAAGATGTGGAGGGCCATGATCGCCTATGCATATAAAAGAAGGATTGGTGATAGCATGAAATCTGTGGATTAATAAGATAATAAGATTAATAATATTTACATTGTATATGTACAGATCCAATGCTCTAGCCAACAGACTGGGTTTATTTTTCTATATTTCTGTTTATATTTCTTATTTTTTACAGGTAATCAACCTTTAGCATTCTGCACTATTAATATTACTTCCTTTTCTACTGCGTTCTTTTTCAAGGCCTTTAATTGCAGTAACCTTATTGTTAATTTCACTTAAAGATGTTTTCTGTTGCCATAGCAGGATATGACAACACATCTATAAAATTCAAATTCCAAGATCAGAGTCATTTTCAGTGGCAGGATAAACTTTTTTACAGTAAATGAAGTCACATACAGCATGATAAAGGTTAAACTGAAAACCTGATTTGGTTCAGTTATGTTCACTAAATTCTTCTTCAGTCTGATTTTTATCTACTGGAGATTGACTTCTTGATTTCCAATTCAATATTTGAGCAAATTAAGCTAATTTACAAAGCTCCTAAAAAAAGAAGTTGAACTGAGTGTGGATATTGTGACTAACCTACTTCAACAATGGAAGGTTGAGAAAATTCACTTTAAAGTTATGAAATTTTATTTGCAATTCATTTTCAGTCAAATCAAGATAATTAATCAGATTTAATTTTTTGTTAGCCATTAAATGAACATTATAATTATATTCCTATTACTATTATATTAGAATATACAGAAAATCACAAGGTATTGTTTTAACCCATATCTTCTTTTTTTCATATATTGTGATCATTATGATTAAAGTTCATATTATTACATAGAAGTTCAGCACTCTTTTTTTGTTTCTAATGGCATTTTTCAGTCTTTAATACTTTGATCAATTTCTGAAAGGCGTCTTTTGCTATTTCTATCTGCTTTCATATTTCTGTATCTGACTTGTTACTGTTTATTAATATAGTACTCATTTTAATTTTTCACCTAATTTTTGTTCCTAATATATAATTTATATATGTAAAAGATACCTTATGTCTTTTAATGACAACCACACCTTTCAGTCTTACAGTTAATTGTTAATCCTTTCTTGCTTCCTTCAACTTCCATGTCTAATAATTCTTTCAGTGTAATGTAGCTTCTGTTTCTAAGACTATGTCCACAGATAATAAATCCTGGTAGGTCTTCTAGCCCTGTTAGAATTATGTTGCTGTTCAAGTTAAATCTGATGAAAAAAAAACACCTTCTTGTTGAACTCCTTTCTAGTTTTATGTTTTCACTTAAACCATTCTCTCTTACCATTTTCAGTTATATTGTAGTTATTACTTTTTATTTCAACAGTAAAACTGTCTATTATGAGATAGTAATGATGATTAGAATTTTAAATAAAAAAGAATCTCTACAATATATACAATGACTAAGGATTGTAAAGAAGTGGAAATAATAGCATTTGATTTTTTAGTAAGCGTTTTGAGTTAACATGAATAATTAGTTTGATGCAAAGGTTTTAAGCATTTTTGTGTAAAATCTTTTATCCTTGTTCAATTATTAAAGTACACCCTGTGCAAATTGAAACAAAATGAATAATTCCATTATTATTTTTTTTTTTCATATTTTTCCAATGAAACATGATCCAATGCACTTGTTAGTACTTCATATGTCCATTCCACAAAGTTGTTCCTTGCAGATTGATCACAAATTCTCGATTGGATTTAAATCAAGAGAGTTTCCAAGCCAGTTGATAGTACTTTGTTTTGCTCACTGGTAAGGCTTGCCAGTGTGTTCATGCAGCATTACAATTTCTGTACGCTTACTTGGAGTAACGTCCATCACAAACAATAGCCATAGGACAACTAATCGACATTTGAGACAGTAGTGTCTGGGCATGATAAAAATCTGATGCAATCACAGATGACACAATATTTTTCAAGGCCAAACAAATTTCATCATTCATCCTGAAAATAGATTCATATTATTGCGCACCACTGCAAATGGCCTAATCTGAGGCAAAAATAGAAATCTATTACACCCTGTCACTCCAGTGAATCTAAAACTGACCATATGGTGAAAGAAAGGAAACTAAAGTTTTACTGTTGAAATAAAAAATATTTATTTACACAAAAGTGTATTTCCCCAAGGCTTTCTATGATTTTATGGAATGGAATACATACATTATAAAAGAATGGATTTGATTTCATGAATTCTTTGAAGAATTTTTCAATATCTTGTTAGAACCACTGAAAAGAAAATATGTGTTGAGTGGTGCAAGATAAGTGATAGTCTGAAGATGAAAAATTTGGATAATCTAAAAGAACTTCCCGTTCCAGTTCCATGATTGCTGCAACACAATTGCAACATGAAGATGAATGTTATGTAGTAAAATCATCAGCAATCAAATTCCTTAATCAGAAGTCTCTTATCTTCAAATGCATCATTCAAATAAGCCAATTGCTCACACTAGCAGTATCTAATACCATTCTGTTTAGAGTACAACAATTCATAATAAAGAATTCTCTTTTTATTCCACCAAACACAGAGAAGAACTGTTTTTTGTCAGAAGATTCCATTTAACTTGATGTTGAAAACAGGATTGGATCTAGCCATGATTTTTTTTATTCTAATAATCCATTTTCAATTGCCACAGATTATCTTATCCAAAAAAGACAAGAAGAGAAAGACATGTTTTTGAATGATGACCAATGTTTCTTTTTATTAGATCAAAGAGTATTCATTTTTCTAGTTTCTGAATTATTCCCAAGACTTCTAAATAATATACTACCATTAACTGAGTGTACCAGTGCTGATTAAGTTTCAAAGATACACCTAAGATTTTTATAGTGTTGTACCAAAGACTTACACTGATAAGTTTTGCTTTAATCTCATAATAAAGTTAAAAAAATGAAATTTAACCTTTTTAAGTAAATATATCTTTACATTTTTCAACTGTATTAAACACATTTTCAAGTTCTTTAAAGAACAAATATCAAATATTTTGCATGTTTATATTATTTTTAATGTACTGATTCACTGAATTAATAATTTGGATTTCAGTCTTGAAGTCAACATCTAGATTTTTCAAAAGTCTGTATGAATGATTTTCTACTGCTATAAAGGTATGCTGAAAAGTTGTTGGCTCAGCCCTCTTCCCAAGAATTGAGTGTGTTCTTTTATTGTCCATTTATATTGTAAAGTGTCCGTTTGCAGGATCCTTACGTATATTCTTTAATTAGCTTTATTGATTGAACCATGTCAGTGGAAATATGGTATTTTTGAGTGTTAAACTCTGGGCTTACAATAGTCAATTGTAAATAGGTGATATGTCACTTTCCAGGTAAAGTTGCCTCCAACCATATCAACTCCTGAAATGACCTATTTTTGGCCACTCAACAAACCTCAGCTAAAAGAATTCCGAGACGTTAGACATATCCAGGGAATGTGTTAAGTTTGAAATTCCTAAGCAGATGGGTATGCAGAAGTTTGGTCAGCTAAGTGGGTGCCAAAAGGTTTGATTACTGACCAAAGACAATATTGAGTGGACATTTCAAAATTGATTTTGAAGCATTTTTGATGATCTAGTGATCACCTTTTTAGAGCTATTGATGAAATATGGTTAAACTGCTAGGATTTGTAGATAAAACAATAATCCATACAGTGCCAGAATGAATGTCCTTAGGGGCTAACCCCTTTTTCTGCACTGACTTGATAACATGATGCCAAATTTTGTTCATTTTCAAGAGAAGTTGCTATTAGTTACTTTTGAAGTCTTCTTTGAACAGTCAGATGTCAGTTTACCTGGAAATAACCAATGCTGTGATAAGAAGAGTTGAAATTAATGCATATAAGATTTCACAGCTCTAGCATCACTCCTCCATAATTAGCCTGTGGACTTTCCAGCCCATCCTCTAGTACAGTGGTTCCCAACCTTTTTTCTCTGGACTGCATTTGCAGACTGAACATTTGCTTGTGCCTCACCAAATTTTATGTGATAAAAAGTGCATTTAAAATTTTAAAAAAACAAACAAAGAGAGGGTTAAAAGGAGATACTTGTGGATTTGAAATTGGAACATTATCATTGATAACTCTCTCCTCCAATTTTTGGACCCTAGTTTCTAAATTCTTAATACTTGATATAATGCAAAAATATAACAATGATGAAATCAGTCAATAATTATTTATAACTATTTAGACTGGGACTCATGCATGAAGTTACAAGTAATCCATAATGATATTTTAAATTTTGAAATCATTTTTGACATATGAATTTTTTGAAACTGTTTCTAAATCTTTGATTGTCTTTCATTCAATCCTCCTCACTTGCTATCCTCTCCCACCACACATATGAGGTGCACTGCACCATTTGGGAACCACTGCTCTAGTATGTATGTTTTATGGATTAAGATCATTACCTAAAAGGTATCACCTAGAGCCATGAAACATTCATAGCTGTACTGGGAGCTATACATCACCCCTAGTCCAAATGAAAATAGTAGTAGCAAAAGAGCAGAAATTAAGTAAGGAAAGTTTTACATTATATGTTAACCATTACATTTTATAATATAATGATCATAAAATCCTTGTTTTATAAGATAAGGATTGCAGGTTGTGGCCTGCAGTGTTATTGTTGTCAACTGGTTTGCTGTTGTTAGAATTTACAATTTTAGAAAGTCTTTTCATTTTGACTTCAAATTGCTATTTCATATCAATATAAAGCACGTTTGCAATACAAGTTTAAGTAAAAAGAAAATCATTAGATGAAAAATTGAATAACAGCACTTTTGTACATTTTATGATGCTGAATATCAGCAATATGAATTTTGTTAATTTGTTTTTTAATACTTTTAATGTTATAGTTTCATCATCACTTACACATTCACCAGTCTTGTATTTTCTCAAAATTTAGTACTTCTTTTCATCTACCTCATCACTTTCTTATGATGTAACATTTTACCCTAAGGTAAGCCTTCTGTTTTTCATCAATTTATCAGAAAAATAAACTCGTTCCTTTCATTTTTATGCAAATTTGTGTGAAAGAAAATTGTAACTTGAAAATTCTCAGGGTTTTTTAAAAAAATTGATCTTTCAGAGTAGAAATCTCTTATTAGAAAGAATTGACATGAATTAGAATTATATATATATATATATATATATATATATATATATATATATATATATATATAAAAGTGAACATAGAAGTCAACACTTAGAGGCGACAGTCTGTTTCATGCTAGTGCAATCGTCAGGCAACTAGTGCTGTTATTTTTCTCAGCTATTTATATCAATAAAATATAAATAGCCGAGAAAAATAACAGCACTAGTTGCCTGACGATTGCACTAGCATGAAACAGACTGTCGCCTCTAAGTGTTGACTTCTATGTTCACTTTTATATTTACACACGCTCTATCTCTGATATTGAGCACTTTATCCCATAAATATAGCACACTTTAAGACTATATTTCTTCATATATATATATATATATATATATATATATATATATATATATATATATATTGTGTCATGCTAGACAATTTTTCTCACCAGAATCTATTTTGCACCTTTATAGATGTACCATATGTCCATGCATTGAATATTACTGCTGCATCTGACTTAGTGGTTATGCTATGTATCTAGAGCTTTTTGACAAAATCCAAACAATCTGCAATGTTATTGGTCTCAGCTTGAATCACTTTCCCACTGCTGTAACATAGCTTCCCTGTGCCTTTTCTATAAATATTTTCATGGTAATTTTTCTAATGAGCTTTCCTCTTTTTACTTCTACTTTACAAATTTCAATGCAGTACTAGATTGGTAGCTAGGTCTTATCATTTTACAATTGAAATTGATAGATGTAACTGTAAGTTTCTTGCCTGTGGAACTTTCTTCTGGTGTCTTGCTTTCTTGCCAACTACAATCTTTACAAATTTAAATGTAATTTCAATCATCATTTTCTGTCTCCCTGAATCCTGTTCTTTTATTGTCCTCTCTTTTCAATTATAGTTTCTCAGTTTCTTTCCCTCTCAGTAACCCTTTGTATCTTATTGGCTTTATTAACTTGCTTGGGATTAAATGATTAAAAAAGAAAAAAAATATTTTTGGTATAGTGAATTATGTAAATAATGAGATTCCTCAATAGATTATTTGATATGAAATCAAAAAAGATGACCCAGTGTAATTATTTATTCTTTTTTAATTATATTCTGCATTTTAACATGTTTACTGTAATATTTTCATTCTTGCTATATTTTTGTATGGGCTTCTCTGTACATCTGCCACAAGAAGCAATGTGTCTAAAAGTTGGTATCTGTATTCTGGTTAGAATTAGTAGTTGCTATTAGTGACAAGGGATGCCATCTACCACTAAGCAGTTGAAATATTGAATAATAAAAAGCTTTGCCCATTCGGAGAGCAAACAAGTTGGATATAATGGTAGGGTGCAATAGGAGAGCTAATGACTCAGTAGACAGAAGTCAGTTTCAGACAAGCCTTCATAGTCTATATATGAGAAATGAAAAATAAAATTATGTGATATGGATGGCTATGAACTACTACTGTATAGAGTCAAAATTTGTGGTATAATTGTGTTGTCAATAGGGGAAAGACACTGAATTGTTTGGAGACTCTGTTAAGTCAAAAAGATGAAAAGAAACCTGATATTTGGTTTTCCTTTTTATCTTCCTTTATTGACTGAAACATTCTTTCCACATCTTTATTAAAGTTTTAAACTCCTGTTTTTCAATTATTTTAGCCTTTTTGTTACATAAAACTATGAATTTATGCTGATATCAGCCTTATTATTACTTTTGCAAATATCTCTTTGAGTTCACACATATTTTTCTAATTTTTCCTAAATTTTACTTTTGTATCTGAAGTCAAAAAATATGTTAGCATGTAGAGTAAAACAGTTATCTAGACTGTTTATTAAGTAAGATATTTTTTTTATTTTCAGCCATAACTTTATTGAACAACATATTTAACATTTTCTTCTACCATTTTTAGGCAACTTCATAATTTCATCATCCCAGGTTTTTTAATCTTTTTTCGGTAAAGAACTACTCTAGATGAGTTTTCAGAATCATTTATTGTAACATATCCTAGATGTAAAATTTCAAATTCCTGTCACTGTTTTTTTAGTCATATTAAAAACTTGTATTGAAAGGAAAAATAATTTCAAAGGTCAGTAAAAGAGTAAACATTTTCAAAGGAAGAATAATACCATCTACTCTCCAATTTTCTGGCATCTGTCATAAAATGTCTGAAGGTTCTCTGACACCCAATTCTTGGTATTATTTAATATTTTTTAGTCAAATACTTTTTCCTTCAGGTTAGATTATGGAAAACCTCAATGTTTTTCTTATTTTTCTGAACCTATTACTGAACTCTGGGTATACAAAAAAAAATGTTTCCAACCAGTATTTCCATGAGAACATCTTTTATTGTTAAATCTGCTTTAGCTCAAATTTGGAAATGAATTATTATCTGACAATACTTTTTCTTGAACCTTGTTCTAATATAATTTACTAGAAATACCTGTGAAAATTTAAGTTTTCCCTATTTTAATTTTCTGATGAATCTTAATTCTTAATTTAATGATTGAATAAGCTCATAGCAAGTTCTATGACAATAAAATATCCACAGAAATTCCCTTATTGCATCGTTAAATATTTGAGCTTATAACTGTAACAAAATATTGCATTAATGATCATAAATAAGGGGGTACAAATGAAAAGGTTTGAAATTGACAACTTTTTCCATTTCATTGAAATAGCCATTAAACACTTTTATCTTCCTTTATTTCTTTATTCTTTAATTTTTTAACTGAAACCAAGTAATATATCTGATATGTCTTTTCCATCTTTCCACAGAATGGTCCATTATTTATGAGGTATTGGCTTGTCATATTGTATGTCCATGCTAAGGAACTAAGGGTTGGACAAGCAGAATTATAATATCTGCTGCATGGTATTTTTCAATTGTACTTACTTCCAGTTTATAATCACATCTTCAAAGCATTCACAAATGTAAGATTTACAGCTATTAATTCATGACAGATTCATTCATACATAGATATTAACTATTGTCTCTCTTTATATTTCTGAAGTTCATGCTTTGGGCTTCCGTTTTGTAAATTAACATTGCAATATATAAAGCAACATATTCTTCATATGTTAATAATAGCTAATACCATTTTTGAACCTTTCAAAATACTACTAGTGCTTCCATCTCCACATCAGGTTGTTTATCATACCATATGGCATTGGGCCTGATATTCATCTGATTGGTCGCTGCTGGTTATACTAAGACAACACTCATTTCACTAGCTGTGTAAGTTCTAGAGAAAGTTCCAGTATGACTTTACTGTTCATTTCTAAGGGCAGTGCACATACACGTCAAATGAATTTCATTTTATCATTTTTCATTTGCAGTATGATTTATTTACAAAAAAGAACTTGTATTTAGCTTTAGTAATATTTATAACAAATAAAATCAACTTAAATTCCAAAACATTGAGAACTATTATTTACATTATTTATATTTGGATTATTGTCTTTATCGTTTATGGTTCCAAGTTCACCACAGAATTGTTCTATAGGACAATAACTTAGTTGATTAAAGTATTGGTTCGTGAATTTGGTGGCATAGTAAAATTTGAGTTCAATCCCTGGGCCAGGCAGTATGTACTTGGACTTGGTGGCATATCCTGAGCAATAATAGAACAGTGCTAAAAATAAGAACTAGATGAGATAAGTGGAAAACAGAACAGTCTACCCCTGTAGATTAAATAAAGGGTTCAGTTCAGAATTCCCTGTAGGTTATCCAGATTTTGATATTCACCTGATGAAGCCCGAAACATTGTGATAACAACGACAAAGATGAGAACAATAATTAGAATGTAAAGAGTGTAAAATTCAGGCAGAAATTGATAAATATATATATTTCAAGTTCTGTATTGTGCATTCTGTCATTAGATTTTTTACAACTTTTTAATTATCGCAATCATTTTTCTTTAATCAGGTGACGGTGAAAGAGCTAGATGATTGACACAATGAATATCTCTTGCTTCACATGCTGAAAGCTTTTAGAAATTAGATTTTTGATTTTTTTCCAGCTTATTGGAGAAAGCCTTTCTTTTTCTTTTTTTTAAAGTTAAAATTTATACCCACTAACCTTACATTCTATACAGTGCAAAGCTGAGGTTAATTCAGTCTTTGAACTTCATGAAATATCCAGATGCCCTTATTGACCTGTCAATAGCCTTAGATGATCATAATGAGATGTTCAAATTCGATCTCTGTAGCAGTTATACTCAAAATGTCCACATCAAAATGGGTTCTAACAAACTGAAACATGTAGGTTGGGATAAACACGTTAAGTAGGTACAAGAAATTTAATAAATAATAAAAAAGTACCCTCAAGATAGATCTTTAAATGCTGATGGTCTTTACAACAGTGAAGTTTTGCATCCATACGCAGAATGTCATTTCTCTTCTACCACCACCTCCAGTATATTTTAATCATTCACATCTGTATCACTGACTTAAAAACATTACTTCCACGAAGTCTGTGGCAGTATTTAAAAAAAAATGTTTTTCTATTCGTTATGAGGGAACAATCAGAAAAATCCACAATCATTATAATTTCACTACCCATTGCATCCCAAGAGGGTGAGTCTTTCGGTGTAAGTAGGCAAAGCCACTACTTCAACTATAAAGAGCTCTTAATCACAGTATCAACAATGTTTGCTCTTCCCTTACATGTCATATGAAACCACCTACTGGGCTGAGTAATTGAAAGTTATTATTACATGTCTCTGACTATAACAATCACTTTAACGAACCTGCTATTAATTAATAACTTAGATAATAAAAATGTGAATGACTGCAAGCATTTTTTTTTAAATTGGTATCACCCCGTGGAAGGCAGTAAAGCCACTAAAATATAAATGGTTACAGGGTCTGGAAGAATTAGGAACAGAAACATTAATAATGAGCAGGAAGAGGAAAGAGTAATCAGGAGGACAGTAGATAGTGATTGACATTGCATTTAAATTTTTGCAGGTTAATGTTAGCTGGAAAACATGGAACCAGAAGGGAGTTCCACAAGCGAGAATTGTGACGTAAGAAACTGTTAGCATAATGTCTTTTAAATTAATTATTTCAGAT
Organism: Acanthosepion esculentum; assembly: GCA_964036315.1. Classification (NCBI taxonomy): domain Eukaryota; kingdom Metazoa; phylum Mollusca; class Cephalopoda; order Sepiida; family Sepiidae; genus Acanthosepion; species Acanthosepion esculentum. The sequence continues at coordinate 41,029,338 of OZ038507.1, read as the reverse complement.
AAGGTCCAAAAGTTCAGAGAATGGAATGCCAAGAGATTTTTTTTTTTAATTGATGAATAAAATAATAACTAAAAGGTTATTTTATATTAAAAAAAATGAAGTTGTCAAGCTTGAAATTATCTATTTCATGTTGAACAGCTTTATTTTTATTTATCAGTTCGGTAGATTATGTTTATGTGTGAATATAAGTTCAGTTAGAATCTTTTACTGTAAATCAATTGTAAACTGACTTAAACACTTTAAAATCAAGGAAGTAAGAGGTCAAATAATCTAAAGTTAAGCATGGCTCATGTTTATCTTTTCAAGAATTGAAAATTTATATTGTCTGCTGTCATTATTATACACTGAGTTACTTGAATTAATATCCTCATCTGTGTTGTTATAGCTACAATGTTTTAACTTTTTTACTCACCAGCTTTCTTCAAATGCCGTAGTTGGTAACCTTCTGTGAATTTTGAACTAAACCATTTATTCTGTACATAGCAGTAAATCAATTTATGATACTAATTCCTTATCTCAAAAGTGCAAACAAAAAAATAGCCTGTTGTTATTTTGTATACCTAAACATTTGTGTAATAAAATTGAAAATATTTAAATAAAGTGTTGATTATAAGTTGCCTAATGTTTTGACATTAAATATTATTTGTTTTTTTATTCACAAAATTTTGGACCAATATATACTTAAGTCTTTAAACAACATAAATTTCATAGAAGTAGTAGATTGGTATGAAACTCAAACTTTTAAGTCATGTGAGGATTTTTTTGTTTTTAATCATTTTATCCTCAAGCATGGTAATAAAGCCACTAAGATGCAAGAGGTTACCGAGTGTTAGAGAATATGAGAAAAAATATTAAGGAAAGAGAACAATAAAAGAATAAAAATTAAGGAGACAGAAGATGACGATTGACATTGTATTTACATTTTTGATGGTCAAAGTTGACTGGGAAGCAAAAATCCAGAAGAGAATTCCACAAGTGAGAAGTACAATAGAAGAAACTGTTAGCATAGAACTCATGGTTCCATCTTGACATTTCAAATGTAAAATGATGAGACCTTTCTGCCAATCTAGTACTGCACTTAAATTCATGAAATCTAGGCACCATAAAGGCAACAATTACCATGATTGTATTTATAGAAAAGGTACAGAGAAGCTACATTACAGAAGTGGGGAAGTGACTGAAATCATGGGACCAACAACATTGCAAATTCTTCTTTGTATTTTATCAAGAATTTCTAAATATATAGAAGGAGCACCAAACCAGATGTAGCAGTAATATTCAAAGTAAGGATAAATGGTAGATTTATAAATATGTAAGATAGATTCTGGTGAGAAAAATTGTCTAACATGATACAGTGAATTAGCTTTCTTAGCAGCAGAACTAGCAATGGATTCAATATAATCTTTCTATTTCTTGTCAGTGGAAAACATAGGTTTGTGATTGTGCAATAAGTCAGTCTCCTGATGGCTAGCATCAGCCATACTGATAATAAGTAAAAAGGGTTCGCACAGATGATTAAAAGAGAGCAGTTTCATTTCAGGGCATTAAAATTAACAAGCCATCCCTTGCCCCAGTTAACAACACATATCAAATCGATCAGATTTACTATTAAAACAGGAGTAAATAGTTGTGTCACCAGCATAGATATTAAGTTGAGAAATGATGTTATCAGGAAGGTCATTGATGAAAATTAGGAACAACGTAGCTTCAAGGATAGAGGCCAAAGGATCTAGAGAAGTGGCCATTCAAGTCCACTTTCATTTTGTGATTTGATAAGACTGAATCAGTTCAACAATTCCACCAGAAATACCATAACTTTTCAACTTGTGAAAAGGATCAGTATACCAAACTTTGTCAAATACTTTTGAAAAGCAACAGCCCAATCTTCACCATTCTTTTGCTGTTATGTCGTAATATGAGAATCTGAAAGTATGATTGTTGAAAATGTTATGATAAAAGCAACAAAAATAGGGTGCAATGGTTAAATTGTTGCCATTTTATATTTTTAATTTCGTGGTGCATGCACATTGTTTTTGATTTTGTGACTGCACATTATAGTAGGGCCCGTTGGGCTCCAACCTGGAGAAAAACAGCACCATGACACAATTCACTCTGCCAGAAATTTACAAATGGCATGCTGTACTGCTTGGCATTTGTGCTAGAAGCTCTAGTACAAACATTTTAGAGTGTTTGGACGACAGTGCTGAGGATTCAAAAAGAGTTGGATGAGTCTATTGGAGATGATGAAGGTGTTTGGGGTGATCACTAGTGATGGCGACATTATGCTTCCGTTCATCTTCCCGCAGTGCCTCAGACTCAACACGTGAAGACTACTGCCTTGAGCAGGTAGTGCTGCCCTGGCTCAAGAGGGTGGCTGCTGGAAGACTCTATGTCTGGCAACAAGACTCTGCACCATGCTACACAAGCAGGAGAACCCAGTCATGGCTGTCAGACAATTTCTGTGACCACATCATCCTTAACATCTGGCTACTTAACTCCTCAGGCTGCAACCCCCTTGATTATTATGTGTGGGGTGCAGTTGAGCAAGAGACCAACAAAACTCCTTGTAACACCAAAGATGAACTGAAGGCAAGGATTATGGCAGCATTCACCAACTTAAACAAGGAGACCCTCCAGAGGAGTTGCAGGAGATTCTGAAGTCATCTGGAGACCATGTTTGAAGCCAATAGTGATTTTATTGAATAAATTTACTGTTTAGTATTTTAAGATATTTTTGTGTAATTTTGGTAAATATATCTGTTAAAATGAGATATCAGTGTTATTTTCATTTTTATATCATTTAATTGACAATTCATCAATCACATTCTGTATGCGATACAACTTCCTGTTTCAATCATTCTTAAGTTCTTGATGATTGGACTTCAGCATGTATCTGCATCAACTTTGTTTTTCTGTGTTTTAGTGGAGGCAACATCATATTAGTTGCTCAAACTAATTACTCGATTGACTTCAGTTGAGCAAGCACAAGGGGAGGTGGGAGATAACCCCTTCCCTGGCATAGATGTGTGTATACGTTTTTACCACAAGTGTCTTCTTCAGACATGGACAAATAAACATGTCCACAATATAATGTTCAAAAACCAACTATGGACATGTTTATATGTCGATCTTGAGAGTTTTTATGCCTTTCTGAGCCTGAAACAAATTCATCTGTCAACTCGTATGCCTGGTAGAGGTGTGAGTCACTGCTTGGGTACTTCAAGGTTTTTTACTCTATTAAAAACAAATAAAATTTTGTCTGATAATGAAACTTTTTTTCCAAAATAATTAGCAAGGAAGTGGTTAAAGCAAAGTTTGGGTTTCTATATATTTAATTTTACTGTTACAAACTTTCATCCTTATATGATTATGGCTCCTGTAAGGATTTAAAACTATGCACTTTTTAATACGCATCTTTATAAGACTGAGACAATGCCTATTTCCTTTCTGGTAATACCATTGAGTATTGTTGCTTCTTTTTTCATGTTCTGTCAATATCAACACCTTTCTTTAACACTCGCTGACTTCAGCCCACAACCCTACATCTAATTCCAGACGTTTGACAGAACATCAACTGATGTTCAGGAACTATTGACTCATTTAAATTGGCCACAATATTCTTATAAAGCTGCAACATTCTTTTCCTGTCTTTGTTTTATTGCTTCAATTTTTGTTCCACCTTGCAATCCCATCAATCCTAATTTCAAATATGAGTCAAACTTCCTTATTTGGGCATCTGTCTAATTTCATTTCTTTCTTATTCTATCTTTCTCTATTTCCTACCTTTCTCTCTTTTCCTTGCAATTTTCTTTCCCTTCTTCACTGAATCTTTATTGTTTTAATTGAATTCAATTTCAGTTGGGTTGTAGGGAATCAATTTTGTGATTTTTATATTGAATAGACCCCAAGCCACTTAACCAATCTAAAGTTACTGAAACTAACTTGTAAAAACCTATTTTCTAAAGAGACTGATTGGGTGATCATATCACAAGTGAAGATACTCATAAAATATTGAAAAATAATAAAATAAAAACAAATTCAAGCCATAGAATGTATTCATTGGACAAATTTATCAAATTGAATCTAAGCTTTTAAGTGTTAGAAGGCAAACATTTTTCTAAAAAGAATACTGAAAGCATTTCATGGAATCTATTTCAGTGAATGAAAAAAACAATTCTGTGGCTTTAGCATTTCAGACACATAAATAGAAAACTTTTAGTTATTCTTTTTCTTTGATGTGCTATGTCTGTTCAGGATGTGGGTGATCACAGCTTTCCGCTGTCTCTTGTGTCTCTAAACAATGTTTAATCTTTTGCCATCCATTTTTGCCCCACTCTGCCATCCATTTATACAAGCTTACAAGTAGGTTATTCACAGTTTCCCTCTATCCCTTTCTTGCTTTCAATGTCCTGTGAGTGTTAAATTTTCCATGCCCTCTTTCCACATTATGTGCCCCAGAAATTTCAACTATTTCTTTCTGATTTTAAGTATGTCTTTCTATTCTCTGGCCAATTGATGTGCACACTTCAACCTATAAAAAGACTTGACTCAGATTCTTGACCTACCTCATTAATAAGAAATCTAAGATATATACCTTTTTGTTAAATCTCCATTTAAGAAAAACATTATAATTCGTATTTTTAATGAAATAAAAGCAATTTTATTTCATGATCAATTTATAAAAAATGATTTTTGCATTTCCTGGTAAAAATGTAGAGATGTAGAAAACAATTTGACTGAATAAAGAATTTCTGAAAATGAGTGGTCTTTGACTATTACTGGAGATATGGAATTGCAAAATTGTGAAATATGAAATGAACATCAGCTCAAAATATAGGTATTTTGGAAATGTATCAGTTTAATGTGTTGCTTTAGGAAAAGGGCTCCATGAACTGAGAATAAAGTACCATATATTGGTTACTTGTGATAAGGTTATCCCATTTTTTTTATATAGTACTTACACCAGAATTTACTTGAATAGATCTGTAGCAGATTTTCCAATTTCTTTTCAAGAGTAGCTAGTAAAAACCTTGTACATCTGATTTACTTGATTCTGATACACACACGTTTTTATGTTAGTTTATCTACCAGTTTAATTGCTTTGGATGTCACTTATTGAAATCACCTTGCTCTCTCTCTTAGTATGATAAGTTATAAACATGGTTATTTAGCTGAGGTTGGTCTTTTTGCCAAGTTGGTTACTAGGCTGTATACTCTGAGTCATCAATTGAGAGCTGGTCACCATTGGTAAGCAGGTATTATGAAGCCATACAAAAAAAAATTGCGAATGCAGCTGGCACCTAACTGGTTAGGACTACAAATAAACATTGCACTTATCCTTCCCAAATGTCACTATCTTTAGTTGCATCTTGTTTTCCATCATAATTTACCGCCAATAATATATACACCCATGCAAAAATAAGAAGCAAACAATAAGATTTTATTAATTTTTGCTATTATGTTGGAAAAATAATGTGCTAACAATGTTATAAATGTACACAGACACTGTAAATTAATATTCTATTTAACCACTTTTAGCAGCATTCAGTTGTTCAAGCTCGCTAATCAGTGTATCACTTACTTTCTATCTATTTACTCTTTGCAGAAGTTATCTTTGTTCTTAGACGACATTCCATAAACCATATTGGTTAGAAAACATCCTTTCTGTTCTATATAAAATGTTAAATGAAGTTGAAATGGATTGAAAACCTTGTTCAGGCAATCTTCTAGGTATTGACCAGTGAGACACACAATTGTCAGTTTTCATTTCCTTGGCAATTTGAATGAGAGATGGGGATGAGAAGTTGCCTGAACAGTACTGATAATTCTATAGAATTTTAAAATGTTTTATTTTTTGTGATTTTACAAATTCTTGAGTATTTTATGTTGTGGGTCCTCACCGAAGATTTTATAAGATAAAGTTTGGAATCTTGTCACCATTCAAGTTACATTATAACCATGAGTTGAAAAGATTCTGGTTGATTAGTAGTTTTCAGGGATGTACTTTAAATTCTTCACTGATTTTTAATTATCAACATATTTTTGTGTGGGAACAAGGAACTTATATATCTTTTTTTTCTCCCTGATCGTTTTCTTTTTTCTGCCTTTTGTTGTTAAAATTTCAGAATGTTTTTTTTTCTCTTTCTCTCTCTCTTTTTTTTTTTTCTTTTTTTTTTTTAACATTACCATATTTTACTCTTACTTTGTCTTCTGGTTATCTTTCATAACGACTGAGTCTTTATACTTCAGTATTGATTTGCATGCCTTTTTAGTTTGCTCATAGCACTTCAGAAAATAATGACACTACACTGGATTTACATATTTTTACAACTAATCTGATTTCAGATAGAACCCACATACAATAGAAACAATCTGATTTGCATAATTATGTCACCTTTGTTTACTTTCTCCATTATAAAAAGAAATCTTTTCTTTTTTGTATTCATTGTAAATGATTAAATGCATTAAATATTAATGGCAATATTTTGTGGTATCTCATTTATTATACATAGATTAAATAATTTAAATTTTATTGGTATAAAAAAAAAATAAAAAAGTAAGCCAGCTTTTAATTTAACCTTTTGTAAATCACATTCTTGTTTCCTTTTAAATCAGTTGAATCAAACAGATGCACCTTTAGTCTCTTGGACTGTGAATATTAAATTATTAGCAGTAACAATATCTATAAAGCTGGCAGTGACTTTTTTGTGGGAGGGCAGAATAAAACTGACAAATTTCTTGGTATATTCCTATGTTAAATATTCTGCCCAACCATTGGTTGCAATATTTCTTTCTCGATTAAATCCTTTAAATTGATTTAAAATTGTAACCCATTCCTTAATATTTTTCCAGCATTGTGAATTTTTTCGTAATATGATTGAAAATCTGAAATTAGAATTATTTTCTTCTTAGCACATTGTTTCTATCATTTTTTACATTTCCCATGAAATTAAATTTTATTGCTTTTCATGACAAAACTGAATATTTTTTATTTGTAAAATGCAATTTTAATTTCTAAATTATGTTTTAGATTTTTAATAAGTTTCATTTAATCTGGTACAAAACTAAATGGAGGCTGGAATGGTATTCAGAAAATTGTGCTATGCTAATTTTTCAAGTGGGCTTGCTTAGAAAATCTGCATTTAAAATCCTCATAATTAAAAGTAAATATTAAAATCAAAATTTAGTTAAAAAACATTGCATGTTGTATGTTTAAATAATGCATTATGCCAACTGTTTAAATTTTCATATAAAGCAGAAAGGTATTTTTGTAAGAAAACCTTGTATATAGTTGTTACAGTATCAATCACCAAATACAATGGTGTTGCACTATGTAAACAATGATGATAAAATTAATGAAAACATTATTAATTGCCATTTTAAAATAATCCTTCAAGAACAAGCTGTGGAAAATTATATATTTAGAAAGCAAAATAACTCTATAAAAGAACAAGCCAGACTGACTGAGAAGGCAAGACAGATTTTAAGATCATTCTATTGATGGACATTAATATAGAAATCAGATATGAAGATTACCACCAACAAAGAAAGCTCCACAAAACTCAATAAGCACCAAACATAAAGAACAATAAAGAGTAAACACCAAAGATAAATCCAATGAAAAAGCATCTCACAAAAGGCAAACCAAAGACAAAAATTTTAACAGATGAAAAAGAGGAGGAAAAAATGACATACATATAGGGAAAAAAAACTGGCTGTTATTTGTTATCACAGAGAAATATGGCTTACAAAATGATAAAAACTTTAAAAAATCAATAACTACAATACATTGGAAACAAATAAAATGACTAAACCAATTATTGGGTGGCCTAAAAAATTTATTCTATTTTTGTCATTAGATAGCAATAGGAGAGTTTAGTTTCAACTATTTTAATTACAAAAGGTCACATATTGCAATGAGATTTTTTTTTAGATGTCAAAATTGGAGTATTTTTTTATTATTGATTCTAACATTGAAGATGGAAGGAAATAAGCCATATTTTTTGAATATGTTGATCATGTTGGCTATCTCGCATGTCATATAACATCTTAAATAAGGTTTTTATTCGATTGCTATCAACCTCAACTGGTTTATCTGGTCATGTAGAATTGTTCAATAAGAAATTTCCAACACAAAAGTCACAAATCACATTGGATCATTATTTATTGTAACCTTTTCTATAAAAGGTTTACATAAAACATTATTTTGCATTTGATTTGCAGTTTTACCCTAAAATAACAAAAAGCATTGTATTCCAAAAAAGTTACTTATTTTTTAATCTTTAATCAATAAACAAAAAGTCTCTAATTTTGAACGCAGTCTTTATTCTCTATAACAATTCAGTCAATGAGTGTATAAAGTTCTGCAAAGAAGTACCAGTATTAAAAGCTGGTTTAGTTGAACACATATTTTCACTTGTGTTGGTGAAGTAAAATTATATCGTTCATAATGATACTTTATTTAAAAACTTTAAATAGTTTAAATGAATATAAAAAGTTATTTGAACTAATAGGAGGGGAAAGAATCAAAAGCCAAATTATTTTTATTATGTTCTTTTTTATCAAATATTATCTTATGTGTAACTCCATTTTTATTTCTCTTGAATGGAGAATTTTTTGATTATTGATTTATAAGAATTTTTAAAACAAGTGAACAAATTGACTCAATTAACTTTGCTACCACATCTACAGCATAGTGTCATACATTGATAATAATCAAAATACTGATGATGATAATTTTTAATAATAAAATATTTTTTATATTATTAAATGATAAGTATAATAATCTTTTTTATAATAATTAACCACCACCATCATCATCATCAGCATATTATTATTTTTAATAAACTTTGAAATCTCATTACCTTTGCTTCTATGTATACTTTACTAAGAAAATCAAGGTTACATATAGATAAAAATAAGTATAAATAATATTTAAAAAAATATTTTTTTCTGGATAGTTATTAAGCTCAACTTAGTCTGCAACAAGGTGATGATGGTGAAGCACCTGATTTACTAAACTGAGGTTAGTCTGGTACAATGCTGTATTAGTAGGGCATCTAGTGAGGTCCAACTTTAGCAGTAGCTTGTTTAACATTCATTTTACAGTAGGAGCTCATAGCAATACAGAGTAAGCTTACCAACTAGGACTATGGTTACTACTATAACTGCCATTAAAAATGATGATAATGGCTGCAGCAGCAGTGGTAAAAATAATAGCTGGAGTCAGTAGTTGAGTATTTACTTGAAGGTGTTTGATAAGCAATAAGAGATTGGAATAAACAAATGCTCATGGATATATATAACCTGACATAAATCACATTATTAACTGGCTCTGTAAATAAAAGAAAACAAAACAATCAGAATTGACATGTAATTGTCTTGTTTATTCTTCATCAATTGTCAAAATTTATAGAATTCATCTTGCTGGAATAAAGATGATTACACCCACTATCAAAGACATGAAGTATTTTTAATATTTAACATGAGATAAAAATCTTTCCTTGTATAAATTAAATCTTTTTCATTCTGTTTTGCATTCCAAAGGAATATCTGTCTATATATTTAGGAAGGGGTATTGTTACACTATTCAGACTGTTGTCCTCATCCTCGTCATATTCACAAACTTTCAGCCATTGTACTGGCTGACATTCTTCAAGTGATTGGAATTTCAAACCAAACCGTTTATTTCGTCCACCTGGTTATATGGTTCTAGTTCCACATGCTATGCCTCTTCCAGATATCTCAGTTTCAATTTCAGTTTTTTCCCTTTATCAACTCGACTTTCCAATTTTTTTGTTCTCCTCTGCTGTGGCCAGGTATTGAACTCAAACTCTTTGGGTTGAGTCACTGGATTACTTCAACCAATGCTTTTATCCATTGGACCATGTGTCCTGAAGAAGGCCAAAGTCAAAATGTTCTAAATATGACAACAAAGATGAGGGCAATAGTCTGAACATTGTAAATTGTCTAAAGGAATAGTTGTTATATTCAATATAGAGTAAATTAAAAATCTTTATCAAGTTTGTTAGTAGATTTTTCTCACTAAATTTTACTTTTTTTATAGGAAAGTTATCACATATTTTAGAAAATTAACTAATTTGACTTAAAATTAAATTACATTAAATTTCATCTGTTGATTTAGTTATATATTATACGTAAAGATTTGATTTCTTTTATTCATTGCATATTTTTGGGCTTTTAATTTTGGTTTCAAACTCGTGTGTTTTTGTGATGTGAACAAATGAAAAAAAAATACTAAACTTTGGTATTAGGCAAACTATTTTAAATGATAGTGTCAATTTTAACTCTCCATTTAAAAGATGTCAGTTTCATAGAGGAAATCTTATATTCCTTTGCAATCTTTTAATTTAACCAAAATATTTCTAAAAGTAAATGAAGCAGAGCAGTACCTCTGTTTTTCTGCTTCAATAGAAATTCAGTTATGAATAGTATTTTAAGTAATATTCACCACTGAAAAAATATTGGACATCAATGAATAAATTAAATTGAATGTGAATTCTCTGTACCAAGAATATAATTGGAAAGTCTTCCTTATTGTTAAGTATAATTTCCTTTTTTCTTTTTTTTTTCTTTATCACTTCACCTCAAGGTGATAAAGCTACTAAGATGCAAGAGTGAAATAAACTGAGACAATTTTACTGAGGAGAAAGGATGTCTTCTCCTTTCTCCTCAATAACCGGATTCAAAAGGACAGATGATGATGATTGACATTGCATTTAAATTTTTAATGATTGTGGTTGACAGAAAAGCAGGAAGCTGGAAGAAAGTTCTTCATACAAAAAATGCAGGAGAAGAAACTATTACAAGAGAACTTATGGTTACACCTAGCAATTTCTACAGTAAAAAGTATGTGTTTCACTTTATATAGTATTACATTATTTTTCTAACATCTTTCTTCATTACTATTACAATAAATTAGAATGTCACATGGGATTTCTTTGTATTACTGTCCATATTTACTGATCCTCAAAGAGAAAGTAAAAACAGATATTTGAAGACACTAATGTTTAATGACAATTGCTTCTATTATTTACAATGAGATGCTCGGAATGGAACTCCTGATAGAGTTCCATGGATTACTTGTACTTGAGACTGGCAAGCAATTTTTAATTTCTACCAGAAGCAATTCTTTGAGATTCAGATTTCATGTAAATAAATTCAAGTCCTCCTTTATCTTTCATGAGGATGACATCAAATTAACAATACTACATAGAAAATAAATCCTGTTAATCCCATTTTGGAGATGCAGTATTGCCAATTATTTTATGAATTATTTCTACTAGTATTCTCATCCTTGTTTCATTCAGTCTTTCATCCACAGTTGTATGTCACATCTGAACAACAGCCAAAACTATTGTAACTATAACAACTAAGGTGAGTATATTAGACTGATTACATTATTGTATAATAATGAAAATCCCTTTTTCAGAAATTCAAACAGAAGTTAGACATGTTTGGAATTACTAATGACAGCAGTGATTTTTTTTTCTCCTAATCTTTCCTGGATCAGAATTAGAAGTAATTTGTCTAGATACTAAATGTTACCATTGCTATTAGTTTGTTTTATTGGGTTGTTGGATGATAGATAAGACTCCAACTGATCCTACACCACAATCAGAGACATGTCTTTTCAAACTTTGAGGAACAGATTCATAAAATTTCAGCACAGCATTTGTGAAGAGAGAATAAGGAATTATTTGGGCCACTGTAGAAAATGAACCTAGCTTTCTTTCTCTTTTCTTTTTTTCTCTATCTCTTTATTTTTTAATACACTTTGGACTGTTAACTGATAATGTACTGAGAATGGCAAGTAGGAACAAACTCTGTAGTTGGCAGCTGATAAGTTGTTGTGGAATATCATTTTTGTTCAATTTTTTTGTGGTGGGGGTGGCATATAGATAGGTGCTAGCTTGCTGTAATGTTGTGTTAGCTGCCTACACATGTTAGTGGTAAAACAAATTTTTATCAAAATCTGAGTCAACTTTTTTCCCATTACCAAAGTTGGATCTTTTTTTTTCCCTGACTTTTTTATTCAACTTGCCACTTTTAAAGACTTTGAAAGTCAGGTCTTCCTCTTATATAATGTTTGGTTTACTAAGTTTGTTTTTCACTCAAGCTTGTATCAATTTTCATCTGAGTTTATCAGCCTATTTTGGCTATCTTTATGGGACTTTTCCACATTTTGAACTGTTATGTCAAGTTCCTTAGAGATTCACAATTATTTAGCTACATAGATAACTGTTTTAATGATGACCCAGAATCTGGTTTGTTTTAAGGTTTTTAGGTAATGTCACCTGTAAGACTTTTGCTCATACCATATGATGTTAAACTCCAGGAAAGCAACACTCTATGCCTTCTTGGCCACACGCTTTCTACTGACATGAAGTGGAGTGACTACACTGAATCAATTGCTATATCTACTGCAAGAAAAGTTGGTTTATTGTGTCATGTCAAGAAATTTTCTTGTCAGAATCCATCTTGCACATTTATAAATCTACCATTCATCTGTGTATTGAATACTGTCACCATATCTGGTCTGGTGGTGCTACTATACATCTGGAGATTCTTGACAAAATCCAGAGAAGTGTCTGTAATATAATCACTTCTAATCAGGCATCTTGTCTCTTCTACAAATATTTTCATGGCAACTACTCATATGCGCTTTCTTTCCCTGGTGCCTCAACTACATGAATTTAAGTGTTCTATGAGACTGGCAATTATTTCTCACTGTTTTACTGTTTAAACTATTAGATTCAACCACCACTTCTACTCTAACAGTTTTTTTTCTCGCACCTCTCACCTGTGGAATTCCATTCCAACTTCCTGCTTCCCTGATAACTACAATCTTCAAAGATTTAAATGCAATGGCAACTGCCATCTTCTCTCTTCTTAAACCCAGTTCTTTTTTTTTTTTTTTGTCCTTTCCTTAATTCTCCCCATTCTCAGAATTCTTTTTCACTTTCACTCCCTGTAACCCTCTCTGTTCCAATGGCATTATTTTCTTGTTTGGGGTGAAACAATTAAAAAGAAAAAAAATACTGATTTTGGACAATATAGGAGTAAAATTTCTCAATTGTTTTATAAGTTTGTATTCAATTAATATTTGATATTACACAGACTAGGAAGGATCATTTACTTTGGCCTGAGATATTTATAATTTTGTTTCAACCATTACTTCTGAGGAATTCTCTTCCCCTGTTAAAACAGAACTAGTCTTAACCTTTTCTTAAGTCATTCTAGTCTTGGTGTTGTTTATTCTTGGTTTAACCTTCAAGCCAGATAGAATTTGATTTTGACCATGGCACCTACACGGGAATATAAAGTGGTTTTCTAGTCTTGTAGTATTTCGGATTTGTATCAGTTAAGTGTTATCTAAAGTTTTCACATTAATTAGTATCTTTATTCTATGGATTATTTAAACTAGTATCTTTATTTTTGTTATTTTAATCAAAGCTGAGTGGAATGATCCAATTACTTTTAAGAGTTTAGAAAATATAGCTATAAATTTTTAATGAATTAACTTTCTTTTTGTATTATTTAATCTTTTATTTTATTTATTAAACAATTTTATCTTCACCAGGCCATGAGTGGTAACTTTTATTTTTTATTTGGTAATCTGATTCCTTTGAATCTCTAAACAGTTGGAAACAGTTGTATATTTACCAGAGATTTTACCCTATAATATGACGATTTCAGCTTCTGATTGATGACATCAGAGTGGCAGTGAATATTGTCAGTGCTTTATTTTCAAATTATCATTATTTGTAAGGCAAAATTTAAAAAAAGAATTTCTAAATAACAAGTCAGCTATATGAAATAGCCTAATTGAAAATCAGAAAATGAAACCTGCAGAATGATTGCCAAAATCTCATCAAGTCTCTCAGAAAAGGTGTTAATCTTCAGTCTTGTATTTATTTTTAACATATTGATCTCACATGAACAGGAATAAATACTTGCATTCAAATTGACTCTGCCGGGTAAGAAAAAAAAAAAAAATAATGTTGTTTGTGAACATCTATGCTGATGATAGGACAACATGCGGGTACACCTCTAAAACTCTTAAAGATCAGAGATTGGCTGCTGATCTCTTATCTGATCTAGCGATAACTTCTCAGTGGGAAAAAAACTGGCTGTTTACATTCAATGCCTCAAAAACCAAACTAGTTACATTCCATCATTGCTGATCCGACCCTGAACTACTGCCAGTCTTGATGAATGGATGTCCCCTTGGGGAGGCTTTGTGCTTTGAGAGATTGGGCTTTAAATTCACACCTGACCTCAAGTGGAACTCGTACATATGATCCATTGCAAAAGATGCCAGAAAAAAAAACTACATTCCTTGGTTTTGCCAGTTCTAACCTTCATGGCTAGTACCTACCATGCCACTCACCTTGTAGCAAATCATCTAACATACCCTCCATGTTCCACACAAACAGCTTCTTCCCTTGAACCACTACTCTGTGGAACTGACTCCCAAGAGAATATGTCCCTGATCACTACAATCTTAACCTGTTCAAATCTAGCGTTAACTGTTATCTTCCTCCCCTCTCTGCATAAACTACCTCTTAATGTAACCCTCTACATCAAGTGGCCTCTAGCATAAAAAAAAAGTTGCAGAAAAGAAAAAAGAATAAAGTGGCCATAATGCATTCATCATCATTATATGAGGTTGATGATTAAATAAAATTTATAGCATGATAAATTAATTAAATTATGTTGTATCAATGAATTTTAGACAAAAACCTACTTATTATTTCACAAGTATTCTCATTCTTTGTTTTTTTTTTTATTATTACCTTTCTGTTTTAAGGATTGCTTATGGATTGTTCGATTTCTTCTTTATATTCCCTAGTGTAGCTGCACTAGATTCCATACATATAGTTCTGGTCATATTTTCTTCATATGAAACATTGACTTTTGCAAGGAGCTTGTGTGATTTTGTTTGGGAAAATTACACTTGAGTTCTAATGATCATCAGGTGGTTACTTCTGTTTCAGTATAACTCTGTGTCATTGTATTTAACAGATATTATCCTCTGAGTTTATTCTTATGTTAGTAATTACTGTTAAGATAACAGGCAATTCCTAGTTTTGTTTTGAATATGGTTTGCGTTTTCATTTTGTCCACAAGAACACTGACTTATTGCAATTGCCATTGTTTTGCTTTTTTAAACTGCAAGGAGGAATTTTTTTTCTTCAATATTTCAAATAAAATTGATATTTATCTTCATGTATACAAATGTTGCACCTTCAAAGTAAAAGAATTAAAAAAAAAAATAACTGATGAGTTAATATTTAGTCAATCTGCATATGATAAACTTTGTTCTGAACTGACAGAAACTTTATTCCAATTTGAAATCAGATTTAATATTAGCACTATTGGAATTCTCCAAGCAGAAGATTCACTATAAAATGGAAAAGGTTCATTGCCAGGATTTGAAGTTAAAGAGGATATTTAGTAAAAGGCAAATGTGACCAATATTGGAAAGGATGCTTGTCTTAATTCAAAATTCAATTATTCTTTATATGAGGAGTAGATCACATTCTCAATGTTAGTGTAGAAAATTCATATATAGTGATTGTAGTGATCAGGGACACATACAGATTGATTTTATGTTATACGCAAAATAATGCATAATATATATATATATATATATATATATATATATATATATATATATATATATATATAGTGCATAATTTCCCTACTCCAAGCCCAAATTCTTTTCATTTAATTTTTAACATCTTTTCTCATCCTGCTTCCATTTGTTCAAAAGCTCTTTGAATATACAGTAAATATTATTAATTACATAATTCTTAGAAATTTGTAATAATGACAAAATTATATAGATTTAAATCTTGTAATGTTTTTAATGAAACTATAGCATGTTAAACATTTCAGATTTTAAATTTAAATTTAGAATTAGTGTTTGTTCGTTAAGAAAATGTATAAATATGAGATCTAATAAGTTCAATAAAATTATCAGACATCTGGATGTGATAAGCATTTCAGCACAAAACACTTCCAGACAGATCACTTGAACTTTTCTTAATATATATATATATATATATATATATATATATATATATATATACTCATTTTTAAGCTTTGTCTCTCTCATATATGTATGTATATATATATATATATATATATATATATATATATATATATACATACACACACACACACACACAATTTTAAAATTGCATGTTAGTCATTTGCATGTTTATTGATTTTACCTATTGCTCTAATGTTTTGTGATTATTCAGCACTTTTTTATTCTGATTACTAGATCAGTTATAGTGTTATTGATTGTATTATTTTATATATATATATATATATATATATATATATATATATATATATATATATATATGCAAGTAAATAATTGCCATGATGAAATGACAACTCAATGACAGATCAATTGAAAATCAACAGTAGAGGAAGTATTTTCATTCGGATATTTTACATTGAATCAAAATTGAAAATTGTTTTGTATTCAACTAATAACACTTAATAGCTACAAAGGTTTAAATGAGTGGAAATCCTCTTCCTTCATTCATTTCATTGTTTGTGCAAGAACTTATATTACAATTTAATAAATTTTTATATTATTTACGATCACACTATTGTCCACATCTTTGTTGTTGTTATCATAACATTTTGCATACAATAGATAGGTTGTTAGTATAGAAATAAATAAAATATGGGGAAAACCCATTAATAAATAAAGACAAATGACAGCAAGGCTTCAACAGCAGCAGCAATAAGAAAAGAGAAATGTTGGTAAATGCAGTCCAGCATGACTAGAGCAGGTAGATTACTTTTAAGGCTTCAAGTTCTAGATTCTGGATTGTCCCACTAGTGGATTAAAGCATTGGCTCATTATTTTGGTCATAATAGTACTTGTGAATTCAATCCCTTGGACAGATCGTGCTGACTTAGACTCAATGAAAACAGGGTGAAAATAGAGCTGGAATAAATAAGAACAAGATGAGATAACTCTTGACATGTAATCAAAGTTAATAAAATAAAGGGTTCCCTGAAGGCTACTCAGCTCAACAAGCACCTGATGAAGGCCGAAGAGCACAATGTCTGAAGTAACAAAGATGATGACATTAGTTTGAATGTAAATCATGTAAATATTGATAATTGCTCATTACAGAAATCCAGCCAGAAATTTCACTTCAATCCTAATTTTTTAGTCTGTGTGCTTTTTTTATTAAATTTGTTTGTACATTTTTCTATGTAATATTAATGATGATGCTGCAAGATATTTTGACTGTTAACTTTGTTGCTTATTTTGTCTATAGAATTCTCTTTGGTAAGAGAAATGTGATACTGGATTCTTCTTTCTCAGGATTCTTATGGTGAGAATGCAGATTTATATGTAGAACTGAGTTGTCCACTGTTGGAGGGAACCTGAATGTGGTAGAGAAACTTATCTTTGCAAAATATCTGCCTTTCCTAAATGTGAAATATTAGTTCATATGTGTATTTATGAACAATCAGATTTGTTGGTATTTAGATATATAGAAAGGGACTAAGCTAAATAGATTGAGGAAAGAGATGGGTAGAGAGAAAGAAATAGAATATGACCTGATAGAAGAGATTGGATAAACACATGCAGCTAGACAGAAATATTGATAAATTAACGGAATGTAGAAAATTAGATGATGATAAACAGATTGAATTCTGGTTGCTTTGTGGGTTATCCTTAAAGATAAGATAGGTTGGGATGGAATGAATGGGAAACAGAGGTGATGTTGGGAATTAATAATGTAATGGACATGATGAATGTCAAATTGAAAAGTGGTTTTAGATGGGGGAAACTTTGAGAATATCAATTACAGGAATGCAAAATTGAATGTGTGTGATTTAATAAAAATATGCTTTTTAGTGAACTTAGTGGTCTAAGCATAACCTTGGAAGTGGTTGATAAAGATTTTAAGAAAAATAGATAAAGGTATGAGATTGATAAAGTAGATAGAGATAGATTAATATGAACATATATCTGTCAAATAACTGTCCCCTCTCTCTCTCTCTCTCTCTCTCTCTATATATATATATATATATATATATATATATATATATATATATATATATTGAAAATGAGTGATAAGCTAATTCTATAAACAACAGCCACCTGCACTAATGCAAAGCTTTTCAGTAAAATGAATGGAGCACTTTGGCTGATGGGCATTTGTTTACATTTGTAAAAACAATACGCTAGATTTAGTTGTGTAACTCTACCGAGTGAAGATAGCTCTGGCTGACACCAAATTAGTTGTGTTTCAATCCGGGCTTGAGGCATTCGGAAGTCTAGTCGCACTGAGGAGCTGTGATACAGCGAAACAGTACTGTCTGTGAATGACATATATATATATATATATATATATATATATATATATATATAGGGTGAGATAGATAAATTACATAAAAATGAAAATAAAACTGACATCTTATTTTAACAGATATATATACCAAAATTACATGAAAATATCTTGAAACACTAAAGAGTAATTTTATTTAATAAAATTACCATTGGCTTCAGCCACGTCCTCTAGACAACTTTGGAATCTCCTGCAACTCTTAAGTTGGTGAATGCTGCCATAATTCTTGCCTTCAGTTCATAAGTTTTGTTGGTCTCTCATTCAGCTGCACCTTCCACATAAATAATCAAGGGGACTGCAGTCTGTGGAGTTGGTTGGCCAGATGTAAGGGATGATGTGGTTGCAGAAATTGTCTGACAGCCATGACTGGGTTCTCCTGCTTGTGTGGCATGGTGCAGAGTCCTGTTGCCAGACATAGGGTCTTCCAGCAGCCACCCTCTTGACCCAGGGCAGCACTACCTCCTCAAGGAACTTGATGTAGGCCTCTGTGTTGAGTCTAAGGCACTGTAGGAAGATGAATGAAGGCATAACATCACCATCACTAGTGATCACCTTTGTAAAATGCCTTGTAATCACCATTAGACTCATCCAACTCTTTTTTAATCTTCTGCACTGTCCTCAGATTGATACCCAAACACTCTGAAATGTTTCTATTGGAGCTTCCAGTTTGAATGCCAAGCAGTACAGCATGCTGTTTCCAAATTTCTGCCAAAGTGAACTGCATCATATTGCTTTCTCACAGATGGTGCCCAACTGGCCCTACTATACTGTGCAGTCAACAGAATCAAAAACAATGCACATGCACAAAATGAAAAATATGAAATGGCAACAATTTACACATTGCACCCTGTATATATATATATATATATATATATATATATATATATATATACACACACACACACATATATAATGTATGGGGTGGATGATGTTGAATGTAGAATAAATGGTTTTAAAACCATTTATTCTACATTCAACATCATCACTTGATAAGACACCAGAAGTGTTGAAACAAAATGGCTATTTTTGTAGTGATTTTATAACATATTTATGTTATAATATTTAAATAAATAAATGATTATATATATATATATATATATATATATATATATATATCTGCGGGAGAGAAAAAGAGTGATAATTATGCAAAGTATAGTATAACTGCAGTTTTTCTGTAATGTTTATAACTTTTTGCTGTACTAGAGATATATCCCTTGTACTAACAACAATGGTGGACTGTTCCAAGATGTATATGAAACCAGGAAGTGGAAAAACCATTTATGCAAAAGAGCAGAGTATAACAAAAATAATTTTGAAAAATATCTCTCATTTAAAACCTAATGTATCCATATATATATATTAATATATATATATATATATATATATATATATATATGACACACACACACACATTTCAGGGGTACTGAAAAGTTCTCATCCCAACCAAGAATCTTTTCTCCACACATAGATCTGTTTGTACTAGAATTAGTTGAGTTCAGTACTGATAGAAATTATAACACCTTGAAGGGTGATATTGGTTTTGATCTGCTTGTTAAGGACTAGGAAATGTTCTAAGATTTTGTGTATTTTGTGCACTTAGACCAGTTCATTGTTTGTCTGAGCTTTAGTTGGTGATAATGTATTGATATGGTTCAGTGTTATCCAGTGTACGCAGGCATCATGCCATGAAGACATATAGATGCTCATTTTGTTCAATTAGATCCATTTGAGTGCAGTTGGGTGCCTTCAGGAGCATCATTGATCTTTTTTGAAAATTGTAGCATTTTGTGGGATGTGGCATGTCTGTAGTACTTCACGGTGGTCAAATGAACATTTCTACATCTGTAGACAGGTTCCAGACAGCCATGTAATACAGATGTGTATCAAGGTTGATGCAATGTAAGGATTGCAGAATACATGGTGTTCACAGATCAGAACAAATTTGGTTCCAAGAGTACAACATGAACCAGACTTCAATATGTCATCGTAATTAATAATAATAGTGTTTTGAGAAGGTCACCTGATGTATCAAATGACACCCTGTAGTGTTCAGCTATGGTAACAGGCTATGCCTTCGTACAAGTAATAGTTGTGATGGTCACTTGTGTGAGTGATATTTTCCTAGAGGCCCATGATGATGAGTGAGTTACTATTGAGTTGGTATTTGTGGAGGGAAAATTGAATGTTGTTATGTATATCCAGAACATTGTTCCACCTGTTCTGTTGTCATTCTTGCAGTAGGAAAATGATTTACTGTTTCAGTAATGCCTACCCACATGATACCCATACTTCACATCATGCTCTGCAAGATGTTCAACAAGATATGGCAAGATTATCAGTTCCATCTCTCTCCTTTAACATGTATGGGTCATAATGGAGCAACATCTGATCCATTCAGTGCCCATCCTCACTTACAATTGTAAGAGAGGGGGGTAGATAGGTTTGCCTCTCGTCTGGTTCACACTCATCCCTGAGCTTTTGAACAGGAGTAGAGGCTTATCCCTTGTTTAGGATTAGGTCCCTTTTAAAGTCTTTTTCATTCTCTCACACCCAGTAGCCCCTTGCATCTTAGTGGTATTATCACCTTGTTTGGGATGAATTGATTTTAAAAAAAGAAAAAGAGGTATGGCATAATGTATTTGAACACATTCACTATCTGTATGATAATTTGCATCTAAGTGTACAGACTTTTGTTAATACCCAAGGAGAATATACAGTATTTTAATATAGGTTCTGATGACTGTGAATAAACTTCAGAGTCTGTCTATATTTCTGAGATGAGGTATTATGTACAGTATTTACATTAGTCGGACTATTGTCCTCATCTTTGTCGCCATATTTGTCACAACGTTTCGGCCGTTGTACGCTCCGGCCTTCTTCAGGTGGTTGGAATTTCAAACCGAACCCTTTATTTCGATCACTGCGGTAGACTGTTCTAGTTCCACGAGCCATGTTTGATGGATGTCACTTATCAGTTATCTCCTGCTAATTTTCCCTCTGAAAGTTCTCCACTGCCTTAACCGGGTATTGAGGACACATGGCACAGTGGATAAAGGCGTTGGTTAGATCCAGTGACAGACCCAAAAGAGTGTGAGTTCAATACCCGGTTCAGGCAGTGGAGAACTTTCAGAGGGAAAATTAGCAGGAGATAACTGATAACTGACATCCATCAAACATGGCTCGTGGAACTAGAACAGTCTACCCCAGTGTAAAGGGTTCGGTTCGAAATTCCAACCACCTGAAGAAGGCCGGAGCGTACAACGGCCGAAACGTTGTGACAAATATGGCGACAAAGATGAGGACAATAGTCCGACTAATGTAAATACTGTGAATAAACTTGTTATTTTGTAACCTCTGCACATATTGATCTCTGTGTGTGATCATTTACTGTAATCTTACTTGTATGTTTAATCTTGAGTCAGTTGAATGCATATTCAGGATGTTGCAATTTTATTTTCCGTCAATGTATGTTGGTGTATTCCCAAACTGAAATCATTAGTGTTATTTTTCACAAGTTGCTCCACTTGGATACTTTTCAATCTAGGAAGGGTCAGTCTTACCCAGAAGGGACCGAGTAGCTATTTTATAGGGCACACATGTGGCTAACGAAGTAGTTTGAATAAAGAATTATTCTATCATCCTCTTTCTATCATGTTTTTGCATTTGTTTAATTTGAATTTACAATTAGATATATTAATAAGTTATATATCTTTTTATCAGAAGGAATTAAAGTGAAAAATACATGATAACTGAATAATTGAAATAAAATAATAAACTATCTTTGATTTAAAAAAAAAAAAAAAGAAAAAAATCTAATATATACTTACTTACATACATACATACATAGGTAACTGAAAAATTCTTAGCCTGACCAAGAAGGGATTGCAAAATGAATTCTGATATTTGGTCAGATTTTGAGGCAATATATTATTGCTGTTTGTTGACTTTAGTTTTGGTAGTAAGGATCTAAGTCCCTCCATTTGGGATACAGTCTTACTTAATAACTGATGTGTTCAATATGGAGCAGAGTCATATCCTGTGATAGTGGCTGAAGGAGTTTGAGGATGAGGATGACTTTCTACCAGAACATAGGCTTTAGGACTCATTCTTTTCTCCTGAGCACTGGTGCTTCCCTTTCTTGGAAAGGAAATCTGTAAGCTTTACATGGTTCACATGTTTTACTCTCTCTGCTTTTCTTGTTGGTGAGTTTGTTTCTGTTCTAATGCCGGCCAAAAGAGAAACGGACTCGCATATTTGCTAATAGAAACTTGTGTATTTTTTTTTTTTTCATCATTTCACCCCAAGCAAGGTGGGTGCCACTAGTATACAGGGGGTTACAGGGAGTGAAAATGGAAGAAAAGACTGAGTATAGGGAGGATTGAGGGAAGGACAAAAGATGAATGGGATTCAAGAAGATAGAAGATGGCAATTGCATTTAAATTTTTGAAGATTGTTGTTATCAGGGAAGCAAGTAAATGGAAGAGAGTTCCACTGTCAGGAAGTGCAAGAAAAGAAACTGTTAGAATAAGTGTCAGTTACATTTAACTATTTCAACAGTAAAAGGGTGGGGCCTAGATGCTTATTTAGTAGCACACTTAAATTCATGTAGTCAGGGCACCAGGAAAAAAAGCTTGTCAGAGCAGTTGCGATGAAAATATTTGTAGAAAAGACAGAGAGGAGCTACATCTTGTCGGTGAGAAAGTGACTGAAGTCGAGATGCCAAGTCAGGATTACATTGCAAATCCTTCTTTTATGCACACAGATGTTTCTTTTTTCATCTTTCTAACTTTATATATACAGAAATGAATGAAATAGATAAAAATCAATAAAACAGGCTAAATTATGATTAAAACTTTGAATTTATTTTAACAAAATCATTTTTGAGAGAAACTGACATTTGATAGAAAAGGTTGAAACATTAGAAATAAGAAAAAAACAACAACAACAGCAATGAGGTTTAAAGAAAAGTTAAATATGGTCTAATAGGATTTACTTGGCAAAAGAAAGAAGTGTAAGTGGAATCCTTTGAATAAAAGTTTCAGAATTTTTTAAAATTAAGAATAGTCATTACAAACAGATTTTTATCTCTTTATTCTTTAATGCAGAATGGAAAGTGGATTAATGAAAAGATCAAAACAAGATTATTAGTTGAAAATATTTCCTCTTCATTCACTTATATTATTTACATGATATTTTATGAATAATGCCAATATATTTAGACATAGAAAATACATATGCCTATTTTTGCCTTTGTGTACACCTACACACATACAGTCTTATTAGGCAGCAATCCTGTATATTTTGTTAAAGACCACAGTCAAGGT
Organism: Acanthosepion esculentum; assembly: GCA_964036315.1. NCBI lineage: Eukaryota > Metazoa > Mollusca > Cephalopoda > Sepiida > Sepiidae > Acanthosepion > Acanthosepion esculentum. The sequence goes on along the minus strand of OZ038507.1, from coordinate 41,005,598 downwards.
ATGTTTTTTATTAACTCACCAACAAGTGTGTGTGTGTGTGTGTGTGTGTGTGTGTGTGTGTGTGTGTATATATATATATATATATATATATAAAAGATAAACAATAATGAGAATTATCCCAAACAAAATTGAAAATACCAAAGTTCTGTCTTTTGCTTATGTTTCCTCAATCTCTGAAGGAGCTTTTATTAAACATGTTAAATTGATATAAATTTTCCATTTGTTCTTTACCTTATCATCCTGTCGGTTTCTGATGCATATTTAATTTGCATTTCATCTTTAACTTGTGTTTGTGTGTATATATATATTCATTTACTTATGAATATTTCTATTCTGAGTTTCACAGAATCACATCCATTCTTTAAGAGACTTAATGGTAAAATATTTACCATCATGTCTTTTGAATAGTGGATATGATTCCATATGACAAGTGAACACATTTATTTTATTTATTACTATTAATGCTGTATCTCTTGATATTGAGAACAATAATTACAAAGACTGCTGGCCTTAAAAACATTATCTTCTGGAATTATCCTGGTATGTTTTGGAGGAAATATAATTTTTAATAGTTATATATCACATCAAACTCACATTATTTACATCAAACTTAGTATAAAGATAATGAAAAATGAGAAAAATAGTATCAACAAAACTGGAGTTGAGGTGCTGAATCATCAATCAAGTAAGTGAAAAATTTGTATTAATCTTTTATATATATATATATATATATATATATATAATTTGTTTAATGTCTTATGTTCTTTGTTTTAAGTGTCCGGGTTTAAAGATAGAAACAATATATATATATATATATATATATATATATACACACACACACACACACATGCGGAGATGAGATATAAGATTAGTATTTATTACAAAAAATCTAAAATATACAATTTTATTATATGCCTTGTTATTTGGAGCATCACTATACGGGCAATGTTTTGGACATCTCCTCTTTCAGGTGTCTGTTGGTAACCTTGGAATTTTGAACAGAACCCTTTATTCAATCTACAGGGTTAAATTGTTTTCATTTCACATTCCATGCCCAGGAAGCATTTTGCATCAGTTAATACTCATCAGTCTTATTCACCTTTGTGTGCACTACCAGACCAAAACATTGGACTCGCAACTGCTAGAAAGCCAGATATGTTTTAACCAATGCTTTAATTCATCAGGCCATGTGTGTTTTATAATCATGTAATAATAATTCCTCATCTCAAAGATTTTAGCATAAGATATAATTTTATTTTTATTCTTAATGATTCTTATTGTCAGAAGTCAATACTAAGCAATACTACAAGAGGATGTTGAAAAGTTCTCAATCTAAACAAGAAGGAATTTAAAAGAAATTCTGATGCTTAATAATTTGACCAAGTGGGCTGGACTGAGAACTTTTCAGCACCCCCTTGTCATGTGATTTTTTTTTCTTTTTTGGGGATTGTGTCATCTATGATGCTTAAGCATCAGATTCATATTTTGGCCATGCAACCATTCTGTTCCAAAGATTAAATTTGATATTTGTCTGTTCAAAATGCTCTTCATACTGATATTTATAATAATGACTTGATGAAGGGTGGAGAACTGACCAGATGAACTTTTGTGTTGAAAACCAAAAATATGAAGATATTGGTTTATCAAATATATCATTAAATTATTAACATGCCTCTGTTTTAAGATTTTTTTTAGCAAAATATCATTGTAATATTTTTTCACATATTTGAAATTTTTAATTTATTTATTGCTTTTTAATGAATATGAAAAAAGTCCCTCACATGCTTGATTTTCTATCAAGATAGAATTCTTGCATCTTTGATTCATGAGTTAGAATTATCAATTCCACATCTACATAATCATATCTCATTAAATATTAAAAATAGTAACCTGTTACAGTCACCCATGAAAAATAAATAATACACTCACTTCCATATTTCAGTAAATACTAACGTATACAAATATGCATATGTACATCCACATAGCAATCTTTGCTATTTACCTTGAACTCCATGATAAAATCCAAAGAAGAATCAGCAATATTATTGGTCTTGAACTGGCAGCTCAGTTTCTGTCACTTTGTCACCACTGTAAAGTTGCCTCTCTTTGATTTTTCTATAAATACTTTCATGGTAATTGTTCAGATGAGCTCTTCGCTTGTACAATTGTTAAATTAATCTCTGAACTGTTATATCTTAGAAATGATTAAAGATATCTTGCTGGAATTCTCCAAGTTTTTATAACACTATTGGACTCTACTTTGAGCAATAAGAATGTATAATTACTCTCCAAACTTAACAGAAGAATTGTGATTAAATCAATCATAAATGAAAATGACATATTCATCATTAATTAGTCATAGCTAAGGATCAGAAGCTCATGAAGGATTGAAATTAAGTTCAAATATATATATATATATATATATATATATATATATATATATATATATATATATACCAGGATCATTTTTCAACTTATTCAAGATGATCTTTGCCCCCTCTAACCTAACTTTCTGTCCTGGAGTAACAAGGTGCCTCTCATGTTTCCTATACAATTTCATTTTCAAATTTTTTTCACTGCTCTTTGGACTGTCATAACTGAAACTCCTCTCTCACATGCCAAACATCTTATGAACTGAGTTTGATTCTTTTCTAATTGATTTCTTTAGCTCTAATTTGAAATGATGATCCTTCTTCCTGTTGTGACCTCCTGATCCAGTTTTCCTCTTTACCGTTCCCTATTTTTTAAACTTGATGGTTCTTGAATGGCCTGTGAAGATGGAAGCCAGAGTATAAATGTTGGTATCATTACTGAAGGCTTGAATAATTTTTTCCTCTCACCATTGCTCAGTTGAGAAGACGGCGGGTTTGGCACAAAATGATTTTAACCTGTTCTCTTTCTAGCTGAATAACTCGAGGGCCTTTTCAGTGATTCTTACGACATCAAGATGGTTAAACATTTGAAAACCTGGAAAAAAGAAACTCAATTAGTGATTTTTTAGATATTAAACATTTTGTGGGATGGATAATTATGTTGTTACACCTGGTATACTAAAATGTACAACTATACATAAAAATATTTACACTTGAAAAACACGCCTACTGTTTGATGAGATGAGTATGGTTAGAATGATTTATCATGTCATTCTGTACAAGCAACATCACTTGATCAAAAATGTCCTGTAAAAGGTGAGGTTAAAGTCATGCAAAAATGGAACTATGATGTAAGTTTTATTTCTGTGGGAATACAAGAAAATATAGTAGTGGCATTATTAGTTGTTTAAAAGTTTTATATAAATTAAAGTGGTAAATGTAATGTTATTGGAATCAAAGTTTGTCAGAATTTATCAATAGTAAATAGGAAAATTAAAGCAATAAAGTTTTCTTTGAATAGGGAACTGGTTCTCACATGACAAGATGTTTGACTTGCTGCTGTTTGCTGCTTACAGATGTTTCCAATAGAGAATTATAATGAAGTAAATCAGATGGAAGAGAGGTACACATATTCTCTCTTAAGCAATATGGTCTTGTAATAAAGGACAACATATGTATGCAGTTCAGGTTATTTCCCAAATTGAAACCATTCATAAACCGGTGATAAAGGAGAAAACTAAGTCTTACCTTGGAAAATAATTTGTGTTCTTTATGCTATCTGTGGAAAAAGAAAATTAGATTCAAGATTGGGGTGACGGTAGTAGGCCTCGAAATATGGTAATTATTCATGCTTCCCTACCAATCTCGACCAATCACAGCCTTTGTTAAGCGAACACTGCTTTAGAACACAGGATTGCTTGGCTCTTTGTGGGTGAAGAGGTAGTCATGTGTTCTGAGTTGGGACGTGAATTATTGACCGTTTTGATTAACACCTCCGGGATTTTCTGGTGCTGAACTTGAGATTGATTTTTGACCCTTGGAATTATGACCTTGGATTTATGATTTTTTTGTTCTGAACTGCCCCATTGCTATTTACCTCACAAATGTTGTGCAAATGGAATGATTAATAATCACCAAACTAAAAAGTTGGTTAAGATTATTCACTGTCTTCTAAAGAAGTCTTCTACAGAGCAAAGCCAAAAAAAAGTAAGAGTCTCCTGAAATATCTCTTGGAGATGAATTCATCAAAAGTTGCATGTTGATGATAAAAAGGATTTCTAAATTTATAAAGAGAGGAAAGTGTCTTACTACAAACATTGCCTTTGATGAAATGAGCAAATGTCAAGCAAAGACTTTTGAATGACCTCAGATAGAAACAAATTTCCTGAGAAAAGTAATCTGTCTTGTTGCTTGCAAATTTTAAAATTTTGAGATATCAAATTCATTTAGTAAATGTAGGAGAGTAGAAAATACAAAATATACAGGAAATCAGAATCAAGAACTAGAAGGCCTCCTACCAGGAATTATTGTGTTGAAGCAAATAGAAATCCCTATGGCTTGCAAAAGAGAAATTCCAAAAACGTCTTTTTGCTTCAGACATAAATGAATGTGATTTGATGACAAGATTAGCAACTCATATCTGATTTCAAGCGGAGTCTTATATTTCCAACTTATAGAAAATGTTACAAAACTTCAAAACTCAATAGAAGTTGCATTTATTTTATTATGGCAGTTACACTGAATGCCATCTGAATATTGATCATATTGGGAGATATAACTGAACAGTTCTGAGTTGGTGGTAATGATTTTTCAGGCACAAAACAATACCTGATTATAGAGTCATCATTACCTGAAGATGTTTTGGAAACTCTGAAGTAGAAGTGCTCAAATTTGTCTGTGATAACTGCAAAAAGAAAAAAAAAACAAAAGATTGATCTTGGTTATTTGGTTTGAAGTTATTAGTGCAAGGTAAAAAACAAAGCAAGTTGTGAAAAGCATTCTGTATAGAAATTATTTAGATATTGGTTATCATATGTATTTTTTATAACTGTAATTTTAAGAGCTTTTTATATTTGCCAATCTCACTCAGTTCTATTGGTTAAGCTTCTTTCCAGTACTTCAGTATTTTCATTATGAGGTTCTGAGTTTTTATAATGATCAGCAGTCAAGTTTGTTTGGAATATTTATTAAAATTATCTATTCAAGTTGATAGTTTTGTTACAACAGTGAACCAATGACTTGTCTTTTGATCAAAATTAAAAACTATATATATATATATATATATATATATATATATTTTAGAATTGGACATTGTCCAACAATTTATTTAAAGACATTTATATTATGTTTAACGTTCTTTTTATAGATACAAGTATTTAAGCAAATGCTCTGTTTTATAATAAACAGTATTAAATAACATTTACCGGCCTGAATGTCCGAGAAATTTTCATAGAAAATGGAGTGTGCTGTCTAGATAAGCAAGGTAGACAGTGCCTATCCTGAATAAAATAGATCAGCAGCTACATTTTCCTTCTGTGGCATAATATGCACCTAATCCAACAAAATTATGATGGTTACTCTGATTATTATGCATAAAAAGCAAAATATTTTTTTTATTTACTGCATAAATATCACAAGCTGACTAATTACTGATGGCACATTATGAAATGGACTAAGTTCGACAATTATTTTAATATATTTTCTTTCTGAGTCTGTCTATATTTCTGAGATGAGGTATTATGTAGTATTTACATTAGTCGGACTATTGTCCTCATCTTTGTCGCCATATTTGTCACAGAACTGAACCCTTTATTTCGATCCCTGGGGTAGACATCCATCTAGTTCCACGTGCCATGATGGATGTCAGTTATCTCAGTTATCTCCTGCTAATTTTCCCTCTGAAAGTTCTCCACTGCCTTAACCGGGTATTGAACTCACACTCTTTGGCTCTGTCACTGGATCTAACCAATGCCTTTATCCACTGTGCCAATGTGCCATGTGTCCTTGAGGACATCTGGGTATGAATTTCTGGGTATTATAAACCTAATGTTTTCAGCAACCATTTTTTTACCAGTGCTCATATTGCAATTTTGCTGTTATCATTGCATGTTTTTACCAGATCTCATATTGCAACTTTTGTTATCATTGCTTTTCTCTGGCACTCCTTATTACTGGTTCCCATATTGTATTTATTTCTATGCTTGGTTGACTCAGGAGATTTTTGTGGCCTAGCATATGTGCTGATTCCTTAAGTTTACAAATTTTCCAATGGTGTTCCCTGTCTATGATCTCAACATGATCCCACAGGGGATGGTGATCTCCCTTCTCTCTCCATATGTGGTCAGCCACGCCTGATTTTTCTACTTCCCCTCGCGTTACAGCTTTCTGGTGTTCTTGAAGCCTTACCTTGAGGGGGCGGCCTGTCTCTCCTTTATATTCCTTTCCGCAGCTGCACGGGATAGCGTACACACAGTCTTTAGTCATGTTCTCCTCTATGGGGGATCTCACTCGAGAGAGATATCTGCGAAGTGTTGTCACGCTTTTGAAGGTTGCCCTGATGTTATATGGACCGTAGATCCTTTGTATTTTCTCTGATAACCCCTTCACATAAGGCAGGCAGACTGTTTTCTGAGTGTTGTTGTCCTCCTCCTCCTCCTCTTGTATCCGCCTATCCTAGTTTTTGGGGGCTGCTGCCATGTACCCAGGGTAGTTGTTACGTTGTAGGGTAGAACAGAACAGTCTACCCCAGGGATCGAAATAAAGGGTTCAGTTCGAAATTCCAACAACCTGAAGAAGGCCGGAGCGTACAACGGCCGAAACGTTGTGACAAATATGGCGACAAAGATGAGGACAATAGTCCGACTAATGTAAATACTGTATTTTCTTTCTGTTTATACGTTATTTTAATACATACAATTATATAAGTAAATGCTCTGTTTATAATAAGCAGCGTTAATTACATTTACCTGCCTGAATGTCCGAGAAATTTCATAGAAAATATGTCCTCTGACAGGAGTTGAACTTGTGTTCTACACAGAACCATGATTTGATCTGACATGCTATACTGCTCCTCTGTAGCTGAGTGGTATAGCACATCAGATCAGATGATGGTTCCGTGCAGAACACCAGTTCAATTCCTGTTGAAGGACAATTATTTCATGACACGTATGTCACAAAGTAGTGCAACATGGTAATCATAGTTCAATCCATGCCATTATGAAACCACTTGCATGACAGCTAGTATGCATGACCTATTGACATACACAACATATTACCAGTCCTCCAGGGTCAATTAGCAACATCATGAACATAAGTGAAGTTCTGTGACATGATAACAGGTACATTCTATTAGGTCTTTTACTCCCTTATAAACTTAAGAACACTGAACTGACCTGTGGATGGGATTTTAGCCAGAAGCCTCTGGTCATGATCATTAAAGGCATGTGATCAGCCACTGCACTATCCATGACAGGCAATAATACTATGATACTGAAAATTGAGATATGTCAAATGTCCCTATAATTTAGAAATAGAATGTCCCATAGATCTGTCAACCACTATTCATATTCTGATAGTTCATATTGTCTTGCCTGATCATGTCTCTGCCTGATCATGTGTTCATAATCAACAAGTAGGAGATGCAGTTTTGAATTCTGCCTGAGGGTGCATAGGTCGGTAAATGTAAATAAATATACTGTTTAATAATTAAAGCAAAGCATCTGTTTAAATATGAGTATCCATTAAAAATAATGTTTAAACAAATAAATTTTAAATTTACAACAGTGATTATCAAATAGACACCAACTGAAAATACCATTCCAGTAAATACACCTCTATATATATATATATATATATATATATAATCATTTATTTAAATATTATAACATAAATATGTTATAAAATCACTACAAAAATAGCCATTTCGTTTCAACACATCCAGTGTCTTATCAAGTGATGATGTTGAATGTAGAATAAAAAAAAAAGATTTTTTTTATTCCACATGTGTCGAAACAAAATGGCTATTTTTGTAGTGATTTTATAACATATTTATGTTATAATATTTAAATAAATAATTATATCTGCTCTACTCTGTATTGAGCACTCTTTAAAGAATAATAATTGTTGGTTATTGGAATTTACTCCGTATATACCAATCCCACACTTGGGGGTGTGTATATATATATATATATATATATATATATATATATATATATATATTAGAGTAGATATGACATGGTATCTAACGATGTCTTTTTTGTGGCTTTGAAGATATATTTAGACAAAAAACATTGACTCTTAAGCTTCATTCTATCTTGCTCACTATCTAGTTTTCAAATGTCCATAAAACATACTGAATTTATGTGTGTGCATATGTGAGAGAGAGATTTTTTTTTTTTTTTTGTTACAGCTCTTTATTAGTCTAACTGTATCTTACTTTCCCACCGTTCTGTATAGGAATATGCATGCTTTTAGTTGGTGGTCATGTGAAAATAGAACTAAATATAACCTAAATCCACTTTAATAACCTCACATTAAATTGCTGTATTTAAGACAACAACCATTTCCAGTAAATATAATTATTACGTCTTGATTTGTTTGTGTCTGCCAAACAAAATTATAATTTAATTTATCTCTAAAAACACTTTTGACAAAACCTATTTACAGCACAATTCACATTGTAATTTATCATGTGAAACATAAAATTTCTGGTTTTATATAAGCATAATAAAATATATTTCTTAGGTTTTTTTTTAATTTTTTTAAATAATTTATTAAATTGACTTTTTTTTATTATTTACTTTTTCATATTACATTGGCTACCAGTTATTTCAATGATTTGTGTATTTTGAAAACGTATCAACCCTGTTTGATAATTTTTCACCCTCTTTTACATAGTTTTTTTCATATTATTCTTAACTGTTTTCTGCTCTCTCTGAATTGGTTTTTGTTTTTTGAAAGCACCATACTTATTGTCGGAAAAACAAACCTTTTCATCTTGCCTTTTACTGCATTCTTCCTTTGGCAATGTTTTCTTTTAACAAATTTAAAATTAAATGAAGTTTTGTGGCTATTGTTATGAGATGACGATAATTTTTTTTTTAATCAGTATTAACCCTTGCAAAGCAGTAAACCCACTAAAACACAATGAGTTACAGGATGTAGAAGAATTAGGAACAGAAACATTAATAATGAGTGGGGAAAAGGATAGAGTAATGAGGAAGACAGTAGATAGCAATTGACATTGCACTTAAATATTTGTAGATTAAACTTGGCTGGAAAGTATAGAGCTGGAAAGCGAGAAGTGCGGGAAAAGAAACTGTTAGCATAGAATTTATGGTTACATTTAGTCAGGTCAACTGTAAATTGATGACATCTTAATGCTAGGTTGGTACTGCACTTAAATTCAAAAAGTATCTTATTTTTGTATCTTATACCATATTTTATACTCTAAAACACTTACCTTTTTTTATTTGACTATTAAAGAAGTATTATAATAGAGGATACATTGTTATCAGTTTTTTATAACAATATCAATTATAGAAATTGTATCAACAATGTCATTGGAGATGAGTAAGCAGTTATTTTCTTTGTCAACCATCACAACTACCAATATTATTATCAGCATTAGCAGCATTATTCACTGGGAATAATCAAATATACAGATTTAGCTATTTTATACTCACTCATGAAGTAAGGTTTTAAAGAAGAAAATCAACAAAAAAATTGGTTGCCAAATCATCTTACTATTTCTCTGTGTAAAAATCACAACCTTCATATATCCCAATTTGTGGTCACTAAATCATAATATTGCATTTTATATTTGTATAATAATTTAACTTTCAGTTCCCCATGATTTTGTGTTTAAGACTAACACAGGAAATAATCAAGAGATTTAAAACTTCAAAAGAAAAGGCATTTATTTCAGTTAATACATTAAGTCCATAGAAATCATTGTTGGTGGTAAGAATTTTTGTAGAGAGCATTTATAATAACAAAATCCTGGAGGCAAAGTTTCCTTCAGCATCTACATCAAATAAAGCACAAGTCTTGTGAAGTAGTGAAAGTGGAAACCAAAGGCATTATTTAACATGTGAATGTATACAGATGTATAATAAGTGAGACCTAAAGACCTAATATTAAAACTCAAATGGGTATTCTTTTAATGGTTTAACTGATCAAGATGTTTCCTCAAGCTTCTATACTAAGTGGAACATTGCAATCACACTTTTGTTGGTTTTCTTGTCAGATGTATTGATGATTTTATGCATGAAACATTTACAACATTTCTTTGCTTAATCTGTATTTCTTTAAAAGTCCATCAAGTGCATTTATCCTACTTTTGGAACCAACAAATAATAATTGAATTTGAAATGTTTTTATTAGATTCTTTCTATCACTACTAAACTAAAGAAGTTTATTTATTTTGAATAAAAAGGTATCAGTTTTGTTAACTGAATTTCTGATAATAATGAACTCTGAGGATGTGATAGCTTAAAGAAATTATAATACTGAAAAATACCATATACATAAAGAATGTTATTCTGTCTTTCCTGTTTTTGACAGGAAGTTGATGTACTGTTCCAGCAGGATAATACCTGCCCACATAATGCCTGTGATACTCAACATGCTCTGCAAGAGGTTGAACAGCTTTCCTGGCCAATATGATTACCAATCATGTTCAATATTTAACACATATGGGGCTTCACTTGACTCATTTAACTCTTACAGTATTACATCAAGTAGTATTCACCATCTGTTCAGTCATATGCATGTGAGAGTACAAACCTGTATTAATATTCAAGTAAGATATAGTGTATTAATATGCAGTCTGAGTAATATTGATGCCGTCTTATTTTAGGACTTGTGTACATATTAATTTGGTTATGTAATCATTTTATATCATCCAACTAATATTACTTGCATGTTTAAGTGCATATTCAAGGTGTTGTAATTTAATTTTCCATTAGTCTCTACCGTGGGGTGGCTAAACAGCAGCTTGCAAGCCGCATGTGGCTCTTTGAGCTTTAATATGCGGCTTATGGATATAAGAAAAATTTTGGGCTTTATAATTATTTACTGGGTATGAATTGAGACCCCATTGGATTAAAACACAAGTTTCATCTTCATGGTTAGAAAAAGTATATTTAAGAATTTAAATCTTAACTTTAATGCTAGATCTGAGTGTGGCATTGTTCTTTAGTGCTGAGGGAAGGAATAGTCAGTCAGCGAGGATTACAAAGGAATGTCAAAAGACTGAAATCATAAGTAAGAGGATTAAGTAGACTGCACTCACGTTATGTACATATATAATTTTACTGAAATGCAAATTTTTACATTTTTCTGAGAAGTTCCCATAATTCATTACCATATGAAATACACTCAATATAGTGAAAAACAATCATCAGTCAAGATTTTGAAAACATTTGGTGTGTGTATATATATATATATATATATATATATATATATATATATATATATATATGTGTGTGTGTGTGCACTTTGTGATTACTGAAATCAATAGAAATTAACTGTTTAAAGAACTGTATACATGAATCAATATTACTGCATACATGCATTTCTTAATATTTATATAAAAATTTTGTAACAAAATGTGTATGCAACAAAAACCTATATGTAAATTTTGTTCATGACCTATGGCTCACAAACATCTGAACTTTATTGTATTTGGCTCTTACATTAAGCAAGTATGGTCACCCCTGGTCAATACACACACACACACACACACACACACACACACATATCTCTCCTCTGGTTGATGATGGATTTTATCATTCAAAGCATCTCTGAATTTCTTCTTTATATAAATATTTTTGAGAAATATCTACAATACATACTTAATTTCTTTTAGATGAAACATTGAATTGAATATCAATACAAAGGTTAACATTTACCTTTACTTGGTTTGGAAATTCCTCTTTCAGTCCATAAAGTAAAAAAAAAATTGCATTCATTTTAGTTTCTACCAATTTATCACGGTAAGAGTGACTTTTTTTCTTCTCTTAGCTTAATAGCAGCAGATGTTAATGTTTATTTCCAAAAGATAAATATTACTAAGACTGGAAGAAAAAAATTGAAAACAAAAAAAATAAATAAATAAAATAAAATACTTATTATTCTTATTATTTTATCTAAAAAAATATAATTGTTTTTAATAATTTGTACATTTTCTTCATTGTGCACATAGTCATAATTTATATTATAAATATATTACTGCTTTTAATTGTTGAAAATGTTGACCATTACTGCAGAAATAGTGTCTAACTGTAATCTTGTTATATCTCTCGTATTACCAAAACTATAATAGCATTTGCTCCTAAAAGAGATATGGCTGTCAAATAAGTTATGAACAAATTGAAATTAGTACATACAAAATACAACATATACAAATGAGAAATGGTTATTAATAAAATACAAAATACATGAATTTTTAGATAATTTTTTGATTCATGATTCATAAATCTTTTTATTAGAGATAAAATAAATCTTCCCATTTTGAGCACCCAGTTTAGGCAAGGCTTATCTTAAGCAGTTTCTGATTTCATATTTCTTTTCTTTTATTAGTGTATCATAATCATTTCAGTTTTTTTAGTTTATTTAAAAAATAACAAAATTATAGTAAAAATATATGTGTGCATATTCACGTATATAATTTGTGTTTGCAATGTTGTCTGTTTTCAATAAACACACATGACAACATTGAAATAAAAATCAACAAAGATGAGGATTTAGTCAAAACAAACTGGGTTGCATATTTTTCAAGTGTATTTTCTTTCTTTTTTTGTACACTGGTGCAGTCTGTCATTACAAGAGTTTAATCACAACAAACTAAGTTTTTTCATATTTTGGCATATTTTCATGTCAGAAAGACAATTGTATTGATTAAAATAATTGGATTATAAAGTTCATTTAAGTTGACTTTGAAACTTAAATGAAAAATGTACAATTTTCATTTATTTGAACTTTCTTCAAATAAAAATACACAGAACATTGACTCTATTTAAATAGAAAGTTGTTTTGATGCAAGGGAGATAATTGTACTGTTAATTGTCTTTAAACAGGATATGTAGCGGATCGACATTTTCTAGGTGTAGTTTTAAGAAAGTTAATCTTTTGAATAAATAAATGATAGAAGATAAATTTACGTTTTATTTTATCTTATTACTTTTAATTTTATTCCACCTCGATAAACCTGTGGTTATGAATTGAAAATCTTTTTACTCTTTTCAGAAATGTATCCTGCAAGAATGTTTTTTTTCCAAATCTGTTTATGAGAAATGCTTTGAAAGAAGCTTGAATCTAATACAACCAAATTAATTTCAACTTATATACAATTATTATCCTTATTTCATAAGTTAAATGGAAGCCATACAGATTCATTTAGAGAGGTAGAGAAGCAGTATTATGAAAGAACATTGGAAAGAAATCAAGATCTATCTTTCTAAATATTATTCGTTCACATTGTGCATCCCAGTGCATATCAAAATTATTTGTTCTTTAGAAAATATCACATCATAATGTGTTTGATTCACTCTAGCTAATAATCTTTTTTGCTATCATTAAATTGTTGAGAAAAATTATGAATGGGGGTGGAGTAAACTGGTTGGGACTGTTAAAAAAAATATTTTATTTTTTATCTAAACTTTCTACATATGACTCATGGTTTTGTGAGTCTGTTATTATTAGTAGGAATGGATTTGTAAGTCTTTGCTTACATAATAATTATTAATATATTAGTGGATATTTTTGGATTGTTTGTAAGTAATGAGAATGGTTCTGTTGTTTCAGAGTTAGAAAGATAAATATATTGTTTTTTTTTGTTTTTTGTTTTTTAATCAGTTCATCCCAATCAAGGTGATAATGCCACTAAGATGTAAGGGGCTACTGGGAGTGAAAGAGAATGAGAAAGCTCTAGAAGGAATTGGAAACCCAATCCTAAACAGGAAACAAGCGATAAACCTCTACTCCTGTTCAAAAGACCAGGGAGGAGTGTGAACTGGTTGAACCTATTTATTCCGATTGAAGGGAAAAAATAAATAATAAATAAATAGCAAATGAAATTTCAAAGTTTAGACAGAGATGTTAGAAGTATAAGCTTGGAGTAGACTCAAGGAAAACAAGGGATAAACTTCTACTCCTGTTCAAAAGACAGGGGGAGGAGTGTGAGCCAGATGTGAATAGGCAGTATTAATAATATGGTATATATTTGACATTTATGCTCTCTCATCAAATACTTATATTCCTGATATTTATTGACACCAAGTTATCAATTTGACAATAATGAATTATCTTCTACTGGCACTCAATCAGATATACTTCCTATTATTTATGGGAGTATGTGTCTTTTATGTCAGGGTCAGGTTTGATTCACATGACAATGAAAATGAGATATCTGTTTGAGGAATGCCTTTTCATACCAACTATATGAATATGTACATTTTTTCCACGTTGTCACCAATGCAACAATATTAGTTTTTATGAATAGACTTGACTTTCTTTTAAGTCTTATCTAGTAGAATATTAATTTTGTCATGTGTTCAAATGTGTATAATCAGATCTCATCACATTTTATTGAATCCAACATCTGCAATGGAGAATAAAGAAACCCCAGACAGGAAGAACTTTAGCAGAAATATATTTATTCAACATATATCCTCTGGACTTCTGAGATTTAATATTCCTCACCAAATTCTTACGTGTTGAAGTACATCTTCAGAATGAGTATTGAACCTTATCTTTTGGACAGATGTTGAATTTCAGTATTTATAACAATTCTGTTACATGGACAATAGATATTGCTTTACCCATGGGAGACATTCCAAGTCGTCTCATTGTAAGTTGGTAGAATGAGTGGCTTTATCCTACATGGAACAGCAATAATGTCTCGGTGGTCAACAGTAATAGATCTCTTCTAGATTGGGGGAACAAATGTCTGATTTTAAAATTAAATTCTCCTCTCATTCTTTCATATGTAACAAAAGCAATTGTATTCTTTGACCAATGTTTGAAATTTAAAAGCTATTATTAAAGTGCCTTGTTATTTTAATTTTTTTAATCGGTTTCACACCATAGAAGGCAGTAAAGCCACTAAGACACAAGGGGTTACTGGGTGTGGAAAAATTAGGAACAGAAACATTAATAGTGAGCAGGAAGAGGAAAGAGTAATCAGGTTGACAGTAGATAGGGATTGACATTGCATTTCTATTTTCATCAATGTAGTATTTGGTTAGCCAAAATGTTTGTTTGGTTTATTAAGAAAAAATAAACACACTATTGATTTTTTATTTTTATTTTTGACATTAGATTTATTAAGCAACCTGTTTATTACTTCATTCCATTGTCTTCTAGCACTTTCTTTTATCATTAAGAGAAATCAAAGATCAGAATAAATGCTCATCAAAAAGTGTAATATCTGCTAATGTTAAATAAATGAAAACTTTTTTTTAACTAAGCTATAGCAATTTTTGCTTGGTCATCAAAGAAACATGTGGTCTCATGATAACTCATTCCAAATGTGTTTTATAGATTGTTACCCATAGTTTGTCTAATTAAGAGTAGTACTTGTTTGAATCAATCATTTGATACTTTTTGAAAAATGCAAGCATTCTTTCAATCCCACCATATATCTTCCATCAGCTTCTTTGGATAAAGCCAGGCCGTTGCTATATGTGCTGGTTCATCTCACTTTCCCAATAATCTCTTGCATTTCGTATTGCTGTAAATTATTCACTTTTCATTGCTCATCACAATTTGTTCAAAAATGGAATGTTTAAATAGGAAATGACACCTGGAAATATAGTCACATATATATCAACACAACATAATCATGCTGAGGCAAATGATTTTCACTGTTTTGGATGTTTGGAGTATGTTAGCTGTTATCTGCATTGTATAATGTTACTCATTCTTAAGTAATGTTTTCATCTGATTGTGAGAAATCTCAACTGGACTATCTACCTGAATGTAGAGCATTGTCCAGCAAGAAAACTTTGCAGACCACTTCCTTTGAACCATAAGAAAAAAATGTGTGTTGAAAATGTTACTTATTTTCTCCAATCTTCAATGTTAGAATCAATAAACAAAAATATGCTAGTTTTGACAATTTACACTATTTACATTGTTTGGACTATTGTCCTCATTTTAGCCATTGTAGACACCAGCCTTCTGTCAGGTGATGGCATTTTGAACTGAACACTTTATTTTGCCCACTGAGGTAGATTGTTCTAGTTCCAAGTCCCTTATCCACATCTTTGAGGACACATGGACCAGTGGATAAAAGCATTGGTTGAAGTAATCCAATGACTTGACCAAAGAGTTGTGAGTTCAATACATGGCCACAGCAGAGGTGAACAAAAACTTGGAGAGTTAAGTTACTAAAGGGAAATAACTGAAACTGAGATATCCAGAAAAGGCATGGCACGTGGAACTAGAACAACCTACCCCATTGGACAAAATAAAGGGTTTGGTTTGAAATTCCAGTGTATATCACCTGAAGAAGGCTGGAGCGTACAATGGCTGAAATGTTGTGAATATGACAAAGATGAGGACAACAGTCTGAATAATGTAAATAGTGTAAATATTTACAATACCTCATCTCAGAAATATAGACTGATAGTTTTGGGAAATTCTAAAAAAAAATAATGCATGCTGCTAAGACGAGTCTCAGAGTGTAATGAAGACTAATCTTTCTCTTTCGACATAACAAAGGATGATGAAATTCTGCTTGTTAGAAGTTTTGAGATTAACTTATTTTGCTCTTTCCTCATATTTTTTAATATAAATTTCTATGAAGCTATTTTTTTTTCTAAATTCATAGAATTTGATAAAAACATTAAAAAAACGAGAATAGGAATATGTGTGAAATACATCAATTTCACTGCAGCTGCACATTTCAATAAACCAGATCATACTACTGATAACATCAGATGCATCCTTTATAGCATCTTCATTTAAATTCCAGCAAGAATGCTGAAAGTCCAAATTAAAATACATTTTTAAAATAAATTCATACACTCTATGTTTAAACTAGAATTAAGGCAGACTTAAAGAATACAGTTTCCACAAAAAGCCTTCTACAAACCCTCTACAACCCTAATCATGGCTAACAACGAGTTCAAAACTATCAGATCTCTTTGGAAATATAACACATGCAGAGGGGGTGGTCTTTTCTCATCATGCTTCTATTTGGTCAAAAGGCCTACTAATATACAATAAATATCAGTGGACTTATTATCAGTATTATTATTATTGTTATTTCAATGGCCTGTTATATAAACAATAGCAACAGCTGCAAAATTAAAATTACAGAGAACCAATATTACTTATGAGTTCAAATGCCCCTTAAGGAACTATGTTTGAGGTTAAACCAAACTCATAAATAATTATATTAGTCATACCACTACATGCCTATCTAGATGACCACATTACACCTATCTGACCATAGCTCAATTAGGACTCATTTAAACATGCACAGAAACCTACCAAACTCCATCCGCAGCATACTAGTAGAAAATACAAGTATAATAGCCTCATCCATACATAAAAAAGATTAAAAATAATGGAAGCACTAATAATAAAAAAAATGAAAAGCCAACACTCAATAACATTAACTATGAACATGGCCACAATGTGCTGACCATGTCTGGAAAATAAAACATTCCTATAACTTCAGATGCATACATAAAAAAGCCTACACATTCAGTTAAAAATAAAAATCATCTCTGATAATGGGTAAAAGAATAGCCAAAAATACCCAGATATGCAGAACTTTTGGACAATGTTTACATTCTGTGTTCAGAAAAAAGATACTTGTATAAACACATGAAAAATTAAATAAAAAGCTTAATTGTAGTACCTTGTCAGTTGTCTTTAACAAAATACACACACACACACAGGGCATATTGAAAGCAAGAGGGCCAAAGGGGAAACAGCAAGTTATCTACCTAATGAGCTTGTGAAAATGGATGGCAGAAGAGAGACTGCGATAGATAGTGAATGGACAAGCATTATTTAGAAGTACAAAAGATAGAAAGTTGTAGAGAGTGATGATGCCCCACGTCCTGTAGGAACAAAGCACACAGAAGAAATAAATATATGCGTGTATGGGTGTGGCTTCCATACAGTCCTCTTGTCTATCGCCCTGGAATACATATTTTTACTAAATGATTAAAACCAACACCAAAATGAATTTGTAGCTTTTCTGTAATGAAATTCCATTATCTTTTCACTAATTTACTTTTTCTTAACATCTTTTGCTGAATAATGTTTATTGTCATGTCATATACATATAGGTGCAGATACATATGTCAGATTTATTATATTTTAAATTCTCTTCAAAAGAAAGAGTAGCAATAACACTTTCCTTGGTGCCATCTCAATACACCAGCAAACAGCAAAATCTCTTTTAAAGTAAAATATGACTGTGTTCACTTCTAATAACCTACCGATGCTAGCAAAGAATATAATTTCATTTAGGTGGAAGGAATTTTGTGCATGTGTTGTGTATACATAATCAGACATGTTTTGTTTGAAAATAATCTCTGTCTGTACAGTACTTGGTCATGGTTAAATGTAATTGACAGAAATGCCCAACAAATAGAATTGACAAATTTTGCAATAAGCAATAACAAAAGAAAGGAAGGAACACAGCTGTGGTAATAAAATAAGCACATCCCATCTCCCCTCTTGCTTGTAACCTTCCACTATAATAAAATAAATGTTTTCATTGCTAAGGCTGAATTAATGAAATAAAGTTTCATAAGCTTCTACTTAGAGTTGTTGCTATATTACAAGGGCAAAAATAATACTAAGTAAACAATATATGCCAGACTGCAACTTTTTGTTCACAAACTAAGAATGATGTTAACACACAAAAGGGATACAGACAAGTGATTGCAGCATTCTGAATTCAAGACAAGAAAGAACAAGAATATGGTGGATGAGACTGAGAATTGGTCTATCTTATTGCCTAGGAAGAAGTCCCAGCATGCATCTGTATGAGTTGTCTATAAATTTGGGGTGAAGCAAACTTTTGCAGTCATTCCTCCCAGGATTGAAACAAACTCCCACTGTCAATCAAAGGTATGAGTGCACTCATCTCCTTCTTCTCCCCTCTATGGGGAGGTGCATTAAATACAAACAAGATACACATGAATATTTATAATTGTTGTTGCATTTTTCTTTTTTGTTGTTTAATATCTTAATATTTCAAAACATTCTTTTATTCTTAAAGATATATATATATATATATATATATATATATATATATATATATATATATATATATATATATTCTACCATTTCAAATCCTTCAAAAACTTGTTCAAATCTGCGTGAATGTATAGATTTTACATAAGGGTTATTTATATATATATATATATATATATAAGTAAAAGTATCCTTTCACTTCAATGAAATTAAACTCATTGTTTGCATTTTGTTAGACTGACAGAATAATCAATATGTTCATGTTATTTATTTTTGTGGAATTATTCTGTTCAGTAGCAAATTAATTTTTATGGGCTCCTGTTTTCTAACCTGACACCCAAGTTGGACTGTCTTACAGAGCTTCAAACAACTTCCGCAAGGCCATTAGTGAGAAGTGATCACAAACTGCCACAGTTGGAGTTTGAACTTTGCTGATTTTATTCTCCATGCTATTAGCCATTAAGCTACTTGTACCTCCTTATATAAGCATAGTACTCTAAACTGGTCAGAAATGCAAAAAGCTGTGAGTGTTCTCACAGGTGTGCATCTCCTAGAATCCATCACTTTCATCACCTCCCCAAAAGGCCACTCATATCATTGCCCATGTATAATCTGTTTCACAAAATGAAGCATCATGTTTTCTCTGATGTACATGTCTCAATTCTCCAGCACTCAAAGAAGCAGGTTTTATGCTGATTGATGCAGACTTGTGTTAAATATCCCAGCAACAGATGAAGTTGTCATCTTTAGGCTGAGAATTTCATGATTGGAAGTATAGACTTGGAAACTGCAATGACAATAAATGCCTTGAGTTCTCTTCATTACTAACACTTTATTCCAGCAGAAATAGCTGTAAACCTACAATACTACTCATCTGCTCAAAAGACTGGCACTTCATAGACTACATTTTTGTGAAGGGGGGTATAAAACATTAAACAGAGTGATTCTCAGTACTGAATGCTACAATGATCACCACTTTCTCTGTCACAATCTCCATTTCTATTTTCAGCCAAAGTTTAATTAAAACAAACTCACAAAAATGATCATTGTTAAGTGTCTCCAAAATAAGTGAATGAACAAAATTTCAAAAAAGCATGTGATACAAACTAGAAGACTTCAGTTGTCCGACAAACCCTTTTAAAGTTTTCCATTAGCTTATAAAGTTTTCTATCCTGAAAACATTAAAAGAATTCTTGATTAGTTTGATGAAAATTACTTGGAATTTCAGGGATTACTAACATAAAAAGGTTAACACACCAAGCACCATGCCTTGTGCAACCATTTTGCCCTTAGAGAAAGAAAACCATCTGTCAGATATGCAATATTTTTTAGCATAAACTTTCAACATCTAAAATGAATGGTGAACATATCCTTTGAAAATATTCAAACTTTGTGCTGATGTCAGTAACTAAAGAAGTCTTTTATGGCTTTGCCTACCAGCTGCTGAGCCTAAAGATAAAACTGCATGCTGAAAAGAACATGCTTGAACTGTTAGTTTGAGATCTCCCACACTTTTTCAACACCAATTACATAGCCACAGTTGACTGCATCAAAAAACAACCAATGAAATTGGAACTGAATGTAGTATGAATACCACAAATGAGTTTAAAAGCAATTAATCAATTGAGGACTGGCAAAAACTCAGATATTGATGTCATGGTACTGGAGATGTGGAAAAATGACGGTTCTACTTTGTACAGTTTCATCATCCGACTGCTAGGAGCAGGGCAAACTCTCTCAAAAACAAAGGGAGATAAATCAGAATGCACCAATTACCATGGAATTACCTAGTTTGAAATTGCTGGAAAAAAATTTGTAAATGTTGCATAAGATCACCTTCCTAGGAAGTTTATTGTTTTAGAGGTAATCATGTTATAACACCTGCTTTTTGTATTGAGGCAGACATTACAAAAATGTTGCCACAGGCAGAACAAAGGATTGTATCATGCTAAAGATTGAGAGCAGGTTGAAGTTTGGAAAATTCTTGGCAGGTTTGGTTGTCTACCTATGTTCATCTGATTCTAAGAAGCACAATTTGATCAAGTCAGATCTGGTAAAGAATGGTGTGAAGTAGGGCTGACACCCCCCCCCACTATATTTTTCGGAGTGATGCTGAAATTGGCTAAAAAAACTCCTAGATGAAGACAATATGTACCTCTGTTTAATCTGCGATGTTTTCTGTTTAATACAATGACTATAGAACTGCTTGTCAGTGAGTTTCTGTTTGCTGTTGATGCAGCCATATTGCTACTATGAAATCAGCCTTGTAGTGTGTTGTCAGCTTTGTAATAAATACTGTATTCTTCCATTAGACTTCACCCTGACAGGAATATCATCCACACCAATCTCTATCAAACAGAACTGAAAACAACCCAGGAGTTTTGGGGTGTGTTATATCTTCCGAGACCAAAATAGTCAGATAGATAAAAGACAAAGGCAAACAGTTTTTGGCAACTTTTGTAAACATGTTTGGAGAAATAAAAGCCTTAGAAAAGACAAAACTTTATAAACCTGTTCCACTGATCACCCTCCTATATGTTGCATTCATATATTATGTTGGGAAAAGGAGACAAGAATGTAAAACTCAAGTTCCAGTAAAAGTAATCTTTATCATACTTCTCAAACATTTTCTTGCAGCACATATTGGCCTCACCAGCCATCTCAGTAAGTTTGCATCAGAAAAGAAATATCACTTTAGATTTTCACTCCTGAAGACAAAATCATCTTATCTAGCATTTTTTATATTAATATTTTATTATTTACACTATTTACATTGTTCAGACAGTTGTCCTCATCTTTATTGTCATATTCACAATGTTTCAGCTGTTGTACACTCCAACTTTCTTCAGGTTATATATGGTAGAATTTCAAACTTTATTTTGTCCACCAGGGTAGTTTGTTCTAGTTCCACATGCCATGCCTTTTCTGAATATCTCAGTTTCAGTTATTTCCTTTTAGTAACTCAAAAACTATCCAAGTTTTTGTTCACTTCTGATGTGGTCAGCTATTGAACTCACAACTCTTTGGGTCAAGTCACTGGATTACTTCAACCAACATTTGTATTTGCTGGGCCAAGTGATCCCAAGGATGTAGATATGGCATGTGGAACTAGATTCTAGTTCCAGTGACCATGGCACAGCCGTTCCATGGCACTTGGAAATTTGGTGAATGTGTCACCTTGTGGGATGCCAGGCATTACAGGACAAGGTCAAATGAATGCAGTCATAATTCTGTCAATCTTTGGCAGGTCGGATTAAAAAGACCAACCAACCAGATGTGGCCTGCGGGCCATAGTTTGTCCACCTCTAAACTAGAACGATCTTCCCTGGTAGATGAAATAGGAGGTTTGGTTCAAAATTCTAATGTATATCACCTGAAGAAGGCCAGAATATTGTGAATAGGACAATAAAAATATTAACAGTCTGAACAATGTAAATGGTTATAATACCTCATCTCAGAAATATAGACAGATAATATTTTATTATTTGAAACCAGTATAAATGGTAGTTTAATTCCCTTGTTCTGTTTGCTATTTTTCCATTCCTTTGTACAGGATCTGATATTGTTTTGGACATCTGATTATTTTTATTATTCCAACTGACTAGCCATCTTTTGATGAATATTGCATATAAATACTTTAAGGAAATGTCAGATATGGTGCATATAAATATGTATGTGTAGATGTACAGGGAGCATAATGGTTACCAATGTAGAATCAATTCAAATTCTAACCAAGATTGTTTCATTCACTTTGCACTAATGCCCTTGGAAAAAGCCGGAATCCATCTTCCTCCACCTATGGAATAAATAGCAGGGTGTACTAGGATCTCTTACCTTGGTTGGGCAACCAGTCTAGGAGAAGGATAATTTGGAATTCAAAACTAGCCTGAAAAGAGATTAGCTCTATCTTACCCAGATACTGCTATTATATAAATATACATGTAGACATAAACACACACACACATGCATACATATATATATATATATATATATATATACACCTGTTTGATAGTTATGTACTTACAGATGGTGTCAATGTTTGGTGCATGAACCTGGGTAAAATGTAGGATTTTGTATGCAAAGTTTCAAGGCAAGCTCTCCTTTTTTTAAAAAAATAATGTTCACCCAATACAAGGCCCAAGAGCCGCTCAATGTAGAGGTTTACTGTGTGGATTTATATTAGTGTAGGAAATAACAAGTTTTAGGAATCAGATTTTAGAAGGAACCGGAATCCCAATCCTAAATAGGAACTCCTGACTTAGAATATTTGTATAATGTTGTCTTATTGTCTACATCAAATCATGCTGAAAATATCAGTTCTTTTTCAATGACTGAAGTTAAGCAGCATCAAGCCCAGTCAGTACTTAGATGGGGGACCACCTTGGGAACACCTGGTACTATAAGCAACAATCTACAATCTTATATGTTTTGGTTTCAAATAACCCACAACGGGTAGATAAGCTGTAAATAAACAAATAACTCAATTAATTATTACTTCCATATCTCTTCATTTCACTCTGTGTTTGATAAAACTGAGTTTAGTAAATAACAATATATCTCTATGTATGTATGGGTATTTGGGTCATCTGACCATAAGATCAGTTTTCAGATCTCACATTGGTTAATTTGTCAGGGAGATGACTTCTTGATAATATTAACCGGGGGGGGGGGGGAGAGATGATCCCAGCATTAGGAAGTAACTGAAACAAAACTGTTTGGAAGGTGTTGATGGTTGTGCTACTAAGTCAAAAGTCATTGTAAGCAATTGTTTGGTTGTACGAGTCTTGTTCATCTACTGATTGTACCAGATTATGTGTGCTCTCCCAGAAACTGTAACTAAGGTCTGCTCACCATAGTTGCAGTATAAATCACAGATTGGCTCAGTGGATTTGAATAAGCACAATTTTTTTAATCATTTCACCCTAAACAAGGTAGGAATGCCACTAGTGAGCAGGGGGTTACAGGGAGTGAAAGTGAATGAGAAAACTGAGTATAGGGAGGATTACGGAAAGGACAAAAAATGAATGGGATTCAAGAAGACAACATGACAATTGACATTGCATTTTTGAAGATTTTAGTCATCAGGAAAGCAAGTAAACAGAAGGGAGTTCCACAGGTGAGAAGTGCAAGAAAAGAAACTGTTGGAGTAGAAGAGGTGGTTGCATTTAGCAATTTCAACAGTAAAATGGTGGGATCTAGTTACCAATCTAGTAGGATGCTTAAATTCATGTATGTGGGGCACAAGGGATAAAAAGCTTGTCAGAACAGTTGCCATGATAATATCTGTAGAAAAGACAGAGGGGCGCCATGTCACATCAGTGTGAAATTGACTAAAGTCAAGATGCTTGGTCAGGATTGATTACATTATAGATCCTTCTTTGGATTTTGTCAAGCACCTCGAGATGAATAGTAGGTACACCAGACCAGATATGGCAACAGTATTCAATGCACAGCTGAATGGTAGATTTGTAAATGTACAAGATGTGGCTGAGTGGGTATCTGCAACTGGGATTAGCTAGCCATCTTAACAGAAGGTTGTATTTGGAAACAAGCAGTCAGCCAGCCATTATATATGTATAAAGCTTTTATTCTTCTTTTGTGGTCTTCAACTTATAATTAATATGTCATTGTGATAATTTTCAGGAAATTTCTTTTCCTGCATAGCCAAGAGAATATCTTCTATTGGCCAATCAAGTTACCTGTCTCCATTGATCCAAGCCCTCTATCCATACAGGAAATGGAATGTATGCTATTCTTTTCTGAAATCAATGTTCTGCACCCAACAATATTATAAGAATGGCACTCAGAAATATTCTTAATATTTCTGAATAATTATCATTCAGGCTGTTAGACAGACTTTGAAAATTAAAGAGAATTACTAAAACTGTTTCATGATATTGCATTTGCTTGGCTCTGCAGTGGTTGACATAAAGTACACTATGTATTAATCTCAACCTGTTTATGATTTATTCCAAACTGGTACAGCTTGCATTAGTTAAAGTGATCAATAAATATAAGATGATTCTAATATTATTGTCCTGTTGCAGATTCTAGAGCTGTCTTTATACAGAGATATGGATTATTGATATTTATTGTTGAAACTTCTAAGATATTATAAAGAAAATTGCCCATTGTTTAGTTTGCATTTTCCCATGAGGGTTTCATTGTTTTTTATAAATTATTTACATTTAGTAATCATTCTACTTGCAAAATAGGAAAATTTTATTTCAGAAAGGATTTTCATCAATGATTATTACTCTGATTTCTTACCAGGAAAGTTAACTGCAGAAGTTTGTGCCTTTCTCAATGTCTAGTTAAATATATATATATATATATATATATATATATATATATATATGTAAGTTTCCTTTTCATTATTGTGGACATATAACTATGTATATTTAAAACTCCAGCCTAATGTTCTGTGTTCTGTATTTTTTAAATTCTAAATTCCCTTGGATTCTCTGTTTTATTTTAGAGAGTGGAGAGACATAATATTTTAAAAGAATAAATATATAATCCCACATTATTTAGAACCAGATTTATGTTTTTATTCTCATTTAACAAAAAGCTAATCATAGGTTTGGGTATTTTTTAAGTTTTTACATTTCTCTACATGCAACTAATTTAAAAATTGCATTTTAATGATTTTTCTTGCATAATCATTCTGAAATACTAAAATTGAAAAGAAAATTATTTCTGGTAAATTGTTCAGTATATTTGAAAAATTTTGCATAAAAAACTTGCTTAATTTTATTGTGCAACTCCAATGTCAGAATTATCGAGAGCCGATTTGATTTTGCAGAACTACTTGCTGTAATTGCAATTTTCATAAAAAAAGAAAGCAAATGTATTTGTAAAATGAAACAACAATCCACTAATATAAAAGTTAGTATATATATATATATATATATATATATATATATATATACACACACACACACACACACACAAATATATTTTTCAATTTAAAATTTTTTTTCTTAAATTACATAATCAAAAAATATGATTGTTTTTACTTACCAATGGAAGAATTTATGTAGTCTTTTCGAATCCAGAACAATCTGTGAGATAAAATTATCTTTTTTGCCTGTGTCAGAAATGTCACATTCTCAATATTCAGGTATGTTGTTAGGTAAGTGTAAACAATTGGATTAATAGGTTTTTATGTGAGATTCCGTCCAGGGTATGATGATAAACTGCATCCAGCAGCAAGGCCTCTGATCAGGAGGTTTTGAGGAGCGTGGAACTGCCTCTTAGTTGCTGTTGTTCCCGGATCCACCCTGACCCAGGGTTATAGCACCTGTTAAGGTCCCAGCTATGGGTAAATAGTTTCCCCCCTCCCTTGATCTTAAGTCAGAATACTAGGAAAGTGTAAGAATGGGTTTTTTGTAATAATAATACCATCAACACAAATTGCAGTATATAAAGTGCACATTCACAAAACCTGATTTCAAAAACCTAAAATTTTCCCTAAATGGGGCCACCTGTTTGCCGTGGGTGGCGACCCGTGATGCCTGGGGACGGAGTCATGGTGACTGAGTGACTCCTGATCTGGTATAAAATGACCAGGAGTTTCCACAACACGTCACTTCGGCCCCTACCTGGGATAGACAGGTCGATGGAATAGCCCAATCCATTCCAATCGGCTAGTCACATAGTGGTAAGGGCTAGTTGGGATGATAGATAATGGGTCCAACAGGGCCACGAAACTTTATATCATACTATACTTGGGTAGATATGGTGGGAGAGTGCAAGTGCTTGTATCCATTCTCAACACAACTATACTGTCTGTGTAGCCTTGGCAGATTAGGGCGAATGGGATTAGTCCCCCCTGATAGCGTCCCTTAAGAGGGAACTTTGAGGTGGGTGGGAGCACAGACAGTGAATACAAAAATTAAAATTATATGGCTAACTTTTATAAGCAAACCAAGAGACAATATGAAACTTCTGAAATGAAATAGAAAAAAATCAATTTCCAACTTTCCTTGTTGTAGAATCAGTAGGGGGTGATGTATCAAAAGTGTCTCCTTTCGTGTTGCAAAGGGTTATTTCAGACATGATCAGACCACAATCTGTTAAAAAAATAAAGAAAAATAAGACTCTCTTAATTCAAGTGATATCCAAAAAAGACGCAGAGAAATTGCTAAAAATCAAGCTAATTGACAACAATAAAGTCAAGGCCTACCCCCATCAATTTCTTAATTCATCAAAAGGAGTAATAAAATGCCCAGAACTGTCACTTTGTTCATCAGAAGAAATTGAAAATGACGATACTGTAAAAAAGCATGGAGTAACAGATGTTAAAAGAATGCAAGTAAAAAGAAATGACACAGTAATAAACACCAACACATATATTTTGACATTCGACAAACCGACTCTACCAAAAGAAATAAAGATAGGTTACACAATAGCCAAGGTAGAGCCATACATTCATAATCCCCTTAGATGTCATAAATGTCAGAAATTTGGTCATCATAGATGGGGCGTGGGTGGAAAGGGCACTTGGAAATACCAGGGTGGTGTATTAAATAATGGATTGGAACTGGAAATTGAAGAGCTGAATTTCAATACCCTCAGGGAACTCACCTCTTCTCCCTCCAGCTATAAGTTATTATTGTCTCAAAAAAAGTTTTTACAATCCAAGAATATTTTCAGAAATTATTTCATTTTCTGTTCTTGCCCTATTCACAGGAACATAAAATAAACATTTATAAATGTCTGTTGAAAAAATAAAGTTAAGACATCACTTGAAAAATTATTTTTGGATTTTCTTGGATCAATCTTACAATACATACAAAACAAAAATGAATTTTTTAACTTTGATTTTAAACATAATCCATGAATTGAAATTATTTTAAAACTCACCAGAATGATTAAATAATCATTGATGATTTGACAGAAATTAACCTCAAAATATTTATTTCTTTTATTTTATGATTTTTACATGTTACATTTATTTCAACAATTTAATAGTAGCACATGTATATAAATATTTGTCAAAAATCTAAAAAAGTTTTTTAAAAAATATTTTAAAATTCATATGTATTGTTTCCTAAAATGTTGCAGCTATTTTTGTCTTCTTACCTGTAGCACATAAATGTATATGTGTGGATGACAATATGTGTGGGAGTGAAAAGATACTGGCTGCTCTAGAATAGTGGTTAACAAGCTAATCTTGCAGACCAATACTTGTCTCTTAAGTTCAATCTTTACAGGGTGCCCCACTATTGTGACCCCCTAAGCTTAGTGAATGTGTGTGTGTGTGTGTGCGTGTGTGCACACATTCTTCATCCTAATCTTCTGCTTGAATCCTTCTGAAAAAAAGAAACAAAAAAATATAATCTAAATCCTTAAATCCTTACCCATCACTGCCCCAGTGGCCTTCTTAAATGAGATAATATTTTTACGATTTAGTTTCTTCATAAAAAACAAAAAAGAAAGCATAAAAGCAAATGAAAAATATTTTTGTTGGTTTACTTCTCTCTTCATTTTATTTTAATTATTCCTTCTTTAAATGTTAAAAGTGCATTTCATTTTTCTTTTCTTTCTTCAGTTACATTTTCTTTTTTGTCAGTTTCTTGAATTTGGCGTTTTGGTTTTTAATCTTTCTTTTTGTTGATTGAGCTTTAATTTTAGTTTCATTTGTTTTTGTTAATCAAATTCTATTCTGTGTGATGTCGTTAGCAAAAGGGGTGATCCCAAAGTGCAAATTGCATATCAGAGGTACCAAAATCAAACAAGTGCAGAAATTTAAATATCTAGGAAGTGTTTTAACAAAGGATGGAAAGTGTGACACTGAGATCCAAAGGCGCATCGGGATAGCCAAGGAGGCATTCCAAAAGCTAAGCAGAGTTCAAAGAAATAGGAAAAGAGTACTAAACTGCTATGCAATATGTATAGCAATGAGTATATGGATGATCTCCTCAAAGATGAAGAAGAAACTTGAAGCAACAGAAAACGGGTTCTACATATGGATACCATGGACCAGAAATGTGAGTAATGATAAAATTTTTGAAAAAATGGAAACTAAATGAAAACACGAGGAAGAGACAGTTGAGGTTTCTGGGACATATAAGGGCTTGGAAAATCTGATACTCATAGGAGAGATAGAGGAAAACAATGCATAACATACTTAATGAACTTAAGTAAATGGATGGTGGCGCAGGGCTTAGGAGAAATAACAGAAAGACAAAGTTTATTAAGAGCTACAAAGGACAGGAAGTTGTCCTGAGGAGAAGAAGCTACATGCATTTTTATGCTTTTGTCCATGTGAATTCTTAGGATGGGATCCTATGAGAAAACTTTGTTTCATTGTTTATGAATGAGGATTTTGATATTTAGTTCTAGATTAATGGGGGATGGGTTCTTTTAAAGAAGAAAAATGTTATTGGAAATAGATTGCCTAAATAGATTGGTTCTTGTTTATTTATCTATCTCATTTTGTTTCTATCTGTTAATAATTTAACTGGATTTTTTTAATCATTTCACCCCAAGCAAGGCAATAAATCTTCTAAGGGGTTACAGTGTGTGAAAGAATATGAGAAAAAGAAATGCATTCTTAAGGAGAGAGGACAATAAAAGAAGAACGATTAAGAAGACAGAAGATAATGATTATGTTATTTACACTATTTACATTGTTCAGACTGTCATATCTTCATTATCATATTCACAACGTTTCAGCTATTGTGAATGCCATTCTTCTTCAGGTAATGTACGTTGGAATTTTGAATCAAACCCTTTATTTCGTCCACATGCCTTTTCTGGATGTCTCAGTTTCCATTATTTCCCTTTAGTAACTCAACTCTCCAAGTTTGTGTTCACCTCTGCTGTGGCCAGGTCACTCAGTTACTTCAACCAATGCTTTTATTCACTGGGCCATGTGTATTTGGGGAATTAAGTGAAACTGAGATATCTAGAAACTAGAACAATCTACTCCAGTGAACAAAATAAAGGGTTTGGTTTGAAATTCCAATGTATATCATCTGAAGAAGGCTGGAATGTACAATGGTTGAAATGTTGTGAATATGACAACGAAGATGAGAACAACAATTCAAACACTGTAAATAGTTACAGTACCTCATCTCAGAAATATAGACAGTTAACGATTATGTGTGTACATACAATGCAAATTCTTAAAGGAGTGGGAGTTCAAGTTTACATAAAGCTTGATTTTTCTATTTTTCTAAATATATACCAATTTTTCAGCATCTGCGATTCTAAAATTCTTGTGGGATTAACAATTTTTCTTGTCCAGTTGTCAAGTAAAATCTTAATTCCATGAAGTTCTTCTTATTTGCCATTCCAAGGATTTAACTATTTCAATCATCAGGTTTTCAATAGCACAATCTGGCAAATTTAGACCATGAATTCATTCTGAAAATCCTTCCCTTCATATCTATTTGTAAGTTTAGTAATATGGAGTATAAATTGATTATCTACAGAAATACATTTATTTCACAAACTAATATATATTTTTTAAAGATTTTTACTACTAATAATTACTTTCTGCTTCCTAATTATGGAGTTGATGCTTGGATAATTGACCTATTCATAATACAAATGCATTGGACAGTTTAAAATTTGGATATAACTAGTCATTTAAGTGCATTTTATAGGCTTGATGAATGGATCTATTCGTGTAGTTCTATAAATTAAAATAAAAAATGGTTGATGCAGAGACACACAAGGTGCCTAAATGCAAAAATAATCATTTCCTAGTTTTGCACAGGCAAATATATTTTTCAGTTTTCAAATTTTTCTCAAATGACATAATCATAAAAAAATATAATTGTTTTTACTTACCAATGGAAGAATTTATGTGGTCTGTTGGAATCCAGAACAACCTGTGAGATAAAATTATCTTTTTTGCCTGTGTCAGAAATGTCACATTCTCAATATTCAGGTATGTTGTTAGGTAAGTGCAAACAATTGGATTAATAGGTTTTTATGTGAGATTCTGAGAGGACTATTGAGGTTGGTAATACTACAACAGTGGTAGCACCACATTAAAGCTAACCATGATAGAAACAAATGAATGTGTAATAATATTCAAAATTGAATAATTAAAATAATTAGCATGTAACGATTTCAGAGGCATGTTAAAATATCACTCTAAAAGAGGATCAACATACATGCATATATACATTACATACATATTATATATATATATATATATATATATATATATATATATATATATATATATATATATATAAAGTGTAAAAAGTTTTTGTGTGATGCATTTCATCACACAGTCTGATGAAATTCTAAGGGAACAAATGAATCACACAAAAATTTTTTACACTTTGTCTGTCTGTCTCTCATATATACATACATACATACATACATACATACATACATATATATATGTGTGTGTGTGTGTGTGTCTAAAATAGGATATAGAATCTTGACAAATGGAAAATGTTTCATTGAAACTAGATTTGCTTATGCATTTCACTATTCAAAGCTTCATCAGATCCCAAAACGAAAGAAAGAAATGTGTATTTGTGTGTATTCTTAAATAATGAATCATTGTACTTTTTCCCTAAGCTGGAGTTTCTCATGATTAAAGAAAGAAGTAAATGTTTATTTTGTATCTTTTCTTTATAATTCTTAGTTCTTGTAGAAAGTTGTTAATATATTTTACCCAGTTTTTTTGTATCAAATTAAATGTAAATCCTCATCTCATTTTCAGAATGGCTTGAAAGCTGGAAACACATATTGTCAACATCAAAAACACATGGATAGACCTAAAACCTACAAATCTTTTGCTTTCAACCCATTCTGAATGATTGGATGAGGATTTGCCTTGGGTTCAATTCAGAAAAGGCTATATAAATTTCTTTCTTTTGAGCCATTTTGAAAAACGAGATAGAATTTA
Organism: Acanthosepion esculentum; assembly: GCA_964036315.1. Classification (NCBI taxonomy): domain Eukaryota; kingdom Metazoa; phylum Mollusca; class Cephalopoda; order Sepiida; family Sepiidae; genus Acanthosepion; species Acanthosepion esculentum. The sequence goes on along the minus strand of OZ038507.1, from coordinate 40,973,618 downwards.
CCTTTAATTTGGTCCAAAAAACTGGAAAAAATATATTAACAACTTTCGACATGAGCAAAGAATAATAAAGATACAGAATACATATTAACAACCTTTTTTAAAGTTACTAATTTTCTTTCGTCTTTAATCACATGTTAGCTTAGGGAAATTGTGTGACTCATGATTTAAGCATATACACATACACACATTTCTTTCTTTTGTTTTTGGATCTGATAAAGCATAGAAAGGTGAAACGCGTAATCAAATCTAGTTTCAATGAAACATTTTCCATTTGTTAAATTTCTGAAATATATATACTGGGTGTAACAGCAAAATTGTCCAAATCAGGCTATAGCATAATTATCCATCCCACAAAAGGTTTAATATTTAAAAAAACACTAAACTAGTTGAGTTACTTTTTTTCAGGTTTTCAGATAAGATGTTTAGCCATCTTGACACCATTTTTCATAAGAATCACTGAAAACTCTTTTGAGTTATTCAGCTAAAAAGAGAGCCAGTTAAAATTGTTTTGCATCAGACCCGCTGTCTTCCCAACTGATCAATGGTGAGAGGAAAAAGATCATTCAGGCCTTCAGTAATGGTCCCAACATTCATACTCTGGCTTCCATCTTCAAAGTCCATTCAAGAAGCATCAAGAGAACAGTGGATAAGTTTTAAAAAGCAGGAGGTGACAACTGGAAGAGGGATCATCATTTCAAATTAGAGCTAAAGAGATCAATTAGAAAAGATTCAACTCAATCCATAAAACGTTTGGCATGTGAGAGAGGAATTTCAGTTATGACAGTCCAAAGAGCAGTTATAAAAAAAAGACTTGAAAATGAAATTGTATGTGAAACATGTAAGGCACTGTGTTACTCCAGAACAGAAAGGTTGGAGAGGATGAGGGTCATCTTGAATAAGTTGGAAAATGATCCTGGAAAAATATATATTTGAACTTTATTTGAATACTTCAATGTTGGTCAGAGTGTCCAGTGGGATTGCTGCACATGCATTTTCAATTTCTTGTCTAAGGGCTGCCAATGTAGTTGATTTTCTGCGATACACAACATCCTTTAGGATCCCCTACAGTAAACAATGTTAACACAATTTGATAAAATTACAAACAAGTTTTTCTTTTCCTGAATTGTGTATACATGTTTTTTGCAGATTCTGCATATATCTCAAATATATATTATTTCCAGGAAAAAACCACCAAAGATAAAACCTAAAACAAGATTAAAAATTTACGGATGAAAAGAGGTCATGAGGTATAACAAGTGAATTTTTAACCAATCACTGTTGGTTTGTATCTCCTGAATACAGATAAATGAGACTTTGCAACAGGTCATTGTTATTTAAGTCAATTCAAAAATGCAAGCTTGTCTATACCAATCTACTCTTTTTACCTGAAATGGAAGTGGCTAGAGATCAAAAGACATATTGGCAACAGAAACTATGTGCCAGCTTCTCTAAGTCATTCTTACTTCTGCTTCTTTTTTCCCTGTAAACTGGCAGTAATGACTTTTAATAAATATATGTGCTTTCTTTATATCAGACATGTCTATTCCTACAAACATTTCAAGTAATAATCATGTTTACTATGTGGAGATACATCTGCAGAAAATCAACTTAGACACACATTTGCATACAAAATCCTTGCGAAAATGTAAATAAATAGCAGTTTTAAATTGACCACACTTATTGGAAGCTCATAAACTGTATTAGGATGATGTCATAAGCCTATAAAAAGTATCATGAAAATGGAATATCATTCACAGACTGGATTATATGAACAGAATAAGATTTTACTCTGAGCAAGACCAGAAGAAACAACCAAAACATTGGGCAAAAAAGCAAAATCAAAGAATATTAATCTTATTATATAAGAATATTATGATAAAAGATTATAAAAAGCAAGTTTTATTTTTCTTCTCAGCTACCTGTTTCTACATTTGTAATGTTATAGAATACAAACTGGGTGATCAGTTTACTATTTTATCAATTCTTAAAGCTAATTGCTTATTTTATATGTATCATTTATTAAATATAAAATAATACTTGAAATCCTAAATGAGAGGACAGCATTTTCTTTCTTGGCAATTGCTATGTATAAGAGTAGCAATGAAATAGAAACCAAATAAGTTTGTTAAGGCATTCAGTTTGCTTGTGTGTTGGAATTGCATCCCTTGTTTCCTTGAGGTAGGAAAGTGCTTCTTAGTGAAATAAATTGGTTTCTCTGAACCACTGGCCTGCAGACAGTATTCTGAATGAGGAGATTGACTGAGACAAGACTTGTAAAGAAAGCAGATGATTACTGCCATCTTGAAAGGTAGATGTAATATACATAATGCACTTATGTACATAATACAAGGTGCTTTGATTTTATCAGGTCTTTAATCAACATGTAAAGAATGTGTGGTAAAATGAATTTAAATCTTAATAATATGCAAAGAAGAGTCATAACATATTTTCTGGGTCGCTTCGATGTGGTATAATGATTAGCAAGCTTGTTTCGCTAGATCAACTGAAATAGTGAGTTTGATCCTCACTGGATGCTCCACACTTTCAGCCTTGTGCCACATCTAGAAAATCACCATATATATATATCATAATGGGTGTCATGCTGTAATGGTTAGGAAGCTTGTCTCACTAGATCAATTACAACTGAATAGTGAGTTTAATCCTCACTAGGTGCTCCACACTTTCAGCCTTGTGCCACATCTAGGCTACACTTAGAAAATCACCGTAACATATTTTTTATGTAATGGGGGTACGTAGTTGAAGTGGAGCAGGATTGTGAATAAACTTAAACTTACTATTCTGTGACCACACACACACGCACGCACAATATATCAGTACATATGTAGGGCACTTGTTATACTGATGCTATTTTGTCTCCCAGACTAATACTAGATTAGTTAATTCAAATGTTACTAGTACTTTGCTCTTGAGAATTTTGTTTTCAGATTAAGCTAAACTTATATATATAATAGCATAGAGTGCTGGTAGTAATGATAAAACAGTATTTGGTAAAAAATAACAGAGCTAAAGTTTATACTAAGAATAATTATACATTTGTTCCTCACTGGTCAATGCTACTCAAAGCATATAGCAATTGTCAGGCACAAATTAAAATTGCCAATCTAAGACTTCTTTATTTATAGGCTAATTGTAAGATAATAGAGTGATGACCATAGCTCAATTAGGAGTCATTTAAATATATGGAAACCTATGAAACTCCATCTGCAACATACTCGTAGAAAATACAACTATGATAGCCACATCTACAAAAGGTTAAATATGATGGAAACATTAATAATAAAAAAGAAAAAGCCAATATTCAATAATATCAACTAGGAACACAGCCACTGTGTGCTGACCATGTTTAGAAAAAAAAAATTACATCACTCTAGATAAATATATAAAAAAAATGTACACATTCAGTTAAAAATAAAAAAAACATCCTTAATAATGGCTAATAGAATAACTGAAAGCACTTACATATATTGAACATTCAGGCAGTTATTACATGCTTTATGTCCAGAAAAGAAAACAAAAAAAATTGAATAAAAAGCTTAATTGCAGTTTCTTGTCGGTAGTCTTTAATGAAACATATATATAACCAGTACGTGTAAAGACATATTTGAAAAATGATGAAACTGACATAGCACAAAAACAAAATCTCTTTGATGATGTTTTATTAAAATTACTTAAACACTAAACAATTCATATTTAGACTTTCAACAGAAGCCAGGAAAATGTTACGAAATAAAGTAAAAAATAAACGAAAAATTCCTTAATGAATCCATTCTCTGTATTTTTCACTCCATGCAATACACTCTATCTGATCAAAGATTCCAACAAATTCAAGATATTTAAAAATTCTTTGAAGAATTCAGTGAATCAAAATTGGGACTCTTCTTTTATGATGGAATGCACAATGCACCTGTAAAAGGTGTTGTAAGGCCATAGAAAGCCAGTGAAAATATTCTGATGATTGAATAATGATATTGGGAACATACATAATCCAACTACATTTACCGGCTTGAATATTCAAGAAATCATGTCAAAAAAATATTCATCCTCCTTGATGATTGTCACTTCTTTGCAGAAGATCATCTTTTCATTTGGTAGCTTTTTTTGCATGTGTTTTTCATTCAGAATTTTATTATTTCCTTTATTTTTACCTGAGATAAGGCTCTGCCATGTGCCCGTAAGTGATTCTTAAGGCCAGCTTCATTTTTACAACCTCTCTTACACACATGGCAAACATAAAGTTTCTCTGTCTGTTACCTGTTTGAAACTTACCTGTCCCTGTGTACAATCATGTGATGTTTAAGTCCCACAACAGATTTATAAACCTTGTCACAAAAATCGCACAAGCAACCTGCAGGTCTTTCTGGTAGGGTTGCATTCACAGGAGTTTGCACCTGACCTCGCTGGTGTGATCTAATGTGACTGGCTAAACCAAGCACCAAAAGCGTGACTTTTCCACAAATACTGCAAGCGTGTTGGTGTCCTAATAGTTCTGTGACAGATTCTTTTTTCTCCCTTCTTAATGGCATTTTTTTATTGGAATGCTCAATTCTCTTCTGCCCAAAATTGTTGCAGCGTTCCCAAATCAACATTATACAGCCAGATCTATCTCGAGCAACAGTTTCCCAATCTTCAACATTAACACCAAGAGTCTTTAGGTTACATTTAACGACAGCCTTGAAATGTTTTTTTGGCTTATATATATGAGAGACAGTAGGTGCTAAAAAGTTCTCAGTACTGACCATGTAACCAAACATAATTTTTAAAAAATACCTTCTTGGTTAGGCCGAGAACCTTCCAGCAATCTCTCATATAGACCATTAATGAGACAAGGAACCTTTATATACATATTATGAATTTTTATTGATTAAAAAGCCAGAAATTTTCTTCCTTGAACCAGTCATTTGTTTCAATGACTACTAATTTGAACACAACCAGCTGTCAACCATAGTCAATAGCTAATTGCTTGATAGTCATTATTAAAGTAACACCTGTTGTATTGTGGGAAAAGTATTACTTTCTTTTCTCATATGTGAATGACTGCTTAGGATTGAATTAAAGAAAATTTGTTGTTTTACTCAATAATAGAGAGAAAATTTGAGAAGAAACAAAAATATATTTTTTTCCATTCAGTAAGGAGAAATATCTGTTCAAAGTTTTCAAGGCCGCTAGTTGTCAAAGATAATTCAATTCATATTTGTCTTTTAAAATTAACCACATTTTCTTGTTTTGTTAATCAAATATTGGTTAGCAAAAATGTTTTTAAAATTTTCTTTTAATTTTTTATGCATGAGAATTACATGATAGTTTAACTGTTCTTATTTATTTTATCAAATGTTAATTATAAGGTTGTGGAATGACCAGGTGCTGTTTGACTTTCTTCATGATCAAATTGAATTTAAATTCTCAGTTAAAAATGGTCTGTTTGAAAATCTCCTATGTAAATAGATTAAATTTAATAATTTGCTATATAACCTTAACATCTATCTATAGATTATTAGGATGCAGTAATTTTTAGATCAAATTTTCTTTTAAATAAAAAATCAGCTTATTGATTAGAATTGCTAAAAATGAATAAGATGGCCACAAGCAATATTGAAAATTATTGGTGAATGTCTTTAGTTGATAAAAAAATGACTTGTTTTTACTTGAAGGTCATCATGTATACAACATCTCTGGAGATATCAATTGTATTTCACTGAGAAGTTAGAATTGAATCCAAAAATCATCTTTCAAGAAAAAAATGAATGAAAACAGATTCTTAAATTATAATGAAATAAATGAAAACATTGTTATTGCTTATGAAAGCAAGATAAAAAAAAAAAAATTACAGCAGCAGTAAAGGTTGTCTTAAATTCTGAAATAAGTTATAGTCATGTATGGATTTTGTCTGTTTAAAACTTCTCACCAGATTGAGGGAGCACAAAGAATGAAGTGGATAAAAATATTAAAAATAATGATCTTTGTTTTATTTGCCATGCTTTCATATTGCTTTCTCAGTAAAGATTTTATTTCACAAGGTCTCATATCTAGGGCACTTTGATGTGGTGTAATTGTTAGTAAGCTTGTCTCCCTAGAACAATTTACAACTGAGTATCCCATACTTTTGGCCTTGTGCTACATCTAAGCTACACTTTCCCTGACAAATACAATCTCCAACTATTTAAGTGTAACGTCAATCGACATCTCCAGTTGCCTTGATCTATCCACTTCCCTTCTCCACATCCTTTCACCTTTCATTCCTATCTGCTCTCGCTCCAAATCTTCTGTAACCCCCTTGCCTTGATCGATCCACTATCTTTCTCCACATCCTCTCCTTTACCACTCCTATCTGCTCTTCCTCCAAACCTTCTGTAACCCCTTGCGTGCTAGTGGCTTCCAGCCTTGCTTGGGATGATAAGCTTAAAAAAAAAAAAAAAAACACACTTAGAAAATCATTATATCTAGTAATCCAATATTAGGAATATAATAGATTTCTCAGAGCTATCCAAATATTTGTGATTCAATGATTTGGAAATTACTAGACCAACCCTTTAAACCTGTTGGGTTTCTTTGAAAAACAGTTCATCATACAAAATGAAAAGGTAATAATAATATCAATTTTATTATTAATTACACATTTTAATTTGTATTTAAAAGTAGAAAAAGAAGGTTTATTGTTCCACTGGGTTTTATAGTTAACACATTGCATGAAGATTTGGACTAATAGCTTAAAACAGGTTTAGTTTTTTGTCAAAATAATAATTACATTTTTTATTATACATACTTGTTTCTTCCTCACATTTCTTTCAAAATACGTAACGGCAGCAAATCAGCGTGCATCTATTTATTTATTTACCATCAAGTCATGTGACACATAGCCTCTTCACCTTTTAAGTAGTTGTTTATAAAAAAGTTCTAACGTAGTGTAGTGAATTGTATAAAAATATGTTGTATTATGTATATTTTAATTTATTTAATAATTTTGTTATAATGTATTATGCATCTTTACTATTTTTCACACACATAATATACAAGTGTTTGTTTATACATGCAGATTGATATGACAATTTGAATCAAAAACCAAATACTGAATTTCTTATTAAAAATGTCAGAAAAACGGCCTTAGCTCAAGAACCTCTTGCCTAATTTTAATGAAATTTGGCACTGTACTCTGCGGGGGTTAAAGATACAATATACTCCTAAAATTGGTTGGTGTATTATGTACTAAGCTGTATCTTGGAAACACTCATATACATACATATATACAAAATTAGAGTTTTAGTATTATATAGATTTATTCAGCTATATTCGATAGATTCAGGGGTTTTTTTTTCTGAATTGGACAGGCTGTCAAAATAAAGATGCACATGAATTACTAATTTCTTTTGTAGCTGTTTAATAAAGGTGACAGCACACCTCAGAATGGATTAAGAAAGTCAGTTTGATGCTTGTTTAAGGCCACTATTTTTTTATAATGAGGTATTTTTATTTTATTTTGAATTTGAGTTCAAAATTTTATTTTATTTTTGGTATAATTCATCAAATAAATTACTTGTGTTAAGCCTCAGGAGAGTAACTAAGCATTGTGTGCTTATATCAGGAGTTAGATAAAATGGGAAGGAATTTGTATAGTTTATTTGAAAGTTCTATTTTAACCATTTTAATAGATGATTTAGTAAATCACATATAATACTGTGTTTATAGGATAATTGAAGCAATATAATTTAGACTACTTATTTATTCCAAATTCTATATAATTCACTAATTCTGTAAAGTAACATTTTTTCTATGCCTTTACATTTGAGCTATTTTTCTCATCTTGGATGTTAAACTCACAACATTTCGACTGTTTTACCCTCCAGCCTTCTTCAGGTGTCTGTTATCTTCTGGAAATTTTGAACTGAACATTTAAGTATTATTTTATTTTTTATTTTTAGCAAAGAGTCTACATTCTCTTTATGATTGTAGTCACTAGTCTCATTTTCATTTTACGCCGGGAATTTTTTTTTTTTTTGTTGCTTGTGGACATCATTTTTATTTTTTTAAATCGAACTCTTCCTGAGTGACTGTGGCTTCTCTATAGGCTTCTCTATATTCACACATACAGAAACTTGGTAGTAGTCTACCTGGAGCCTGGAAAATGATGAAGCGTATAAAGAGAAAGATAAACACAAAGTGGGGGGATTCAAAAAATGAGTGATAAATAAATAAAAGAAAGCGATTCGTGTAGAAAGGCTGAAGTAAAATCTGAGAAAGAAATAGAGAATTAGAAAGTTGCAGAGAAGGAGGTTAAAAAAATAGGTTATTTAATTAGATGAAAAGCAAAAATAGAAGAAATGTATGGAAATAAGATGTAAGGTCCAGAACAAAAAGGAAGGAAAAAGAGGAAACATTAAGAAAAAGGAAACAAAAACATGAATGTGTATATAGGTATGTCCAATATGTGTAAATTAAATAGAAAGGAGGAAAAACAATGAAAAAAAAACAAACAAACATTGGGCAATTAGGGTGAAAATCGGTGAAGAAAAGCATTTCGAAAGTCAAAGAAAAGGATGGATGTGAGCTAAACTTAGTTTACTGATTTTATGTACTAGTAGTCTTCAATGAGTAAACAAGTGACTTGCGAGATGAGCTTGTTAAAATAAACTTTCATTGACAGTGTAAGAAAGAAAGATCTGAAGCAGAGAACAGATGGGAGAGAAACGAGGTATAGGGCGATTTTCGGGTGGGGTACAACAACAACAACAACAACAACAACAGTTTGCGTGTGTATTACTTTCATTTTTCCCCCATTCCTCTCTGTTTACTTTAAATGTTTATTAATTAAAAAAATCTTACTTTCATTTAAAAGTTTTGTTAATTGTCACATGGATTATTTACTATGGCAATTCGAGCCAAGGATAAATGAACGAACGAACGAACGAATGAATGAATAAAATGAACGAAGGACCAACGAATGTATTTAAGACTGCTTAGCTTTAAACTAATTGTACTACTACGAAATTTTACTACGAACTACTGTCATGGATTCACTTATCAATGTGAATATCTAGGCAGTTTATGTGATGGTAAGCTAAATAAAGTAACTATGTGTGCGTACACATGGATATTATTCAGTTATAAAAGCCAGTGATGAAAAAAAAAATGTTGTGTTGAATTGTGACCATCTTCTTGCATAACTATATTTACTTTGGAGTATTCGAAATACTTTTTTTTTTTACCTTGACACTCGAACACCGACCATTGGCGCCGGTGGGAAATGCGCAAGTGTACCCCCACCACAAAAAAAAAAAAAAGAAAAGAAATTCACAAGTAGGCCTAAAAAAGTCTAAAACGTGTGTCTGTACGGATTATTGAAACAACACATCGTTTGACAAGAGCAGCAGTGGGTTTTTTGTTTTTGTTTTTTTTTTATTCATCCTATCTTGATATTTTTTTCCAAAATTTTCCCCTTCAAACATGCCAAGGAAATGGTAGTAGTGTGGTTGTTGCCAATGTATTGTTTTCAATGTTTAGTGTAGTAGTGTTTTTAATGTAGTGTTTCTTCTCCCTTCTGGTTCCCCAGTTCATTTTTTTTGTTATAAATGTTATTGTTAAAAGCCGTCTTTGTTTTTGTTTTCGTGTTGTGTATTATTTTCAGTTTCGCTTTCTTTCTTTATTTTACAATTCCACTTTTCAATCTATCGCATATGTTAAGTTAAAATTATCTAATTTAATTCACATTCGATTATTATCATCTCTCTATCCTTATCGATTTATTGTACAATAAATGTATAATTTGTACATTAATTCCGGTATTGCATACGTGATGGCTGAGGTAGTTGCGTATCATTCATCAGCAAAAAGTCAACAACAGCGAATTTTAAATGTTGATTTTCACATGAAGGCGGTAGGCAGCAACACTATTTTCCTACCCCTCGCCTCATCACAACTTGGCCCAGTGCCGGACTAAGCCAAGCTTAATAATCTTCTTTACTTAGTTCTCTAGTATGAAGCAGAAGCTGTATTGATCTTATTAATCTTTTTTTTCTTCTTTTTTTTTGTCACCTTTTTCTGTTTCTCTTCCTTTCACTGTAGACTGTAGTGTAAATTTATAAGCCGCTTCCCTAACTTCAGGTCTCCTGGTTCCAGTTCATATCTTCACTTAGTCCGCATTTTAGGGAGTGTAAAACGTGGGTGGCTATTATTATTGAGTATTGATCAGTCTGTGTACAGTACACAGGGGAGTGTTGCGTGTGTACGCAGTTTAGGACCCGGAAAAAAATATCGTCAGAGATAAAAGAACTGATTCCGTATCCTCACAATCACACAACACACGCAAAGTCGTAGTTCTACCTCTACACAACATCATCACCATTCACAGCATATCCCAAAAAAGCAGCAAGTACACTGGAGAAGTTGATGATGATGAAGAACGTGTTGTGCACGACACAGATGACGTGCCATAACCGGACATGTCTCCTTCCTTATCATGCATCCATATTTCTTTGTTATATTTCCCTCATACCTCGTATTCTGTCTTCTCAACAGCCGTGGCTTCTTCGATTAGAAATCTAACGTTGTTATGGTCGCTGTCCCGTTTTTACGTATCCGTTACGGTTAGAGGGTTAGCGTTAAATACTCGACTTCGGGTTGGCCACTCGAGACACGTCCTCACTCCTCTGCTTATTCTCTACTCTTTCTCTCTCCTTTTTTTTCAAGCTCTATCTCCACCTCTGACACCTTCTCATTCATTGATGGGATATCAAAAACTAATTCGTCCTCTTCATTTTCAGCAACTGGACCTCGCAATATACATCACTTATTGTCAAATCGTTAATATTATTTAACGAGATGTCTCAGCGATGTCAACTACACGGACTCTTTGTTTTTTTTTTCTTGACAATTGACTGGACATGAGGAGGGACCCTTACATCAGCGAACGATAATATAATTTTTTTCTTTCTTGAGGTACTGGAACTTACTTAGTCGAGAAGATATGGGCTCGGAACACAAATGGAATAAAGAAAAAATCGTGAGGGGATTTTTCTTCCTTTGAAGCAATTTTCTAACAGACTGGTTACTACTGTTGCAGATTTTTTCTTCTCGGATTTTTATTTAAAAATGGATATAAAAACACGAAATAAAATAAGTAATTAAAGAAAAAGGATTTCATTAGTTGTTAACTTTCTCTTTTGACTAATAATAACGTTGTTGTTGTTGTTGTTATATCTCTGGAAATTTTTGTAATTTTTTTTTTCTCTCGAATTTTAAAACGTAAGAGAGGGTATATATTTTTTTTAAATATTGCTTTTTGAAGTAGGATCCTAATTCACTGAAGTGCGGGAAAAAAAGAAAAAAAAAAAAGAAACAAACACCTGCTGCCGTGCTTATTTGGGGCCCCCGACTCTGCTTACCTGTCCAACTACTTTGCTTTACGCATCGACACCTGCCTTATGTATCCTTTGTTGAGTGAAATATCTCAGCTGTTGCCCTGCTGGATGGGTGTCTTTGTAATAAATATTTGAGCACGCAAAACAAATATCCATATTTTTCGTTTAAGGCTGCTTTTTCGGAGTGTCAGTTTTTACTTCACAATGATTACTTTATTATTCAATTGTTGATATCTTATTTTCGGTGAATTTTATTTTTCACTGTACGACTTTTGATTTAGAAAATAATGAGTATTTAAACATCTCTTGCCAACTCAAGCAACCAACAACAGGTGGTAAAAGAATTCACAATCGCATTTAGTGAAACATTTTTAAACAAGAAAAAATATCGAAACAAAAGTATGAAATAAATTGAATTTTTTTTTCAAATTGAATAATAAATAATATCCTTTTCCTGAGTGTGACAAAGAAAAACGTGCTGCAGAGGGACTGATAAGTTTTACTTTTAAATTTCATTTTTTTTAAATCGTTGTCCGCTATTAAAATTTTACGTTAGTGTTTTTTTTTATTACCGTTTTATTTTGCATTCCTTTTTGTTTAATGTTCATTTCAATTTTGATTAAAAAAACAAAAAAAATCTCAATCTATTTCCTGCCTTAAATTTTTTACCTTAACTTTTTATACCAAAAAAACAAAACTTATGTAAAAAATAATTCATTTATTTAAAATATCTGCCTGTGAATGTAGGATTTTTCACTAAAAAAGTGTATTTTAATATTTCAATTTCATCATGGTATTCTAAAAAATAATAAGTGTTTCCTTGTTATAGTCATGGTCGAATGAATTTGAGACGAGCCTAGCAACAATTCATTTTTTTTTTTTTTTTTTGCAAAACAGTAACACGTAACAATACCTACAGGGTTGACGAACTTTTGTTGTTTCCGTGTTGGGCTTGTTCAAACACGTCTCATCTTTCTTTACCGTATTTCTTTTTTTAATTGACACATTTGCATAAGGACACGCACACAGAATTGCCACAAATAATCTCTTTTAGTTTTATTTAATCCACCTCTCTCTCTTTGGTTAATATATCTGCTCATTTACCCATGCCACTGACCACTACTATATCTTCTAGAGACTGAAGAAGAGGAGAATGGGTTTTGCATTCGTCGCGTGTGCTCTTCTTGAACCGGATGTCCGTGGCATATGATGCAAATCTCTCAAAAATGTTTGCAACAAAAAGATGGTGAGGATGAAAGTAAAGGATAAAATGAAAACTTTTTCGCACAAACGATGCGGAATTTATTTAGGCTTACCTGAAAAGTACGGATAATTACGACATTACATGAGTACAAATCGAAGATGGGAGAGAATGAAGCTCCCTCGGTTGTCTTATCTCCATATCAGTAAGTAATGAACACTTTCTATCTTCTTTCAACTCTTTTCTTTTCCTATCTTTATTTACTTTCGCTTTTCCTCCCTTTCCTTTCCTTTCCCTATTCTATCTCTTCTTTTATTCCTTTAACTTTCCTTCCTTTCTTTCTTTCATTTCTTTTCTATTTTTTAATCTTTTCCCATCCTCCTTTTTCCCTTTTTAATTTCTTTTTTAACCGTACCTTTTTTTTTTATTGGACTTCTTGTTTCTGCTACTTTTTACAAATAAGAAGATGCAAATATGATTTTTAGCATTTTTCTCCATATTTTTTATAAAATCGAGAAGGAACAATAACGTCAAATAAAAACTGAAAAAGAGTTTCAAATTTAATAAACTTTCATTTCACAGTCACTTTTATACCTTCTTATTTTAATAAGAAATATTGAAATCCGCAAACTCATTTTGAATGTTTTTTTGATTTTTCTATGCACGCTTACTATGCATGTTTATAATCGCTTCTTTGAATTTTTTTTGTTTGTTTTTTCTTTTTACAAATTCGATACTCCACTCGTAATACGTAAGTACTTTTAGGAAAAAGAATCAACCAGCGATTTCAAATTACGAAGAAAACATCGTGCAGTCAAAAAGTCATACTTACTTAACTTTTTAAGGGCAATTTGATTTCTGCTTTTGGGGAATATTTCCCTCCCTGCGGTCCCATTTTAAAATTTATTACATAAATACAATTTCAATTGTACAGAATGTCGGCTGTACGATTTGAAACACGCGTGTTGTAATTTGAAAATAAGATGTTGATAGAAATGAAAACTAAAAGTAAAACTACAAATATTAAAAATACAGTCTACTCTAGTTAAAAAAAATTGTTATGAAAACTCCAGGTCTGGTAATAATAATATTTAAAAAAAAAATCGAACGATTATTCAAACAGAAAGCAGTGCTTTACTTGGGGTGGGGTGGGGGCTTTGAACAGTTGGAATTTTTTTTTTTTGCTAATTTACTAGAACATTTCCAAATATTGCTTTAAGAACATTAACCTTACTGATTTAGACTTAGTGATTACTTATTTATTGCTTATTTTTAGTATTTAGCCTATGACCTATTTTTAATTCGTTTATATTTTATTTTTAAATAATACTAAAAAAAAACTGTGCATATAGCAAGTAAGTAAAAAAACTGACTTGATAAGTTTTTTTGAGCTCTAAATTGTTAAAAAGAGAAGTTTCTTTGAAGAAGCGTGTCAGTTTATGACTGCCTTGACAATTGAATCCGCATAATTTGTGGCCCACAGTCCCTTTTTTAGTCTATCGAACCTAAACTTTTTTTTTATGCTCTTTGGTTTGTAAACATTCACTTTATTTTACCTTGCATATTGCAGTTTTTATAAATTGGAAATAAATTAAATCCAGTTAATCAACTCGATTTGTTAAAAAACCGATAGCCTCAAAATTTTGGATAGTAGAATAATTCAATTTTTAAATTTTATTTTATTTTCCTTTAAATTTCTTGCAGAAATTTTTTCTTTTAGTAGAAATATAACTTAATTTTAAATTTTACTTAAGAATATTCCAGAAGGTAGGGATGAGCAATATACTTAAATGCTTTTTAATCAGTCACGTAAAGTAAAAGAATTTTCAAAATCATTTATCTTGAAGTGAGTACTACAAAACAAGCAGATAAATGAACATGTTTCTTTTTTTCCGTTTTTCATAACAAATTATTATTTTGTACACTATTCTTTTGATAATTAATTCAATAAAAAAATGGATTATTCAATGCAAATATTGAAAAAAAATTTTGATTGCAATAATAAAGTTTATCACTAGAGATACGTATACAAATTTCTCCAGAATGGTGTTTTAATTAAAATTTTAGAATTACTTTCATTTTTTAACTCAATTGTCAATTAAAAAATAAAATCAGTCTCTCCTCTCTCTATATATGTGATTGTGTGTGTATTTATTTAGGCAGCAATCCTTTTTTCATGCATATTTCATTGAATACGACGGACAATATATATAATTAGGGACCCCAAAATAAAATTCTTCTAGGTAGCGTGGTAGCTTGAATTTTGGTGTCCCTAATTACATTTTTTTGCTCTACAATCCAAATTTTCTGGATTTTGTATTGAGCGCTTTTTTGGATTGCACCTTTCTTAAACGTGGCTGTCTACAGCCTCTTTTTACAATATTATTTTATAGACCAAACCCGGATATAACAGAAACCCGGATATAAGAGAAACTCGGATATAAGAGACTTCTTCTCCGGTCCCGACAACTCTCTTATATCCGGGTTACACTGTATTGTATTTTAGGTATTATAGCTGCATATACTTGAATCACAATGTAACTCTTCATGTAAAACATCAATAGACAATATTTTTGATAGCCAAAGAGAAATTAATTACCTTAGTAAAGTTAATAGCACTGCTTTTAAACTTGATATTTCACAAACAAAAAAGCTTATTGAGTTTTTATCAAACTTTGAATTTCTTTTCAAGTTATTAAACTTAAAGAATGTTCCTTAATTTGGAATGTTGTTTTGAATGGTGCTTCCCTCATCATCATGCCAGGAATTAAAAGAAAAAATATATGAATTCCTTGAATTTTGGTGAAGTTCTCAATAAAAATGATTAGAAAAACCCAGTCTTACAGGAATTAATTTTCTTTGGATTAAAATTTTATTAAAGTAAACTTATTTTCTGCATATTTTTGACTAAATCTGTTTGTTTTCTTTTGCATCTTTTTTTTTTTTTTTTGCATGACAATAAAAATGAAAATTTGAGTCAATTAAACTAAACAGATTGGATGAACTTTAAAGAACTGAAAATAATATGAAAGTATTCCATTATGATTAAAAACAGAACATATGAACATTTTTTATTCAAACAATTTTTCTAATTATTTACATTTTTGAAGACAATCATAATTTTCAAAGCTTTTAATAGATGATTATTTATTTACTTTTTCTAGGTTATATTAACTTAGGTATTCATATTAACAGAAATAAAAGGTAATCTTGTAAACACAGTAAAACAATGTTAACAAATAGAAAATGAAACACAACATGTGCCAGGAACTTTTTTTTATGAAGAAAAAGAAAAGATAAGTCACTAAGAAACTTTCTGTAAAATGTATATATTGGTTTAACAGAAAATATGATTTCTAAACAGTATCTTTTCTGTAATGTTGAGTAAATTTGTTTTTTGTAATTATAGAAAATCTTTCAGATATAATATTTTACACAAACCAACATGTGTATTTTAATGAATTTCTGTTTCTTTTAATTGGGAATTAAGTAACGTTTTTACATTACTTTATTTTGGAATTAGTGTTTGAATTTATTCTATTTTTAGAATATTTTACCTGGAAAGTTACCAGAACCGTTTTTTGACTTTACTAATTTAATTTTTAGCATTATTTTTTGATGCAATTTTGTTATAAAAAAAAAATGTCAAAAGTAATTTAGTTTAGTCATCTACAGCAAATTGAACACAATTAGGAATATAAATTCTCATTCCCCATTTTTTTTTTTGTCAGATTTATTAAAAAGAAGATTTTATATCCAGACAAGATCAGTATTTTAAAAAATGAAGATTACTGCATCTCTTAACAAGACAAACCCAGACTGAAAGCTTAAAATAATGAATACACAACACAAAATAAAAACGAAAGAAATTTTTTTCCAAGGACAATAAAAAGAAATTGAGAAAATCAATAAAGTTTTTAAAAAAAATAAAGAAATCCTAAAGTTTTTGCATTATAATCTGAATTCTGCATTAAAAGTTGCTTTAAATATTTGTGTGCATAATAAATCCAAACCATACACATACAGAAGGAAGGAAAGGTGTAAACATTATCATAATAACAACAAAGATGAGGTCATTAGCCCAAATGTAAATAATAATTCCTCATCCCAAAAATTCAAAATTGTTAAGTTGACCAAAATGTAATAATTTTAAGAAATCTCCAACCAAAGTTTTCTGAAGTTCACAAATTCAATATTTCCATTATTCCACAGTGCTTTTAGGTTATTTTGGTTGATATATTCTTCAGCCTTACCTTGAATTGTACTTGATAATTTGAAGCTGCTTTTTCAATTTGGTTGCATCACTTTAAATTGTGGTGTTGAAGGAACAAAAAAGTAATGAAATTCTGAAAATCACTAGATGCAAAATACACCTGAGGAAAACTAAAAAAAAAAACACACAGGCTAAAGGGTTTTGCTAAAAACAATGCACACACAGAAAAATGAAGTTACTGGTTTAAAAAAAAAAAAAAGTGAAATAATCTTAAACATCATTTTTTAGAATTATGTTGCTTTGAAATCCCACCGCAAACAGTAAATACATTTCATTAATAGGACAGAAGATTGAAATGAGCCTATTGGTGGGAAAACCTTGCAGTTTTCTAAAAAGGATTGATTGGCAGAAGGCTAACAGTTTTATTGTAAAGAGTTAATAAATAAACCAATATATAAAAGGAAATTGACCAGAAAGTTTTATTTGTTTTCTTGGGTAGCTAATATGACCTACTTTAAATTAAAAATATTGAATTTTACATACCTGTATACCTCTCCACATCTGGCACTTGGTATAATTTGATGGAAAGTCCAATAGTTTAAGAGAGAAACCCTATTTTCATGACCTCTTACAAATTAACCTACAATGGATTCCAGCTGTGAACAAATGTTACATTTACTTGTGATTTTATATTTATTCATTTATTTTTAAACTGATGCTTAAAATATTATCTTGTGCCAGGTGTTAAATATTATCTTGTGCCAGGTGTTAAAACTAATTTGTGATATGTAAAAATTTAATTTAATAATAATAAATAATTTAAAGTCTGTTTATATTTGTTGTAAACTATGATTTTATCTTGTTTGTTTTTAGCAGGAATTGTACTTGTAATCAAATTTACAGTACCTATTCTTATTTGACTATTCTTTTAGCAAGTCTATTAAATTTAATACAACATTTTTAATCTTCATTCAAAGACATGGATAATCCTCTACCATTTGTGAATTATTGGATAGGACATTAGTACAATACTAACATGATAGTCTTAATTTGGTTTACTAAATGTTATTAATAATACTATTTTACACCTATACTCAAGCAAGGCATGAACCTACAAAGTGTTGTAAGAACAAAAACAGCCTATATCGAAACTGCACTTAAAAAGTAACTTTTCTGTTAATTTACCCCAAATGATGTCAAGTTACTTATCGCAAATATTAATTCACCCTGAGAAATTATAAATTTTAAATCAAAGTTTGTTTAGCTTGCAACTCCAACCCTCAGAATGAAAAATTACCAAAAATCAGGGAGTTATTCACTATTTTGTGAGTGCAGATGATCTTCGGGGTACTTACAAGGAAATTTTTACAAATTAAAAAAAAGATAATCTTTTTTTGGCTTGCTTATCGGGCGAGCGTGAATGTAGACCCCACACTTAGAAATACCTTACCCAAGTTGTCCACATTTGTGGTGATTACAAAGGTCAACTCAACCAGAGTGCAATGTAAGGGCTTCGTTCTGGGAGAATTTGGTGTGAATTTTAGTAAATATAAATTCTTTTTATTTTGAGGTGAATTAACAGAAAAGTTCCCTTTAAAAAAGATTAATATTACAAACTTACCAGATGAATAAACATGTCAGATTTTATTATACAAGTCAGTGTTTTCACAATAAAATTACTATTGACCAACTGATGCTGGTAAATTTTCAGGATATACTTATAGGATAAATATACCATATGGATTTCAGCTCATAGTATCTTGTTTTTATTAGAAATATTTACAATAACTTGGTTGTTGGTGTGAGATTAGGCAATTTGAAGGTTTTTACATCATATTATAAGTGCGCGCACACACACACACACACACATATATATATAGCTATTTGCCTTTATTTTTTAAATTTTACTTATCTAAAGCTCGGCATGGGTTGTAAGAAAGCTATAACTTCAAAAGAGAAACAAGATTTACACTATTTACATTGTTTGGACTGTTGTTTTAATCTTTATTGTCATCTTCATGACTTTTTGACCCTTGTACACTCCGGTCTTCTTCAAGTGATATACATTGGAATTTTGAACTAAATACATCACCTGAAGAAGGACGGAGCATACAATGGCTGAATCATTGTGAATGTGACAATAAAGATGAGGGCAACAGTAAATAGTTACACAGTACCTCATCTCAGAAATATAGACAGATGTTGGAGAAAGAAGATCTTTTTGAGTTAGTGAGTGATGGGAATTAAACTGTTTGAAAAGGCTGAAAAGAGATCAAGGTGACAAAGAAAAAATTAAAAATATTGGCAAGAACAAGATTTGAGAAAAAGTCTAATAAACAATAAAAATGGGTTGATTAGCAAGAAAATATTTGAAGGAATATGTGTTGCAAATGGAAACGAAAAGATTCCCAATGTTGAGAACACTGATTGCTCTCACATCTTTAGCCAAACTAGTACCTTTTTGAGTCCGTAAATATCACAAAATATGTAATTTGTGTAAAGAAGTACATGAAAACTGATTTCTCAACAGGAGCTTTTAGTGAGGAAGATAAGAGGTACATAGGATGGGACTGGGTTAATGGAAATAGTCAACCAGCATGACAAGTAGGGAGGTAGAGTAATGTGCAGGACTAATATTGTAGGTAGTAAAATTATAGGTCCCTGAAAAGTTGATGATGTCAAGGCAAATGTAATTTGTTGTGAATTCTTGGACAAGACTTTTTTTCTAAGTGGTACAGGTCACAATCAAGCTTTAATCTAAAGAGTATATTCCTGCATTCTACAAAGCTGAGTATCAAAAAAGAAAATACTTTTCAATTTTATTTTGAATATTGTTAAAAATTTTGATGATTTATTGTTAATGTTTGATGTTTTGAATAATAATAATCTTCATGGTTATGGCTATTTTGTACAACATAATTTCAGATTTATTTTTTAACTTTCCCTTCTTGAATGTAGTATCTAGTGGAGTTTTTTTTTATTCTAATTTGTTTATAATTCAGTCTTTTGAAATTGGTTATGTTTGAACACTATAGCATTCTTACTGTTGAGTAAAATACTCCTCTTATACTCTGACTTGCAAATGTCATTTACATCTTGGTTTGGCTCATGGAGATCCTTGACAACAAAGAAAAGATGATAATCAAATAATTGGTTACGTATACAATTATTTTAACTGTTTAAAATTTTAGAATTATTATCAGTTTATTATTATCCTTAGATAATTATTTTTTCTGTTTTCTTTTTGTTTTTTTTCATAAAATATGCCAGAAGACATATTTATGAATCCAAAGTGATAAGTCAACTTAGGTGCATTCGTTGGATAACATATGACAAACAAATTTACTGATACATTAAAAGTTACTCTGGGGTAGATACATTTTTAAAATAATTATTCCTTTAACTATATTTTTACAGTAAGCTTAAATAGTACAAAAAATATTTTTATCAGATTATCATTTTTTTTTATCTTTGTTGTTTTCATTATGCTATTTTAGCTGCTACTCTTGAGACAAGTACGAAAGAAAGCAAACTAATCAAAGTGACCCTCACAAAAGATGTTATCAAAATTCTCTCAAGTAACATTCATATGATCAGGTTATTAATAGACAAAAGTAAAAACAATAAAGTTTAATTTTTTCAATGTTTTACTAATGCTAATTATTAGCTGTATACCACATCTCAAATAATTTCTTGGTAGGTATTTATTTTTGTTTTTTCAGTTGGTATCACCCCATGCAAGGGAGTAAAACCACTAAAATTTAAGGGGTTACATGCTATGGGGAAACAGCGGAAACATTAATAATGAATTGAAAGAGAAGAGGGTATAGCGATTGTCATTGCAGTTAAATTTTTGCAGATTAAAGTTGGCTAGAAAGCATGAAGCCAGAGGGGAGTTCCACAAGTGAGAAGTTTGAGAAAAGAAACTGTCAGTTGATGAAATCTCGACACCAGCCTATTATTGCACTTAAATTCATAAAGTCTAGGTACCATAGTGAAGAGCTCATCCAAACAATTACCATTATATTAAAAAAAAAAAAATAACTAATATATAATGAAAAATTCTAAATGGGAATATTTATAGAAAAGACATAGAGAAGCAACCTTATGGCAGTAGGTAAGTGACTGAAGCCAAGCCGCCAGATCAGGACCAGTAATACTGCTGACTCTTCTTTGGATCTTATCAAGCTAAATAGCAGGGGCATCGGATCATGTGGCAGCAATATTCTAAGTATGGATGAATAGTAGACTTATTGATAGATTCTGGATGCTTAATTCTCACCTGTCTCTATTATATAAAGAACTCCGCCTATGTTGCAGAAACAAAGAAACACATGTTATTTATGCACAACCAGTAAGTGTTAATGTTGTGAGCCTGTTCATCAAAGTTCCAGCTGTAGCTTGAAACTATACATACCTGGAGGAAGATACCAGTATCCTGGTAGAAAATGGAATGGAAATGTTAGCATTCTTTATACCAACAATGTATATCCCTTTAGAGTGGGATATATAAGGCCATATCTAGCTGGTTCATGTTTTTAGTCACACGAGAAAGATTGAGCTTTATTAATTTCTAAATGGATTTCAGTGTAGAGAAAAATATAATAATGAATAGACCTTCCTGAATGTCTGGGTACTTCATAAAAAGCATGACTCCAATACATTTGTATACCATAAGGTGATATTATTGGACAATATCTAAAGTTTGATTTGTTTTTAAACACATATATATTGTAAATAAATGTAAATTGATCATAATTTCCTTAAACTAAGTGTTAAACTGACAATTTTATAAGGCTTAATCTTTGTCAAATAAAGTTTTTATATGATTCAACAGTCCTCAAACACAAAAATGATTCTTGAAAGCCTATATTTCTGGGGAGATACGGGAACAGACTTCTCAGACTACATTCCTGGGCAAACCTAGGATGTAGGGTAAGCCTAAATAAAAGGAATCATCTATGGCTTATAATAGCAGGAAAAAATGGTGACTGTTAGTATGTTCACCATGTAAGGAATGCTTCCAAAGAAATATCTACTAAATATGTCAGAGTATCCTTATCTGCCAACGTATATATATGACATGGAAGACAATCTCAAAACAAAAGTGTAAGTGTAGATAGTTGAACTCACTTTAGGTAAATAGGTTATTCCCATTTAGAATTTTTCATTATAAATTAGTTATTTCTTTTTTATATAATCTTATTATTATATAAAAGCTTATGTGACTTTGTGTGCATGTTTTTTTATCAGTGATAATACTTAAGCAAACAGATAAATAAAAATTAAAGGAATCCTGCTGTCATTTGAATGTTTGTCCTGGAGATTGACAAATAATGCATCCATTATAGCACCATCCTGCTGGCAGAATAGAAAGTAAAATGAACTTGGAAATACTCAGTCAACATTGGTTTTTTAGTTTGTTTTTAAGGTTTATAAGTATCTGAAATTTCAAATGATATTGTTATACTGAACTTCAGAACAAAATCTGAATTTAATATTTTTTGAAAACTTTTCACCATGTTTTAACAGGACAGCTAATTCATTGAATTTGTTGTAATTTTCTGTTTAATAATCTCTTGAATAATCTTAGTATGTTAGACTTTGAAACTACTGGATTTTCAAGGAGAATGGAAAACTTGAAGATAAAAAGCATGTAATTCAGATGTTTTAAATAGACAACAGAGAAATGTGAATAAAATGGATAAATAATTCCAACATTTTGAATTATAATGACACTTATATTTCTGTTATAATTATCATTAATAACCTCTTTATTATTTTGCTTTTGCAACATATTTTTATTTAATTACTTGATATGCTATAATGAACAATATTCAAACAAGTTAATCCACTCTGATATTAACAAATATTCTGTAGAAATTTAAAAAAAAAAAAATTAATTGACCTTGAAATATTTGACCTAATTTTCTCTGGAGTATAGCTTCATCCTCAAATTGATCAATTTAGGCCTGATGTTTTCACTCGTTAGTTATATGAAGAAATATAGGTCTCAATGTTTTTTATGCCTTTGAGGAAGTCCAATGAAAGAATAACTGAAGTTATCTTGAGATAGCGATCAGCTGGGAAGAGAAAAGCCAAAAATCACCTGGCTGAGGACAGTGATGATTGAACTGAAATAGTTGGATCACTTATGGGCGTGAAGTGTAGGCCAAAGTACATGACAGGTTTTGGCAGAGGGATATGATTAGATGAAGATGAAAAGGATAACATAATATTAAGTTAATTATATAATATGATCTCTACTTTGTGTGTTATAGAAGTGAGTGAAAGTCAGAAAATTACTTTTGTTTCAATTAGAATAGCAATAATATATACAAATTAAAAAAAATATATATACATACATACATACATACATACAGCTGTCATCTGATATTTGTCTTTACTCTTATACATTGTTTAGGGAACATTTCAAAATGACCTTTACTATATAGGCAACAATCTTAGACAGAATAGTTAGAAAAGTCAGAGATACATTTGAGAGGTAGAAAGGAAGGGCCACAAAAAACTAGAGAGATATAAAAATTATAGGAAGGCAGAAAGAAGGCATTATATAAGTGGGTGCTGAAAAGTCATTGGCCCACCTAAGAAGCCCATAAAATTTTCAGCATTCCCTTATTCTTCTCTCTCTTATATATATATATATATATATATATATATATATATATATATATATATATTCCATTCTAATGGTTATTTTGGCAGGGGTAGTTTGTTGATTTGCTTATTATTTACTTTATTTATTTGGATTAATCATTTTACTTGTTTTTGCTTATTTATTTTTATTTATTCTTTTCAGTTTTTGATTTCTAAGTAACATAGTAGAAATGTGTTTTCGTATCTGCATTTTGAGATGAGTTCTGATTGTTTATTTACTAGTTTGTAGTGGGTGCTATTTTTTCCTCCAACCAGAGTTTGCAGTTTTTGGATTATTGTAGGCTGATATTCTTTTCCTTATTTCCCATGATATTTTTGGTGAGATTTGCTTTTTGTTTTTAATTTCCCATATATACATGGAAAGCATTGTGCTGTTTGTGCATTTACTATTTGTGAAAGATGTTTTGTGTGCGTAGTTTCTTTGTTTCCAGGATCCTTCAGTTGTATATTTTTTCTTAGTTATCTGATGTCACTTGGTATATTACATTGTTTTGTAAGCAATTGCCATTTATAGGAGTTTCAGTCTTTATTCTTCAGTTATACGTGGGTTTAATTTGTTTGGGTGGTTTGCTGTTAGTTTTCCTGTTCTGCTTTTTTATTATTTGTGTCATGTTCTCGGTGCAACTGTAGCAGATTTTTACTGTGTTTTTGTTGAATATTTTTGTGCTTGATTCAGGGAAGTGTTTGTGCAAGAGTTTGATGAATATTTATCCTACGTTTGTTTTTACATTTTTGTTGTATGGTGGGATGAACCATATGATGTTTCTCTTCCTTATCTGTCTATATTTCTGAGATGAGGTATTATGTACACTATTTACATTATTTGGACTATTGTCCTCATCTTTGTTGCCATATTTATTACAACGTTTCGGCCGTTATATGCTCCGGCCTTCTTCAGGTGGTTAGAATGTCAAACTGAACCCTTTATTTCACTCACTGGGGTAGATTGT
Source organism: Acanthosepion esculentum (assembly GCA_964036315.1). Classification (NCBI taxonomy): domain Eukaryota; kingdom Metazoa; phylum Mollusca; class Cephalopoda; order Sepiida; family Sepiidae; genus Acanthosepion; species Acanthosepion esculentum. The sequence goes on along the minus strand of OZ038507.1, from coordinate 40,949,207 downwards.
TCTAGTTCCATGTGCCATGTCTAATGGATGTCAGTTATCTCCTGTTAATTCCCCTCTCCAAGTTCTCCACCGTCTTAACCGGGTATTGAACTCACTCTCTTTGGGTCCTGTCACTGGATCTTACTAACACCTTTATCCACTGTGCCATGTTTCCTTGTGGACACATGGCACCACCTGAAGAAGGTCGGGGTGTACAACAGCCGAAACGTTGTAATAAATATGGCGACAAAGATGAGGTTAATAGTCTGAATAATGTAAATATTGTTTCTCTTCCTGTTGGCTTTTATGTCCTCTGTGGTGTGTATGTGAGTGTTGCTGGGAACCCACTATCTTTTAGGACTGTTTCATAGTCTTTCTTAGCTTCATTGAATATGGTTTCACTGGAAGAATTGTAGAGAAGCCTGTGGTTAATTGATTGTGGTATCTGCTTGACTATTGTTAGCGGGTGGTTGGAAGATATACAGTAATTTATCATTGGGTTTTCTGTATGGTTTATATGTAACTTTTCTTAGGTTGAATGTGACCTCTAGAAAATCTACTTTGTTTAGGTTAGTTTTTATGTCTGTCGAATACCATATTTTTAAAAATCTTTATTATTGCTTATCTAGTTTTGTTATAGTTTCTTAAGATTATGAGACCATTGTCCTTGTAGAATCTTTTATCATTTCTATCTATTATTCTACTTAGTTTACTAGGAAATTAGTAAAATACTTAGTTTACCAGTTTAGCAAAGCTCAAATTACTGATTTTAAATTAAAAAAGAGCATTTACTCAAATAAGTGTATCCATAAAAAAAACAAAATGTATAAACAGAAAATATATATATATATATATATATATATATATATATATATATATATATATGCTAGAATTGTTTTTGCAACCCAAATATCCATGTTGAAATCTTCACATTATTTAGTATTATTGAAGTTATCACTAAAACTTACAAACTCTGTTTCATTCAATTTTGCAAACCAATTGATGAAATTTGAATAAGCTGATTTGTTTGGAAAAATACTTTGACAAAAACCCTACTTTGTGGTTTAATAATTTCTTGAATTTAATTCTATAGGATTGTAAACAATATTTTTTAATTTGGTTTTGATTGGTCAAAGTATGGCTATTTTAAGAGGTGTGATGGACGGACTAACAGAAGTCACAGAATTATATATATATATATATATATATATATATATATATATATATATATATATATACCTATTGGCAAACAAAAGTTTAAAAAATTTAACTTATTATAAAAACAATCCTTCATAGTTTGAGTTTCTTGCATAATACAGCAGTGTGATATTCCCAGCCATTGCTTAATAGTCAAGATATAAACCCATTTGCAGTGCAACTCCCGTAGAAAAAAAAATAGATGCATTGAAGAGTTCCTTATGACAGTCCTGTAATTTACTTCGGATCAACACAGATATTTTGATGTACTTTTGCAATATTTTCTGGTCTTCTGCCTATTCCTTATTCCTTTTGATACTTGTCCAGAATGTTTGTTCCTGATGGATTTTTGTCTATCCTTAAAGCATTTGAATAACAAAAATGTTTTACTCAGAATCATAACATTATCACTGAACTTTTAATCATTTGGTTTTGTTTCTGCTATAGTTTCTTTTCTTTTAATAAAAAATTATACCAATTCTTTGCTCTTTAAAATCTGCTATTTCATAAAGAAAAGAAAACTGCAGAACCACTAAATTACACCCTTACTAAAGTACTTCTCAACTAAGAAGGTGGTCACTTAGTTTACTTGCTGTTTGCACCCTGGCTCATAAAAACTGGCAGTAAATCTGTGCCATATTCAGTTTATGTACCCTCTTCAAATACCTGTTTGGGTAGCAGTAATTATAATAGTTTAATATTCAAAATCTTTACATTTATTTTAAATTTTAATTTTGCTTTTTAAATGCTAATGTACAGCCCTCTTCACTTTACCCACTACCACTTGAACCAAACCCAAAAGTTCATTCATCTGTTAATATGTTAACTATTTATACCATTACCGTATTGCACTTGTTATAATTAAGATGAATGCTTGGAGAAAAGGCACCGTTTTAGAAATCTGTTTTACTTACTATTGATTATTTCTTTCATTACTAATCCTGCATTTAGAATAAAACTTTATAACCTCTTCTATATTGGTTCAAAGAATGCATTTTAGTAAAATGTTTTTGGCTTCATTTTAACATTATTCTCTCACCAAAACTTGTGGTCCTTACTAATTAAGTACTTGTGACTTTTGGTCTGTCAATCTCTATTCAGACACTAATAACATTCTTAAATACAAGACTGAATGCTTTCTTCATTGGGCAAATGTTTTCATTCACCTTGCTTATTTTTTAAAAAAACTTTATCTGCATTATAACTCAAGATAAAGTTGCAAACTTTTTTAGCTCAATGTTTTTGTGGCACAAGTTAAGAGAATTCTTTAAAAGAAAATGTGAAAACAATTCTTATAGATTACTATATTTATACTCTCTGTGTAAGATTCTTAAGATTAAACAATTATAAATAGATGCTTTTGCCATTGCAGACTCAACATTACTTCCATGGTTACAATTTTAAAATTAAATGAGTTTTTGATTGAGATCACTTGAGTTCAGTGTCTTATATTGGCATACCTCTTGGGAAATGTCTGTATAAAAGGCTTTCTCTTCTGTTTAATTACTTAAATATTGATGACTACTAGGTAAGCAACAAAGAAGAAATATTTACTCACTAATGAATATGATTCCAAAAAACTGACTTTTATGCAGGTGGCGTTTGAGTAAAATTGTTCATATTTTATTTGATAGAATACATGGTGTATATTTAAAAATTTTGGACAACTCCTTCAAAACTGTCTAGAAATTGTAGATAAACAGGCTGAGATAGATATATAGAGACATTTAGTGGATGCTCCAGGATAAAGAAAAACAAAGGCATTCAATATAAAGAAATCTGTATATTTTTAAAAAACCATCTTGTACAAAAAAAAAATGAATCAATAAAAAAATCACTCTCATCCTCAAGGACATCCTATATGCAGCCTTGAAAATGACTACTTGCCTAGAACAAGGATTTCTTATTCATATTGACCATCATGCTTATGACGACATTCTTTTATATTTTGAGGCCTCTGGCTGATCTCCCACTTGATGACACTCCAGGGAGCTAGGAAGTCATATTTGTGGTGACAGGATCATGAAAATTCTCAGCCAGCCACTACTAAGACAATTTGGGAGAGAGCACAGTCCTCCTGGAACATGTACATTTTTTTTTCTGGCCATCTCTTAATCCAGGGTTTGATCATTGTCTAGCACCTCAATGATAGCAGTGGCATTAACCTTGAGGACCTGTGGGAAGAAGTAGAGCCGGATGAAACTGTTTTTGTTGCTCCCAACCCCAGGATCATAACAGATGACACACAAACTTTGTGTATATCAAGGTGGATACCGTATAAAGTCACCTGTCATTTCTCTTGTCCACTTTCTAAGAACCTCGTTATATCTGAGATAGTAAGTAGTGCCACAAACACAGTGTACCTTTTCATTTCTTGTATCTGTCTGAAAGCATCAATATTGCTGCTCTTAGTAAATCAAAAAGAGGAATGAAAATGTTAAAATTTGGCACTTACAGTATAATATTATATTGTCTTCATTTATTACTTGCTAATATTCTCAAATACTTGCTGCATACACCTACAAATATATTGTGTATGTGTGTCTATATAATATATATATATATATATATATATATATATATATATATATATATATATATATATATGAGAGACAGTGAAATAGATGTGAATAATATGATAATACATAGTTTTCTCCATGATGAATTGGTCAGCTTTATATTAGGTATAAACAAATATAGAAGGTAACTTGTATTAGCAGATGGAAGATAAATTTATTAATAGATAAATTTCATATGGATTAGATATTATTTTACAAGTTAAAAGAAACTAGAAATGTGAATAGGCAAAATAGTTTTGATATATAACAAGATAAATTGATATGGATAGAATGAAATAGATGTTCTTTCATAGAAGAATTTTATATGTTGATGTTTTATAGATGTATAAAAAAATCAATAATAATAATCTGTTCTCTGTTGAAGAGAAATGACAATTTCATATACAGGGTAACCTATAAGTCACCAGGGTATTTAAAAATGTCATAACATATCAGATTTTTCATACTTTTTATTTCTTTCTTTTTCTTTTTTTTCAGAACTTCAAGTAATATAGAGAAATTATCCAGGGGAAAATTCATAACTCAGCAGAACCAAAATCCATTCAAATGGAAATGAGCTTTGTGAACATATTCAATATCTTCATTAGCCAGTCTTTGAAATTGGACTGAGTAATTTAAGCATTGTTAATGTCAGCTGTAACTTCTGTACAAATTGCACTTTTTATGAGTACATGTGCAAATTTTCTCTTAGTATGCAATGTAAGGACATCTGAGTGTTTGAGAATCGATGTTCCTGATTATTTTAATAGAGTCTTGCATATGTTTACTATTCATTTGCAAACAGTCTGTATATGATCTTTCATATGGAGCCATATTGGCTAAAATGTTGAATCTATCAATGAATGATGAAATCCAATGGTGGTTTTCTAGCATGGAATTGTCGATAGTATTCTCTTAGGGTGCAAAATGATGAACTTGTCAAATCCAAAATAAAATTCCATGATTTTGGTTCTTTGTTCTGTTGTGAATTTTTCTGTGGTTAATTTCCCTGTGTTAATCTCAGTTCTGAAAAAAAAAAAAAAAAAAAATGTATGAAAAATCTGACATGTCATGACATTTTTAAATAGCGAGGTGACTTTTGGGACACCTTATATATGGAAAAATTGTTATAAGATGCAGGCTTTGATGCTTTATTATGAATCAGATTTTTCAGGCTGTCATCAGATTTCTTGGAAATCTTATCTTTTTTTAAAATCTTCAATATTTTTTTTTTATTTCCTTTTGTTCTTTTCAAAAACTTTTTTATTTGTCTTTTTTATTTCTTTTAGTTTTATTCAAAATGAAAGGAAGTGAAAGAAAATATTTTTTTCATCTCTTTTTATTCTTTATTTGTTGTTCTTTTTGTTCTAATTTTTCTTTCTTTTCCATCAATTAGTTTGTCATTCTTATTCATTTTTTGTCATTTTCTTTTGTTCTCTTACTTCTTTCTAATTTTTTTTCCTTTCTGTTTTATCTTTTAGTCTCATATTTTTACTATCCTTCTTTTTCTTTTCTTTTTCTTCAATCTCCCTTTTCATGTTATTTATTCTTTTTCTCTGTCACTGTCTCTCTTTTATAGTTTTCCTTGCTTGTTTACTGATAAATCAAATCAACTGATATATCATTTCTCACAGCTGAAAATCAAAATTTAAAAAAAAATATATCTTGTATGAATGTACAGATTTGCAAAAATAAAATTTTTTTTTGTTTTTTTAAAAGTAATTCTTGTTGCTTTTATGAATAAGAAACAAGGTTATCTAGCTTTGCTTATTTTTCTTTTTTGTTCATCCATTTTTAAGCTAAGTTATTTTGGGCTGAAAATGAACTGACAAATCAGAAGAGAAGGGACATATATTATATTTTACCAGGATAAATGCTAATAGTATATTTTTATTTATTTTTTTCTTGAGGTAGCTCCCTTACCAATAAAAATGTCATGTTTTCAGTATAGGCCTTCATTAAACTTAAAGAAATGTTCATCATCAGATGAAACAATTAGTAAATAATTACATTGATTGATACACAGATTGAAAGTAGTTGTGAGTGTTATACTTATTCTAGAATTACTTGTTGGGGATTGGTTACTTAGTGGCTTACAAAACCAAAATTATAGCCTTATGGCCACATTACATTGAAACACTGGTTCCCGTATGATCACCAAAGTTAAGCAACATTGAGCCTGGTCAGTACCACTTGGGAATACTAGGTGTTGTAAGCTTGGATGTATGGGTGGTGTAATGGATAATGACTCTGAATTATTAATCGGAGAGACCAGTTTCAATTCCAGTTGGGTTCATTATCTTTATTTTATCTTGGGAAAGCTATGAATCCAACTTGTCTCCCTCTAGCTATGGGTTAATTAGTAAGACTTGTATCACTAAACCATTATTATCTCCAAAAATAAAATAAAATTGTGCACAAAAAAATATTTAGATTTTAGCATTAAATAATTGATAGAGGTTGATATGCCGCTAAGCAAACGCAACCAAAACCAAAATTATATATAGTCAAAAGTTCTGTTAGTGGTTTCTGTATAAGTCATGAAATGTGAAATAAATATTTTACATAGCATGTGGCTTTCATAGGACTAACTTCCTCTTTGTGTGTGTTCATTCTTTCCTTACAATGTTTTGTGTGAGTCCTTCCAACCTTCCTCAGATATGTTTTCTGGAATTCTATTTTTAGGGAGTGTGCACATTTCCTTACATGCACTTTGAATCCAATTTTTGTGTCCTTGAAAAACACAAACAACAGAAACAATGAAATTAATCCAAAGAAAACCGTATACCATGATTAAAACAACCTGATTTTGTTTTGTGTGGGCTTTCTATAACTGCTTCAAATCCTTGATATAGAAGAGCATAGTTTGACATATGCTGGCTTTTTGATGACTTTATTTCTGTATATCAAAACTATTTTGTCTATTCACATTTCTACTTCCTTTTAATATATCTATAACTTATAAATATCTAATTCATATTATGAAAGTTATCTATTAATAAACAGGCAGTTGTATAGTTACATAAAGTATTTTGCATTGACTAATTATATCTTTTGAGAGTGTAACATAGAGATATAAGCTTATAATCTGTCTCTATCTCTCGCTTTTCAATCCAAGACATTTTTAATGGTATTAACAACTTGCCACTGATTGTCTTACCTTTATTTATTTATTTATTTTTTTTTTTTAAAGTTATTTGAAAATCATTTCAAATCATGTCTGCTGATTGAATGCCTGCCTTGATGAAACTCCTGCTTGTTTTCTTGTGCAGAAAAACTATTTAAGGGAATATCATGGCAGATGGACTTGAGTTTTATTTTGCAACGAGATTGCTAGAAATTAAAACCATCTTGTTTTTCAGTAGTGAGGAACTAACTATTATAATTTGATAGATTTTTTTTCTGTGCTGGATATGAGTACACGATTGACCATCTAGGGATGATACCATTTCTAGGTTTAACTTGAAATTTTCCTTTGCCTGTTGATCATATTTTAAACATAATTACCTATCTGTCTTGCAGTGAAATACTCAAATTTAGTATTTAGACCCAAGAATTATTGTATAAGAAAGATTTTTTTTAACAAAGCAATTGTTTTGTTTAGTTAAAATGAATTTCCTTGTCTATTTGTAATTTGTTTTTTGTTTTTTTCATAATATTTCATTTCCACTGCTGTCTTCCATTCCCTGCTTTCCTTGGGTGTTTGTTATATATGATTGTGGAATTTTTCTCTGAAGGGGTATTAATTTCTCTCATGTGTCACATCTTACGTCTGTGCTTGTATGTTGTTGGATAGTCCTTTTCTAATATACACTGAATCTGTGATCTTCTATAAATCCTTGTCTCTTTCAATGCATTAATGAAATCAAAATATGACAGGAAATAAGCAGGGCACGTCCTATGCTGAAATCATTCCATCAGCTGGCAGAATGCAGACATTGATAGTATATGGGAGACATTAATCAGAAAACAAATGATGAATTTTGGGTTCTAAAAATATGGCAGTTGGTGAGATTCATTTAGTTCATTGGAAGAGCATGGGTCCAGTGCACAGGTCAAAAGAAAACCATCCCTTAAACATATAAGTACATGTATTTGATATGTTCTGCATGAGAGGGAAGGCCATGCCACTCAGAGAAAGGTTTGTCATTTCAAAATACAATAGACCTCGGATGGAGGCTGGATGGATAAAGTAGCCAAAATGAGTTGTAGTTTTTAAAAAAAGAAAAGATGAGAAAATTGATCTAAATTAACCAAAATACAATAATTAAAAAAGTCTAAAGGAATAAATTCAGACAAGAACTAATAATAAAAAATAATATCCTAGCTGATACATGATAATTCTTTAAGATTATCAATACACAGGCATCTTAACATTAAAAAAGAGATATACATTAATTTTTTTTAAAAGTTTCACACTTCTGATTTTTGACAATTTATAGATATAAGTTACACAAATATATACCCAGATAAAAATATAAACAGTAAAAAGATAATTCAGTTTTATTTATACACCTGTTGCTAAAGGTTTTTTTTTTTTTATAGCTGTCTATAAAAAATAAGACTACTATTGAGTAAAACTATCTTGGCCTCGTCTCATTGTGCTAAGTGTCATGAGTCAGTTGTGGGCATTACCAAAGATATCCTCTGAAAACATTGTGATTGCAACTTGTTACAGATGAAGATTGTCAGAAAATCAGTGAATCTGCTGGAATTCTGTCTGCTGAGATATGTACATATGGTGACGGCTGCTTAATGTCATTCTGAAGGTTCATCAAATCTGTTTCTTCTTGCAGAAGCTGTCTTCTTTATTCAACTTCTTGAATCAAATATGGCAAGACTACATATACTGATGTTCCTTCTGCTGATTTGACAGTTTGACATTAGAAACAAATGTGACCTCATTGCTTTCCTTTAGCCTTCTGAATGCTGGAAGCCAAATTGTTATTCTAATTTCTAGGACAATGCATTCTATATTGAACACTGTCATTGGTTACAGCCAAGAGACCCGATTCACAAAATGCAACCCTTCGTCCTTGTCACATGATTCAAAAAGCCTGTACTCTGTTATACATATTTGTCTTGTTTATTGAATTTAAAAATTCAGTGTCCAGTATTTGGTTATATTTTTCACATTAAAACATATCAGGTTTAAGCTGTTTTTCATTTATGTCTTATCAAATGCAAAATATATAGGTCTCTTCTGTTTTTGACCCTTGCTATTAAAGTGACTAAATTTCAAATATTTAGTGTCTCATAAATATGAAAGCTGACTGCAACCAACAGGTAATGACCATTATCCTTCACCACAAAGAATCAATTGGTATATATTATTGCCATCATCTTCAATTAAGGAAATGAGAACTGAATAAAAAATTCAAGTTGTCATTTTTCTTTTGATTTTGTGACTTAATTTTAACTATAGTTACTTTTTATATGTGTGAGAAAGCAACAATAGAAATTGATACTTATTATAGAAAGTTATTATTTTATATGCAACCATATTATTATTTTGAAGAGGAAGAAGAAACAAACTGTGATTTAAGCAGACATCTTTGTGCCGAATTTCTGTACCATTATTATTTAAGCCAAAAATGGCTTCTTAAAACAGATTTAAAGAATTTACACTATTTACATTGTTTAGACTGTTGTCCTTATCTTTGTTGCCATATTCACCGCATTTTGGCCATTGTATGCTTCAGCCTTCTTCAGGTGATTGAACTGAAATCACCTGAAGTGTACAACAACCGAAACGTTGTGAATATAGCAACAAAGATGAGGACACCAGTCTGAACAATGTAAATAATTATGATACCTCATCTCAGAAATATGGACAGAGATTTAAAGAATATGTACTTTTTATAAATATGTGATGGAAGTCATTCTTTATCATAATATACAGAGCATACTATGAACAGACAGCGAAATATTAACAAAATCACATTTTTTTGTTGGTTAATCAAATATCGATTATCTATAAGTATGTTTTCCAAGGTGACTTTTATACTTTGTTTTTATGTAGTCTGATGGGCAAAGTTACAAGCTATAAAAATCTTCTGTCATTAGTCCAGCTTTTGAACCAAGGAAATAAGGTTGAAACCAAAACTGTAAAACTCACAACAATTGGTTGATTTAAACCTTATAAAGTTGGGTAATTTTTTTGAACATCTTCCCAAGAAGTGCACAGGTCTTTGTAGTACTACATCATCTCATCCACCTTAGGGTGATTCCGCAAATTAATAACCAAAATTTCTATTAGATAATTTAGATAGCCATTGGCATAATTGTGTTTTATTGATAAAGTGTGTGCCTTTTATCTTTTATTTAATTGATCAAAAGTAAATGCAGATCTCTTTTTATAACAATTTTTGCCTTGACTGTTTGAAGTTGCTTTATTTCTTTGATCAATACAGTAATAATTTCTTGTCAATATGTTTAATATATTTATCAATGTTGGCACAAAGTTAGTCTTTGGTCAGCATTTAGAGCAGTGTTTCTCAACCTTTTTAGGCAATGGCTCACCTGGGAGCAAATGAAAATATCATGACACACTTCGCAACATTGTTAAAGGGTATACATTTAAGTTTTATGAAATAAAACCATAGAATAAAAAAAAAAATAAACACTCAAATATGAACTTACTTTATTTTATTGTTTCTATTCAACTATTTGTGCAGCTTTTTAGTGTGAAACCTGTGGCTGTTTTTTTTGGTTTTTGGTGATTTCTTCAATGTTTTGTCGAGTGTGCAATAAGCAGACTCTCATTTCTTCTTCAGTAGAACTTAGTCTTTCTTGCTTCTTATTTTCAATGTCATTTAGCAGCACACTTAAGAGGATTGGGCCATGGCATGGCAGTTGAGAATCACTGACTTAGACTGTTTGGTTATTGACATATTGGTCAGCAAGCCAGTCTTGCAATCATTGCTTGTGATTTTGATCCTCAAAGGGTCAATGTGATTGCGGTCTGAATTTAGATAATCTGTGGCAAGGGAGATGAATACAAAGCTCTACTAATTACTGACTTTGACTAGCTATCATAATCAATACCGAAAATTCAATTTACAATTCGATGCTGCTATTAATCATTTACAAGACTTATGGAAAAAAAATTCTAAAAATCTAGATTATCAACAGGACTCAAAAAGCAGATTTGATGGCACATTGATAGATTTGTTAAATGTAAACAGGTGTCTAAAGCAGAACAGGTAATTGAGGCTAAGATCTATTTCAAAAACAAAAAGTAACTAAGCATAATAAAAATTGATTAGTTTTGTTAAATGACTCGAGACAAACGTTAACTGTTAATTCAGCTATGAATAGGCATTTATAATGAAACTTTAAATGACACTGGCAGTATAGAGGCCAAATCACAGTCCTATGCTGAACTACACAATCTTTTTAATTATTTATCTTTTAAATTTTTTGAGATACCTGCATATACTCTAAAATGATATTAGCAAAATTATCATAATTAATGTAGTTCAACAAATTTAAATCTTTTTGTAATCTTTTATTTCATAATCAACATTTATAATATTTGTAATTTCTAATGATTGCTAGATTTTCAAAATATACTATTAGAAAATATTAACATTGCTCACTTCCTTTTATACATCTCTTATTTCCTTTTATTCTCAAGTTGCGATCTGAATGCTCAGATTGTTACCAATTTCAGGGCCAAAAAATGGCTTTAATTGAATAACTAAGCAATTTTGTTATAAAAATCCATCAGTAAAATAATAGCTTATTTATAAAGATCACAAAAGACCAGATTGAAAAGGAATAACAAAACCGATTTTTAAAAAAGAAATATGCATTAAGCATTGTAGGCATTCTGAACTCAAGGGAACTCGAAGCAAGATGTCAAAGCTGGAAAAAAATAACAAATTTTAAGTTTAACTGAAAAATGTAAATATTGCTTCTTTTTCTTTTTGTAAGAATTATAATAATTCAATTTGCAATTATTATTTATTTTATTTTATTTATTATATATATATTATGAATATTATATTTATTTGAAGTTATATATGCATTGTTTATTATTTTTTTCAACTTTTTCCATGGTTACTGGGTTTTTCTGTATTGGTATTTGTTTTTGTACAAATAACATGACAATCATTTGTCTTATTTTTACTTTCTGTTTTTGCTTACCTAAAGTTATGTTTATCAACTTTGCATTTTCTACTCTCATTCATTTTTATCAATTGATAGTTTAGGTGTTAGTACTGTCGAAAAGGCAGTATAAATTATTTTATTGTATGTTAAATAATGACTTCATAATCTCTGAGTATTTTAGGTTTAAATGCTGATAGATATTTTCCTTTTTTGTTTCTGCTATTTTTTTTCTCTAAAATTAACACACTTTTTGATATTTGTCTTTGTTTATTTATGTACAACTATTTTGTAATTTGTCTTGCTTTCTAGTGTCTTTGTTTACTTAACATTTTATATATTTAAAAACGCTGTTAATTTTTACGGAGCTTCTGAAAATACATAATGTATATAAATATTTATATACATACATTATATACATTCCAAAGGATGTCCTAGCTGGAGGTAATAGTGGGGACAAGTTCCACTGTCTATAATATGCTTTCATGGCATGTGTTTCAAATAACTTCTGTTAATTATTTCCAGCTCCAAGCTGGATAATAGGCAAGGGTAGAAAAATGTTGCCTCATAACCAGCTGCTTCAGGTAGATGGAGCTTGACTACCTAGGAAGGCAGTCCATCTAGAGGAAGGAAAACGCCGATTTTAAACCTCTGCTGCCTTGTGGTTATATCCAAAACATAGAAAAGGCTATGGGAGTAAATCCAGACAGAAAAGATGGAGTGAAACCCCACAGGCAATTGGCTGTCAACACTGGCAACTTTCCCGGCAACTCCTGCAGCCAAGTTATCTCCAAAGGTAATGCTCTCTATGCCTTTGGATCTTGTCAATATGGCTGTGGTGTATGTAGACTTGGCAGTGCACAGCGTCTATATACCATCGTCAATCTAGGACAAGGAAAACGCTGAATTCAAACCACCTGTTGCCTTGTAGGTATTGCCTCTTTAATTTCTGAGAGGAGGGACAGAGTAACGGGGGTATCCCCAGTGCAAAAGGAACCAGCAAGCCATTCTGTCTTGAATGCCACCATGAGCCACTATTGTGAGATGGAGGGGAGTGGTGCAAAATGTGCAAGATATGAAACATATAATGGTGTGTGTGTGTATATATATATAGATATATATATATATATATATATATATATATATATAATTATTTATTTAAAAATTATAACATAAATATGTTATAAAATCAGTGTAGTGATTTTATAACATATTTGTTATAATTTTTAAATAAATAATTATATCTGCTCTACTCTGTATTGATCACTCTTTTAAGAATAATAATTGTTGGTTATTGGAATTTATTCTGTATATACTAATCATATACTTGGGTGTGTGTGTATATATATATATATATATATATATATATATATATATATATATATATAAATCCACCTTCATTTAATATTAGTTTTGACATAATATTTTGGAGACACACATAAAATTTGATCTTTATATATTAGATGTAATGACTGCATTAAAAGTTTCTTATATTGGTCATATGACACTTATTAATAACAGATTTATAATTAATTATTCTATATTGATTGATTTTTTTTTCTCAGTAATTCTCTTAGGGTTATACATAATTGACTAGAGCTTCTAACTATTTGTCTAGTGAGCTGAACTCTCTCTTGGCTCTGTATTGTAAATTGTCTAGCCTTATTACTACCATTCTTATTTATAATTGGATTCAGTGGCATTTTGTCATTTTATCTTTGCTTTTAAAGGTAGTCTTTTATTTAAACTATTTTTTTATAATGTACTTATTTTCTTTCAGTTTGTGCTCTCATTATTTTTCCTCCCCTTTCATATAGACAGAAAATATTTTTTTCTTTCTTTCTCATCTATTTCCCTTGACTCCTGAACAAATCTTTAACCGTCATCTAAATTTTGAGTGATCAGAAGCTTTAGTTCTTGACAAGTCAACCTTTTTTTCTTCAAGTACCCTACAATCAAATGACACAGTTCTTTTTTTTATTGGCCCATTATTCTGAACATGTATGTTTGCTGTATGTATATGTTATTCTCATTTTTTAACTGAAGTGCTTAGTGAAACTTGAGAGATGATTTTACTAGAAATTAGACATTGGCTTACAGTCCTTGGATATAAAATCAAATTTTATTTTTGTTCATTTATTACTGGAAGTTTAAGTGAAGATTTTTTTAACTTTTTTTTTCTTTTATTATGATTTCCCATTTAACTTAAATTCCATTTGCATATTTGATATTTTTTAAAAGCAATTAAAATTCACATAATCTTTTTGGCTCAAAACTAACATTATGCTTTGATGTCTTTTTTGTTACATGATCACTTTTTTATTTTCTGCCATATTTTCCCTCTTTCTTACAATTTGTGCAGCATTTCAAATTTATTATGCTTTATTTTTTCACTTTTCACTCTAATCAAGTTTTACTTTCTTTTTCCCTCTCTAAACTCTTCCTTTTCCCATCTCCTTTTTCAAACTCTTCCTTTTCCAAACTCTTCCTTTTCCAAACTCTTCCTTTTCCAAACTCTTCCTTTTCCAAACTCTTCCTTTTCCAAACTCTTCCTTTTCCAAACTCTTCCTTTTCCAAACTCTTCCTTTTCCAAGCTCTTCCTTTTCCAAACTCTTCCTTTTCCCATCTCCTTTTCCAAACTCTTCCTTTTCCAAACTCTTCCTTTTCCAAACTCTTCCTTTTCCAAGCTCTTCCTTTTCCAAACTCTTCCTTTTCCCATCTCCTTTTCCAAACTCTTCCTTCTCCCATCTCCTTTTCCAATTCCAAACTCTTCCTTCTCCCATCTCCTTTTCCAAACTCTTCCTTCTCCCATCTCCTTTTCCAAACTCTTCCTTCTCCCATCTCCTTTTCCAAACTCTTCCTTTTCCCATCTCCTTTTCCAAACTCTTCCTTCTCCCATCTCCTTTTCCAAACTCTTCCTTCTCCCATCTCCTTTTCCAAACTCTTCCTTCTCCCATCTCCTTTTCCAAACTCTTCCTTCTCCCATCTCCTTTTCCAAACTCTTCCTTCTCCCATCTCCTTTTCCAAACTCTTCCTTCTCCCATCTCCTTTACCAAACTCTTCCTTCTCCCATCTACTTTACCAAACTCTTCCTTCTCCCATCTCCTTTTCCAAACGCTTCCTTCTCCCATCTCCTTTTCCAAACTCTTCCTTCTCCCATCTCCTTTTCCAAACTCTTCCTTCTCTAAAGTCTCACTCCCACCCACCCCTCAACCTTTCCTCCCCCTATTCTTCTCTAAACAGTTCCTTTTTTGCATTTATATTTCTTCTCTTTTTCTAACATTTTATTGATTTCCTTTGCTTCTCTTTAACCTCTTCACCTTTCTCCTTTTGTTGCTGAAGATTTTCCCATTACTTATGTTTGTCCTTTTCGTAAAAATGTTCTAATATCATTAAAAGTAGCTGAAGTGAGAGACAGAAAAATTTATTAGCTGAATACAAAAGCTTTCTCTTTGGTTCACATGGCTTCAATTTTCAAAATGATTACCACATTGATCAAACACAGTTTCTCAAATTTTTTATTCTGTTTTTTCTTCATATGGCTCTTCTCGTCATTCTTTTTCTCTTCCTGTAGAATTCTTCTTTGCTTTCCTTGTTTCTCTCTTTCCTTGTTTCTCTCTATTGAGCTTTCCTATTTATTGCTTTTATCCTCTCCATTTTCCTTTTTCACTATGATTTTTATTTGCACCTCATTCAATAATTGTTCCTATTTCTTTTCTTTTTCTCATATCTTTCTTGATTATTTTCTTATCTTTCATTCTTTTTATTTTTCTCTTCTATTCTTCTATTTTCATTCTCTTCCTTTTTATCTTTCTTTTGTGTGTCTTCCCTTCACTACCAACATTATTTTCTCTTTCTCATCCTTTTTTTAATGCTTTCTCTCTTTTACTCTACTCTAAATCTTTCTTTTCTCTGTTTCTACTTCTTGTTCACCCATTTCCTTTATTTCAGAGCTTTTACTTTACTTCTTTTGTATTTTCCTCTTTACCATTTTCCTTTTTTCATCATCTTTTAATTTTTTTCCTACCTCTTTCCTTACACAGTTTTCCCCAACTTTTCCACATCACTTTTTTTAAAAAATATTTTCTCTTCGACTTCTCCTTTTTCCTTAGTTTTCCTGTCTTAGCACCTGCATCTTTTCACATTTACTTTCTTTTTTCTGTTAATCTTTCTCTCCTCCCACTTTTATTCCTCCCCTCACTCTCTCTTATTCTCATTTTTTCTCTACTTATTCTTTTTTTTTTCTTGATGTTATCTGATTTTATTTAGTTTATGACTGGTTCCATGACGGCCTGTTATGAAAACATCGTTTGCAGAATCCAAGCAAGAGGATTAGATATTTTTTCTTCTCCTGTAAAAATAAATCAAAATAACACCTCCTCTTCCTCCTTTCCATGATGTTATCAATATAAATTCTTTCTCTTGAACTAGAAAGCCAGAAAAGCTGACTTTACAATCTTTAAATTGTCATCAAAGGCAGATCATGTAATCAGTCTTAGTGTATGAATTTAATTAATGATATAAAGTAGCTGCTTGTAACTTATATAAATTGCAATAGAATCAATTCAGGAGACATAGATTTTATATTCCACTTTATATTCCATATAGATTGGCAGCAGATAATATGCAAAGAATTGGATTAAAAGCAAAGATATAACAACAATTTACTAATTTATTATCTTGTGCACATATCACACCCACTCAGACGAGTAAGCTACAGGAAAATGAAAGAGAAACCCTACATAGGCAAGTTTAAGTTATATATTAAAAGAATTAATATATGACAGAGTTGTACAAATACACATGTATGTTTGATGTATGTTTATACATACAGAAAAAAAGTACTTCTAGACAATTTTGACAGCTCAGCATAGATGCTTTTACTTGACTATTTAAATGTTTGTTTTAAATAAATAACTGTATATTTTATATATATATATATATATATATATATATATATGAGATAACAATATATATTTTTATATATCGAGAACAATATTGGGAAAAATGTATGACAAAGTGGAAAAGTTTTCTTGTGAGATGTTTCGTCCTTTAGGACTTAATTGGACTAAATTTTTTATGTTGGTGCAGCTACACATGTACACAAATGGGGGATGCTGGGAATTTTAAATTTAAATTTTTTTTTTAATCCATCTGATTTCATTTAGAAAGAAAGAAAATGATGGAAAGAAAAAGCATCTAAATGAAATCAGTTAGATTTAAAAAAAAAAAAAAAAAAAAATTAAATTAAAAATTCCCAGCAACCCTCTTTCATGTGCATATGGAGTTGCAGCAACAAAACAAAGGACAAAATACTTCACAAGAAAACTTTCCCACTTTGTTATACATATATAGTATATATTAATAAATGTACATTATATATTGTGTGTGTGTGTGTGTGTGTGTGTGTGTGTACAGGTACATATGAGGGTGAGCTGGAAATGTTTTTGGCTAACCAAGAAGCACTTAAAAAAACAATGATATTTGGTCAGATGTTGGCAAGTGGCTTTGGCTGAAAATATTTCAGTACTCCTTCATATATAAGAGAGAGAGAGTGGCTTTGTAATTGCTTTTGAAACTATTGTTATTTTTAGTCTGTGTTAATTACTGTGTTAATTACTTAATAGAATGCTAACTAGAAATTTATTTGAAACTTTTGAATTTGTTATTTGTGAGTAAAGTCATTTTTAATAAGCTGTTATCTCATCACTGCTGTCTATCTACTGTACCATAATTTTCTTTCTACCTTATTTGGAACGCGTCTTTTCTCTTACAACTCGGTAAATATAACTCTAGAATATTTTTTCATGTTGAAACTTTCTCAGCAACATTTGTCAATGATTGATTTTCCTTAAATTTAAGAATTACATACATGCAGTATGTAACAGGTGATTTAAAACCTATGAAGGGTACTGAAAAGTTTTCAGCCTGGCCCACTTCCAAAAATCAGTATTTCGATGATCAAATATTTTAATTTTTAATTTATTTTATTTTTGTAAGGGTTAAAGAAGTTTTAAAACAATGTGCCAAGTGTCTTGAACTGTGTGGTGAATATGAGGAATAGCATCAATGGCTCTGGGTCATTCCATTTCATTTGGTTCTGTCATCAGAATTTACACCACCTTTCTCATTTTGATAACGAGATAATCAAAGGCTCAGTTGTATTATTTTTCCTACCAATTTTTTGTTGTAGATATGTATTAATTTCCTTCTGCTCAGTTTACCAGATTTTATACACCTGTGCAATCCCCTTTCTTTCATCTCTACTCACCTGTATGTCTTATGTCAAATAAGAATCAGTTAAATGGATATATTTAATTGATTCTTTCCTCCTGTCCTTTCTTCTAGCATTATTATCAGGGTACCATGACCACTTCGTTTCAGATAGCTATGACACTTTAATACATATTACACTTTCTGTATAGAGACATTGAACTACTTGACATTTATTCTCTTTTTTACTGGGAAGAGTTCAGCCTACTTCAATTCCTTCCAAGTTTCCATATGTTCTTTTCAACTTAATTTAAGCTTAGTTTAGTGTGGCACAAAGCCAGCTGGGCGGGGATAAAGGAAAGGATAATTAGGGTCTGCCATTTCCTGTTCTTTATTTTCATTTTACTTCATTTCTTAATGCTTTCTTTATTTCCCTTCCCCATACTTCTCTTTTGTAAGAATCTTACACTTTTTTTTCTTTTATTCATCTTTCATTTTGTTTTGCCTTTCTTGCTTCTCTATAAATCCTTCTATGCACATATGTAAGTGTGTAGATATATATTGTATGCATATTTATTCATGCATACAAAAGGTACAATTTATTTTCTCTTTTTTTTCTCTCAGTCATTTTTATTGTTCAGTCATTAATTTTCTTTTATGTTTCATCTCCTCAATTTGCATTTAACTTTGGTTTTAATAATTTTTCTCTCCTTTTATTTTCTAATTTCATTTTTTTCCATTTGCTTTCCTTCTTTCTCTATTTTCTTTTGTTTTCTTATCTTTTTTTAAATTCTGCTTTTCTTTCTTATGTCTTTCTGTCTTTACTTCACTGTTTCTGTCTATTTTTCTTTCCTTCCTGCTCTCATCTTTACTCATTAACTTTTTAACTATTTATATTTTATTTTTGTCACTTTCAGGTTTTTTCTGCCTGTCTCCATCTTTGTGCCATTTTCTTTTATTTCCAATTTCTCATTCTTTCTATTTATTTTTATTTTTCATTTTTCATTCTTATTGTCTCTCTGCCTCTCTTTTTTCAATTTTTAAACATTCTTTCTCCCATCATTCTTGCCATTTTCTATATCTTTCTTGCATTCTCTCATGTCACTGCCCATGCTTTTCTCCTCCTCCTCCTGCTACTCTCTTTGGTCATTCCTTTCCTTCATGTTGACTAACATAGCAGTTAACCTTTTCCTGTCATCTATGATTATCTGGAATACTAACAACTGCACAATGAACAGCTTCTTTGCTGAATAAATGTAACACTGATTACACGCCGAATAAAATGCAGCACTGCCAAATATAATATTTGACATTTCCTTGTCATGCAAGATTACAGAGCCTGTTTATAATACCGCCTTGGCCAAAATCTATGTTATTATCCCTGACTGTTCATACATTTCTTTGTACTGTTGTACACATTGATATGGCTTTTGAAAAAATTGCAAGATGGTTGAGGTTCAGCAATTACCATTCCCATCAATAATCACTAAAATCATATTTGCTCAAGAGACTGATATCCACTCCATATGAGAAGCGATATTTAAAAGTACAAAACTTTTAATGGGACTTTTTATCCTTTTTATGTAATGTGTTAAAATAACTGCCCTAGTAATGAATAAAATAACTGCCCTAATACAATAGTGAAATGTCTTCGCCTATATTATTTGGCTCTTGTAATTGTCTTTATTTACAACATTGGCTGTTTCTTAGGTTTCCCAAGAACATCTGTTCTTTTCACTTTTGTCATTTAGCAATGAACGTCCTCAGGGTTTTTAATATAAGCCTTGCTTACTTTGAAGTGATATGCAATTGCTGCAATTCTAAGATGAAATCCTTTAACTGCTCCAATCTATTTTGACAAAAAATTATGTAACCATAAATTCTATGCTAAAATTTTCTTTACTTGCACTTCTCACTTGTTGAACTCCTTTCTAGCCAATTTTAATCTGCAAAAATTTAAATGCAATTTTAATCACTATCTACTGTCTTCCTGATTACTCATTTCACTTTCTGATCATTATTAATGTTGCTATTTCTAATTCTTCCACCTCCTTGTGTCTTAGTGGCTTTACTGCCTTACATGGGGTGATACTGATTTTTAAAAAAAGAAAAAAGGAAAGAATGGATGATTTTATGAATAAATTAAAGATCACCAAATTGAATGTGCTAAGTCACTCTTTGACAAAACATACACTGCTTATAATGTAACAGTTACAATAATCCAAAACTTGGAAGATTATAAAAATTTGATTAAATTGTATTTTGTTTTAAATTCTTTTATAAGATAAATCTCTTAATAAAACTACTTTTATATTGCATTTTTGACATTATTAATGTTTTTAATTTAAATTTTACTACAATCTTCCTGTCTACCTGTTTCGTTTTGAAAGACATTTGATAAAGAGATTTAACCTTAATGAAAATATTAGACTTATGTTGTACTGATTATAGTTCTAGTAACAGCTATCATCATTCTTTATAACAAGAAAGAACTGATCAATTGTCAGTATTATTATATTTTTATGGGTTAGTGAATATATAGTCATCAAATCTTTTTTTCTAATTCATTTTCTCTTTTTTATTCTTTATAGGCATATGAAAATCTTTTTTCCAGCTTATTGATATGTGATAAAGTTTTAAGCTTAATAGAGGGTGCATTTGTTTTCTGATGCATAGATACCATTCTAAAGTTTTTTTCCTGATGTCTTTTTATCATTATTCATTAGAAGGGGGCTTTAATTTATTCTTTAATCTCTCCAGTGACAATCTCATTCAGAAATCACAAAATTAATGAAAGAAAATGAAATTAAAAATCAAACTAAAAACCGAGACAAAATGATGTATGCATTTGATTTCTTTAATCATGCAGATTTCTCTCTGGGAATTCTTTTGCTGTATTGTGTAGAAGATTTTAAAATTCTATAAGAAACAATATATTATTCAGGATTGTGAATAATATTTCTCGTACATCTTTAATGGATTATTCCATCAATTTTATGATAATGTTGTTTTATGAACTCTCTTTTTTCTGTCTGTTTATTAATTTGCTACCTGACTGAGCTGTCAAAGAAAATAATTCATAATTAACCAATGTATTAAGTATAGATATAAAAATTAATCCTTGTCTCATAAAGTATGTAATAAATTTTAAAAATATCTTGAACTCAATAAACTCCAGGTCTTCTTAAAGAACATGGTCCAAGGAAATAATTAAGAAAATATTAATCAACTATATTAATTATACTAGAAATTATGCAACCTTAATTTCTTTATGTTTAAGATAGATTTTTATTTTACTGATTAAATTATTAATCTATTTTGAACAAATGAACAAAAAGCATTGATATGAATAATTCAAAAAGCCAGTGATAAAAGTTTGCATGAACTTTTGTCCAATTTTACAAATAGTCACAAAATCTATATTTCTATGGAAAAGTTGCTTGCAATTAAGACAAAAAACAATATGGATTGGAGAAAAATGTTGCTATAAAGGCATATTTGATAGTGACAGTCAATAATTTTTCTTTGAAGTTTGCTTGTTGATAATAGTAATAAACATGACACAGTCCATCTCTAATTAGGATGATGATGATGATCATCATCATCATAATGTTAGCATTACAATCTGTCATATAACTAACAGAGATTTATCTATAGAATTTGTAATGTGATTACCAAAATTAATTATTGTCCTTATTCTATGAGACTAGTATTCTCATACTTGCTGTTACCAAGTTTCAGCTGAAGAGTTCTTCAGTCTTCTTAGGATGGTGTTGTTCACTTACAGATGGTTCTAGTTTTGGGCATCAATGATTCTTGCAGACAGTAGTAATCTTATGTAATGATTCTGCATATACAAATTTTAATGCATTAAAATAGCTTTGTTTTTCTAACATAGTTCAGTGGGGTTTTTTTTTTTTTTTTTTAGTTTTGTTATTCATATCTAGGATATATTAGGTTGTTCACTATCTCATTGGCCTGTTCTGAAAATAACATTTTCAATTGATAATTTCCTTTTAAAATAATATATTGTTAAGGATTTAGAAGAAAACTAATT
Organism: Acanthosepion esculentum; assembly: GCA_964036315.1. NCBI lineage: Eukaryota > Metazoa > Mollusca > Cephalopoda > Sepiida > Sepiidae > Acanthosepion > Acanthosepion esculentum. Next base: position 40,927,091 of record OZ038507.1, on the reverse strand, counting down.
TAATTCTAAATTTGGATCAGGCAGTTGAACTCGTTTTTGTTGTTGTTAACACAATGTTTCAACCTTCTTTAGGTGTCTAAACTTTTAGGGAAAGAGGAAGGTCTGTTAATACCAACAATAATAAGATAGCAACAAAAAATGGTCGCAAATATACAATGTGCGATGGATAAATTGTATAAATTATGCAAAAATGAAAATAACACTGACATCTTATTTTAATGGATACATTTCAGTTCATCTTTGGTTTTACAAGGAGTTTTGTTGGTCTCTTGTTCAACTGCACCCCACACATAATAATCAAAGGGGTTGCAGTCTGGTGAGTTAGGTGGCCAGATGTAAGGGGTGATGTGGTCACAGAAATTGACAACCATGACTGGGTTTTCCTGCTTGTGTGGTATGGTGCAGTGTCCTGTTGCCAGACATAGGGTCTTCCAGCAGCCACCCTCTTAAACCAGGGCAGCACTCCAGGCAATTTATGTATGCCTCCATATTGAGTCAGAGACCCTGTGGGAAGATGAATGGAGGTATGACGTCGCTATCACTAGTGATCACTCCAAACACCTTTGTAATTAGCATTAGACTCCTCAAACTGTTTCTGAATTCTTTGAGTGTCAATCTGAGAACAGTGGAAATGTTCGTATTGGAGCTTCTGACATGAATGCCAAGCAGTACAGTATGCGGTTTCCAAATTTTTAGCATAGTGAATTGAATTGTGGTGCTTTTTTTCTCAAAGACTGCGCCAAACTGACTCTACTATACTGTGCAGTTGACAAAATCAAAAACAATGTACATGCATAAAACTAAAAATTTAAAATGGTGACAATTTACCCTTCACATCCAAAAGGATTGGTTCATTCCAGCAATTTGAGAACTAAACCATTGACTGCCACCTATGTAACTTGAGTGATTATAATTTACAAGCAAGAATTCTTTTCAACCCCTTCCTTGCCAAGCAAGACAATACAGTGCTGAAATCTATAGTGGTTTAACTTGGACAACTAACAGACAAGTTAATGTATACTGTTTCTTTCAGTTTTTTCTTCAGTACCAGTTATCTGGAGCTTATCCTAGAGAGGATAATGTGTTTCCTTTTCTCATGAGATGTTGTATGCCATACCAGATTTTTCTACATCTTTCTTATATTAATAGAGATTTAAGGTTTTCTGTATAAAGAATACATTTTCCATTTGTCCGGATATATAGTGACGGTTTATAACCTATCAATTTATAGAAAATATTTGTTTTGTTATTTCTACAATGGTTTTTTTTCTTTCTTTTTTTTTTAAAAGCTATCTTTTAATTCATTTTAATGTTTTGTACTTGTATATATTAAAACTTGGGAAAAATGGAGTCAAAGCAGTGAAAAATATAAATTATACATTCAAGGAAGATATTGAAGAACAAAGTAAAACAAAAAAATAGTAACTGTTGAAACAGATTGCAAGTGAAGATTTCTTTTTTGAAAATCAGGAGAAATGTGGAGCAAAACGATCAATTGGATATTAAGATTTGATGGCAACGATGGAAAAATGACCTGAAAAACCTCAGGTAGAGAATTTGAAGCCAATTTCTATCATATAGAACCATTTAAGATTATTAAGTAAATTTGTTCAATTTAAAGTAAAAAAGGAAAAAGATATCAACTATATGAAGGTCTGTATTAATTATGGTCAATAATATGAAAATAAACTAGTTTAGGCATATAAAGATTGGCCTATTTAATTTTTATAAAGTGAAATATAATTTGATTTTGGCAGAATTGAGGAAGGTGATAATCTAATTACTACTGAGAAGGTGAATCTATATATGACTAGAAATGGACATGATGACCGTTTTTAGTTTTATTATGTAAGTATAATCGATTATAATAAATGATGTTATAGGAGGCATAGATGATATTATGGTGATTTTCTAGGCAGAGCTTAGATGTGACACGAAGCCGAAAGTATGAGGCACCCAGTGAGAATTGAACTCGCTATTCAGTCATAATTGATCTACCAAGATAAGTTTGATAACCATTACACTGTTCCAAAGTGCCCAACATAGATGAGATGTAGTTTACCTAGTTCAATCACGGGGTCATATATATTGTGCTTTAGAGGGGAATGAGCAAAGGACAAATTAATAAAGAATTAACTAGCATGGGCAGAATAAGAATAATCTATTTTGTGCATTGAACAAACGATTTAGTTAAAAATTCCAAATATGCCAGACATCTGAAGACGGCCAGAAGGTACAATGCCTAAAACTGTTTCTGACTATAACAACCAAAATGAAAATACCAGTTTGAATAAATAAGTGTATGCTAATGATAATTCCTCATTGCAGAAATTCAACATCTTGTTTTATTTTGCTTTTTGGTGATTTTTCAGAAACTTGTTTATATTCAATTTATATGATTCAAAGAGAAAAAAAAAAGACGTTTGCATAGACAAGTTCTTTATTTGAATAATTTTGTATAAACAAAATATTTATCTCAACCTGTTTTTGACTATATACTAGCATGTACAGTATAATATAGTATACTTTTAGAAGCATATATTGAAAAATAAATATTTGGATGGGGGTCTGTATGTACATGTATAACATACATACACACACACATATATATATATATAAGTTTTCTTAGTAATCATAGTACCTTACATAGATATAAATTCAGTCTTTATTATTAAATTCTTACTATGACTGAATGCATAAGAATACAAATATACTGACTAAAAAGGACTAGAAAATAGTATTTTGTTATCATTTCAGTAGATTTTTTTGTATGTATAGAAAATCATCTTTTAACTTTTTACTTTTTATTTGACTAATAACTACTTACACATGGTCTCTGTGCAGACTTGTAGTTAAGTAGACTGATAGGAAACTGACTAACAGCTTGATTGAAAGATAAATTGTTGATATTTTCAATCAGTAACTTGTGAGATGATACCATGCCAAACAAAAAACCAAAATCTTTATACAGTGTAACCTGGATATAAGAGAAACCCGGATATAAGAGAGATTGTATCTGGTCCCAAATTAGAGCCTGTGTTAATGTATATATAATAGACCAAACCCGGATATAAGAGAAACCCGGATATAAGATACTTCTTCTCCTGTCCCGACAACTCTCTTATATCCGGGTTACACTGTAGTATATATAAAAGCTAATTTTGATTTTTATAAAATCTTTACTGTCAGAAGAAAGATTTGAGAAAATTCTTCTATAAAATTATTTGTATATTATATATAACTGGAGGTATTAGTATTTGAAAAAGCAGTTCTATTTTTATCAGATGTTGCAATGAAAATAGTGAACATTTTAATGTTTAACCTATTAACTATGAATGACCAGAATTTCTGTCATTGCAGTTCAACTTCAAATTTCTGCCATAATTAATTGGTTACTGCATCCACATTAAAAAAAAATGGTAAAATAAATTGAAGAAATTCCAATAATTATTTAATCTCATTCAAACTTTCTCTACTTGAATAAAGTTTTAAATATTTTAAAGAAAAAATCAAGGTATAATAAATTCTATTTACACAGTTTGCAATAATCAATCAGAAATAGTTTTGTTTTTATCTTTTTAAATTGGAAATTTAAAATCTGCAGCATAAAGTACAATATTGTTTTCAGTTTTATTTGCTAAATTATATTATTTAAAAATATTTATAAGAATAATCTTTTATTGAAAATTTCAAAGTTTTAACTGAATATTTGAAAATGAGTTAAAATTTTCTTGTATTATATATATATATATATATATATATATATATATATATATATATATATATATATCAGACAAACTGGAAAAATCATACTATTTTTCTAAATACTTTTTGTTGATATATAATATATACATATATATATATATATATATATATATATATATAAAGAAATATACATAATACCTCACATTTATTGCATAACATGTCACAGTTAGCTACAGTTGTGCTAAAAGCATTGATCAGTATATAGCACAGCACAACTGTTCCATTCTAAACAAACTCTTCAACAACCTTCAAAACAACAATACCCACAACGAATAATTGCAGCTGGAGAAAAAAAAACAAATTCTGCCCATTAAATGGCAAATGTATGTCTAAATCATAAGTTTAGCTGAAATCAAATATGAGGATAAGGTTAAATTTTATATGGGTTCTACAGAAAACCATTGGGAATTGTGCTTCTATTACCACCAAATGACATTAGGCAATATTAAATATAGTAACAACACTGCCTTCTCTAAATTTTTCTGGAAACTGAAAAACAAGAATAAAAACCCAATTATCAGCTGGGAATCAGTAAAGGCAAAAGATGTAACTTATGTCTTTCTGAGAAATTAATAATCCTGAAAAATATAAACAATTCTAATCTCTTAAATAATAGAAGTGAGTTAATGAGCCTACTTAGATCCAAATTTCTGCTCAAACATGTTGACCCAGATTAATATAGTCTAGCTGGACCTGAGGACCACATATACTAGTACTAATATTATTTTTTTTATTAATATTCTTGCTTTTTGCTACCTTTACTATGCAACTATTGTCAATATTAGACTGTAATATATTTAACTTTTTTGCTAATCCATTATTTATATTATCATTACCATTTCTTATATATAACCATTATTATTGTTTTGTTTTTTTGTTTTTTCTCTTACCTTTATTTTTACTATTAGTAATGTGCTTATTTATTTTCTTATTTATTTTTATTTGCATTTATTATTCTTATTTATTTACTCAATTATATGTTCCTATTTATAGGGCTTTTATTTTATTTTATCTTATTTTTGATATGTATTATTTTTATTAGTACTTTAATTTTATTTTTCACAGCATATTTTATTATTATTCATATCCCTACTTTTATTTAGTTTATTAATATTAATAATATTATTAATTACTTTATTGATTTTCATGGAAAAAAATAGTCCCCCCATTTCCAAACATTTTTCTTATTTGTTCCTTTTGATAACAACAGTGTCTCTTCAAATTAGAATTTATATTTCTTATTTCCCACCTTAAATGTTAATCTGGGCCTAAATTCAAATCCTAAATTAAACTACAATTCATTTAAATATTTTAACAATAATAAGCCACCCCAACAAAAAATCTTGCAATTACCAAAAATATTAAAGAAAGCAGTGTTAACCACAAAAATTTGCACCTGACAAATACAGAAGGCATGAAACCCCAAGTTGTGCAATCAATGTAAGGTATTATGTATATTTCTTAATATATTAAATAGCACTGTTATTTAATATTGAGTGCTGTTTTTCTCACACTATATATATATATATATATATATATATATATATAGTTTTTCCTCACCAGTAGCATGAGATGGAGTTTCATGCACAATGCAATCTTCAGGTGTTGAACTGAGACCAACACTCAATGTGTGATTGATATATATATATATATATATATAATTATCCCATGTATAATATAATGGCTGGCTACTTGTTTCCAAGCACACTCATCTGCTAGGGCAGCTAGCAAATACCAATTAAAGATACCCATTTAATCAACAGATTCCATCTGTGGTTTATATAGCAACTATGCTGAGTAAACCTTAGTTACAGTTTCTGGGAGTGAGTGCCTAATCTGTTGTGATCAATTTTTGGAACAAGGCCACCATGCTCAGACCCCCAGTCACAATGTCTAGCACAGACATTGGCAGCTCCCAATCAGTTCTACCCAATTTCACTTACAAGGCTTGGGTCAATATGTGGTCTAGTTTTCAGGCACTGTTCAAAGGTGCCACATTCAAACCTGGATCTCATGGCCAGATGGTAAACATTCTAACCACTTCGCCACACACACACACACACAGTTCAAGAAAATAATTGTCTTTTTGGAAATCTCAACTGTAGAAGTTTATATTATTGTTACTATTAGCTTGTTTGATGTAATATTTTTCAATTCAGTAATGTTGACTATTTTTTTATAGTACTGTCTCCCTCATGCCAAGAAATTAAGAAATTTTTTTTCATGAAAATCACAAAGTTGTATAAAAACAAACAAAACTTATATTGCTCAACGATGTATAAATATTGACTTTTAAAACATGATTTGAAATCACTGTTTCCATTTAAAAAAACAAAAAAAAACAACTTATTTTCTTTCTAATAGCAATACAAAATAAAACTTAAGAACTATTTGAAGTTATTGTAAAACTTTTTCTTTTTTTTTTTTACAACCCATTCTGTTTTAGATCCTAGAAAAATAGCTACATGCATATAGTAAAACAAATCAATAGATATTACAGTGAAAATGCATTAATACTTATTCTTTCCTATACATTCCATGGTATTATCTTTTCTATAAGGCAAATAAACCTGTCAATATCTGTTCTAAGTTGGTATACTTTGTTTGCTTTACTGTTGTTTATCATGTGTCATTTTCTTTTTCATTTAACATTTTTATTTTTACACCAGGACTATTCATTTTCAGGTATTTTCTAGTTGCTGTATTAAAAACAAAAAAATAACTTCTCTCATTCTGAAATTTTACATGTTGAATTCTAAACTTCCAGAACCAGTCACATTCCAAAAATTATCTTTCTATGAATCTATTTCCTTGTCCCTAAATAATAAATAACGAGATATTCCCCACATTTTTGCCTGATTATAACAGATTTTATAAGCATATCAACGTACTGATTACTAGATGAGTAGAATAGTTTTCTATAAGGGCTGGAGAAATTTGATACAAAAGTACCATTTATTGGAATTATAGTTAGTATACGACCTTACATGCTGTAAATCTTATTTTCATTAATCTCTCATTTTCTGTAAGTGTTTTCAACTGTAAAATGCAAGTGTTTTCCTTTGTAAATGCTAAAGCACTGCATTCTTTTTATTTTGCTAATATAATCCATAAATTGTCAGATAGCCATAAACTACTTTATACACACACATGCAAAATCATTAAGTGCCTTTGTGACCTTTCTACCTGTAGATTTTTAATCCCAGAATTATTAGAGTTGCAGTCAATATGCTGATGCTTATGGATATGTATTTCACTTTGAAGTGATTAGCTTTGAAATATTTTCTGAAAACTCATTAACCTTTTTAAAAAAAAGTCTCACAGCACAAACCTCACCAAGTTGCTCTACTTCCAATGTTATTTTGAACTTGTAGCTAAAGCAGCCAGGAGATCATAGATTTAATGAACTTGGTAATTAATTTAATGGCATTAGTGGAGAGCTATTTTTACACACAGAAAGTATAATTTACTGGAAATTTCTTTAATTTTGTTCCAAGTGTAACAATTTTTGCTGTGCATAGGAAATATTCTTTCACTTCTTTCTTTTTATATCAGTGCTGAAAATGAGGGAAGTGTTCAGTTAAGGCAGAGTTTTTGTTTGTTTTCTTAATTGAGCTCATCGCAAGCAAGACAGTAAAGCCACTGAGACACAAGGGGTTAATGGGTGTGGAAGAGTTAGAAACAGAAGCATTGGCAAGGGGTGAGAACAAGAGAATTATCAGGATGATAGTAGATAGCAATTAATATTGCATTTAAATTTTTGCAGATTAAAGTTGGTTAGAAAGCATGGGCCAGAAGGGAATTTCACAAGCGAGAAGTGTGAGAAAAGAATAATTCCTTTAAAATTTTACAGTGTTAGTTGAATGAAATGAAATCCTCTTTCTGAGGTTTGTTCATGAAAATAAATTCCAAATAATTGCATTGGAACATTTTATAGTGTCATTTTGTTTTTTTTCCTTCCTTTCTTTTTATAATCATTCTTCCTATTCTGACTCTAAAGCTGAAAAATGGTGAAAAAAGAAAAAGGCTTACATACAGAATTAAAAAAATTATAGCTTCCTTCATTTCCAGCCTTTCTGAAATGTATTAATTGAGTGGTTTCCAAACATTTTTCTCTGGGCTATATTTTTGAAATGAAAATTTGCTCATGCCTCACCAAATTTTATGTGATAAAAAATACATTTAAAAATAAAAACAGAGATAGGATTAAAGGGAGATAATGGCAAATTTGAAGTTGGAACATTTCCATTGATAACTCTCTACTCCAATTACACACCCTAGTTACTATATTCTTAATACTTGATATAATGCCAAAATATCACAGTGATAAAATCGGCCAGTAATTATTTATAACTATTTATACTAGGACTCGTGCATGCAATTGCAAGTAATCCATAATAATATTTTAAATTTTGAAATCATATTTATTTTTGGCATATGAATTTTTTGAAACTGTTTCTAAATCTTTGATAATTTTTCAATCATTCTGCCTCACCAGTAAGGCACACCATACTGTTTGGGAACCACTGTATTAACCAAACGTGGATACAGAACTCAAAGCTTATTTCATATTCCATGGGAATTCAGTGTTACTACCCTAAAAAAAATATTGAAAATACTGTTATTCTTTATATCACTTAAGTAAATTACTACAGAGTTACTTAATATAGTGATGAAATTTTATGTTAATAGTTAAATATGACTTAAATGATCAAGAGGCTCTTGATATGTTTATAGGACAAAATCTGTTTTGAGCTAATTAGTTTTTGTTGTAGTCTTTTGTCATCTTATGAAAGTAAAGCTTTCAACATGAGTCAGTTGCATCCAAATTAATAAACAAAATCTCAGATTCACATTGTCAATATTTTTCATCATGGTTACTTTTTCCTTGTCACTGTGTTAAGATAAAAGTTATTCGAAATTTACACTTGTTCATACATATGGTTTCTCTTCTATTTATATGAGAGAGAGAAAGAAAGAAAGAGAGAGAGATGCATATGCAAAGATTATGGCATACAAAGTATTGCATAATTACATCAAGATGTCTATATGTATACTTTTCACATGATCATATGATAAGTTGTCTTAAATACTCTATGATAAATGACAGTTTTAGATAAATGCCACTTTTTTTATATTGTCCTATGATTTCTTTTCCATTATAAATTTCTTAATTAAAATTCATAACTGTTAACTTTATCTAGGGCAATCTCTAACAATGTTGTCACTATCTATGAAGATTTCAAGGAAGAAAATATAGAAAAGATGGTTGTGCAAAATTTGTGATTTTAACAGGTCAAAGTTGAAATACCTTTTAGCTATCTGGTCCTTCTAGACTGAGAAGAATGAAGTAGGATAATGTGTAATAAAGAGTGAACTTAATAGGCTTTTTGATGTACAAAATAAACATTTAAAAAATACAATGGAAAGGTTTCTGATATAATTACAACAAAGTTGGCAACAAAGTTTTTGCAATTATTTACTCATGTTATTTTATACAGTTTTTGTGCTTCCATTATCCTTAAAAATAATTTTTGTGAAATGTTGATATTTGTTTTATCTTGCTGTAAGAAAATCGTTAATGCTGTCATGATTTGAGTTTTAACAATTATGCTAAATGATGCAAGACAAACTCTTACGAGAAAGAGATTCAACAACTTTTACACAAAAAGAAATTTCTTAAAACAAAAACTGTATATATTTTTTTAGGTGAAGTGTTTTGCTTTATTAAAATGGTTATAGAATCTAACTAGCTGAGTATTGTGATAAAAAACAATAAGTAAAATTTAATAACAAAAAACTTCATGCAAGGAATTCAGGTTATTATAACTTGATAATAAAAAATATGATGATATAGATAAGTGGATTAAGAAAATATAGATATAAGTTGGGCTTAGCTAACCTCAGGTGTTATATTTTGAATATATTGAATCTTGATCTGAAAGGGCATTTCATTACACTCGTGAATTCAAGGAACTGTTTTCCTTTGACCATTGCATTGAAACCATGACCTTCCAGTGAACAGCTGCACTCCCAGTTTCCATCTTTTTCTTCCAAAAGACATAAACACCACCACCACCACCAAAATGAAACCTCATCAAACAACAAAAATGCAAAAATTAATCTGAATGAACCAATATACAACAATAAAAACATCTTTGAGAATTGAAGTAGAGAAAGAGAAAAAAAAGTACCAGCCTAACACAAGTATAAAATATATATTCCTGCCTTAAAAAGGAAAAATATCATAGCATTATTTGTATGTGATTGCATAAGAAATTGGTGATGGCTGAATCCATCACAATCTGTTAACACTTTGAAAATATGTGTGGGGCGAGAAAGTTAACCTTCTAAGAAAATGCTTCACTCCCTTGTGTTCACTGCTTCTGAGACCAAAAATGATGAATTGTTGGTACTCAAGATTAACCCTTTAGTTTTCAATGAGAGAAAATAAAAATCCATTAAAAAATGCTTCAGAATTTGTTGAATGTTTCATTGTTTCCTCATTTTTGTCTTTAGAAATATTGTGTATTTTTCGTCCCATTTTATGATTTTATTGCTGCATCTAATTTTAACAACAACATTTTTTCTTTGACTTTAATGTTTGAATACCTCATTTTAAAACTTTTTCTTTTGACATCAGGTTTCATTTAATCTGTTAACCATATTACATGGGGAATATTTATTAGAATTTCTACAATTGGATAACCTTTTGATTAGAATAAGCTTCACAGATATTTAATTTTTTCATTATTCTTTTGTGATTAAAATATTGTGTTTTATTTAAGTCTCAATGAAATGCTATATAATAACATTGATGCACTCATTTTGATAATAGATGCCTTTATATTAATATACATTCTGAATATTCTAAGTTTTCTTTAAAACTATAAAGCTTGTAAGTTATTACTGTAATGCTAATTCATTTCAGTTACATTGTATAAGACCTTTATTTAATATCTATAATAAAGACATTCCTCCTTAATTAAGTGAAAGTATTAAATGCTATCATTCATTTCTATATGTAATATATATATATATATATATATAGAGAGAGAGAGAGAGAGAGAGAGCTTGTTTAATGATAAAAAATAAAGATATAAGTTTGAAATCAGTTTACAGTATAATATTGTAACCCTTTAAAATGCTGCTCACAAAAATTGGACTTAATGTTTAAAAATGTACTGTTCCAAGTTAAACTGTGAAGAAATGAAGAGAATACATTCTTTTCAAATATAATATGAAACCAGCTATATATATATATATATATATATATATATATATATATATAATGTGTGTGTGTGTTTTATATTTGAGCAATTTGAACTTCAATTTTAATTCTAATTTTTTTTTCTTTTTTTAGGTAAGTACTGATGTTTTATCTGAAGACTTCTGGTATGAGTTTCATATTATTATTTACATTTTTTAAAGTTTATTTGTTATATATCACCCAGCCCCACTAATTTGTACTTGAACCACTAACAGACAGTATTACTGACATGTAAGGATGAATGTGTGTATGTTCTTTCTTGTAAATACTTGTAAGGATTTCATTAACTCTGTATCCTTTGTTCAATGTACAAGTTTCCAAAATAAGGAGTTTCTGAAAATTGGATTATTTCTGGGTAAAAAATAAATGAATGATAAATCTACTTAAAAAAAATAATAAATGAAAAAAAATCAAGGTACATAAAACATTACATGGAATTGTCTATAAAGATGTTTGGAATGAATTCTCAAAATAACACCTTTGTAGAGAACAAAGCTTTATTTGTATATCAAGCTATATTTTTTTTCAATATTTTCTGTTCCTGTTATATTTGACTTTAATTGAATATCCTTACAGCTAATCTTGTAGATATATTGCAGTTATTCCGTTTCATGAATTGTTAGGAATCCCCAATGTTTTATTTTTTAGTTTACGTGACTCTTTCATCAAATGGGTTGCCATTTTGTGGCTGTCACTTGTTTTTATGTTTAGTGCTGAACTTGGTTAAACATTTTGAAATTATATGGCTAATTGCTTTAGAATTAATAAAACCTGTAATAGAAATGTGCTAAAGTAACCGTATTGAGAAAATTGTTTGAAAATAATTGTTCATAAACAATTATTTGAAAAACATTCAAATTGTAAATTGTTTGAATGAAAATTAATTGAAAGGGGCAATTATACTAAATGATAATTATTCGAAATACCTATGTTTGAAATATGTATGTGACTTTGCTTTGAGAGAATCAATACTGATTTAACTAGAATTAATAATGCTCTTGAAAGATGGCATAGGGCTTTTTTGCAGCATCATCCCATAATGAATGTGGAAATTCTTAGACATTCTTAAAAGAGAACAGGACTTGCAAGAAATTCGTATTGCAAAAGTAAGGGCAGGTTGCCAAAATATCAGGAGCACCAAGAAATACCTCGATGTAAATGGAAAACTTAAAAAATTAGTGGCATTCCTTAATGATGACTCTTCAATAGTTGACTATTTGCATGTAGTATCATATAATTTAAGGTTATAAGGACTTTTTCATACTAAATTCTTTTATTAACGATATTCGTATTTCAAATAATTATCATTTGTGTATTTCCTCTTTTAATCTTTATATTTTTATTGCTATAAAGAATTTTGCATTTCAAATAATTATCATTAAGTATAATTGTCCTTTCGATTAATTTTCATTCAAACAATTCAAACAATTCAAATAAATGTTTTTTAAATAATTGTTTTCGAATAATTATTTTCAAACAATGTTCCCGTAATCCAAATTAACAGTACAAGCTTCAAGTAAAATTCCTCTCAAATACCAATGTATTAAATGTTAGTTTCAAAACAGATGAGGATACTTAAATTACTGATGGAGTTAATATTACATTGGTGGAAGAAAGGAGGTTAGAAATGTAAATTTTATATATGTTCTCTTGCTTCTCATATTATTTCACAGTATGAGATGCTATGAAATAGTACAGATGCTTTTGTTATGGATCTGCATGTAGTATAATTGATATCAGTATAGAAAGTTGTATCATGTTGGCGAGTTCAAATTCCAGGCTAGCCTGTTGCATTCACTTTTGCATAAATGCCCTTAAGGAAGCCATAAATCTCTTCTCCCAGTTATAGTTTAAATAGCCTTTCCCCTAGCCTTGGCTGGAAACTTGTCTGAGAGAAGGGAAACTCTGAATTCCAAATCACAGAACAGGCAATGGAAAAACCACTCCACTATCTTTCCCCAAGAAAAATCTTTTGAGTATCCCTGCATGGGCATGGCATTAAAAAAAATAAATAGTTGTTTTGATGTGATTTCTTCGTTTGGATAATTAAACCCACTTTATTGTTGCATAAAAATATCCAGAACCAATTCTATATATTGCTTGTTTGGTTATAATTATTAAACAAATTAAAATAATTACTTTATATTGACTATCTACTCTGACTTTGTATCATTTTGAGGAGGCACAATATAGTGTGAAAAGATTAAATATTCCCATATAAATTATTGATTTTCAGTCTAATTGCCTTTCTTATTAATTAGCATAATAATAATGTCCATTGAGTTAAGCATTTCAAAATGGGAATGTTAATTGTAACAATTTAAATTGTTGTCTTCATGGTTGATATAATCATAATGTTTTGGCTGTTGTACCTTTCAGTCTTCTTCCGCTACTTGTTTTATTTAGTAACCATCTTGGTATTTTGAAATGAGCCCTTTATTTAATCCACTAGTTTATATTGTTCTCATTCTGTTGTCAGAGAAATATTTGTTAGAGAATACTTGCATGTATTTGTTCTTTTGTATTAATTTGTCCTTGTAATGTCACTTCTGTTTCTTCCACTGAATCTGAATATATCATTGAATGATCTCAAGAACTGTTGAATTTGACAGATATTTGAAGACAGTTGGAATATACTACGAGAAAAATCTGACTATAACAACCAAGATGAAGATACCAATTTGAATAAATCAGTGGCTAATACATATTTTTTATTTCCTAATATTTTCCATAGTTAACATTATTTCTTGACATATTTAAAGTATTATTTTTATTTGGATATTTTTCTAGCAAGCAAATTCTGAATCAACTATTTCTAATAAAAAGTTACTACCCTAAAAAACTAATTTATATTTTATTCTTGAAATTTTTTTTTTAACATTAAGAGTTTCTTTTTTCTTAATAAAAAAAGTGATAAGAGGAGTCTTTCATCAACCTGTTTATAACTGGATGACCTTTTTGAAAATTTGCATGCATTTTTTTTCTATTAAATTGTGACTTGTCTTGCATCTTTGAGTCTGCTGTAATGCAATTTTGCTTAGAATTTATGCAAGTTAAAAAAAATATAGCTGGTGTAAATTACACTAATAGAATTATTGTAGTCTCTCACTGAGGATAACTTGTTGAAAAGAATGGCTATATTTCTTTCTTCTTTCTCTTTCATATATCTTCATTTTTAAGAATTTTTCCTGCCATTTTCTATCATTCAGCTTTTTTTTCCTTTTCTAACTGTGATTTTCTTGTCTTGTAATTTTTGTTTTTCCCATTTTTCTTTCTATATCAATCCCTATTTATTTTTTTACTTCCTAAATTAGCATTTTTAAAAATATTTCATTCTTTGTTTTCTTTTTCACCTTGATTTTTTTTCCTTTTTCTTTTCTTTGGTCATTCAGTTTCTTCAAAGTGTTCTTCTTTTCTTTCAATATTTTATTCATTCATTGGTATATTTAATGTTTTCTTTCCTTCATTTGTTTTTAGTTTTTCAGTCTTTTATTTTTTTTCTCTCTCTCAATTGCTCATTCACCTATTCATTTGGCATCATTTTGTTTATCTCATCTTTAATAGTTTTTCATTCTTTATATTTTCCTTCATTTCTTTATTTCTTCTTCTTTCCATCTTCCTTTAAATCATTATCTATGTCTTTTTGAACCATGCTGTAAAATTACAAAGAAGTTTTTCTCTGCAGCCAAAATTTCTATGGCAAAAAAAAAAAAAATAATAAGCCCCCAAACCCAAGTGCAGAATTGTCTTTGATTTCAGAGGTTGAAACAGGTAAACCAAAAATCACAAGAAAATGAAAAGAAAAATCGATTTTACTTTCACAGTTATTGGAGCAGTTAATAATCTGCATTTTGTGAATGTTCTTTTTTCTTCTTCTTTGTTTTTTTTCTTTCTTGGGCTCAATCAAATTACTCATCTACATCCAAAAAGGTCTGTGCCTTAACTTGAGGAGATAAAATCAATTAGAAGGAAATGGTGGGTGAGTCTGAAGGAAAAAAAATCTTGCAGTATGAGAAGAAACTATTGTTGAGACAGTGTATAAGGATACAGTGAGATATCGGCTCTGTTTTTATTTGCATAATGTCTTTCAAAAAGAGAATCATATAAAGTGAAGTTAGGTAGGAGCTTTTATTTCCAGTAGAAATTACTTTTTCTTTTGTTTTGCATATTCTATTCAAGAAATTGGGACATTTGTTTAAGAGATTTAAAAAAAAAAATAACTTCCACAAAATAGAATAAAAATTCTTTTCAAACTTTGTGCTTCTACTGCTACCAACCGATGTCAAATCTACATTTCTTGTTCTTGAGTGGATGTTGATCATGATTTGGCTACCCAGGATACAATGAGATGTAATTTCAATCTGGGATTGAACTAGAGGTTATTATCTAAATCCTAAAAGAGCTGTTGGTGTACCATGATTATCTCTGGTGATTTTGTAAGCTTCTGATTTTTATCTTGCATCTTTTTCTTTCTTTTTTACTGCTATTATAAAATAATAACAACAACAGCCATTATTACTACTACCACCATCCTTCCTCCTCCTAAAGTAGATATAGAAGTAGCTTTTCTTCCTTCTGTCTTCATTTGCATTTTAATAAAGTCTACTTTTTTTGGTAGATGTTCATATGTAAATATTTATGATTGTGCAGGAATTTAAAGATACATGCTTTTTTTCTGTAGGCAGTAATGTAAAATGACTTCATCAGTCGATTATTCAATTTGAAACTACTTCAGTTAT
Organism: Acanthosepion esculentum; assembly: GCA_964036315.1. NCBI lineage: Eukaryota > Metazoa > Mollusca > Cephalopoda > Sepiida > Sepiidae > Acanthosepion > Acanthosepion esculentum. The sequence continues at coordinate 40,911,317 of OZ038507.1, read as the reverse complement.
TACTTTATTTGAATGTCTGTTTGTTTACACTATTTACATTGTATTACAAAAGCAAGCTTTTGTAAATCATATGACTTGAATAATTCAAATTGAGAACTCTTTCTAAAACTATACTCATTGGTCAGCAGAGTTAATATTGAGGCTATTTTTTTTCATTTCTATTGACTGCTTTTACACAGGAGAAATAAGAAATTATTCTATTGCAAATTTGAGTTTTTATAGGTGCTTTTTCAACTTGACAATTTTTCTTGTATTTTTTGCATCATTCTTGTTCTAATGTTCATTTTCTATTTATTCTATATTGAGTTCTATAAGAGACACTTGACAAGACTATCAATATCCTTGTATTTGCACTGTCATTGTTTCTGTTTTCTTTAAGATTCCTTTCATTGTATAATGTAGCTTCTCTGTGCCTTTTCTATAAATACTTTCATGATAATTGTTCTGATGGACTTTCCTCTATGGTGCATAGACTTTATGAATTTGAGCACAGTAATAGATTGGTGGTAAGGTCTCATCATTTTACAGTTAAAATGACTAATAGATATAACTAAGTTCCATGCTAACGGTTTCTCCTATTGCACTTCTGGCTTGTGGAGTTCTTTTTCAGTTTCTTGCTTTCCACTCAACTTTGATTTTCAAAAATTTAAATGTCAGTAGTTATCTTCTGGTTTCTTAATTCTTCTTCTTCTTCTTTTTTTATTGTTCTCTCTCCGTAATAGTAGTTTTTTTTTCTCATTCTTTGACACACAGTAACCTCTTATATCCTAGTGTTTTATTGCCTTGATTGGGATTAAATGATTAAAAGAGAAAAATGTACATACTTTTTGACATTGGAAAAATTCCTGAGCATTGTTTTTCCTCCACCCAGCATAGCTATATTTATAGGCAGAACCTATAAGCCTGAATGTAGAAAGGTAATTCGTCTTCAATGGTATGTACTTTCAGGCTTTAGGGGATCATAGCTCTCCAAATTCCTCTTTATTGTCAACTGCCATGTCTTCTTTGGAAAGTCCTTTCTCCATGGTTTGGAATTCAGAGTTTTTCTTCTTTAGACTAAATGCCAAAACTAGAAAGCCTAATTTACTCTGCTATTTAACCCAAAGCTAGGTGTGATGGTAGAAGGAGAGATTAATTCATATCTTTTTCCAAGGGTATTTGTGCAAAAGTAAACTGACTTGGTTGGATTTTGAACCCAGCTTGCCAATTCCACATTGAGAACTCTTATACTACCTGAACATTATCTGAATTATTTTCATCTGGTTTCATATCATGATATTTTTGGCTTAGCAATTTATTCTATGTGACCTGTACTTTTATTTTATTTTATTTTTTTTTACCCCCTTTATATTATCTATTTATATATTTCTTCCTCCAATGAAGTAAAAAAATTGGCTTAACAGATTAAATACGAAAGCAATTAAAAAATATTCTTATTTCAGTGCTTCATTAGCATTATTTTGTACCCAAACCCCAGAGAAAGTTAGAATTTAAAATTGTATTTGATTGGCATATCAGAACGTCCTCTTCTTCTCCCTAAAATGACTCATAAATATCTCCTGGATCATATTTATGAAGTTAATTTATCTAATGTTTACTTAGACTATCAGTACTTGTACCTAATCTAATTCCATAATACTGTAAGATTTCATGTAAATGTGTGGGTGGACTTTATATGCCATCAAATATAGTCTGTTCCTTTTACACACTCAACAACCCCCCCTCATTGCTGAGTCAGTTTGACATTTAAAAATTAGTTTGCTTTTTGGTAATTTGTAGGAGAAGGAACAAGTTTAATTTGTGCAATGCATTCTGAATGATTGCTACCCAAGCACAACTGCAATGTATTCATATTTAGTAGATTAATTCAAAGTATTTGATCATTTGCTAAGATGTACATTTATTTATATTATAAGAAGGCTGGATTAGAGTTATTGAATAACTTAAAATGTTCCACTCTGAACACTACAGCTAGATTTTGATGAATTTTTTTTTTAATCTTTTTTTTTGTTCATTTTTCATGTGATCTGCATTGGTTTATAGCATCGATCTGACTTATCAATTTCTAGTACTTTTCTAATCAGTTATCTTTCTTGGAAAATAGTTGATCAGTAAATTTCATAAAGTTTCGGTTTCAATAAAGAAAAAATAATTTTATATATTTTTAATTATATTATTTATATTTTTGTGTTATTTACTTTCTTGACATTTGTTAGAAATTCCTTTTTATAAATGAATTTTCAAAGCTATTTAAAATTGTTGATTATTAAAATGAATATATAAGCATACTATTTTATTTTTTATAGCTTTGAGGAAAAATCATCATTCTCTTCAAAGCTATAGAAATAAAATATTATATGTTTAGATATTTTACATATAGGTTTGAGGCTGCAGTCAAAATAGCTAAAAACTGAATTTTGAGGAGATTATAACTGACACTAGGCACCATTAAATAAATAACCATGATTTGACTAAGAGTGCCCCCCACCTTTTTTTTTAATGATTCTGTCAGGTTAAAGTTTGGCCTTGTCCTGTAATACAGGTAATTTCTTTATCATAAATATTTTGTACACACACTTAAAAAGACCATGTTTGTTGAGATAGCAAAATATTTCTTGGAATTAGGGAAGCATGATAACTAAGTCAAGAAAAGTCATAATGCCATTTACCCCTGCTGTCTTGCAATTTTGTGGCACAGGAAGAGCCAATGTGTTTGGGAAAATGAGATAAGGCCAGGGTTAATGACTGAAAAGAGTTCATGCATCAGTTTATCTGATCCCAGAATTCTTGAGAAAAAGCAGACTCCAGATGTCCGGAGGTATAAATGGTGATTAATTGCATTAACTAATACGCAAATTGATTCAGGCAGTTTAGCCCCAGGTTAGTCTTCAGTTGGATTGGCACTCTGTAATTACTGATTCGCAATTGAGACACACATTTTATTTGCCATTGACACAGAAATTGCTCTTCAATAGCATACTTCTTCTTTGTGTCATGTGCCTTCAGAACATTGGCAGTCATGTCTCTACACACTTCCCTGTCCTTTGTAGCTCTTAATAAATATTGTCTTTTTCTTATCTCCCTAAACTTTGTTCTGCCATCCATTTACTCAAACTCACCAAGTGAATTATGGGTTGTTTTCCTCTGTTCCTCTTCCCTTCAATCTGTCCCCTGTGTATCAAATTTTTCAAGCTCCCTTTCCTTATTAGGTACCCTAGAAATCTTAACTATCTCTTCTTGATGTTAAGTATGTGTCCATTTTGTTTCCATTTTCTCTAAAACTTTGTCATTATTGCTCACATGTTCAGGCTGTGATATTCTCAGCATCCTTCTGTAGAACCACATTTCTGTTGTTTCCAGTCTCTTCATCTGTGAAGAGATTGTCCAGCATTTACTGTCATATAGGGGGACTGATATTGCATTCAGTACTCTTTTCTTTGTTTCTAGTGACATTTTCCTGTTTCTTATTACTTTGCTTAGCTTTTGGAAGGTATCTTTCACTATTTCAAACACATTTCACACACTGAAATTGCAAGAAACAACAAAAATTACTTAAAAGATTTCTGCCTTGTATCTTTTCTTTACTGTAAATATCCAACTTATTGTCTTGATGTATATACTGCCTGACTTCTGACAGTCATAAGAGGCCTCATCAAGCAGCTACCAATGAACCAACCCCATCAGTTTGATGTGTAGTCAAATTACAGCAGGTGGAGAAAAGAAGTAAAAGACTGAAAGAACACTTGCAAACAATTCACCTCACTGGGGAGGCGGTGGAATTATTTACAAGTGACCAAAAGTGTTACTTTTTTAAAGTGTTTCTCTTTTAATTTTTGCTTATATTTGAAGGATAGACTTGGTTCTAAAAATAAAGTTCTTAATATTACTAATAGGTTTTGTATTAAAAAGCATAAGAGAATGTATATTATTAAAAATTACTTGAGATATTCTTAAATCATTTTTTTTTCTTTGAATGGCACTGTTTATGTTTATTACACTTATTTCTGATATATTTCTTTCATGACGAAACTAATACAAACTTAATTTCAGATATTTTTAATGTAAATATGATTTTAAACTAAAAATCATTTCAAAATAATTATCTTGTTGGAAGGATGATAAAAATATTTTTTTACTTTTGCAATGTTTTCTAAGGCAGAATTTTTACATGTTAAAGATGTAGTTAACAAACAATAATTTTCCAAAAATCATTCTATTAGATAACGGAGAAAGTTAACAAAAGGTTAGATTTCCTCAGGAGGAAGAGATTTTATTGTTATTTAAAGAATCCATTGATAAATATTGTAGTTATTTATTAGAATTTTTCAAAATTTGTTGGAGGAGGAACTTGATGATGCCCAGGTAAAAACAATACAGATAAGTGTCTTTATTATTGGTCCAGCATCTTTGGAGGGAAACATTACTGCCATCATTTCTCTAAGATTTTTTGCTTTTGAGACAAATGTTTTGGTTAGGGATTTTTTCTGTCAGTAAGTGAAAACTTTCACTTTTTCACTAATCAGCTTTTCCTGGCTAATAATTTGGATTTTATGCTGTTATTTACTCTATTTATACTTTTGTGATTAAGCAAGCTCTCTATAAAATAGTGTTGAGAGTAATTCCTGATTGAAAAATAAGCCTTCTCTGATAAACATTGCTTTATGTTTGCAGAATTGCCTTTCTTTGATAATGCTTGATATATTTACATGAAATAAGCACAATAGTTTAGTTTTTTCTTCTGTACCAATTCCATGTATTATTGATTCAAAATATTTCTAAAATGACCAGGTTTAAACTGCAGCATGGATTTTTTTTTCAGCCTATCATTCTGTTAAACATTGTTTCAAAACTGAAGCAGATATTCACTTGTCTCTTTCTTTCTACTTATTTCTGCTCTTGGTTGACTGTAATTTTCAAATCCTTATAATAAATTAGGATGTAGAGATCAAATGAATACATTCATGTGCATCTATAAATATTTTCAGTTTCTCATTCTTGAAATCTGATCTTGTATATCTTCTTGAGAAAGTGTCTAAAGTTTGAATGCATTATATTAATGATTGATAGGTGTAAACCTACAAGTGAGAGTGTGGTGGGAATTTGTTATTTTAGATGGACATTGGGGAAAATGATGATTTCTAAATAAGAGAAAAGGCCTAGTTTCTTTACAATCAGTCTAGTCATTATAAAAGGCTTTATATTTTCAGTTATAGAGAAAACTTGTGTGTATATATATATATATATATATATATATATATATATATAGTGATTTTACAAGGATAGCTTAGATGTGGCACAAAGCCGAAAGTAGGGAGGCATGCAGTGAGAATTGAACTCAGTACTCAGTCGTAATTTGTTCTAGCAAGACATGCTTGCTGGCCATTACACCATGCCGAGGTGCTCTCTCTCTCTCTCTCTCTATATATATATATATATATATATATATATATATATATATACACACACACACACTTTCTGATGGGCTGGTCCTTTTTCTACAGAGATTATTATGATTATTGCTTTTAACCACTGATAATCAATTTATTTATCCATAAATTGTTATATTTATATCCACCAATGCCAAAAGATTGAGATCTAGCCCTAAATTATGTCAGATTTTATTATGCAAGTAAATGTTTTTGCAATAAAATTGATATTAAGTAAACAATTTTGATAATTTTGTCAGAATATATATGAGAAATATAACAAATCAGACACATTGGTGGAAGATAAAATAGAAAAGAAAGCTTACTTGTTGACTCATTGTTTCCTTTTGATACAAGGATGGAGCCTAAAGAAAGAAGAGAAAGTAACCAACATTGACCCATTGAAGTATATACACAATATACTTTACCTTGTTGTAAACTATTTAAATATCACTTGAGTTAGCTTTCTCCCCTCCTTCCTATAAATAGTCACTTGATCAGTGATTTTAGCAGTTTGTACTTGTTATGAACTATTTTATTATTTTACATGTTAATATGGGCTCCTTGACATTTTGTAACTTTCATAAGTCTTTTCACTGATTTATTTTCTATACTTTTCTACTGTTTAGACTTTAAAATTACTTGAAGCTGTTTTCATTGCTTCCCAGAGATCTTTTTGGCTTTAATATTGTTTTCTATTCTCATATACATCGCTTAATGAGGGACCACAAGATTTCTATTGAATTAATATCTCAAGAGGCTAGAGGCCATTCTGTTAATTTGATGTCTTTGAAACTTTTTTTGGCAAGGTAGGTAATAGCTGTGCAGATTGTGAAAGAGAATTGTCTTGCATGAATATACTCTTAAGCTTAAAGCTTCTACTAATCAAAAAACTCTCTTGTCCATGAACTTATAATACTTCTCTGTATTTATTTTGATACTATCATCAATTGTGAAAGAGCCTTTGTTGCCTGTAATGGTTATGATAATAGTGAGGTTAGCTGTTTCATTATGAGGAAAACTTCAGCATTCATTTACCAGACAACACTACTGTCTGTTGAAGTGTATAAAATCTTTCTCTTAAAACAGTTTTTCAGGAAAATAGGTTTCTCTAGTCCATTATTATAGTTCTTTCTAATATTGATGGCGTTTTCTTCCTAACCATTTGTTTAATGTGTGCAAAGTCAGCATCTTTGTTATGTCATTATTTTCTTTTCAAGTTACATGTGCTATTGATTTTAGGTTTTGCTGCTGTTGAAAATGTTCAAGTCATCTAGTCTTTATCTGTCTATATTTCTGAGATGAACTATTGTAATTATTTACACTATTTACATTGTTTGCACTGTTGTCCTCATCTTCGTTGCCCTATTCTCAACATTTCAGCCATTGTATGCTCTGGCCTTCTTCAGGTGCTTGGAATTTCAAACTGAACTCTTTATTTCATCCACCAGGGTAGATTGTTCTCATTCCATGTGCCATGCCTCTTCCAGATGTCTCCATATCAGTTATCTCAATATAACTCAACTCTCCAAGTTTTTTCCACCTCAGCTGTAGCCAGATATTGAACTCACAACTGTTTGGGTCAAGTCATTAGATTCCGCTAACACTTTTATCCACTGGGCTATAGTCTTTATTTGGTAAAATTCTTTGATTCTGTATCATCGGCCTATGAGATCTGATAAAGGATAGTCTTCTTTATGACCTAAGACCATTATGCCCATTTTTAATTGTTGATCTAAGAAAATGTTTGTTTAGTTGATTCTTCAGGCATTTCTGAACTTGGATGCCATGCATGACGTCCATATAAGAGTCTAGATTTGATGAGGCTATTTAAGAACATGACTAATATTTGGGGTTTGTAGGATCTTGTTATACAGGGTGCGATGGATTAATTGTCGTCTAATTGATGCAAAAATGAAAATAACACTGACATCTCATTTTAACAGATATATTTACCAAAATTGCACAAAAATATCTTTAAATACTAAAGAGTAAATTTATTCAATAAAATCGCCATTGGTGTCAACCACAGCCTCCAGATGACTTTGGAATCTCTTGCAACTCTTCTGGATAGTCTCCTTGTTTAAGTTGGTGAATGCTGCCATAATCCTTGCTTTCAGTTCATCTTTGGTGTTACAAGGAGTTTTGTTGGTCTCTTGCTCAACTGCGCCCCACACATAATAATCAAGGAGGTTGCAGTCTGTGGAGTTAGGTGGTCAGATGTAAGGGGTGATGTGGATGCAGAAATTGTCTAACAACCATCACTGGGTTCTCCTGCTTGTGTGGCATGGTGCAGAGTCCTGTTGCCAGACATAGGATCTTCCAGCAGCCACCCTTTTGACCCAGGGCAGTTCTACCTCCTCAAGGCATGATGTAGGCCTCTGTGTTGAGCTTGAGGCCCTCACCATTTAAATTTAGTAGTTTAATGATCAGAGTGAATTTTGTGAGCTACTATACCTTCGTACTCACCATTAGACTCATCCAATGCTTTCTGAATCCACTGCATTGTTCTCAGATTGATGCCCAAACACTCTGAAATGTTCTAATTTGAGCTTCCGATGTGAATGCTAAGCAGTGCAGCAGGTTGTTTCCAAATTTCTGGTGAAGTGAATTGCATCGTAGTACTCTTTTTCTCACAGGTGGTGCCCAACTGACCCCAATATACTGTGCAGCCAATAAAATCAAAAACAGTATATGTGCGGAATTAAAAATATATAATGTAATACTAATCCCAGATGTTCCTGTATTTTCTTCTCTTTGTTGGTTAACTATTTCTTTGAAGGACTCAATCTCTAGCCTAGCCATCAGGTCCAACCAATGTAGCTTTACATTCATCACTAAAAATTATTGTTAGGAAATTAGTTTTCATTTACTTCTTTATCTAACTTAAATGTTTCTCTTTGTAATGTTTACCAAAAGGTAGTAATTTGTTTTCTTTTATGTCTTTAGCCCGTGTTCTTAATATTCCCTGTTTACATTTGTAAAACTGGCTTTGAATATTTTTCTGCTGGTGTCACGTGTGCAACAAATTAAACAAGATAAAGAAAATCAAACTGAACGGCAGAAAAACCAATTAGGTTTTATAGTAAACTGAAAATGTTTCATTTCAATTTTATGGATTTGATCAGTGGCTAAAAAGGGAAAAACATAAAAGCTTACTGACAAGAAGTTAGAAACACTTCTGAATAACTTCAGTCTGGAGTTGTTTAGTTTTTGTGGTATAGTTTACATGTCAGGTCAGCGAATAGTAGTAAATGGACTGCTCTCAAGCAGATTTTGGCAACAACTTTACTGGCCAACTTGCTTAAATTTGGCACCGACCAATGACCTGGAAGAAAAACCTCTATTGTAAGGCCATTCACCACAACAAATAACCCAGAACTCTGAGAAGTTTAATTCATAAAAAATAGATTTTCTTAACACTAGTCAATCCAGCTTTTCTTGCTTATTACCCTTTAAATTCTTCTCAAATCTCCTTTTGAGGTATTCTTAAAAGCCATTGTTTTTTGTTTTTATTAATTGTTTCTATCTTGCCAATGTTTTCAATTCCTTTTTTGATCAATCTCTGATCTCTATTCAAATATTTTTAATTTCTGTCATTGTCTTCCTATCATTCAATAAATTTACAATTTTTCTTTTGAGGTTATATTTTTCTTAAAATCAATATCAATGTTTCTTGGTTTGAAATTAAAAATTAAATAAGAATAACTATTAATATATATTTCTTTACAATAGATAAACAACATTTGAGTTACATAATTTCATATCACCAAATAAGTTACTGTAAATATTTGTAAGATGGAATCTGTATATATTGAATAATGAAGATATGATTTATTGCATCATCATAATCAGTCCCACGACTAGATGTTGTTTTAGGGTTACTGTGCAACTGAGCACCATACCACATTCCTTCACATATCTGGGTTGAAAGCCAGAAAGGTATTCATTCATGCATAGCATATTTTGGGTAAATAGATGTGGCGGAGCCCATTCTTCTCTGATCAAAGTACAGGCAATATCCTCCAACTTGAAGGCTTGCCATGGTCACAGAGATGTGGCTGTTGATTTCCTTGGGGCTTCTGTCTTGGTTGTTTTTAATCTAGGAAGCCCTCCACCGGCAGTACCAGGTCATCATCACATTGGTTGTATACATAGCTGCAGAGACCTGTTTATCCCATTGTGCTACATAATTGTTGACTCCTAAAAGAAGGTTTATTTATTTTTTGATGGGTTTTGTTTTTATTTCTGCTGAGTTCTAGCCACTTTTTCTCACCAGAAAAGCTTGGTGGGGTGGGGTAATCAGTTCAGCTGCTGATGACCTAACCATGTGGCAGTTAGTGCTGGGTTACATGGTACCAGTAATATTCATAACATAAAATTTTCCTACCCCCAAGCTATGGGTTATATATTAGGATTTGTATCTGGAACCAATTATTATGAAAAATTGTTTGAACAATTGTTAATGCAATATTCATTCACAAAAATAAAGAATTATTCTTACAATTCAAATGTACACTGCTGATAAGTCTGTGCTCTATAAGAAGAAATATAAAAAGTGTGCAAATGATCTGAAAAATGAAAATGCATGTCTTTCATTAGATGAGTAATCCAACATTCATAATAAGCCTATTACATATGTCAGTCTGACAATGTCAACTGCTGAAATATATTGTGCAAACACAATCAGACCAACCCCCCACACTGCAGAAAATCTCCAGGTAATTTCAATATCTTCATTAAAAAAAATATCTAGAAGATCTTGGTGATAGATAATGTATCCAATATCAACAGGATGAGGAACCTATTAGAATAAGGTGAATTTCAAGTGTTGACTTATGGATGTTTCACACACATTTTAAATTTGCTTGCTCATGATTTGAAAGTTTCTGGTGTAAAAGATTGTGTGTGTTTACATGGTAAAGTACTTTAGCAACAATCAATATTCCTCAGTAAGCTGCTATTAAGAATGTGGTCAGTGTCTTATGTTCCAGGAAACATCATGTCGGATTGCCTGCTTTAACTATTGGCCAATTTTCTTTCAAACATGTGAAGTAAACAGGGACAAAAAAGATCTTGAAATAAGAAATAATGTATCCAATCTCCTGCTGAAATGATCTGCAGAGGAAGAGCTTTCTCAGCTACAGCCAGTAGCAGAAACCCTGGATAAGATAAAGAGTCACATCATAGCATGTTGGTATTTAGAAAGGATTATGGGAAATCAATTATAATTAAAGTGTAAAAATGAAATCAATCAGTGACATAATAATATTGGATTACAATAAGCACTCATAAAACTGTCTATATATAAATATACATATTTGTTGTTTGAGATTGTATCAAAATGTTATCCAAAAATGTACCAATCAAAATTTTGACAATAATTTTATTATTTTTGTTTATTAATAATTGTCATCATGAATTTTTTTTCTGTCCAAACATAGTAATAATTATATATTTGTTCAGATGCAACAAAAGATAGATTCAATATGGTAGACAATAAAATTGAAAACTTTCTTTTACATATAATATGAATAATTAATTTTTTAAGAATTTAATTTCCTTAACAACTTTAAACAGGCTTTGATTGTTTTGTGAGATGACTTGTAGGCATCACAGGAATTTTGTGAATTTTACAACAGCTAAACAGATTATGAAAAGGCAATTTTTAAAAACCTTTTTCATTTATCTACGTTAGTTTGGGATTCTTGGTATACTGATTCCAAACTCCTAAATAAAACCTCCACTTGCAAAGTTCACTTTTGTGCTGCAATCACATGGCTTCAGACTTTAGAGAGAATTATTATCCTTTCATTGACTTGGTTTTTTCCCTAAACCAGTCTCTTCACCCATATTGTTTGTTTTTTTTAAATCTGAAGAAGTCTCTTGGTGGAGTTGAAACATTCAAGTTGAGTGCACTTGTCCATTAAAAACAAAAGAAGAATAGTGATCACAAAATTATGGAAAAACACCCGTTAAAAACCATAAAATCACACCATTTATTCAGTCAGGTTACAAATATTTAATTAACTCTTACCTAGTTTGGATACTTTATAGTTGATTAATTAAGTTACCAAGGGACTATTTTTCAGAAGAATGAAAAACTTATAGCAAAAAAAGAAAAGTAAAATAAATGTAGGCAGGGAACACTGGTGCTAGGCCTTCAGTCCAAAGTTGTTAACTTCTTGAAACTCAATTTAAAATTGTTTGAATTTTCTGGTTCTTTACAATTCTTCTACTGACCATTTCATCTTGCTAGGTTATTGCAGGGTTACCATGCCCTTGATTTCTATCAGTCCTAATTGCTTAGTGGCAAACAATATTGAAAACCTTTTGGAGAGTGGTAAGAATTTTGCAGTCTTTGACAAATTTCTGATTAATGCTTTTTACTCCTCAATCGATTACTTCCCATGCTCTCAAATTTGGCTGACCATTCACATTGCTACTTTGCAGGTTAACTGATCCAATTCTTTTTTCAAATATCCACATTCAGCCCAGGGTTGATTTTATTTATTCTTAAATAAAAATAAATTGGATTTTAATTGTATATTTTCTCTTTAAACCTGCTTTTTTTAAAAATTTTGGCAAGTGATGCAAAGTAAATGGAAAGTGCCAAACTGAGGTGTGCAACTGTAGAGATAAGATCAGCTTTAATAACAAAGTTGCTTGGATAGTATTTGCAACCAACTCTCTTTCACCTTGTGTAACATTTTTAATTCTGCAAATCAGTGAAATTTAAAATTATCAAATTATCTGTCATTTGGAACAAAAAGCTCTCAGACCACAAAAGGTAAAATCAAGGTGTCTTTTGATATTTTAAAAGCTTCTTTTTTTTTCTTTCTTTTAAAGCAAAGCCTTATCCTTTGAGTAATTTCAAAGTACTTTTAATTTTCAAACAAAGAATGTTCCTTAATAATTTCTGGCCATATGTTTTTCTTTTAGTGTAAAAGTAGATAGAAAACAATTTGATAAGTGACTGTAAATCAATCCCTTGTCAAAATTATTTCCTCCTTCGGCTATCCTTCATCAAGCAGATTAAAAAATACCTTTAGTAAATTGGGATTTCCCAGTACTTGCAGTGCCATGTCTTTCTCTTAGGAAAATATGTGTCTGTCATCTAATCTGTCAAGCTGGTGTAGGTGTATAAAAGCAATCCATGTTTCATGTTTTGGATTTCCAAAAATTTTATTTTTTTCCTCTTCATTTCAAACCTTTCTCTAAATAATACTTCATTTTATAATAAAACATTTTTACTTTTTCTTTTTTACTGTTGAACTTTCTAAATGTAGCCATTTGTTCTATTCTAATAGTTTCTTTTCTTTCACTTCTCACCTGTGGAACTCTCTTCTGGTTTATTGCTTTCTTGTTAACTATGATCTTCAAAAATTGAAATGCAACTTCAGTTATCATCTTCTGTATCCTTGAATCCTGTTCTTTCATTGTCCCCCTTTCTCAATGTTTTCTTAGTTTCTTTCACTCTCAATATCCTCTTGCATCTTAATTTGCTTTATTGCCTTGCTTGGGGTGAAATGATTAAAAAAAAAAGTTGAGGTAGTTCTAATTTACTGTTATTCCAAGTAACTTAAATTTAATTTTCACATTAAACTTATAGAATTAATCATTTTATGATTGGCCATTAGCTGTAGAATTTGTTTACTTATAGTCATAATGTTATCTAGTGAATAAATGGACAAACACTTTTGCTGACATCATTGTCTAAAGTAGGAAATAACAGTTGGCAAGATTTCTGGGAGCAAAATTTTTAACCTTTATACTAACATTAGAGTTGGTCAGTGAAAATGAATCACAAGACTTAGCATTTTATATTTTCATACTATTAATAGATTAACAAATAAATTTATTTTTCTCTATGAAATAAAAACAATTTGCTTAATAGATTTGATGTTTCTATTACAATATTAATTTTGGAATTAAATCCTACAATATCTAACAAACAAGTTTTGGATGAGTCATTTATTTATTTATACTTTCAACTTGCTGATGAAATAAATTTTGTAACTTTTTGTCAGGCTATTTACTCAGCAATTTTAATCTGTTAGGGAAGGCACAGGGTAAAGGTGTGTATGTGTGTGTATACACACACACACACACACACACACACTCCATCATCATATATATATATATATATATATATATATATATATATATATATGATGGAGTCCCTATTGATTTCAATGCATGATACATCAGTCCTGCTAGTGACCTACATATACAAGTCTACATATTGTGCAACAGCTAGGATCTTGGGACATGGCCACAGGAATTTTTGCTGGCATTTTTCACCATTGTCTTTTGTCTCTTAGCCAGTCATTATGCTTGATCATGAAATTTCTGATACAACTCTGGCACAAATATATCCAGTTATTTCTATCCAGGGCAACTCATTCAAAGTTAATATGAGGCACATTCACAGCTGAAAGGTTAATGTTTAGCCTGTCTTTATACCTGAGCCATGGCCATCCAACAGTCCTTTATCCACTGTCAAGCTGGCTATACATGAGGACCTTAGGTATTCTGTCGTCACTCAAACATGCAACATGACCAGCCCAACAAAGTTTTGACTGCATCAGGAAAGTCTCAATTCCACCAATGATGCCTTTTGCAAGAAAATCAACATTGGACACCCTATTGTCAAAATTATATCTACAGATCTCGCCGAAACAACTTTTGGCATCCAGCTGCTTGACATAAGACGTGTATGTGTTTATTTTTCATTAAATCAGTCAAGTGCCTTGGAAGATTTTGAACAGTTAAGAATGCTTCTTATCATTACTGTAATAAATCCATATTGACATATTAAGTTAGTTCTTACAGTGTTTAGATGGTGCTTGCTTAAAATGAACCCAAAGCCTGACATGAGCCTCCTAACTTTTTCCTTCAAAAGAAGCTTATGAAACAAATGGTCATCTATTCTAGAAGTTTCTGCTGTTTGATTTAAGATTTATATTACAGGACTTGATATTATCCTTCAGCTAATCCCTATAATGTTAGAGAGGACAGCCTTGCTATTTCAAAGTTGGTCACAGGATAGCTGTTTTAGAACCCTGATATCATCCATTCTCACCACCAAATGCTCTGACCATCTCTATTTTATTTTGATAAGGAAAGTTTATATTGAAACTTTGCAATATGTTGTTGTTCCTTACTCTGTTATCCTATTTAATACCACAAATCAATTGAAGATCATGCATATGAAACTAATCCAGTTAATTTATATGATGTCGATAAGGTGTCCAAGACTCACCACTATATGTTGGTGCTGAGATAACTAGATTTACAGATATCAGTCTGTGAGTGGATGAAGGTGTGTGTGTGTGTGTATATGAAATATATATACACACACACACAAGGAAAACATGTCTTTACCAATGTGTTTTGTTTACTGGTGGACTATATCAGGGCAATTGTTAGGATTTTTTTTTTATTTAGAAGAGAAGTAAAAATACTTTTAGGTTTTCAAAATTTTAGTTAGCCTAGTTTTCATAATATTTTTGAGTATTTAAAAAAAAAAATTTTAATTTCAAAAGACTAATGATATTTTTTGCTTTCATTCATAAATACATGTTGCAAAATAAAATCTTTACATCTGAGATATATATATATATATATATATATATATATATATATATATATATATATATATATATATATATATATTAAACATGTTGTATTGAATGTCAAAGACAACATAGTCCTACATATTTTCTTTTGAATTTTCTCATTTTCTAATGAGACTTTTTATTTGAAAATTATATTGAAATAAATATTGTCCGTAAGATAACCGAGTACTTTCGAGCATCATTATTCATCTTCAGGGTCAAAATTTTTTAACAATGTCTTATATATATGTAGAGTCAAATTTTTAAAAACATTTGCAAATTGTCTTGTAGCGGAATCTTTGTCATGCACGTGATAACATCATCGCGTCTTTTGAAATTAAAATGATTTTGTAACGTTTAATTAGTTTGTAAAAAAAATAAAATGTAGCAACATGATTCGCACACACTCAAAATGAAAAAATAATATCATCCTTGATAATGGCTGAATGTATAGCTGAAAGCGTTCGGAACTATAGAACATTTGGACAGTTTCTACACACTCTGGGTCCAAAAAAGAAAGCACTTGTTCGAATACAAGAAAAATTAAACAAAAAGCTTAACCGTAGTACCTTGTCTGTCATTTTTAATGAAACATGCATAAATGAAGGATTTCTGTCCTAATCCACTATATACATATATATATATTATGTAGAGAGAGAGATACAATTACTTAATTGAAATTACATTTCAATTAAATATAGTTTATCATTTTTCTTTTTTCAGTAAAATTAAGTCTGCAATTTAATGCGCCTGTGCTTATAAATATATAAAATATGTAAAAACAATATTGGGCCTGAGCAGATTGTATCTCCAGTATCAATAATCAGATAAACATTAAATTCTTACACTGGCCACACATGCATCAAACTCTTTCGTAAATTGTCTTGTCACTCCTCAGAAATTTCTGCAATTCATGCACATATCATTCAACTCATTACAAACAACCAAATTACAACAATTAACCTAAGGCAAATATTAGTAGTTAATACCAAAATACTATACAGCACTCACTGTAAGGAAATACTCAGAATCCTAGAAGTTATTATTACACAAAAGAAACAACCCACATTAAATATCTTTCACCACAGGAGAGAGTATTTTAAAGCGTGTATAAAATATTAAATATATGTACAATTATAAAATATTTATATGTATTATTATTATTATATATTCTTTCTGATGTGGTCTAGCACCATGTAATAATTTCACACATGAGGCCACTTATACCATATGTGTACATGTGGATTAATTTGAATTCCAGCATTCCCCCAAAATGCCAGGATAAGCAAACAAAATACTGTCTACCTTACTAACAACATCTATTTCTTGATAATGACTGAAACAGTTGAAAGTACTTGAACAAAAAAAATAACTTTGGACAGATTATAAACAATTTGATTTGAATGTAGAACACTTTTTCAAAACATTGGAAAAGTATGATAAATTAAGTTGACAGATCTTGTTGATTGAATTTATCAAAACTTGTATGAATTCTTGCTGCCTAAATATCCTTTTCTATATATTTGGCGTGGCCCACTTCAAAGAGGCACATGGAAACCCTTCTTGGTTGGATTGAGAACTTTTCAACACTCTTTCATAGCTTTTGCCCTAAAAGAAAACCGGTTCCAGATATCCTCAGGCATAGATCATGATTAATTGCATTAACTAATACTAGACACTGATTCAAGCAATTTATCTCCTTTTTCTTTGTTATGGTTTTATATATACAGAGTGTGACAGAAATATTGCCCACATGTATCTCCCAGAAATAACTTCCACATAATTGTAAGACATTATCTAGATGAAGACACTGTAGCAGTTTCTAAGTGCTGATATTTCATCACAGCTAAGAATAGAAATTATCTTTCCTAGAAAAGACCAAGTCTTTGGTTTTCCAAGAGAACCTTTTCCTTCTTTTACTGTCAAAATCTGTGTGATACTAGAATTAGTGTTCCTTTACCCACCATACAAATGAGTAGGACTTTTGATTTCCACTACAACAGATGTGAAAATTTGACTACTACAAAACCAAGAAAAATCAGTCTCCAAATCTCATTACTGGTTACACTGTTTAATTCTCAAAAGAATTCAGGACTGATACATTCAAGTAAGCCAAACAAAAAAAAAAACAAAACAAAAAATACATAATACAAACAAATGATCATGATACTAAAAACATTTATGTACTGTGCCACATATCACAATTTAACACACACCAAACAAAACATGTCTGTAAATTTCTTACCAACATATAATTACATAAAAAGGGAATAACATCTCAATTGAAGATCCTGATGTGTTTTCTGTTACATGTTTTTCCTTGCAATTCATTATCAACATTAACCCATAAGACTCCTCTGCTACATTTTGGAGCTTGATAGCTAAAGTTACACTTTTTCTTTTACTACTACAACCAAAACCCCACACTCCTAATAGTAGTCACCCCCAACTAATATGCAGCAATGTTGACATACACTATCAATTGCTTCAACTCTGTTGCTGCTAATGTCTTACCATTATGTGAGGAGTATTTCTGGTGGATCCTCTGTGTGTGTGTGTGTGTGTGTGTGTGTGTGTGTGTGTGTGTGTGTCTGTGTGTGTGTGTGTGTTCCCATTTCATTAAGATGATATAGAACTAAAATCCAAAGAATTTACCACTTACCCATATAAAAAACCCACCAGTATAAACTTGTCTTCTAAATTATAATAGTCAATGCTCAGAAACATATAAAATAACAAACTTCTTAAATAAAGAACACCAAAATTCATTTATTCAAAGAATATTTCTGAGCAAACTAAAACTCATAAAACAAACATTAATCAATGATAATTTTCTTAACATCATTAATAAAGAAATAAAATTATTCTTACCAAAAACAAATACACAACACAGTAATAAAAATACCACACAAAAAATCATCAACATATTTTACTGTAAGCAGATGCACAATAATTATAAACACGATGAATTCACTATACAAAGAATTTCTGCTGTAATTCCCCAAAAACATGTAAAATTTATAATATATTACAGGAAATAGAAGGCTGCAAACTGTGGTCACTAATCAAAATAACCCCATTAAATTTAAACTAGCAATGACCAATATAGAGTATTATTTTAATGACTAGTACAAGACTGTGATTTATAGGTTAAATACCTATATCGGACACACTACCACCTCCTTGAGACACATGTGTTACTTCTCTGACCATAGTATCATAAAAAAACATTTATTATTCCATAATTTACAAGGACCTTTATGGAAAGTTCTGGTCAAAAACACAAGAATTCTCTATAAATCACATTATCAGAAACATCTTGCTATTCAAGTGTCCCAATATATCAAACAATTCTCTCCTACCATCAACCTTACATTATTTAATAGTGCAAATAGAATGTTGAAAGGTTTTTAAAAGTGAAAGATAGAAAGATGCTCATGTGAATTCCAGACTTGTGTGGCACGTCAGAGCTTGGAATGAACAGTCCTTTTTCAAAAAACAAACACAAATATAATTTACAATGTAACAATCAAAGCATGAGAAAAAATAACAACACCAAAGACAAAACACTCTTGAAAAGGACTATAAAAGTGACCAAATGTGCTTGGGATAATAAAAATTATGGAGAATTTTTATATTCCTTAACTCCTACAAAGCAGAAAAATGTTAGTATGATGGAAAAAATAAAAAATTAATTCAATCTTCCTTGTCAGTCATATTCAATGAAAGATGTTTGAAAGAAAGGTTGCTGCCAAAATATACATTTTTATATATATATATATATATATATATATATATATATATATATATATATATATATATATATATATATATATATATATATATAGTATGCTAATGAAAGAAATTTGAGAGAGAAAAAAACAACAATGATAATAATAATATTTATTATATATTAGTAGGCATTTAGACCAAACAGAAGCATGACAAGAAAATATGTTAGAAATCAGAATTTACGGACATACTGCTGTCCTTTCTCAACAAGAAATAAAATGAAGTTGGACTATTTTAGGGGAATTATTTTTTACATCTGATATTTCTGATGCAATCTAGTAGTTTTGGCCTAGTTGTTTGCCATAATTAGGGTTGTAGACATTTTCAGTGGAGAGTGTATTTAAATTACATTATTTGCACTATTTATATTTGAACTATTATCCTCACAACATTTCAGCCATTGTGCACTTTGGCATTCATCAGGTATATACTGATCTGCGTAACCAACAGGTAATTCTGATCTGAACTCTTTATTTAATTCATGAGAATAGATTATTACTTATTTTTAATATGGTTCAGTTATATCTAGCTCGTTTTCGTTGAGTCCAAGTAGACATTGTGGGACAACAGTCTAGTGGATTAAAACATTGGTTGATGAATTTGATGACTAAGTAATTGAGAGTTCAATCCCTGGGTCAGTCAGTGTGTACTTGGACTCAGTGGAATATCTCAGAAATTTAGACAGAAATTGTCTAATTTCCTAATTTATTAAAAAAAAAATCTTTACAATCATACACAAAAAACTTGCATTAATGTTAAATGTATATAAAAAGGAAAAAATCAGAGTGGAAGGACAGGTCTGCCTGATAAGAAACTCTTGAGGCAGGATGCTGATGCTAGTATCAATCAGCTAAGTGACAAACTTTTACTTACATTAATCCTATTTTTACACACACACACACACACACACACATATATATATAACAAATCTGTAAGTGGAAAGGAAAACCCAAGTGCTTCTTTTTAATATAAAATATTAAAAAGATAGATTCCTGGTATTATCCTTTCATTTTTTTTTTTTTTTTTAATTTTTTATCTAGATAAATTTAAACCATTGTTTGTAAATTTATACCATTCATATCTTCAGTCTGATGAGACTTACTGGGTGAAATAAATCATGATTTATTAGCATATTTTCATGATGTGTTAAGCTTTTCCTTGATATATATATATATATATATATATAAAAAGGTAATAAATCTATTGGTATATAATCCAAGTGGATCCTAGTAATATAAAATATTAAAACTGATCCACAAAAATTAATTATATTGTTATAGTTAATAGTGATAACACCTAAACTAGGGATCAGTGACCCTAAGGTCATCATCATCTGAATCACTGCTACTGTTTTAAATAATCAATTGAGAATTAGATAGATGTTGACCATTTCTTCATGTTTGGAAGATTCATTATTTTCTCCTCTTGTGGTTTCTTTCATAGCTCAAAGTCTTATCTTCATCTGGAACTTGGAATCATATTTCAAGCAACTGAGGATTTGTATAGGCTGTGGTTGGATTTGGTGGGTCTTCTGTTGCTGAAGTTCCCCCTTCTGTCTGTGTTTGTTAGGTTTAAAAGGCTTCAATGGATTAATGAATAATTTGTTAGGTAATTCTGTTCCTGGTTTCCATTTCTCAGGTTTTCAGGTTTATTCTAGTTGTTTGTACTACAGAGATTCTGTTAAATGATGGTGCAGGTTGTTCTGACTCTAGCCACAATTTTCCTTTTTCATATTCTCTTAATAAATCTATTTTTCATCACAAATGACTATATTGGACAAAAAAAATTGTTTTTCTGCATTTCTTTCAAGAAGAGAAAAATAATTATTTAAATACCAACCTGTATTTCTTTTTGTAAGTTCATGTGGAACCTGTTTTCTTAGATTCTGAATTTTTCAAAGATTTCTAAATGGTGTTGTTCTACAATAGACTATTCACCTCTAATTTTTATGCTCTATTTTCCTTCAAAACTTCCTTCAATTCATCATTTTTTAAATTTTAAAATTTTCCTGTGATCTTTGCCCTTGAACTCACAATCACTTTTTTAATCTTTGCAAATCATTCCCCAAGGCTTGCACTGATTGCATGATTACTATAAGCTTCAATGTTGAATGTGCATTTGGTCACAATTCTTCAAAATGATCACTTTTCTGCAATTCTTATACACAGTAAAGAGCTAAGTAATCTTCAAAGACACTTATTACATCAGGAATATTTGAATTAACCTAATATTATTTGGTGATGTTTTCTGCTTCCAAGCTTGTTGAATCTGTGTACCTCTTTGTAAGAAAATTGATGTGGTAGCTCAATTTCAAAGTCAAACAAACCTAATTGAAAGTACAAATATTGTAGATCCAGGGAACTGTTGCAGTCATAAATATTCTAGATCTAAGGAATGTTGCAATCATGAATCATGGGTTCAGTGTCAAAAATACCAATGCACATAAACGGCCATAAATCCACTGCAGCTTCCAATAGTCACAACCAAACAAAACCAAAGACCCCCAACAGCCAGATTATCCCAAATGCCATGCTCATTATTTTTCAGAATGCCAACCACTTTTGATGACAGAATAACTTTACATTGGTTGACGATGGTATAAATATAAGTCATGTGTGTGCTTTCTTTCTTTCCTAATGTAGGATGCACACAACACACTGTTGCTTGGTTTGACAAGGTAATTCACCATTTTCTTCACTACACTCTTACATTTGATAATTCCTACCAAGGCATGGGAATATTGGTCTTAAACCTAGTATAATCTCTATGTATGATTAAAGACATTTGATAATCAAGAGATGATGATCAGGTTTCACCATCCTGATATTTTGTCTTCAGAACAGGAAAACAAGCAACCCTAATAAATCAATGTGATTTTTGGAATTTCTTAAACTAAGGTGGAATATAGCTCCTGTTGGCAGTGTGGAAGAAGTGAAAATGTATGAAATGCTTTCAAACCGTTTATTTGTGTATGTTAATTTATGAATAAGATTTGAACACTGAGAGTACATTTATTTTTATTTATTTTTTATCTAGGACTTAAGCTTTCATGGCCAAGTAGAAAATGGAATTTTCCTAATATTTTTTCTTTGAAATATTAATTAATAAAAAATATTCATTTTGTAAATGGATTAAAAGAATATAGAAAGCTGAGAGGAGACTTACATATTCATGTATTATTGGTAAGGACTTCATCAAAAAGAATTTTCTTAATGTTTTTTTTTCTTCTGTTTTCAATATTAAAAAGGAACATTTTAATAAACCTCTTAGGTTTAATGAATTTGTCTTTTGTTCTGGTTTTGCTAGTAAAGTTATTATTGTTTATGTTGCGCATAATGTGTTAAGTTTTGGTGGCTTTTGGATCATGGATTAGTATTAGGTTGGTGCAAAAATAATGTCGTTATTTACATAAGTATTTTTGCACCAACCTAATATTTAATCAACATGGTTTCAATAATAAACCTGTGGTTACCTCCCACCTATTATTTTTAAGGAAAATATATTTTTCATAAGTTGGTATTCATTGAATTTGCATTTCATGGTGTAAAGATTATTTTGTCATTATTTTATAATATTGATTTTATTGATAAGTTCATTGTGAGAGATATATTAAAATGTAGTTGGATTTGTTTGAATATAGATATTGAATTTGCAACATATTTCTGGAAAGTAAATGCTACAATATTCACTGAGATTTGATCAAAAATGGATCTGAAGGATATTTTAACATGTTCTTAATATTCTGTATATTTTCTCACTGTTTACATTCACAATATTGACTTTGTCAAATATTTTCTTGCTGCTCTATTCACTTTCTTGTTTCTTACCCTTTTATTTTTTCTCAAATCTTTTAAAAGTAGTTTTTATTTTATTTTGCCTGTCTTCAATTTCATTTTTTCATTTCTGTTCAGTGTTTTGCAATTTCCAACAATTTTCAGCTTTCAATAACTTTATAATAATCATATTTTTATTTTAAGTTTCTTACAAGCCATAGTAAATTTTTTATGTCTAAAATTAAAAAAATAAATATCAGTAAGTATACTATTACATATATTTATTTACAATATAATGAACAACTTTTGGGTTACATAAAAAACAATGTTGCAACACCAAATAAGTAATTATAAATATTTCGAATAAAAACACAAAATCTGTAATCTACATGATATAATAGAAATATCTCTTGAAAGTTTTATTAATGTTGTCTTGTATAATAATATATCTGCAATGCTGTCTGAACTATTTCAGATTATCGTCAGGAATTGTAGAGCTTCTAGAGAATCTCTCATGTTCTCTTCTGATCTTCTGATTAAATACGAGAACAAAACTGAAAAGCTTCCTTAAGAGTTTCAACCTTTGTAGAGGTATTTCCTTTGTATTTTAGGAAATCAGGGTTGACCTAATAGACGACCTTTTCAGTTTTCTTTTGATGATTATTTCTGAAGTGGAAAGGGAAGAAGTTTTTTGTCTACCATTTTGGCTGGGCTTTCTCCTCTTCAGTGGCCCACTTCTCCCATTCTTGTCTCTACTGTGACTATGAGAAGGTTATGAAGGTGTGGTGGGAGAGGCTGTTTCACTGATTCTAGAGAGAATAGTGATTGTGCTTTGTTTTGACTGGTGTGCAAGGTATTTTATGAGGAGAGGTTGAGGCAGAATAGGAGATTGACTCTTTCTGTGGTCCACTTCCCTCAATATTTACATTTTTTTTTATTGTTGCTGTTGTTTTTTCCTTTGTCTTCATTGTTTTTCCTAAGAAGATGCCTTTTTGTCTATGATATCATAGATTTAAAAAAGAATGAAACCTTCCCTTTCAAGCTGACAGGTAGTAGGTTATTTTAGTTGGTCATAGTTAGTCTCCAAGGTTCTGTCTTTAATTTTTTTCTAGACATGACCACTGATAGCTATGTCCAAATATTTAGATATAGCATTGAAAGCTTTTTGGTTGATCATTAAATTCATTGCTATTTCCCTGCAGATAATTGAATGACACCTTGGATATTTTTAAAATGCCACAAATATATAGCCAAGTGCTTACCCAACACATAACAAGACATAATACAATTATCCTAGTCTATCTTTGACTTTTGTATTCAGTTCTTAGGATGAGATTCTCGGGTTGTATTTTTAGGGGATTTGATATTTTCTCTCAGGTTTTTTGCCAATGACATGGGATTCTATCTGCAATGTCTTAAATTTAGCAGATTTATCAAATATTTTCTCCTCCAATAACTTTATCCTTTATTGACATGCTACAAAAATCTGTTCCAATTAGTGGGGTGATGTTCTGTTTATTTGGAAAGTCATCTTGTTCTGATAATGAACTTTTTCATTGTTTGGTCATTTTTCAGGAGTTATGAAAATGGCCTATGAGGTTGGACTGTGAAATCCTTTGCTTAGCAAAAACATGGTTGGAGTGAATCTCTGTATATAAAATATTAAATCACCTGTGTCACATGGATTACTGTAAGGTTTTGGTATAATGGATTGGTCAGTCAGTATATTTAACACCATTTACTTTCATTTTTTTATTTTCTGTTTTGCATATTGAAACTTCCTGAAGAAAGCTGTAGAATTGATTGGCTGAAAAATTGTGATAGGTATAAAAGCAGCAAAAGGTGGGGGAACAACTCTTGGAATGATAATATCTATTATTAAGTTCAAGAATGCATCTTTAACAATGTTTTTCAGGTATATTAAAAAAGTTAGATGCCTGGAAAGAAATAGTAACAGATTATCAGAGTTGGAGACAAAGTATGGATAGTAATAGATTAAAAGTGAATTTACGTGCGGTTCAAAAGGGATGAATTAGAAAACAAAATATATCTTGCTGTGTTTATTAATGGTCATAGAAATCATAAATACCTAATGCAAAAACTCAAAAGATACAAAACCCCATGAGAATAGAAACCAAGAAAAAGAATGCATTATTTTCATTTGATATCTGTGCAGAGGATTTTAATAATTAACAAATATCACAATTTTATCAAACTTCCTGAACAAGGTTTTATTTTAGAAATTCTTTTTAAATAGTTTTATTCAGTGTGCTGTTTCTTCTAAGTCAGATTAATCTGGAAAAGAAAATTTCTATAGTAAAGTATTTTGATTAATAGGATTCGGTATTTTAATTAATCATCAAAACACTTTAATGTCAGGATAGTAACTCCAGCATTGAAGTGTTTTTTGATTTCATTATGGAGTATAAAGGGATTAATTCTGGAAACCCTGACTGTTTCTGTTTATCCTGTTGTTCAATAGCTATCTCTATTTGTTGCAGGTTAAGAATTGAATATGGAAATAATCTCTAGCCTGCTGATCATTTAGTAGGAATTAAAGTTTTTAAGCAGGACACATGATTATTAAGCAACAAGAAAAGATGATAAATATGTATTGTCACTATTTATGTCTTGTCCAAATATATTGCTTATTCTTTCTTCCTGAATGCTTGCCAACATGCTAGACTTGCAAGTTAATTCTTGAGAATTCACTCCCTTTGGTAAATATTTACATTGTATATTCTTCCTTGGTAGCTTTTCTTATTTAACTTTTGGAGTCTTATTGAATTGACTTCACTCTCAGAACCGGATTACTATTTTCAGGGATTTGGTAAACTTAAAAAATTAAAATTTACCGATTCTCAGAACTGTTTCTTAAAACTAATTTTTTTTTTTTTTCCTAAGAAGAATTTAAATTATTGCCATCATAAAAATAATCAATTTTTTTTTGTGAGTATACAGAATGGATGGGGTTTGTACACTGATTTGTTAGAAGAAAACTTTAAAACCCAGATAATTGGAATAAAGAAAACTGACTTAATAAATTTTGAGTGGTGGATGCTACAGTTGAAGCAGGATAAAGGTGGCAAGAAAAGTGTATTTCTTGGAAAGTGCATAGTTTTGTTGTGGCAGTTAGAACACAAAGTCACGCAGAGTTGTGTATTTGGACGGATACTGATAAATGATCCTTATCTTTGATTAAGATTTGACAAATGAGCAATTTCCAATTATCCTCCTCCAATTTACAGCTGATCATTTATCTTCTTATAAGCTTATGTGGGTTAGGTGTATGCATCATTTTTGACAATTCCAGTTCCTTAGAACATGGGGCTGTACATAGATGCTGTGTGTGTGAGTTGCCTCTAACAAAGGCTTTATTTATTTCAGGTTTTAATTTAAGGACTTGGTATCTACTGGAAAGTTTGGACTTAAAGTATAAGTTCCTCCACAGTAGTTTTCATTGGGATATTGAGTAGAAAAGGGAGAAACTTTGACAGGACCATCTGTTGGCTTGATGTTGTCTAGTACTTACTATCTGCAGATATTGGTAAATAAAAGACTACATAAGTCTTTTGGAAGTTGTTTCAGCTTGAATTTGAATAATTATACCTAAATATAAGGATATAAATGAATCAAGAACTGGTAGTATTCCAATTAGTATTCTTCATCAGTAGAACCTGTTCTCTTATCAGAAGATCAGAAAAGATATGTAAACACGTTAGAATGAGTGGTACTCATTACTGAACGATAGAGCTGCATTTTTGATTCTCTTGTATGCTGTTCCGCTATGAAATCCAAAGAGGCACAAGAGTCTCTTTAATTCTGATGAGGAGAAATAGCTTGAGTTGACAAATTCAACAAAGCTGCTGCTTTTAGCTGTAGTGAAGCGTGTATTTTTGGTTACTTTGATTTTCCTTTCCTTTGACTTTTCCTTTTATATTCATGTTTTGGTTGTTGTACTTTCAGACCTTCCATGGGTGTTTGTTGGAATTATAACAACAACAATAGTAAATAAGGAAACTAATCCAAACTGACCAAGATTGAATGATTAAAACATCACATCTTAAAATAATAATAATAATTACTGCAAGAAATTAGTATAAACACCACCCATACTCAGTTACAGAGATAGGACCTGTAACAATTTTATGGGACTTTACAATACACACAGACAGAACAATCAAAGCTAATTTCCTAGACATCGTGATCAGAGACCACAAAAACAAAATGTGCCTTATTGACATGGGAGTCCCTGCAGACTGAAATGTATCTTTGAGGATCTTCAAAAAACTGTCAAAATACAAGGACCTTGAAATTGAAATCTCAAAAATGTGGCACATGAGGACACAACAATTCCAGTTGTAGTTGGAGCCCTCAGATTGATCGGAAAAGGTTCTGATAGACTCATTGGAGAGATTCTTGGTAGCACAAGCCCTAAAAAAATGCAAAAAATTGTACTCACAAGTACAGCCCACACCTTACAAAGGGCTTTGTCTATTTAAAATATGTGTTATCTTAGATTGTTTTTTTTGGGGGGGGGGGTATTTTTTTCCTCAAAAAGTGGAAAGTATGATGCCATCTCTGACCTTAGGTCTCTGGTTGGGACCCAGAAAGAAATGAGTATACACCAGAAATCAAAGGAAATAAAATAATAATTAAATAATTATGTAAAGTTATGAAATTGATGGATTGGCTGACATAAATCTAATTCAACATCTGCCATCTCATGATTCGTATTTTATCACTGATCTTTCATTTAAACACTTCTACTAAAGGAGATTGAAAGAGAAAAGAAGCTTGACAGTCTGGTAATGTTTTCTTCAGCTGGTCAGGCAATGGTAATTTGTCCTGACCAAAGCAATACCTAATTGGATTCACCTTGGTCCTGACCCATCCCTGTAGCAGAGTGCAGCTGATTACCAGGGCACCAATCTGGGAAACCCAGACAGCACTCTGCTTTTATGGAATATCTTGTAGAGGTTCCAGCTATCTCACTCCCCCTGCTATACTCTATCTTTACAAGAGTCAGATCAGACCAAAAATGGAGTATTGCTGCCATATCTGTGCTGGAGCTGACCAGACTGTCTTGATAGAGTTCAAAAGCATCCGTGTAGATTTGTGGGTGATGAATTATTTTCCACGATACGACTCCTTTCTCAAAGATGAAAGATTGCAAGCCTCTTCTTGTTCTATTGATATTTCCATGGCATGGGTTCTGATGAGCTACATTCCTTAGACTCACCAGTTCTGACTTTTATAACTGCAACTATGCCGCATACACAAATGTGAATCATCTTCATTCCTTTTGTTTTCCGCTAGTAAGAAGTAAGTTCCATTTAGGCAGCTTCTTCCCAAGAATTTTATGAGACAGACTTCTGACAGTTACAATAATCTTGACTTCTTCAAGTGTAGAGCTAACTGTTACCTTACCTGCATAACCCCATGAACTTAATTTCTTGCATTTTCTTACACTCATGCAACACCATGCAGTAACCCTCTACCTTCTCTGGCTCTTGGGCCTTGTATTAACAAAATTTAAAAAAAACGATAACATGATGTTAGGATTGAAGAAACATCCCTGTTTGAATGATGTTTGTTAGCATCTGGTAAGATCTTTCTTACTATTAATGTCCAGTTTTTATTTTTCCAGCTACTTAGCTGTAGGCATGTAAATTATCATGGCTATCTTGAGCCAGGATTTTGTAATTTCTTTTTCAATAGTTACCATCTTTTTAGAATATACTGTACAACAACAATTATTGAACAGCAGTATTTTGTATAATATGTTAATTAATCTCGACATAGTATAAAAGTATTAGACTATGTGCTTGGCTTAACTCACAAAAGCAACATGACTAGTTAATCTAAAAGTTCATCATAAATATCTGCGAACAAATAAATCCACCTGTTGCTATTTATTACTCTTTTTCATACATATATACACATACATACACACTCAGAGGCATAAATGTGTGTATGCGTGTGTCTGTGAACTTAATATATTTAGGTAGCAATCCTTTGCTTAAACCTGTTTTATTAAATATAACAGACCTGTTGAATCTTTCGGTGAGTTTCCCTTATTCAACACCAGCAAAACGTTTAACAGACACTCCTTCTCAGTTTCATTCTATTAGATAGAACTCAGCAAATTCATTTTGTTTGATGACATTTAAGTTTTCAACATATCTATCTCCATCTTTGCAAGGAGAAAAATGAAAATATGAACTGTTTACACACCTGCATGTGTGCACGCACGCACACACACACACACACACACACACACACGCACATACACACACACACACAACTATACTAATAAAAATCTATTATAGATATTTTTTCATTAGTCACTGTTTAATTTGTTTGAATGCATCAACTCTATCATAACTCCATTCAGTTGATATGACACCTGTCCTCGTTATTCTTTCCTTGAGATAGAAATGAAATTAAAAAAAATTCCATTTGTCATTCTTCATAAAACACAATTAAAAGTTGCCTTCTGATGACAAAATTTTATCTTTTTCTTTTCTCATTAATAAAAAATATTTCATTTTGTTGGCATAATTTTACTCCATTATTATTATTGTTGTGAAAGGTCAATAGTCACACACTCTAAACTACTTGATTAGTTGATTAGTTGATTTTTGAATTTTACAATATACTTTGAAAAATGTTCCATGGCCTGGAATCTGTTAACTTTGATTTCAATTTGATTATATTTCTGATTCTGTCTTTTTATTTTTGATTCCATAATTAAAAGTTTATTTTCTGTATATGTATACTCACGTACACTTGTTATATATATATATATATATATATATATATATATATATATATATATATATATCCACATGAGTGAGTCTGTGTGCACATGTTGTTTTTTGCTTATAATTAAAATGTTGTTTCAGTTTCTTCCATTAAAAGTATTTTATAACCATTCTTTGCTGCTTTATGAAAGAAAGTAAAATACAAAATCATTTAAATATATTCATTCTCTAAATTAAGGCTTAGCATTATACATTAATGTATATCTCAGTAATATCAACTCTAAGTATCTTTTTGTGTTAGTCTTGAAGTTGAAGGAATGTTGGATTATTATAGAAGAAAATTAAACCGATAATAAACATTTGAAAACTCTCCTGGTTTGAAGCTGCAAATTATGATAAGCCTATCTAAATATAATTCCATATACATAATTCCTAGTATGTACTGACATCAAGTAGACAATTTTATTTGACTAACAGTTGATATTTAATAAAAACTTACTCAAAAATTACTCATTTATAATTTATTAGAAAAATGCAAGAGAAATAACTGCATAGTGCCTCATATATCAAGATTATGGAAATTATCAGATGTTTGCTGGGATGTTGATTAATCTGAAGGTGAAATAACCAATCATTAATAGCATTGAACTTGGGAAATCCATATTGAGGTGTGAGTCCTCATAAATGAAAGAAAACTCACTCAGGTGAATCTGGACCCTCAGAATTGCTTTCAACAAAGTTTTAATTTGCATGCTAACATTTTCTTGAATGTTTTAGAATAAATGTTCTTATTTGAAAATAGAGATGTCTACATTTGTCATATCTGTACATGTGTGTATATTAATAAGTTCTGTTCTAACTGAACTTTCTGTGAATGTAATAATATGACAGCAAAAGAAACTTGTAATGTGTTTTCTGACTGGTTACATTTTTACTGTTAATTAACAATGATCAATTAACTAAAAATTTGTTGTAATTAACAACCATGTTAATGGTTTTAACCCTTCTTACCAACAGAAATACGCAACAACAAAACAGGAGATACTGAGGGTAAAGGAATACTGCTGTATGGTTATGGCAGGAACAATACCTAAGCCTCCGATTCCTTGTTTACTTAAAAAGAAATACAAAGGAAAATTTTTAAATAACATGTTTTCATGAAATATGAATATTTTCATGTAATATTTTCCAACACAATCAAGTTTTTAAGCAAGAATATATTATAATATAAAATATCAAAAATACAAATCAAGCATATAGGAAAATTATTTTTGGCAGCAATGCACAAATTATTCACATATCTGCATTTTAAATACATTCCAATAAAATTCCTTTGTTAGGAAGAAAATACAAATGTAGCTTGTAGCACAAACAAATTATGATAAAATTCAGTTATTATGAACAATGATTCCTATTGTTATTACAACCCTTTTCTTGATTAAATTAAATTTGTTTATGAAATTTGTAGCTAATGGTGTATGTAGTGACTGTCGAAAAATGAAATCTTTAAATATTGTCTTTCATATTCACTATCTTCTTGATAGAAGATCTTAAGAAGCTGACTTATAGTCATTGATGAATGGGAGGTGATTAAGTGACCAACTGTTTAAATACCCAGATTTAGTAAGAATCAAATTATTTGGTATGAGACATTAATCAGCAGAAGAAAAAAGATTCATTTAATATCGTAATTAAATTTTGTAAATTATGCAGTCTACATATTTGAAATTTGACATGGACTTGTTAAAAATTGTTTTTGTTTTTATACTAATGTTCACTGAATACAAGGCCCAAGAGCCACACAAAATAAGGAGATACTGTGTGGTGCTTATGTGCATAGGTCAATGTAAGAATTGAAGTTCATGTGGTTATGCAGGAAAAATAATGGTTAAGCCTAGACTTGAAGAGATCAAGTTTTTAGTGATTTGGAAAACATCCTGCTGGTAGTCTGTTTCAGAAAGCAGCAGCAGTTATTATGAAGAAGTTGCATGAGTGGAACTTCCTCCTTATTCATGGAATATGAAGGGAATTGGGATGATTCTCCCTTGTTTGCATGAGTTGCAATGGTTAGATCTGGTGGTACTAAGGAATGTAGTTCATCAAAACACATGCCAAGGAAATGGCACTAGGGTACTGAGAGGCTGGCGATGTTTTGTCTGTGGAAAATAGTTAATCACCACAAGGCTGCATAGACACTTTTGACTTCTTTCTATCAAGACAACTGAGGAATGAGCAGTTCCAGCCCCGATATAGCAGCAGTATTAGTCTGATCTGGCTCTTATAAAGATAGAGTATAGCAAGAAGAGTCTGATACTTACTGGAGTGGTACAATGAAGTCATTAAACTGGCACTCCCACCAGTGCCCCTCTAGGGCTGGGAAGGTGGGTGGCTAGACGCGATAAAAACAAAATGCATCAAAGGACGTAGGCTCATGAGAGCCATCGACGGTCATCTAGCAAATAGGGGAAGACTGGATCTGGCACACTGCGTGGCCAAAACCACTCATTTGGTTAAACAGGCAAAAAGGCAGTCCTAGAAACACATCATGGAGCATGATTAGGGCACAGTGAGACAATAACAACACTGGTGGCCATCCACTGCATCCCTAGCCCTGGTGTGTGTCTCTGTAATACACACACACACACACACATATATATGCTGAAGCAAAAGTTGCACACCATAGAGATAATTTATTAAAAGTATAATTACACATGAAAATTTTATTTACTAGTTATTTAATTGTTATATTTGCTGTTCAAAATGTTGTCCTTCTTTTTGAAAACATATTTCAATTCTGTGCCTGCATGGTTCATTAACACATCCGAGAGTTTCCTCTGTCATTTTACTGCATTCATATTTCATTCTTTCTTTAAGTTCCTCAATATTTTTTGGATGTGTCTGATAAACAACTAATTTCAAATGGCCCCACAGAAAAACATCCAAGGGTATGAAGTCTAGTGACCTCAGTAGCCACTCAACAGGACCTTTTTGACCTATCCATTAACCCCTATTGTGCACAACTTTTACTTCACCCTGTGAATATATATTTTCATTCAGAGCATAATATACTTTTAAAATCATCAGTGTCTCATGGACTTTCTAGTTAATTCTTAGTGATAAATAAAACATTTATTTTGTACAAGAAATATTTATTTTCAGCATTATTTATTTTCCTTTAAATGCATTTTACTTGAAACCTTTCTGTGAATACTATAACTTAAAACATTATACAGTGAAAATTTCAGATAAAATATCAGCTTGTTGACTTTTATTGATGCACCTTTTTATATTAGACATAACCAGTGAGAGCTTATAAAGGGAAAAAAAGTGAAAGATAATTTCTGTGATGTTGGATGGCTTCGCTTGTCACTTTTGCTCTGTCAAGCGAAAGTCCATTATCACTTCCAAAAATGCTTGTTATATTCAAGACTTCGTAGACGCTGGTATTAGTAGTAACACCTTCCAATAATATCCACACTAGTAATACTTGTTCAAGTAGTAATTGCCAAATAGTATAATGATCAGAAGAGAATCGTAATCCATATAGTAGTAGAGAGAGTGAATGTATAGCACAGACAAGAAGAGTGAACAGTGATCGTATAGTCATCACACTACTTCCTATTTATTCACTTCCTTTATCATCATGGGATCTACTTAATAATGAAGTCATCCATGTTACTCACTGGTGATCTAGTTTCAATCCACAGTATAGGCAACGATACTTACTCGTATACAACAATATTGCATATCATCTTGAGAGTAAGCAAAATATATTTTTCAATTTGTATATTCTGCTTGCTGTGATTGACTATACATTGTATATTTTTAGTCCTTCTTGAGAAAAGTTTATTCGCAGCTCTCATATTGTTTTCATATTTTTCCTTTTTAAATGATTCCCTTCACACTTTTCCTTCTTGCAAATTATGTTCTATGTTACCTAATGTTGTACAGGATGATGAGGTAGAAGTCGTCTCTTATTCTTTTCTCCTCTTAGCTTTCTTTTCTATTTCCATTCACATTTCCTTATTTTCTTTTCACATTTATTAGATTAAGATTGCTCTTAGATAAGATACAAAGTTCTATATGCTTGCATTTCTACTTTGATCTTTTATAAATATACCTAATTAGCTGTGAAAATATGCAGGATATGAAACTGTCATAATGGGCTAAAAATGGGTAACATTATTTGGAAATTTGGGGGTGGGAATATAAAACATCTACTTCTACATCTCTCCAACTTTTGTAAAATGCTTCTCTTCCTCAAACTTCCATCCCAAACCTTGCTATCCACAGTTTATAGTCATCCATATCCAAGACTGACAGCTTTATAAGGTTTCTCTATTTCTTATATAAAAAAATTTTTTTTCTTCCATCAGATAGAATTCTCATCAGTTTGCCTTGTCACTAACAATTAGATGATAACAAAGTTGAAAAATTTTGAGTAACAAATTTTGTTTTTATTGCAGTTAGATGCTAAAGAAACCAATTGTAGAAAACATTTTCCTATGCCAGAATCCTTCCTTTCTCAGTTTGGCAAATCACACAGTAATTTTGAACCCTGCAATTGAAGTTGGCAGTAATTACAAATTTTATGTTGTTACTTATCTTATTCTTTTGGTTTGAGAGCCAGAAGAATCACTTTTTTGTTTGGAATTGACATTGCCTGAACTGGAAGATCTCTTGTCTTCATTCAGATGACTGTTTTTATAAACTCACTTTATAGAACCAAAAGTTATTCCCAAATTCAAAAGTTTGATGGATTTTGTTGAAACTCAGCAGATTAGTTTCTAAGGAAAGTAATGCTTGTAAATAGATTTGAGATGCAGTCATAAATTGATGATTTATTATGTTTGCACTCACACAACTATCAGACGACCCCAAAATAAACCAAGTACGGAACAGAATTCATGCATATTCCAATAGACAGGAAATCTAAACTATCGTAAATGGTCTGCAGGCACATTAGAGTTCAAGCTCTGAAACCTTCCAAAAATAATTTTTTAATAGATAAGAATATTGTGTAGTGGTTTGGAAAAGATGTTACATTTTTGTAGGTTTGACTCGTTGAACAGTTTACTATTTTATTTGTTTATTATGGAATATCAAATGAACAGAAAACTCCAGTCTTATGGAATATCATAAATTTAACATTTTTTTTAAGTGACTGTTATGATCCTGATTATTGAACAGATTAATAGAATCTCGAGAAGTGACTTGAAGAGTAAAAAATCTGATGAGATTAATTTGCAGTCATGCAGAAGTTGTCAAGAATATAGAGAAGAGCCCTTAAAATCTGAGGAGATTTGCTATCACTTTGTCATTGATAATCATGAAATACTTTTCTATGAAAAAACAACAATACTAATGTATTCCTACTAGAATTCTTTTGTTAATAAATGTGTAAATAATTTGTAGTGGATTCAATCTTCATTATCTTCCCTGCTCAATATTGTGATCCTGTTTACAGCAACAATAATAATAATAATACTAAAATTGAATTGTGGGATAAGATGTGAATCAGGACATAGACAATATTAATGGGTATTCTGAACTATTTCTATCATAGGCAAAATAAAAACTGATATCATTGAATCAGGAGATAAGAAAATTCATGGCCTTAAATAGAATACTGACAGATCCTGTATAAAATAATAGAAGGATAAAAGAGACTCATTAGCATAAAAAAGTAAACTTTTAAAAGGTCTAGCAAAATACATAGAAAGAAAGAATTTTGTTGACAGCTAGAAAATGCAGGGAAGCAAATGAAGAAATATTTGAGGGAGAAAACTAAACAAAACTTAGAAGCCAAAGATGAGAAGTAAAATAAGTCAAAAAGGAATTCTGAAGACAAACAAATAAAAAGAAACTTGGTGATAAAATGACCTTGACATTCAAAGAGAGGAGAACCACTGATAATAGTGGGGCCTCAAACCATTAGAAGCAATTATGCCAAGATAAAGATCAATAAAATTCCAACAAAATAGCAAATGTTGCTTGAGTTGAGAAAAAGACAAGATGATAAATCATAAGTGAATGTAACAAACTGACTCAAAAGGAATACAAAAAATTGCCAAGGTGGTGTGAGGACCCGGATTTACTGGGAATTGTGAAAGTGACTTGCATTCAATCATACAATTGTTATGAGCTATTACTGGAAATAGGTAAGTAAAATATTCTAGAAATTTGAGATTCAAACATCATTCAAACTAATCTGTATAGCCATACTGAAATTGTTGTAGACAAAGAAAACAAATGATGCCAAATAATAGATATTGCAATTCTAGTAAATCATAGTTTATAACTGGAGAATATGGAGGTAGTTAAATATTAGAAGCTTGCCTAAAAACTAACAATTGTGGAATATGTGACACAAATCACTGAGTACTGAGAATGGTAACCAAAAGAGACTAGTGGAAAAATAAGATAATGCAGAAACTACAAGACAGTAGAAGTTTGTATAACTACAACTTAGTTTTAAGAGATTTATCATCAGTTGATCCTCAGTGATAAGATAAGTCATTCAATGAAGCAGATAATAGATCATTGAACTAATGAGATGTAATTAATTATAATTAAGTAATATGGCACTGAATGCTGGGCAATCTTCTCACAAATGAAGAAGAGACTTGAAGCAATAGAAATGTTGTTCTAAAGAGGACTACTGAGAATAGCATGGGCTGAATATGTGAGCAATCACAAAGTTTTAGACGAAATGGAAACAAAAAGAACACTTATATTTAACATCAAGAAGAGGCAGTTGAAATTTCTAGAACACATGGGGAAAGAGGATTTGGAAAATTTGATACTCATAGGACAGCTTGAAGGCAAGAGGGACAGAAAAAAACAATGCATAACCTACCTAGTGAGCTTGAGTAAATGGATGGTGGAACAAGGTTCAGGAGAGATAACAAAAAGACAAAATTTATTAAGTGCTACAAAGGACAGGAAATTGTGGAGAGCCATGATCACCCACATCCTGAAGGGACATGGCATATAGAAGAAGAAGAATAAATGATGATGATCAAAATATTTTCAATCATGTTAAATAATCCTCATAGGATTTCCTCATTGGTTTCTTTATCTGATACAAGCCAACTTTAGCAATCCTGTTGAGTTCTGTGTTCACTCCACCACATTAAATATTTGTTATGTAGTCCAGCATGATTAAAATCTGTTTTCTCAAGTGACACTTTTCTAATTTTAAAAGGAATCATGTACATTAACAGAATAGAAAACAGTTTATTAAAATTCTATCCAAAGCAAAGCTTTTCCTTTGATTTCTTTCATTACAGAAAAGGGTCATCTATTCATTTATATTTTAGTTTTGGTTTTAACATAAAATGAAAAACTTAACAATTTTAATTGTAATTATATTTTTCAAAATAAACCTTATTTCTTATTTATAAATCAATTATAAATTACAATTCATTAGGATAAATTGTAATTTTAAATTTTCTTAGCATTTTAATAAACAAAGGTTTTATAAATTTGGAGTACTGTCAAAATGTTTGTTCTCTTTATGTTCTAAGATGCCATTAGTAGCAATTAGTTTTAACTGTATTTAAATAATCACTTTTGTATTGTGGTCAACAAACTAGTTCTCTAGCCACAAAGGAATGAGGCATGAGTACTTATATCTCAACTTTGTAATATGAATGACCTTCACTAATGGATGTCAGTGAATATAACTCTTGACAGTAAATATAATGTGAATAATTCTACTGATATTGATGATCATCACAATTTTTATGTAATAACACAATTTCATGGATTGATAGTAGCATCCCAATCAACTGTCTTTATTTTATAATTTTAGATGTTTTATTTAAACATAGTGATTATTTTTTCTGTTCCAATTTTACTGCACTTGCCTTATTTTTCAGAATATGACAGTACAATCTCCTTACATATACAAGTAGGTACTGAAAAGATCTTGGCCCAAACCCATCCCCAAAAATCTGGCCAAATAGTTTTCAAATCCCTTTTTCGCTGAACCAAAAGCTTTTTTGCACATTGTAATCTCTCTCTCTCTCTCTCTCTCTCTCTATATATATATATATAGTTTTAATGTATGCTATATTTATGGGTAATAAAAGTGCTCAATATTCAGGATAGTGTGTGTGTGTGTGTGTGCGCGTGCGTGCTAGGCTTTGATAATCTCCTTGATAGGCTTAGCATAGAATTGAATATCATATGGGAAGCTATCTCAGGAAAGAAGATATTAGGTTTAAGGTTCCATAATTCTGTCACCTGATTGTCCTACATTGGTTAAGTGATACAGTTTACCTGGTCAGGCAGTGGAATCCATATATTCTAGTCCAACAGAATCAATAGAAGCAGTATTGCAAAGTTGAATTAAGAGGATTAATATATCTCCTAACATGGGAAGACTATTCATATGGGCTGACTACAGGGTTCAGTTTGAAATTTCAAGAACATTATTAGATACGATGTGTCCCTGTAGAAAAAAAAGGAAGGTACACTATTTGAAATATTAGATTATAAATAACTAAGACGAGGACAATAGTTTGAATAAATCAGTATAAAGGATAATGGCATGTCTCAAAACCTAATTTATCAATAAAAAGAAATTTGGATACTGAAGAATAATAAAAGTGAATTTTTACAGATGAAATGAAGACAACATAAAACATGAAAACTGGATGTGATCAAAATTTGGATCAGTTTATAAAAGTGCAAGAAGGAATATAATTAAAAAGTGAAATGGTTAACAAATCTAAAAATCATGTTGTATAGAGTAAAATAAAAAAGGCATGTAATATAAAACTAAATGGATATACTTTGCCAAGAAAATTGTACCTGGTTACAATAGAATCCATAGTTTCTGGTTGAAAGGATTTATATTTCTAGATGAAAGACTATCCCAACAATTGCATTGAAGCAAGAAACAGATGACAAAAAGCAAAACAATTTTGTTACAAAGGATGCAAAAAAACCCAAAAAAACAAAAAACAAACCAAAATTGCATGTAATTACAATTCTATGACATGGAAAATATTAACATGACAACTTGTAGCAAAAATCTATTGTGAGAAAGCTGAGAACTTTTACTGGAAGAACAAAAAAGATGCAAAAAAAAACAAAGAAACAATTTATTGATTCAAAAAATAGTGAAAGAATTAAAAACAAGAAGAATCTGAAAATGTCAATAGCCTGTGACAACTTTGGATATTAGAATGTTTAAATAGGCTCAAAATTACAGAAAATGTGGTCAGATTTATACCCAATACATCAAAGAACAGGAAGGTGGTGCTAATGATATGGAGAATCTTAAGAAAAGGTTAACATAAAAAGAACCCTCATTACTTTTTATAATAGCAATGATACTGCTAAATTATACCTTATTGAATTGTAAAGATGAATAGAAATTCAAAGTAAAGGCTCAACAGAGGTGATGTGAAATTATTTGCCCAAAATAAAACTAAATTGGAAACGTGGCTTCAAGTAGATATTTTAGCTAGGGCATTAGAATCAAATTGAAAAATGTTAGACAATATTTAAAAAACAAAATGGAGCATCAACAGAAGGACTTGCCAGCCTTGAGGATTGTGCTGATTTGGCTGTCAAATAGTTTGAAGAATACATAAGGCAAAATAATGAAAGATTGATCATGACAGTCAGAAACTGCAGCAGAACTGACAAAAAAACAAATGCTGGATCAGAAAATTGCAAAACAAGACAAAAATGAAAAAAAAATTCCTGGAACTTTCAAGTACGAAACAAAAACAACTGCTGGTGGAATAACATGGTTGTGCAAAGGATATTTGAGGTGAGAAAACAAAACTACTATTAATGATTCCTTGGACCAAGTGTATTAGCAAAAAAAAAATATTAAAGCTAAGATAGACAAAATACAACAGAATATCACTTGTGTTGAAACAGATTGGGAATCATAAGTGAATACAGCAAGTTGTCTTAAAAGGGATATAAAAATAGACATAATTTGGTAGGGATGAAGAACCACTGAGAATTTTACAAATGATTGGGATATGACCACACATTAAGCAAAATCTGTTCAAGAGAATAGTTATAGTACAATCTATCAGTCCAAAAAAAGAGATTATATATAGTTATTATAAACAAAGAAAAGGAAATCTGTCAGTGGATGTTGTTACTCCAGCAAACCACAGGGAAATTGGAAGATGGTGAAAACTTGGAACAATGTTGAGACTTTACTAAAGAAAAATGTGAAATATATATGATTTGCACCTGTTGTTATCATTAGAACAATTCATAAGGAACAAAGAAGAATTAGAAATTTGAAAACAAATTTAAATCATCAGATAAGAGTACTGAACACTTGAGAAATATTTCTGTTACATGATCTTTAATGAAAGCCACCAGTTACCATTGGTATGACTTAATGACTTACTTTCCACCTTCATACCCCCCACCTTTATAAGTACAGATATCTGTTAACCAGATTAATAGAAATTCCATTATATATCATTTGGGAAAAGTAAAACTATAGGAATTTCTACATTTTAATAAAATAGACAAAAAGAAATTGCATTATTTAGTTATGAATAGTGGTGTGTTTTAGAAAATTATATACACTTGATGTGAGAAAATATCCTTAATTTTTTAAAACTTTCTGAAATATTCTTTACCGTTCTTTTCCGTTTGATGTAATTATTTTTTCAGTTCCCTGACTTTGGAAAAATCAATATTAAATTTTCTATTGTTCAATACTTATTGTGGCACATATCTTTCAACTTTTTTGAAAATTTAGCCTTAGGTTTTATTTATTGTCATTTTATGCCATAAAGAATCTTTTCCATTTCAAGAAACTTATTAATGGATTTTTACATTTTCTAGTAAATTTTGATAAATGTGCTTATTGGTTGTTAGTAGTTTTGTGTCAGGTATATTAACACAATGATATTTTTATGTAGATAGGGCTAATAATATATTTAATAACTAGACTGCAATTAATTTCCACTAATGTGATGATAATCAAGTAATAATAAGTAAAAAATAAAGCAGATAATTTTTAAAAAAATTATAAGGCATGAAACAAATATGACTAAATTCAAATATTCAAATAAGGAGTTAGTTTATTTATAAACAAGAGAGAGATCATTAATTTTGTTTCAATCTTTAATTTTCAGTTGTACATGACTTGTATTGGTTTTTTTACTTATTACCAAGAAAAATAAATTATTTCTATGGAAGATTTCCCATTCAGGCATTTGCCAGAGTCAATATTGTTTTTTCTTATAAATATACTTAAATGCGCTAGCAATATTATTTTATGCATTTTTCTCATCTGATGATTATTTTTAAGCTTCTAAAATCCTAAAAATACTAAAAAGGTGAACATGCAAATCTGTTGTGTTCGAAATGCAATTTCTTGTTCTCTGTTTGAAACTTCTTTTCTCTTTTTTAAATTTTGCAAAACAGAATTTCAGGTTGGAATGTTATACATGTGATTTATGATTATGAATATTAAATAGAAACTGAAAATTCTAAGATTTCTCAACACTTAGAATAAGTACATATCTGTGCATTAATGTTTAAATGTTAGTTTGATTTCATTATAATTTTATGATTTCAGGTCAGTATCCAGATATGATCATTTTGAAAGAAAAAATGTATTTTTATCTTTTTTTAATTAATTTTGCTGCATTCAGAATTCTTAGATTTTAGTCACTGTAAAAATATAAATATAAAATAACTGTACAAAAACTAATAAGTTCCAGAGATAAATATACTGCAGAAAGAAATGATTTTTGTGAATTACTTTATATTTTTGACACTTTAATTAAAAGAAAATCAATTTAAATTAAGAGTAGGAATTAATTTTACAGAGCTGTCATGTTGGCTACAGTAACTGTTGGCACTTTTTATGAGTTTTTTTTCCTCTCTTTATATTTAGTAAAATCTCTTTCTAAATTTTTGCTTTAAAAATTTAGAATTACTTTCATTGATATTTTATTATAATTTGCTAAGAATCAAAGTATTGTCAGCAAATGTAAAACATCTTAAAAAGTGGTTGCATATAATGATTGACAAAGATATATATATAGGGTCTAAGAGTAAAGTTGAAAAAGTGTGACACACTGACATTTGCAGCGTGCACACACACACACACACACACACACACACACACTGTGCTGGGTATGACAATAAACTACATCTGACAACAAGACCTCTGATCAGGAGGTTTTGAGGAGCATGGAACCATCTTTTAATTGCTGGTGTTCCCAGGTCCACCCTGACCCTGGGTGGTAGCACCTGTTAGGGTCCCAATTATGGGAAAATAGTTATCCCCTCCAAAAAGGAGTCAAAGCACTATGAAAGTGTAAAAATAGGTTTTAATACCAGAAATACTTTGTTAAAAAATTATTACC
Source organism: Acanthosepion esculentum (assembly GCA_964036315.1). Taxonomy (NCBI): domain Eukaryota; kingdom Metazoa; phylum Mollusca; class Cephalopoda; order Sepiida; family Sepiidae; genus Acanthosepion; species Acanthosepion esculentum. Next base: position 40,869,565 of record OZ038507.1, on the reverse strand, counting down.
TGCAATAAATTTTTGAAGTAAAAAAAATTATTACCAGCTGTACATTTTTGGAAAAAATATTACAATATTACACACATGAGTAACTTTGTTTCCATCCTTTAATACCGACCATTTAATATATTATATTTTGCTCCAGTCAGTTTTTGGCACCAGTGTGTCAAATTCATTTTTTTCTATTCACCAAAGAAGAATAACTATGTTCATTCATTAAAATTTTATTCTTCAGCTATTTTTAGAATATAGATTGATTGTAATGGCTCAAAAGTAATATATCAAGTGAGATATCATAAGCTGGCCAGAAAAGCCAGTAATATGGCAATAATGCAGTTTTCCTTTTACAAGATTAATCTTTGTGTGTTTATATTAAAAAAAAAAAACTAGTTGTCTCAGGGTAATAGTTTGACATTGAAAGTTTTTTTTCCTATCAAAGTTACTCATTTGAATTATTTTAAGCTGAAAAGACAAATGATAAAATTTTGTAAGCCCAAGAATAATTACAAATACATATGGATATTTTCTCATTGTTTCATTTTGTAAGGTGTAGAGACCTTATTACACTTCATGCATTATTTTAGAGTCAAATGTGTTTGAAATTCTCAGCTATGCAGTCATGTTTATCTCAGGTCTTCCAATGAGTTACTAGGGTCTACTCAAAGCAATAAACTTTAAGTAGATCCCAGTGAACTATTTCTCTGGCCAATCTGAGCTTAGCGCAGAAAAGTATACTTGCTAGCCAATTGTTGCTAGCCAATCAATTGTTGCTGTGCTTAATTCCTTCTATGATCCATTTTACTGCCATAAAAAGATGCCAGAATTAATAGTTCTTCAAAACGACTCACAGACATGTAACCGCCACTATCATTGTCAAACTTCTTTTCATCAGAGTTTTCATTGATTTATAACTTCCATTTGAGTTTATTCTCATTAACCTCATTAACAGCATTGTGACTCTTCCCTGTGAACCTATCAAAAACTCATCTCATGATTAGCTAAAGATACTTTGATTTGAATAATGAAATAATCTTAATTTGTTAGTGTTATTTTAACTAGGTGTTATCCTGTCCTTTTTTCTGTGAATGTCATCTCCATTATATATTGGTGTGCCTCTACTTCAGAACATTTTGTGGATTTGATCTTGAAACAAAAATAACTTTTGAAGCCTGAAAAGTCTTTAGAACACTCTAGAACACTATTTAAATTTTGTCATTCAAAGGTAGACTGAACATACTAGAGATAAGCAAAAAAATGTATTTCATTATTACACTAGAATTGTTTGTTTTATTTTTACTGTAAATCAAAGATACTATATTTATAAATCAAGATACTTGTTTTCTCAGCATGACATGATTATTATTCCTTGAATAATAATCATGTCTTGCTTAGAAAAAAGTATCTTGATTTATAAATCTCTTAGAGTAGAGTTAAAGATCAACATTCAAGAAATCAGATCATGACCCTGCTTGATTATTTACAAAATGTATTTTATCACTCATGTTGTTTAATGGTATTATGTTGAAATAGCAAAGGAATTGTTTCAAATTCAGCTATTCATTGCTAGTCATTCAAAGTCAGCCAGAGCAACATAGTTCATTTCATTAGCTGAAGTTGACTGGCAGAAATATAGTTTCTCATCAATATTTTTGATAAAATCATTTATTTCATTACAATCAGTAAAGGTTTCTATATTTTAAATCAGTTCATCTATTCATCACCTTAGATGAAATCTAGGTTTAGGATTAGGTTGATGCAAATATTTCTGTCTGTTTTTTTTTTTTTTTTACATGCATTTTTCTATCAGTAGTTCCAAGGTTAAGGTATTGAAAATGTAAAAATATACAATTTAGCTGAAAGGGAGAATAAAGTCATAAAATGCAATGGAAAATTATTCTGTAATCAAATTATTTTCCCTTGCATTTTATGACTTTATTTACCCATTCAGGTAAATTGTATATTTTTATATTTTCAATACCTTAAACTTGGAATTACTGATCAATCAAGAAGTGTTGCATTGAATGAAACAAGTGATAATGCTACAGACTATGCTGCATGTAGAAGAATTTCCCAACCTACCTCTATGATTGTATTTACAATATGAAGGACTGTTATCATACTGCAAAATCATCAGTCTAGTCTGAATAAAAGGATTTTCTTTTCTAATGTCAGTCAAATAAGCCAATTGCTCACTGAAAATTTGCTTAGTGTTTGTTCATGTTCTAGCAATTTGCAATAAAGAATCCCTTTGAATCTCGCTAAACATAAAATACATTTTTACAGTAAATTTCAATTTAGTTGAAATGTTGAAGGCTGTGCCAGATTTAACCATTATTTTTTTCGTTTTCTTTAGGATTTCTTTTAATAACCCTGTTTTGTTGCGAGGAGCAAGAAAAAGAAAAAACAAATATTAAAATGGTGACAAATGTTCCTTTCCACAAGTTCATAGGAACCCATTTTCTGATCTTCACATTTTTTCTACAGATGATTGCTTCGTGTATTATTTATGCTTCTTTTAAAATTTCCTTTAATTTATTACTTTTCAAGTTAAGTGTTCTTCCATTGTTTGTCCTTAAACTTAAAATCTTCATTTTTAAAACTTCAACCATTTCCAACACATGCTGGCATCCACTGTATGCTTGCCATAAGGCTTAGTGGTCCATTGCTTTACCTTTTTCCTCACATTAAACATGAAGATTAAACAGTGTTCAATATGGATTTTACATAATTTTATTTCATTTTGGTAAAAATAATCACATTTCTACATTTGTTAAAACTATGCATGTTCAGCACAGGTAATAAGGAATTGAATAAATTTCAAAGACGTTTTAGATTTCACTAACACATTAACCTCATTTTTTCTACCAGAATCAAAGAATACTCAATTTCCATTGAAAAAAAATATCTTTATTCAAAATTTTGTTTTGAATTTGCAAAGCAGAATATATTTTCTGATAGTGATACCAAAGTTGGAACCTTGTTTTGCACACACATATATATATATATATATATATATATATATATATACACAGAGGGTGTGATGGGTAAATTGTCAACATTTTATATTTTTAATTTTGCACATACGTGTTGTTTTTGATTTTGTCAACTGCACAGTATAGTAGGGTCAGTTGGGTAATGTCGGTGTGAAAAAGAGCACCATGACACAATTCACTCACCCAGAAATTTGGAAATAGCATGCTGTACTGCTTTTGGCATTCTTGCTGAAAACTCCAATACAAACATTTCAGAATGTTTGGGTGTTAATCTGAGGACAGTGCAGCAGATTCAGAAGAGTTGGATAAATCTAATGGTGATTATAAAGGTATGACAGCTCAGAAAACTCATTCTGATAGGAAAAGAACAGCAACAGGACTCTGCACCATGCCATACAAGCAGGAGAACCCAGTGATGGCTGTCCGACAATTTTTGAGACCACATCACCCTTTACATCTGGCCACCTAACTCCTCAGAATGCAACCTCCTTGATTATTATGCATGAAGTGCAGCTAAGTGAGAGACCCACAAAACTTCTTGTAATACCAAAGGTGAACTGAAGGCAAGCATTATGGCAGCATTCAGCAACTTAAACAAGGAGACCATCCAGAAGAGTTGCAGGAGATTCCAAAGTCATCTGGGAGCCGTGATTGGAGCCAACGGTGATTTTATTGAATAAATTTACTCTTTAGTATTCAAAGATATATTTGTGTAATTTTAGTAAATATATCTATTAAAATGAGATGTCAGTGTTATTTTATTTTTGCGTAATTTAGACAATTTATCCACCGCACCCCCTATATATATATATATATATATATATATATATATATATATATATATGACAAACTGTAAAAGTTTTTTTGTGACGCGTTTCATTGGACTGGGCTTTGTTGACGTTGCCACATCTACACATGTGCACAAAATAGGTAGTTTCAACATTTTTTAAAGAATATATTTTTTTTCCTCAATCTAGCTGAAATCACCTGTATTCTTTTTCTTTTTCTCTCCATCACGTTTTTCCCTGACTATTCCACACTGTCACAATATAAGAATATACAAAATTATATATCATTTTTTATATATATATATATATATATATATATATATATATATATATATATATATATATATATATATATAAGGGACTGCAGTTTTTCTATTGAATTAATTTCTGGATAGGCTGAAGGCCATTCCATTAAGTTGGTGTCTTTAAAACAAATTTTCTTTTTTTTTGTTTTTGGTAAGGTGGGAAATAATCAACCTTGATGTGAAGGAGTATTGCTTGAATGAATATGCTCTTTAGCATAAAGATTTTTGTGCCACTCAAAAGATTTCTTGTCCAAGAACTTAATAATTAACTACAATTTATCTTGACGTCAACTTTGAAGGGAGCTATAATTTTACTGCCTATAATAGTAACCCAAAATATTATTCCACCTTCCCCGTGTTGTCTTCCGAGTTGGGTTGGTTGACTTTCCATGAAGGATGCAACCTTTAGCTTAGTTATCAAGTTCATCCAATTTAGTTATACATTCATTACTAAAAACTGCAGTTGAGAAATAAGTTTTCATGTACTTCATCCAATTTACATGTTGCTTTTTGTGTTGTTTATTTAAGGGATTCATTTGTGTTTGATGTCTTCTAGTCTGTGACATAGAAGTTCTCCCACTGCACCAAGTGATGACTGACTTATTAGTAGTCGCTCAACTCTATGCAAAATAGGGAAGTCCATTTTGTCTATGTCAGCACACCTCCCAAAAATGAAGAAGTTTTATGATCACAGATCAACAAATTGATCTGTGACCTCTCTGTACAAAATCTTATCTCTTTCTCTTGAAGTGTGTACCTGGTTCTTTTTATTGGGGATCTACGACTGAACTCATCTTCATTCTGATCTTCCAACTCTGTCAGATTCATGTGAACTATCCTCCATAGTTTCTTTGCTACTATGTTCGCTTTCTCCACCAGAAACACTCAGGTTTTCCTCTTCCTCCTCATCATCATCCCAGCCATTGTCAATTGTAAGTCTTATTTGATCAGAATGAGCCAATAAATTCTCACCACTTGATGCTATTATGGCCGTATTATGTCCCTTTTGTTCAATGGAGTTTGCTTTTTCAGGACTTGATTCTCTGTCTTTTTGTACAACATTTTTTCATTTATTGAATTGGACATTGTTATAGGTGATCTAATTTGTCTTCCCATTGATGCAGAGAGACTTTGCATTCTACCAGCATGCTGAATAGTTATATAACTTGGTAATAGTTTCGGTAGGTAACTATCTATGGTGTCTCTGGATGGGGAAAATGCTTTCAACTCCATTTTCACCGTCTACACCATTCTTTCTGCAATTCTATTTGATTGCGGATGGTATGATGGTGTTTTATAAGGGAGGTATAACCATGAACACAAAGTTTCATCACAAATTTCTGGTGCATTGTCAGAGACTAACATTTTATATCCTCCCTGCCATTTCTGGAAAATATTACTTGCAGTATTTGCTTTACCACGGCTGCCTTCCTATTCTGAACTCTCTGGACTTGAGGCCATCCAGAGAAGTTAAAAATAGTCATATGCCTTTAACATGCACATGAACCATATGAACTCTTGGCTCTTGTTCTTTAAGCTATGAATGTATTTTGGTTTGCCAAAAGGTTTTTATTTTTCTACATTTTGGTGAATTTTTGTACATATTTTTCTACATCAGGATGCAAATATGCAGGATGCCGCACTTTCAATTTTAATTGTCTCTGTGTCGCTGTTATTCTACAATAAACATCATGTACGCTTTTTATTGTTTTTTTTCTCAATCTCTCTGCTGGTATTAAAATGTTTCCATTGTACATAAGATCCTTTTCTATAGTTAACCTGTGTCTTATCTCTTTATAGGTTCTCTCTGTCCTAAATCAATCACTCCATTTGTTTTTTTTTAATTCTATATGCAATCTTACTTAATACTGGATCCTGTAAGTTTTCAAATGCAAGACAATCTAAAGTTAATACATCTGTTTTAATCCAGTACAATATTTTATCTTCTAAATTGTCTGATATTTCTAATGGTTCATTGTTTAACTTTAGTCTTGACAGAGCATCTACATGTGAAATACTTTTTCCTTTCACATATTTGCTGTAAAAGTCAAAGGCCATGGGCTTTATGACCCATCTTAAAATTCTAGATGTAACTTTAGGTAGCTCTTTCCTGGGGCTAAAAAAATAAACTCTAAAGGTTTATGGTCAGATTTAAACAGAAACCTCCTGCCTAATAAAAATTGATGAGCTCTATCTGTGCTCTATATGATAACTAATGGTTCTTTTTCAATATTTGAATAGTTAGCCTTGGCTAGGATGACCTTCTTTAGACAAAATCGCTGATATGGCATGTTCACTTGCATCTATAGGTTAAAGTCTTTCAGGGTCAAAAAGTTTTACAACAGTGTTTTTTTGGGGTTTTTTAATTTTTATATAAGTTCTTTCTTTAAATTTTCAGATGCTGTATTCTGCCATTGAGTCCATTTAAATTTGCTGTTCTTTTTTCGTAACTCCACAAACAGTTCTATCAATTCTATACTTTAGCAAAAATTTGTTATAAAAACTGGCTAACCTTAAAAAAGGTACCAATTCGTTTTTATTTGTAGGTGTAGATACATCTTCTATTTCCTTTATCAAATTTATGTCTGGTGAAATTCCGTCTTTGAAAATCTAGTATCCCAGATATATTATTGTGTTGCAATTTAATATATATTTATCTTTGTTTATGGTCATCCCAGCATTTTTTAATTTATTTAAAACATAATCCATTTTTTGTTCTAGCTTTTCTTTATTGGTTTCACCAATACATATATTGTCTTGATAGGTAATCATATTCTTAACATCACCCACTAGTATATTTTCATTGGCTCTTTGAGAAATAGCACTTGCTGTTTTTACCCCATAAGGCATACACTTCCATCTGAATAAGCACATTGGAGAGTTAATCATAGTGACCTCTATAAACTTTTCATCAATTTGTATCTGGTTATAGGCAGATTTGAGGTCAATCTTAGCAAAGTATTTAATTCCCAACAACTCGTGAATAGCAGTTTCAATGTTAGGAATAGCGAATGATTCAAAGTATATTTTGTGGTTTATTTTGTAATCCCCACATATCCTTAAATCTCCAGCCTGTTATCATAAAAACAACAGTGGGTGAGACCCAATTACTACCATCAGAGGGAACGTACTATAAAATTCCTTGCTCCAACATTGTTTTTAGTTTAGCAATTACTAAAGGTAGCATGTGAATAGGCAGTTTGCAAGATTCAAAGTAAAAGGGTTGACTATTTTCTTTTAATTGAATGCTTGCTTTGTATCCTTTTAACATCCCCATGTCATTACTTTCCAACTTCACACTGTTAATTAATTTGGTTGTATTCACTTTCAAGGCATCTATTCTCATGAGTCCATGACTTCTTTTTTTATATTTCACTAACATGATGGGAATAATTTTGAAGTGTGTGTCGATCTCAAAAGTTTTGATGAAAGAGCCATCGAACTGTCTTAGTTTAAGCCAACTTTTCTTTAATTTGGGATTAGGGTGACATCACTTTGAGTATCTACTTGCATAGGAAAAGTTTTTCCATTCAATTTAATTTTTTTCTCTGGCACTCTTCTCTTTACGTCTTTGTACCGCAAATACAGCTGTATTTTCCTGAAGGGGGTTTAAATTTTTTACCCTTCCTTTTTTTTACTTTTACACTTGCATCTAGAATGGAATTTGGTTTTTGTCACAATTCCAGCATACTTCCTGAAGCTGGACATTTTTTCTTGTCCTGTTCATGCTTTTTATCACAGTATTTGCATCAAACAAGGTAATTTGATCTGCTGTATGCTTTGGCATTATTCTCGGATGTATTGAATTTTTCAATTAACTCTAATTGTTGTAGAATCTCTAAGGACATTTTAGTCAGTTGTAACTATTCTGAAATTTTGTGTTTGTATGAAGCATCAGACATACCTTCAATTAATCTCAACTGGATCAAATTGTCTTCAATGATTATTTCTCCAGTTTTTCAAACTTATAAAATCTGGACGCCTCTTATAGCTTGTATACATACTGTATTATTGTTTTGTTTGGCTTGTGTTTGCTCACAAGCAATTTTGTTTTCTATCAATAACCAATTTCTTTTTAGGCTGCAAATTTCTCTTTATAATGTCTGAAATTTGTGAAAAAAAGTCAATCCCTTCAATTCTCTGGGATACACCATGACAAATCTTTCTGATGACCTCACATCCTGCTAGATAATTTTCTTTTCACAACAACAGTTTCAAATATTTTCTTGTTGGTGAATCCACTTTCCTAGTTTTTTTACTGTTTTAATTTTTCTCAAATCTATTCTTATGGCATTATCAAAGCCAGGATGTTTTTCCTTTTTTAATTTTTCTCTTATTTCTGTTCAACTTTTTCAGTTTTCAACTTTGTGTTTTCATCACTAAATAACTTTATAATATTTTCTTTTTCTTTTGAAGTTATGTCTTTCTTAGCATACCATAAAGTATTTAGAAGCCCAGAGGAAAGATTTGTAGAGTTACCTTCTCTTTTCCTACCCATAATCCTCTTTCATAATGATTGCCTTCTGGACATATACAGAAACAAAGAGTCATCATAGAATTTCTGCTTTAGAAAGAAAATGCTGCAAACATTCACAGGAGGTTAGTGAATGTTTATTGAAAGGTGGCTGCATTTGATGTAAGCACAGTAAGAAGACAGGTGGTTAGTAGTGTTAATGGCAACCCTAGGGAGAAAGATAAAACTGAACTTAGGTTGTCAGGATATTGTTGTTGGGAATAAGGATAAAGTTAAATGGACTAATGCTCTCATTAGAGATGGCAGAAGAATCACAATTGCAAAACATTGTAAAATCCTTTGGGTGAGTCATGATAGTGACAAACAGTGCAATCACTTGTTTACTCAAAGGACTTCCAAAATGCTACCAGACTCTATGAAAGAGCTTCTGGAGCTGCACAACACAGATATCGCTCGGGGAACAGGGATTCTCCAATGGTGGTTAAGATGAAAGAAACAACTGACACATTTCTTAGTCATTATAAGGATGAGATATATGAGCACATTCAATGATAGGATAGCACAATTATGGAAGAAGGAAACAATGTGGAGTACATTTACAATCCTAAGATCAGTTTGATATGCTTTATGTGTTTCCACTTTTAAAACTGTTGTAATTAAAGAAAAATAACCATAACCCCTTTTTACTATTTCTCTCTCTCTCTCTTTTTCATGTGTGTATATATATATATATATATATATATATATGTTGTCTTTTTGAGTATCTATCCCTCTTTTATACAAGTTTCATTAACAACAACTATCTGTGTAAAGGACACCTGGCACAGTGGATAAAGGCAGTGGTTAGATCCAGTCACAGGACCCAAAGAGTTGTAACTTCAATACCTGGTTAAAGCAGTAGAGAACTTGGAGAGGTGAATTAACAGGAGATAACTGATAACATGGTCAACACATTGTGGCCATATTCATAATTAATTTTATTGAGTTTTGGCTTTACCTTTTTTTTATTATTAGAGCTTCCATTATTTTTAATCTTTTTTTACATGTCAATGAAACTATTATACCTGTGTTTTCTACACACACAGAAACTTACCAAACTCAATCCACATACTAGTAGAAATAATGATAATGACTAAAAGAATAGCCAAAAGCACTCGGATATACAGAACTTTAATCTTAATTGCAGTATCTTGTCAGTCATATTTAATAAAATTTTATTTATATTGCATCTAGCATAAAACAGCCAGTCGCCTCTGAGTGTTGACTCCAATGTTCACTTTAATATTTACATACACTCTGTCTCTGATATTGAAGAGTTTTTCCCATAAATATAGCACACCTTAAAACTATATTTCTTCTTCTTATATATATATATATATATATATATATATATATATATATATACTGTTAACATATATGGTTGTCTAAATTAAGAAAAAGTATTTAGTGCTAATTTGCTGCTTATTTTTAATGTGGTATAGTGCTTCATCATATATGTTTGATTGGAATTATATTTTTCTATGCTTTGTTTGCTTTTAGTTTCAAATTTTTTTCTGTACTTTCAGGCGAAATGATATTGCAAAAGTTATTACTGAAAATTCTTTGAAAGTTACAATATAAATATTTAGAAATAATACTGGATTTAAGAAAAATTTAAAAACCAACTAGAAAAGGATTTTGTTTGTTCCATGTACCAATTCTCAAAAAAATTTTGTGTATCTTGTATAAGAATATTTTCAGTAATCTTTCTTTCCAGATTCAGTTTCAAAAAACAGCAATATTTTCCTACAAATGCTGTATTTTTATCAATAATGTCTGAGCACTTGTACATATTGTAATGGGCATACTGTGGAAATATGTCATGAAATGGGTTTATGTTCTGACAGCCCAGAAGGACAGTACTTGAGTTACAGCATCTCCTTACCAATAGGACTCTTGTTTCAGCCACTTTGAGAAAGAGAAAGAGCTGTGCTAATACAATTATCAGGTGGCACTGGGCTATGTCTATAGACCCCATTGAAACTGAGACTTTTTAAAAACTTATTACACAATTGTTGCTGAAGGACCATTAGTAAAAGGGGCAAGAAAAGCCAGAAGGAAAACAGAAATAGATAGGGAATAAGTAATTCATATTTTCTTTCTTCACTGCATCTATGCACAACAGCAGCAGCAATAACACATAAGAAAGCCATATACAGAATAGATCATCACAGCTACAATATTGCTACTATGAAAACAAAAGGTAGTTGCTGTGGAGGAAGAAATTGACATTGCTGGGAAAAGGGATAATGTATTTGTTTTTGGCTGTGCCAATAATTAATATTTGAGTTCAGTTAATAGATTGGGATTTTTCAGGAAAAGTCAACACTTCTTTATTTTGTGAGATGGCACTTTCCATTTCTTCTTGCTCATTCATGAAATTTCTAACTTTTTTTAAAAAATTTTGTCTCTATCAATAACTCTGTATAGAGATATAGCTTTGCACATTATATGGCTGTAAAACGGTCTGTAGGTACATATACTTAGTGTGGCAATGAAACATTTAAAGTTATTTTCTTTTCTTTCATAATTTTTATTCACAAAAATGTAACTAAATTGGTATGTATTTGTATATAACTGTAGATATTGACTGAACAAAAATGCATAGTATTTGCAAGTCATAAAAATGTACAGTATTTTACACAGTAAATGCTATGATTAAAAAAAAATTAAATTACACACTGCAAAAATTTTTATTTTAAAAGTGATATAAATTTTCATCTCCAAATTCCTTAGATGACATCAGACTTGGCAAAAATTAATAATACAGACACACATGCATGCATGTGTGCACATTATAAATTTTATATATAATGCTGCATGTTTTATAAATCTTTTTAAAAGCAGAATACTTGATCCAGAATGTTTTCTCATTATCTTCTCTCTGTGATGCAGCCAAGATTATTAATTTCAGATACCTACCTGCCTTTCTTTAATGATGATCCCAACAAATAAAAATCAATAGACTGTCTGAGATTAAACATTACAATTTTGTTTGCTATAAACTAGCATTAGCCAAGATTCTTGTGATACATTAGATGAAATTGTATGATATTTGTATTGTTTGAATAAACATTGAACTGTACTGAATTTCTGTTTGGCATTCTTCAGTGACACTTTATCAAATTAAATTTCACCAACTGCTCACTTAATCTCTTACCTTGTTAATATTAACTTTCGTTGCACATAACAATTGTAAGGTTTATTAACTTTTTTCTATTTACATTGTTCAGACTATTGTCCTCATCTTTATTGACGTAATCATGGTGTTTCGGCTATTGAATACTCTGGCCTTCTTCAGGAGATATACTTTGGAATTTTGAACTGAGCCCTTTATTTCACCTACCTGGGTAGATTGTTCTAGTTCCACATGCCATGTCTTTTCTGGATATCTCAGTTTCAGTTATTTTCCTTTAGTAACTCAACTCTCCAAGTTTTTGTTCACCTCTGCTCTGGCCAGGTATTGAACTCACAACTCTTTGGGTCAAGTCATTGGATTACTTCAACCAACACCTTTATTCACTGGGCCATGCATTTTTGGCTGAAACGTTGTGAATATGACAATAAAGATGATGGCAACAGTCTGAACAATGTAAATAGTGTAAATAGTTACAATACCTCATTTCAGAAATATTTGGTTTCTGATACCAGGCTGTTGTTCTTTGAGAATTCATTTAATTTTGTGTTAAATGACACAGTGTTTATCCTGGAATAAGATTCAATGTCAGTAATTAGACTGATGACCTATGATTATGTTCAAATAATGTTTTAATATTACACTCATCTATGGGTTATGTCTGTAGTGTACTGTTAAATCTCTTCAAATTTTCTTCATAACAAAATAATTTGGTTTATCTACAGTATCAACTTCATTTCACTAAAAGTGCATATTTCCATCATTTTATTATACTTGACATTCATTGCTTTAAAATCTCTTATTTTGATTTTTTTTTAAAAGTCTTATTCTAGAAGTTAATTCAAATGAATAGACTACATCTTTCAAGTGTGCTTTCTTTTTATCGACTATAATAGCAACTTTGAACAGAATTAAATATTCTATTCTATTGGCTATTTCTTTCTTTTCTTTTTCTTTTTACAAGAAGCGTTTTGTTTGGCTGTTTATGTATATATGTTGGGAATGATATCTCAACTTCCAGACCAGATATGGCAACAATATTCATTGCATTGATGAATGATTTATAAATGTGCAAGACTTATCTTGGTGAGAAAAATTGTCTGATACAACACAGTGAACCAACTTTTTTTTATCAATTGATTCAATATAATCTTTTCACTTCATGTCAGTTGAAAATGTGAGTGGGAACATGCAATAAGTTGCTCTCCTGGTGGTTAGTATCAGCCATACTGACGGAAGATAAAAATGCTTCTCTTAGATGATTAAAAGACAGCAAAGACAGCAGTTTCATTTTAGAGGCATTCAAATTTACAAGCTCTAGTCAATTGGAGGTCAGTTTCAAGGTCAGCTTCCAATTTGACTTTTATTTACAGATTAGAATGAATAAAAGCTCTACTGATTTTTATTAATAGTAGTCATTTGATTTGCAATTTTGTTCAATTAAACTCAGATGTAGGAATATTTACATATTGGTTGAAAGACAATAATCAATGGATTGCAAAATCTTTCAGAAAAACCCAAGTGAAAAGGAATATAAATATCAGAAAAGCACAATGGAAAAAATGATGATAAAAAATGCTAAAATCCGGATGATCAGCTAGAAAGCCTGTTATTCTTTCACAGGACAAATGTATTTCTTATAGTGGAAGATTCCCTAACTGAGGAAGCTTTAGGATGACTGTATGATAAATTTATTAATTTGCAAACAATAATTTCTATCAATGAAGTAGAAGGAAGTTGAATCTATTAATGAATTCATGAACAGATTTTCATTCAAAGTCCCTAAGCTAGGCAGAATTCAAGAAAGTTTCAAGTTTGTGATGAGCACAAATTTTTTTTGCAGGAGAATTTCTGAATATTCTTGATTAAACTCTGTGTGTATATGTGTATGAGAATTTAAGAGATGAAAAATGTGTGTATTGTATTGTATTGTATTATATGTATGCAAATATCTAGGTTAAAAATTTTATCAGTTATCACTGTCAGGCAGATCATATATTTTTTTATCTCAGATTACTTTTTTGGATTCTATGGAAAAAAAATTCTTTCTTTGGTTTTACTGAGTGCATTCTATTTCCAATGTAACTATAAAATTTGGCACTAACTTTCAGCCAGTTTCTTTTATCAGGGGAGATAATATATGATTAAATGAGTATAATTTAAATCAAAGAAACACAATATTAAATCTTGTCTGTTTATTTTTTTATACTTTGTCCTTTTCTCTTTCTTTTTTTCTCCTTTCTTTCCACTTTTCCTTTCTGAGGTATGAAATCTCATTCTGACTTATGGCTGCTCAGTCAATTTCTTGAGCCCTGATCCTAGATATGTTTGCACTGGAGCATAAAGAAATGCTTGCAACTGATGCATTTATTGTAGGGGTTGGCTTGCTCAAGCATTAAACAAGAAGTCTTGTAATCACTTTTATCAGATCTCAAATCTCCATAAACTTGCCAATACTATAGAGACAAGTATCAGTGATGCCAGGTCATTCAACCATCTATACAATCTGGATTATCACAAGCAGCAGCTATTAAAAAAAAATGTTATTTCTGAAAAAATAAAACGAAAAACAAACATATTTTTAGATTAAATTGTTCAGCCGAAAACACAACTTGTGGCAAATGTTTGTTATAGTTGAAAAAAAAAAATTCCAGAAAATGCTACAAATAAATCAACATTTAATGGTCATAATGTTACACTAGAATCATCAAATGAAGGCAACTCAGTAAATTTCAATAATATTCCAGTGAAACATTTAAGAGACACTGGATTGAATTGCACTTTTATTGAAGATCCCTCTTGTTGAATTATTAACTTCATATACAAGGTCAACTAAAAATATGAAAATCCTATTTGCTAACCAAAAAACAAAACTAACTTTACAATACTCAGAAGAGTAAGTGGGTCAGATCTGCATGCCACAATGTTAATATCTTAGTAGCTAAACATCACATTGCACCTTTAATTAATGGAAAGGATGTCTTATTGTATCATAAAGAAGATGGACATCTGCCAACAGTATCATTATGACTGCAATCAATGTTGAGCTTTTCATTGACTATCATTCACTTCAACCAAATTAAACCCTTAATTAAATTACTGCATATTTTGTTGCGGTACAAAGATTTCATAAACAATGAAATTAAAACTTTATTAAAAGACAATATTATCTGGATAATTTGAAGCTCTGTGAGAGATCATTAACCCTCCATTTAAATCCAGATTGATAATAGACTATGGTCAACTTTATGATCGTTCTGTGCTTTCAATTGATCACCTTAAATGTCGCAAAGAATGTTATTTTCTATGTAATAGAATTGTCATGTTTATGTCTGCAGTTACGTCTTTTCCTTTCAAATACCACGAGGTAAACTGAATTTTCAAAGTGCCCATTCGTTGACAATAATACAATCCTAACTGAATATATGATGAAAATTTAAATAAATTTGTGTAAGTTAACAAAAAACTTTGGAATGCAATTCAATAAAGCAAAATGTAAACTTTTTTCTTCTTTTATGTTCCATGTCCCTTCAGGACGTGGGCAATCGGCTCTCCACAACTTCCAATCCTTTGTAGTACTTTTTACTACTGTCAAATTCCTGTTCTGCCATTCATTTACACAAGCACATTGCTTACTGTTTTCCTCTGTCCTTCAGTATGTCCTGTGAGTGTCAAATTCTCCAAGTCACATTTCCTCATGTGTTCCAGAAATTTCAACTGTCTCTTATTTTAAGTATAAGAATCTTTTTGTTTCTATTAAAACTTCTTCATTGCTCACATGTTGCATCCATGGTATTTCCAGCTTACTTCTGGAGAAGCACATTCCTATTGCTTAAAGCCTCCTCTTCATCTTTGAGGAAATTGTCCAGCATTTACTACCATATTGAAGAATTAATATTCCACAGCAGTTCAATGATGTTTTCTTTGTTTTTAATGAAAATTTCCTCTTAATATTATTTTGTTTAGCATTTGGCAGGCATCTTTTGCTATTCCAAATGCAGCTTTGAATTTTGGTACCACACTTTCTGTCATCTTTTAAAACACATCCCAAATATTTACATTTATGTACTTCCTTGTTTATGACATTTCTTATTCATAACTCACATCTTTGGTTGTTCCTGTTGCTGATGACAATGCATTCTGTCATCTTACAGTTGATGGTTAGTCCTTTCTTCTTGCTTTCCTTTTATAAATAAGTTTCTTCAGCCACATAATTAAAAAATAGTACACTCTAACTAGATTAAAAAACATATGAAGCTT